>CM062807.1:737824112-739024112 GCA_031772625.1 Pinus tabuliformis
AACTTATAATCTAGAAATAAGTAAAAATAATTCAACAAGCTTACTTTTGAAATTCCTCACGCATTTGATCCAATGATAATTCCCCTCACTTCACACTAGATAATATTGTTTTGACGATATTTTCATCCTTCACTCCTTGCAATGCTCTCCAAGGTGTGATAATCATATATTCTGGAAGGAGCTTCATTTCAGGACCTAATTTACTGCTACTGCATATCAATGGTTTAGACTTTTTGAATTTTTAGTTTTTTATGCCAATGTTCTCCCACATGTCGAAAATCTCATTAATCAATTCCCATATCTCTCGAGTTCTAAATGCCAACTGGAAAATGTTATCCATACCTCTGAATATTTCATAATTTACTTTGCCACCTTTTGAATTAATTTTTCCTCAATTTGATAACCTATTTTGATACAACATTCCTTTCGAAAAGCTAGACTAATATTTGTCTTATCCCCACTACATTTTTCTTCAAATTCATTATGAATAAATCTAACCCTTTGGATGAAATTCATAGATATCCTATACTCATTATCTGAATTATGATCCCATGCCAATAACTTTGCTTTTGTACCTATTAAACCATCATAAATTATACATTTCATTGTTTCAAAACACGGGTTATTGGGATATTACTCCATCAATTTGCTTTGAGCATCTACAAAATGGTTCCCACCAAGTACATAATATTTCCATTCAAAACATTTTGACTTATCAAATTCTTCTTTGCTAGGAACTTGAATTGGATCAACAAGAAGCACACAATTAACCACATGAGCATATGAATTGTACCTCATCAATGTTTCAAGTTGTGAACATGCAGGTGGTGTGGCTTTCTAATTTGATATTTAAATTGTCCTTCATTTGGCTTATAGATTTGGCTGACATTAAGTTGAAATGTACGACCACCCTCAATTAAGTTTTTCTTCATCAACTGATGTCGAATGACATTTTGTTTTTTTTAATAATTCCATCCTCTAAATCAACTCCTGGTGTAATGATTTCCCTGCTTCCTTTTGAGTTTTCACTAGGATCTTCACTGTTGGCCATGATTTTTTTAGAATGATCAACTTTTAATTTCTTCCTCCTATCGGTTATCATATTTTCTTCTACATAAGAAATCTCCTCATCATCAACTAGAAGGGAGACATTCTTGGAAATTTTTTCTTTTGGTCTTTTATGGCTCTTCTCCTTTCTAACATCAGTTCTAATCTCATCCTTAATAATGGAAACATATTATTTAGCTTTAGCTTAAGCTTCCTTATCTTCAAAAGTAACATGTCTATCTTTGCTAGATTTATCCACTATAGGCATTCTTTGTTGATTCCTTTTTATGTAGTCTTGTAGCATCATGAAGTACTTTTTTTTTCTTCTTTGTCATATCTTCTTCCGACCCTTAGTAGAAATTGCTAACATTCATAATATGTCGCTTTATAAAATAAACCCCCCCAACATAATTGAAAGACCTTCAGTAAAATTTTGTCATAGAAAATATAATATGTCAATAATAACTAAGTTATAAAAAATATAATGATACAGTTACAATAACACAAGACACATAAATATAAATAACAATACTTACGATATTTTCTGCAATGTCGTTTATGATTTGTTTACACATCCTTGTAAAATCATTTGCTGTATCATACATCGATATGAAAATTGACGTCTAATCTTGTCATGTGACTTGGGAGGTTTTGTAAGTACATAAACAACTTCAGTATCTGGTGTCAAACATATGTCTAGTACTTTTCCTAGTACCTCATAACTCTTCCCAGTACTTGCTAGTAAATCATACTAGCATATAAATATATCTACAAATTTTCTTCACCTTCTCTATCTTTCACAAACCATGAAAATTGTGTATGCTTCACTTGTGATTTCTTCCAATAAGAAACCATGTTCGTTTCCTTTGAGGAGCCACTTGCTAGATTTTTAGTCATTAGCTCAGGTCGGGTTCATTCAACAATATTTTTTGAGGGTCCACCTCCAACTCTAGATGATGTAACTATTGTCTTTGGTCCAGAAAGATTCACAGAAACCTTCCTTGATGCCATTTTCTTGCATATATATATATATATATATATATATATATATATATATATATATTATATATATATATATATATATATATATATATCGGTAAATTGAAAAAAATGAATATATTAAGTAAACAAACAAAACAAAACAAAATTTAAAAATGACCCCCATGACAAGTGGGTTGTTAGGGTCATCCAGGGTAAAAAGAAAAACGCAGCCCTTTTTTTTTTTTTACATTTGTCCATGTAGAATTTCTTGTAGATTCACAAGCTCATGAAATTTACTAAACCATAGGACATGAATCTACTTCTACTTTAAACCATCAGAAGCCAATAGATCAATGAAAACAATATGAACAAGAAGAAGACAAATCAATAGCACATAACACAATAATTTTTCCTGGGGAAATCCACTGCTCAAAACCCCACCTATCTGTATTACATTAAATCAAAAATATGATTGAAGATGCAAATATTTTTCTCACAAGAACAATTCCGCACAAGTATTCTCAACTCTCTACCTCACAAGCCAACTCTTAGCCAGAACTTAGCCAATTTTCACTTCCCGCCAAGCCTCTATTTCCTTGTGCAATTCCTAGGATGAATAGCCCATATTTAAAGGGAATTCATACTTCCAAAACTGTGAAATCCAAACATAGATGCTTATCTGACTTCATGCATGATATTTACAACTCAGTAAATCATAGAACTGGCAGTACATTGTCCCTACACTCTAGTCTCAACTAGGTTTTTCTCTAAACTGAAATGCATGAGTTTCTCATGAGAGAATCTCCAGTTAAATGGAGTAACACTTGTAGATGCACTAGTGCGCCAACTGACTGTTAGTTCTCTATTAGTTCCACAAATAGTTAGAACTAATTTAACTGACCATAGCTCAGTAAACTGAGCTAATCTAATTACAAATCAATTTAAACTCATACTAGACCTCTAAAATTTAGGGAGAACACATACATGACTACAAAAAGGCTTCCAACTCAAAATTCCTAAGCTAATTAAACTTAATTAACCATTTACAAGTTGTTATGAGAATGCAATTTGATTTTAATTCTCAACTTAATTTAAGGATAAGTTAAACTGGAATTTCTTGTTGTCATTTCTCAACAAGAAAGTGATTATCTGCTACCCCGATCCTGTCTATGTGAAACTCGAATTTACATCTTAATAATGCCTTTGTCAAAATGTCATCATCTTTCTCCTCTGTGGGAATGTACTCTAACGACATGATCTGCCTCAATTCACAATATCTGAGATGATGATATCAGATATCAATGTGCTTGGACCTATCATGAAAAAATGGATTTTCAGAGAGTTTGATACAACTCTGATTATCACAGTAAATCACAGTTGGATCCATCTAATGACTAAACAAACTAACAAAAATCTTCCTCATCAGATGGCCTCACATGCTGCTTGACTTACAGCCATGTGGTCTACCTCTACTGAACTAAGTGCAACCGATCTCTATTTCTGGATGTATGAGGAAACTGCCACTGACCCAATACTGAAAGTCCCTCTTGATGTGCTTTTCTAGTTGGATGGAATCCCCGCCCAATCTGCATCCGTGAAGCTTGAAGCTTCACTCCCTTTGTCCATTTATACCATAATCCGTACTGAGTAGTGCCCTTGAGGTATCTCAATACATGCTTTGTTGCCTTCCAATACATCTTGGTAGGCCTAACCATCGCTTGAATATCTGGCTAACTGCATAGCATAAATTCGGTCATGTGTTCACCAAGTACATGAGTGAACTCACAAGCTACCTATAAATAACAACTTCCACTACTTCTCCCAAAGTAGCACCCTCCTTCCTCCAGTTACCGAATAGAGGATTCTCCATAGGCTTGCAACTCTCCATGTGGAACCTCCTCAGTATCTCGTTGGCATACTTTCCTTGAGACACAAACAACTCCCTATCACCCTGCCATACTTCCAAGCCCAAAAAGTAATGGATGAGACCTAAGTCCTTCATCTCAAATTCTCTTGCAAGGTCCTCCTTCCAAGATTTGACCAGCTGATCATCACCTATCAGTATGAGATCATCAACATAATGTACAATGATCAACAATTTACCTTCCACCACTATGTGGTACAGGTTTGCATCTGCTTCATTCTTCATGAAGCCCAACCAGGTGAAGTAGCTATCTATCCTGGTGTACCAAGCATAAGGTGCTTTCTTTAGCCCATACAACACTCTCTTGAGCTGGCACATATGTGACTCACGGTCAAAGGTTTCAAAACCTTCAAGCTACCCTATGTACACCTCTTCCTCAATCATTCCATTAAGGAAGGTTGTCTTCACATCCATCTGATGTATCTTCTAACCTATCTGCGCTGATAGTGCTAATATAGATCTGATCGACGAGTACATTGCAATAGGAGAAAAGGTCTCATCATAGTCAATCCCCTCTACCTGTGAAATGCCACGGGCCATAAATATGGCCTTATGCTTCTCCACACTATCATTTGCAGCCCTCTTTAACTTGTAAAGCCATCAAGATCTCACCACTGACTTGTCCTCTAGTCTCAGGACCACATCCCAAACACTATTATGAACTATGGAGTCATACTCCTCCACCATGGCATCAAGCCAAATCGGCTGTTGCACTGCTTGCTCAAAGGAAGATGGCTTTATCACAACACACCCACTCATAAGAGCCATGCATCCAGTGTACCTCTCAAGTGACCTCCTCTTTCTGCACTGATATGTGGGTGCTCCCGCATTCTCTCGTGCATCATGCAACAATCTATCAGCCTCTCTGGTGCGATTTCTCCCATCTCTAGAAGATTCTATCTGAGTGGATGTATCCACTCCTAGATCCTCTACATGTGTCTACTCCACATCAATCTGAGGCTCCTCAATCTTAGGAACCAAAAGTTACTCAACCACATGTAGTTGTAGCTCCTTCTCAAGGGAAACTTGCATAGCCTTCTACTCATCAAATTTGACCTTCCTATGAACCAATTTCATCCTGCTGGTCGACAAGTACACCTGATAGTTGTGAGGTGTATCAGTGTACACCAAAAATATCCCCAAATCTATTGTCGGCTCAAGCTTCTTCCATGCATCTTTGGTCACATGGAAATCTACCGATGACCCAAAAATCCTGAAGTGACTAACATCTAGCCTCTTACTAGAAAAAGCCTCCTTTCCTGTCTTCATCCCAGGTATCTGATGCAGGCTTCTATTCTGCAAATATACAGCTTTGTTGCATGCCTCAGCCCACAAGTGTAGTGGTAGGCCCTGATCATGAAACATCACCTGTGATGCCCCTACAATGCTTCTGTTCTTCCTCTCGGTCATCCCATTCTACTGTGGGTTATGGGGTACCATCAATTCCCATTTAATCCCTTCTGCTGCAAAAAAGTTCTTAAAATAATTTGAGACATACTCACCACCGTTATCACTCCTCAGAGCTTTAACCTTCTTTCCCAACTCTTTCTAAACCAATGCTTTAGATTCACAAAACTTTGTGAAGCTTTGATCATTTTTATGCATAAAAAATATCCATCATTTTCGATAAAAGTCATCAACAAATATAACATAATACATGTGTTTGGTTGTGGATGATCTCGTGAATGGTCCACACACATCTAAATGGACTCACTCTAGAATAGCCTTTGCTCAATTGTCTTTGTTGTGAAAGGAAGACTTGGTCTATTTACCCAAAGTAAACGCCTTGCATGTATCAACTTGCTCTAGTGTACCTTTGGGAAAACTTCTAGAGATTTGCTACAATATCTTCAAAGCCCCATGATGCAAGTGACCCAATCGCTTGTGCCACAACTCACCAATGTCTCGACTCTGCAACATATATGCTTTTATGCTTAAAGAAACACAATCCTAAACCTCTAGCTTATAGAGATTCTTCACCTGAATCCCTATCTTCTTTACTTGACCTATGGCTATGTGTCGAAGGAACGCCTTTCCGTTCGAGAAGATCACATCATAGCCTCTATCCTCAAGCATGGCAGTGGATACCAATTTCTTCTTCAACCTGGGCACATACATAACATTATTAAAGGTGAGTGGAGCCCCATGCTCCCTATGAAATGTAACCATGCCCAATCAAGTAGCACTATACCTCCCGTCGTCACCCATCTCGATATACATATGGAGATATTTCTCCTCCAGGTCACTGAATAACTCCTTGTCACCAGTCATGTGGAATGGAGCTCCACTGTCTAAGTACCATACTCTTCCCATCATTGATGACACCATGCATGCAATGAGGGAAAAGTCCAATTCAAATTGGAAGGCTAAAGCCTCACCCGCCGCTCCTCCTGAGGACTTCTTGGACTTCTTGAGTGGACAATTTGTAGCAAAATGGCCCAGATCATGATAATGAAAGAACTTAACTTTCACCATGTCTTTTTTCTTACCTAGATGATAAGAATCTGATTTGGAATGGGAAGCTTTCCCTTCCCCTTCTTCGCCTTAATCCCTAAGGCACAATTCCCTTCATCATCAATCTTCGATGAAGATCCATCCCTGGTGTTCCCCCTAATCTCCTCCCGCATCAAATCTGACCATAGTCATTTCCAATATGGTAGCTTCTCCCGACCATTGATAGAGTCTTGATGACTATGCCAACTCTTTGGTGGTCCCAGAAGATCAAGACTCACCATATCATCCTTGGAAACTATGATTCCAACACTTCCAAGCTCATCATGACATTGAGTGAACTTGTTCAAGTATTTTGGAATAGTATCGCCTTTCTCCATTTTGATTTTTTGAGGTTTGTCTTTCATTGCCAACTTCCTATGGTTACTACTGTTCTGGAAAAGGTATGTCAATTCTTTCCACATAGCATACGGAGTTTCCTTCCCATGGAGACTTGAGACAATGTGGTCTTGAATTCCCTCAAGGATTATCTGCCTCGCCTTCACCACACACTTCTTCCATTCAACATGATATTTTTCATTCGATGTTGGTGGCTTAGTAATGTCATGATCAATGAATTCCTTCAAGCCATTATCCTCCAACATGGCCTCCATTC
Source organism: Pinus tabuliformis (assembly GCA_031772625.1). Classification (NCBI taxonomy): domain Eukaryota; kingdom Viridiplantae; phylum Streptophyta; class Pinopsida; order Pinales; family Pinaceae; genus Pinus; species Pinus tabuliformis. The sequence goes on from CM062807.1 coordinate 737,831,171, forward strand.
TGTACTTCCAAGTTATATAATTAGAGATGCCTTCTAAGGTATACTTGAGTCGCAAACCGTAGAACGCCATCTTCCGATCCTGAAAGTATGTAATGCAAATTCAAATTTCACCTGTAACCATGAACTCAAAAACTTTGAAATCTCCTCTCGTATACTGTCCTCAGCTCTGATATCATGTAGAACTTCCTGTAAATTCACAAGCTCATGAAATTTACTAAAGAAAAAGACAATAATCTACTTCTACTTTCAACCTGTGGAAGCCAATAGGTTGATGAAAACAATATGAACAAGAAGAAGACAAATCAATGACACATAACGCAATAATTTTTCCTCGGGAAAGCCACTGCTCAAAACCCTGCCTATCTATATTGCATTAAATCAGAAATATGAGTGAAGATACAAATATTGTTCTCACAAGAACAATTCCACACAAGTATTCTCAACTCTCTACCTCACAAGCCAACTCTTAGCCAGTTTCCATTGCCTACCAAGCCCCTATTTACTTGCACAAGTCCTAGGATGAATAACCCATATTTAAAGGGAATTCATGCTTCCAAAACTGTGCAATCCAAACATAGGTCCTTCTCTGATTGCATGCATCATATTTACAACTCAGTAAATCATACAATTGATAGTACAATGTCCTTGCACTCTAGTCTCAACTGGGTCTTTCTCTGAACTGACATGCATGCGTTTCTCATGAGGGAATATTCAGTTAATTGGAGTAACACTTGTGGATACACCAGTGCACCAACTGAGTGTTAGTCCACTATTATTTCCATAAACAATTAGAACTCATTTAATTGACCATAACTCAATAAACTGAGTTATTCGAATTAAAACTCAATTTAAACTCATATTGGACCCCTAAAATTTAGGGATAACATATACATGACTACAAAAAGACTTCCAACTCGAAATTCCTAAGCTAATTAAGTTAATTACACTTAATTAAATATTTATAAGTTGCTATGAGAATAAAATTCGATTTTAATTCTCAGTTTAATTTAAGGAAAAATTAAATTGGAATTTCTTATTGTCGTTTCTCAATAGTCCATCGTCCCCCTGGCAGGTAGGGGGCTGATTCTAAGCATCAACCCCTTGCCTTCTAAGGGTTTATTATGAGAATCAACACCCTACCTGCTAGGGGGCCATTGTATCTTGCACGGGTGAGCTCGTCGGTGGGCATGCCCGCTGTACCGTGGGCGGGCGCGCCTGCCCAAGGCACAAGCCATTGTTCACACCTTGGGCGAGCGCACCCGACCGTAGGCATGCCCACCCACGACACATTGGGCATGAATGCCTACACACCCGTTGTGCTACTGGTGGGAACACCCATGACCAGGCGCGTCTGGTTGGGGCACATGGGCCCCCTCGCAGGTAGTGGACCGATTCTCAAAATCAGACCCCTGCCTGCAAGGGGCAGTTGTGTCCTTGTTGGGGTACCCACTGGTGACACAATGACCCCTTGGCCTTCTAGGGGCTAATTCTTGATTCTCAAAATCAACTCCTTAGTAGACAGGGGGCTGATTCTCAAAATGGGCGCCTAGCAGGCCAGGGGGCTACTGTGCCTCAAGCGGGCGAGCTCGGCTGTGGGTGTGCCCTCTCGTAGCACAATAGGTGGGCATGCCCATGGCCGAGCGCACCTGCCTAGGGCACAGGCCAATATTCCCGTTATACCATGGGCGTGCACACCTACGACACAGGCCCTATGCCTTGGGTAGGCGTGCTTGACCGTGGGCATGCCCACCCACAGCACAATGGGCGTGAAAGTACGCCCGCTATACCCTAGGTGGACACGCTTGCCCAAGGCACAAGACTATTGTTCCTTGGGCAGGCGTGCCCGCCCGCGACACAATGGTCGTGCCTAGTATGCCTACCATTCCACAGGCGGGCACGCCCTCGACTAGGCGCGCCACACCCACCAGTGACATAGCGCTCCCCTGCCTACAAGGGGGCCGTCAGGCAAGCCTGACACATGTGATTTTTTTTTTGAAAAGGAATCTAAATTTCATTAACTAATTGTTAATTTTTTTTAATGGAATATGTTTTTTGTATGGTATCCTGCATGAACATAACAACCTAGTTGACACATAACTACTAGTAAACCTATGGGGGTTTAAGACTTGCACTTAGTGGGATTTGAACTTAAGTCTACCTAGTTTCAAAATTTTCCTAAATTTCAAATTAATAAATTGAGTTTCTCCCTAAGAAAAAGAAAATAAATTTTAAAAAATGATTTGTCAGCATATAACAAACTATTTTCCCGAAATTCCTCGTTGAATGGTTGAAGTAAAAGGGAAACTAACCTTTGAAATGTGATAATCTCCCATTGAATGTGTTGTCGATGACAATGTAGCTGCTCCACAAAATTGCTCCAAGCTTTTTAACGAAACCTCGAGAAGTCTTGATGTGATGTGAGGAATAGTGATAACAAAATTTATTATATAGCAGAAAATATGGAATTGTTTTATCACTTCTTAAATGTGGTATTAAAAGTAAAATTAAAAGAACTTAATATATAGTTAATATTATGACAATACAAAAATTTATGTTACATTTGGGATAAAAGATATAATAAAAATATAGAAAAATCAATTGTCTAGTAAATGTTATATAATTTAAGTAAAAGATTAATTTAAGTAGAAGATTTAGTTTAATTTTGAAGGAATGTATTAAACAATTTTTTTATTTTTTTTAATTTTTTTTTTAAATTGAATGGAAATTAGAGTCAAAATTTTCAAGAGAAAATTTTTAATAAACTGTAGAAGAAAATTTTTGAGGGAAATACTTCAAACAAATTTTTTGGAGGCATCGAAATTTTTTGGAGGGAAACTTTGAAGGGAAATTTTCATTCTTTAAGCTATATATTATCATTAAGAGAGAGTGCATTTGTATCATTAAACCTATTCTATTTGAAAGTCATGGATTCTTTTTATAGTGAAGCTTCTCTTTGTGAAGCATCAACATCTTCATGCTTAACAACTCTATTCATAATGATGAATATAACGAAAATTATTTCACTATGAATAGAGAGCCAAATCTTCCACTTAGTCCTAATACTAAGGACTATGAGAGAAGCACTGACGAAGGGAAGGATGACGAATTTCAAATAAAAAAAGAGTCACATTTTCCACTTAGTCCTAATCCTATGGACTGTGAGAGTAGCGGTGATGAAGGTCAGGATGCAGAATTTTTAGTAAATAGAGAGTCACATTTTCCACTTAGTCTTAATCCTAAGGGCTATGAGAGCAGTGGTGATGAAGGGAAGGATGAATAATTTCTAGTAAATAAAGAGTCACATTTTCCATGTAGTCCTAATCATAAGGACTATGAGAGCAACATTGAAAAATTAGAGGATGATGAATATCCAGTAAATAGAGAGTCAAATTTTCTACTTAGTCATAATTCTAAGGACTATGAGGGTAGCATTGACAAAGGGCAAGATGAAGATGATGAAGAATATCCTCCAAGTCAGTATTTCAAAAGCACATATGATGGTAGTGAAAAATTTCCTGCAACTGAGGATGGTAATGAATATTTTTCAAACAATGATGGTGATGAATTTCCTAACTATGTTCAAAATGATCATAGTGAGGATAATATTCCTCCTAATGATGATGAAAATTCTTATACAGATGATGATGAAATGATGGAGACGTTGCCAGCAAATATTGTATCTAGGAGTAGGAGTAGACCTTTTCGTATCAATCCAAGATGTTCTAGTTATACAAGGGGTAGAGAAGAATATCTCACGAGAAGAAGTTCTATCAATGATCTCATTTCAAGTGAATGTTGTCAAAATGATTGCTTGAAACATATGGATTTCAAGTTTGCATTGGAGAAAAGGAAGAGATATTTGTGAATGAATAAAACCATGTAAAATTCATATTTAGTGGGGTGCATGCAATGTACATTGTTAGGTTATGATTATCGTATGGGTCTTTATTTATATGTAGAAAGGAATTCAAAATGTTTCATTCAATTGGTCATTTTCGTACGTCAAGAATCCAAGAAAATTCGGAAAAACATCCCACATTTTATTCAGAAGTACGTCATAAACGAGAGTTTGCGCCATTAGAAAATGTTGCAATGTCATGGATGAAATACTTCTTTTCAAAGCATGGAGAGTGTATGTGAAATAGAGACATAATACATAGTCCAGATAATTTCTCAAGACGAGAAATCTACAACTTATACAAAGAATATGCAAAAGGTGTTGAAGGAAATGGTCATTTTATTACATATCAATATTATGTGAAGATATAGAAGAAAGACTTCAACAATGTTTGTATTCCTAAGAAGACAAGGATGGGGGTTTGCAATACATGTGCTTCTCTTAAATAAAAAAGGGATAAATGTCAAGGAGCAGAAAGAGGTAAGCATTGATAACATTATTTTTTAAAATTGTATAGTTATCAACTATGAAAACGTGTTTATTAATATCTTTCTTTTATGTTATATGTAGATTCCATTATCAAAGCACTTCAAGAGCATCACGAACAACATAAAGGTGAAAGGAAAAAGTTGTACAAGAATCGAAAGAAGTGTTATGATAATTCAAATAAATATTTGGGTTTCATAATTGATGGTATGGATTATAAGAAAACACTTCTACCACATTTTGTTCTCACACCCAAAAATTTACAGGAGGAAAATTTTATTTAGTTTCACTTGGTGAGTTGCATGGTCTTCAATGGGAAAATTTTGCCAAAGGTTTACTTGAGACCTCCAAATATTCATAATGATGCAAATATGACAATAACCATAATTCATGATGTACTTTCTCATTGGTCTGGTAATCTTCCTGAAGTTTTGTATCTATAATTGGACAACACTTGTCGTGAAAAAAAAAATCAGATTATTTTTGGATATATAAACATGCTTGTTGAATTGAGAATTTTTTAGAAGGTAAAGGTTGGCTTCCTTCTTGTTGGGCACACTCATGACCATATTGATAAGATGTTTAGCCATGTTTCAGTCACATTAAGGAGGAAGGATGTTGGGAGTTTGCCATCATTAATTGAATGTATTAAGAAATCATACATGCTAGAGCCTATTTTTCATGTCTTGGAAGAAACTATTGACATGTGAAGGTTTATTCTGGGATCGCATGGCGAGGAGAAACGCATTGAACAACTTAATGACATTAGTTTCCAACATAAATTTCATATCAAAATAATTGATGGGAAAACACTAATATGGGGCAAGAAGTATTCAACTACTGTAGAATGGGCATCATCATCAAGTTTGGCATTTTTGAAGTTCATTCCAAATCATCCAATTTTTGCCTAGAATATATTGTTATTGCAATCAGTTGTTGAAGTTCTTAATGCATGAAGGCGGAAGAGAGATATAAATTATTTTGATTTCTTGGAAGAAATTAAAAAATGTATTAGATATACATATGAGTACTTTGATGTTGTTGATTCAGTTTGGAGGGATTCTTTTTTTAATAATCAGGTCAATATCATTTCAATATCAACAAATGAAGATATACTTTTGAAGACTCCATTTATTTGGCCACAAAATGTGCCAAATGAACATGAGGAAAGAAACATTATTGAACAAAAATAATCTTAAGGTATTATTAATTCTTCATAGGTAGAGGAAATAGTAATGTATATTGGTTGCAAGATATCTCATGCACAACGTGAAGCTGTGGAAGACCTTTACAGGGGTTCAGTACATGATATTAAGTCGGGTTGCATGAACATAGTATTAGCAAATGGAGATGCACATGGCTATCCATTATGGGTTTACAAGGTTATAAAGGTCATTACAGAAAATGAAGATTTTGTAGGTGTTGAAGTACATTGGTATGCCACAAATAAACACCCTTTCAATGGTGTGTACATGGCAGAGATGGTAGCTGATAAAAAAGTTGGCAAAAAGAGAAAAAGAAAGGGTATAAATATAAATCATCATCACACAAACCTCTTAAAATTGAAGGATGTTGACATACTTGTTTATGACTTCAATTTAACAAAGAGAGGAACTCTTCGCTTCAGGAAGATAGAGATTCTGAAGAGGTTGCCACTAGAAGAAACAATGTTTATATGGAAGTCTGCTAAACCCATTGGTAGATCTAGAAGAATTTTAAAACTTGAAATGGTGGGCATGCATGTTGACTCATATGGGGCACTAGTTGATGAAAGAGAAGAATATGGAACATCTTCATCTACATCCATTCATTCATCTGAAGATGTGAATTCTGATGGTGTGCAAGAACATATGAGTGAGTTTGAATAATTATCCAAGACATTTTATATAATTGATGTTTGCATGTTGCCTTGAAATAAATTTTTTAACTTCCATATGATGTTACATGAATTTATGAGTCATTTTTATGTTTGTTGAATTATATGCTTTAATTATGATGAATTTATTTTTTTAGAATATCGACAATGCAACAATAAATTAGAGAAATAATTTATGTTTCATTCAATCTACAAGTATTGATATTTTGATTAATTTAGTCATATAATTTTTTCATAATGTCATGGTTGAAATATGTTGAAAACATAAAGATTTTTAATTCTATGGTTGAAAGTTTGTGATTTTTATTTTTATTTTCTTTAATGTTATGGTTGAAAACAATTAGAATTTTAGCAATCTTTAGTGTCATATTATTATGTGTTTAATGACATGGATGAAAATTGTTGGAATTTTAATGTGTTTCAGATCCCATTATTTTATATTTAACGACATTACTAAAAAATGTTAAAATTGTACCCGAAAAAAATGTTATTCTACCAACAACATTAGTGTGTTTTTTTCATTTATTTTGCACAAAAAACGGTTTTACTGCCATTTTTAAAAAATGTTGAAAATTAACCCCAAAAAAAGTAAAAAATTGTTCCAGAATACACACTTTTCATTTTTGGGTTGTTTTTCATGTTTTTTGGGGGTTTTTTGGCTAGAGTTCTCATTGTACGTTTATAGTTCCCATTTCAAAGTTTACATTGTTAAAGTGGCCGGTGCATTACAAATCTCGAATGGCAAGACTCTGTATGCAAATGTTCCCCACAGATAGGTGAACACATTTTTGTCTTGATCCTCTGGAGCAATCTGAATATGGTTGTAGCCACTGAATCCATCGAGGAAGGAAAATTATTTATTCCAAGAAAGTGTATCAAGGACATGGTCTATAAATGGGAGGGGAAAATTGTCTTTCTGTGTGTCCGTTTTTAGTTCCATGTAATGTACATAAATCCTCCATTTACCGTTATAGGGACTACAACCAATGGTGAGACCCACTATATAGTGTATATGAAGTTGACATCAAGTAGTTTCTAGAGTTCTTGCTTGACTATGTCCCTAAGATGTGGATTCAATATCCTTTGTGGCTGATGAATAGCTCGAGCGTCCTTTTCAATGTAGATGTCGTGTGTACATAGTTTTGGATTGATGCCATTCATGTCTGCATAATCCCAGGCAAAGGTTGTTTTGTATTTTTGAAGGATTTGTATCAATTTTTCATGTTGAAGGTTATCAAGACTAGCATTAATGTTTAGCATTTCAGTGGGTTCAATTTTGTAGAAAATCTTGTAGATTCACAAGCTCATGCAATGTACTAAAGCACAGGACAAGAATCTACTTCTACTTTCAACTAGCAGAAGCTAATAGATTGATGAAAAAATATGATCAAGAAGAATATAAATCAATGGAACATAACACAAGATGTATTTAGGGAAATTCACTGCTCAAAACCCCGCTATTGATATTTCATATATCAAAAATATGAGTGAATATACAAAGCTTGTTCTCACTAGAAAAATTCTGCACAAGTATGCTCACCTCTCTTAGCACACAAGCAAGCTCTTGGCCAACACTTAGCCAATTCTGGAGCTCTCCAAGCCCCTATTTCCTTGTTCAATTCCTATGGTTGAATACCCATATTAATGGGAATCCAGTGCTTCCAAACCTATGAAATCCAATCTAGGTTGAATTCCTTATTGCATACATGATCTATACAATTCAGTAAATCATACAACTGATAGTACATTGTCCTTGCACTCTAGTCTCAACTGGGTCTTTCTCAGAATAGACATGCATGATTTTCTAATGAGGGAATATTCAGTTAATAGAGTGACACTTGTGGATGCACTAGTGCACCAACTGACTGTTAACTCTCTATTAGTTCCATAAATAGTTTGGATGTAATTTAACTGAACACAACCCAGTAAACCGAGTTATCTAATTACAACTCACAATTAAGCTCATCCTGGACCCCTAAAACTCAGGGAGAACATATAAATGAATTCAGAAATACTTCTAACTTGAAATTCCTAAGCTAATTAAGTTAAATAAAATTAATTAATTATTTACAAGTTGCTATGAGAATAGAATTCGATGTTCATTCACAGTGTAAATTCAAGGACACATTTCAACTGGAATTTCTTGTTTCCATTTCTCAACACTCCCTCTCAACAAGAAAGGGATTATTAGCTACCCTAATCCTGTCTCTGTGAAACATGAACATACATCTTGAAAATTCGTTTGTCAAAATGTCAACATCTTGCTCCTCTGTGAGAATGTACTCTAACAAGACAATCCACCTCAATACACAATTTGTGAGATGATGATATCGAATATCAATATGCTTGGACCGATCATGAAAAACTAGATTTTCAGAGAGTTTGATACAACTTTGAATATCGCAGTAAATCACAGTTGGATCCATTTGCTGACCAAACAAATCAACTAGGACCTTTCTTATCAAGATGGACTCACATGCCGCCTGACTCGCAACCATGTACTCTACCTCTACCAAACTAAGTGCAACTGATCTCTCTTTCCTGTTGTATCAAGAAACTGTCGCTGACCCAATACTGAAGATCACTCCTAATGTTCTCTTCCGACCAAATGGAATCCCTGCCCAATCTACATCTATGAAGCCTTAAAGTGTCACTCTCTCTGTCTGTCTATACCATAATCCATATTGAGAACTGCCCCTGAGGTATCTCAACACATGCTTTGTCGCCTTCCAATATAGCTTGGTAGGCCTAACCATCAATTGACTAAGCTAGTTAACTACATAGCACATATTCAGTCATGTGTTTACCAAGTACATGAGTGAACCCACAAGATTCCTGTAAACAGTAGCTTCCACTACTTCCCTTGAAGTAGCATCCGTCTTCCTCCAGTTACCTGCTAGAGGAGTCTCCATGGGTTTGCTACTCTCCATGAGGAATCTCCTGAGTATTTCGTTGGCATACTTGCCCTGAGACACAAACAAATCCCCATCTCCCTGCCATACCTCCATGCCAAGAATGTAATGCATGAGTCCCATGTCCTTCATCTCAAACTCTCTTGCAAGTTCCTCCGTGAAAGATTTGATTAGCTGATCATTGCCTATCAGTATGATATCATCAACATAACGTGCAATGATCAAAAATTTATCTTCCACCACTATGTGGTACATGTTCACATCCACTTCACTCTTCATGAAGCCCAACCTAGTGAAGTAGCTATATATCTTGGTGTACCAAGCACAGGGTGCTTGCTTCAGCCCATACATCACTCTCTTGAGACGACACACATGTGAATCACAGTCAAAGGTCTCAAAACCTTCAGGGTTCTCTATGTAAACCTCTTCCTTAATCATGCAATTAAGGAAGGTTGTATTTACATCCATATTATGTATCTTCCAACCCATCTGTGCTGATAGTGCCAATATAGATATGATCGATGAGTACCTTGCAACATGAGAAATGGTCTCATCATATTCGATCCCATCTACCTGTGAAAAGCCACGGGCCACAAATCTAGCCTTATGCTTCTCCACGCTACCATCTGCAACTTGCTTTACCTTTTATATGTAACGGGAGCTCACCACTAACTTTTCTTCTGATCTCGGGACCACATCCCAAACACTGTTATGAACTATGGAGTCATACTCCTCCACCATGGCATCAACCCAAATCAATTGCTGCACTGCTTCCTTAAAGGAAGATGGCTCTATCACAACAAATTCACCCATAAGAGCCATGTATCCAGTGTACCTCTCAGGTGACCTCCTCTTCTTGTGCTAAGAAGTGGGTGCTCACACATTCTCCCGTGCATCATCCAACAATATTTTAGCCTCTCTAGTGCATTTTATTCCCTCTCAAGAAGATTTTGCCTGAGTGGATGTCTCCACTCCCAAATCCTCTGCATGTGCCTTATCCACATCAATATGAGACTCCTCAACCTTAAGAGCTAAAATCTCCTCATCCGCATGTAGCTCAAACTCCATCTCAAGGGAAACTCGCATGGCCTTCTCCTCATCGAATCTAACATTCTTGCAAATCACTGTCATCCTGTAGATTGGAAAATACACCCGATAGTTGTGATGTGTATTAGTGTACCCCACAAATATCCCCATATATGTTGTCGACTCAAGCTTCTTCCGTGCATATTTGGTCACATATAAATATATCGATGACCCACAAATCCTGAAGTGACCAACATTTGGCCTCTTACTAGAATAAGCCTCCTCTGGTGTCTTCATCTCAAGTATCTGATGTGGGCTACGATTCTGAACATAAACCATTGTGTTGCATGCCTCAACCCACAAGTGTAGTGGTAGGTCCTGATCATGCAACATCGCCCTCACTGCCCCTACTATGCTTCTGTTCTTCCTCTCGGCCACCTCATTCTACTAAGGGTTATGGGGTTCTGTCAACTTCCATTTAATCCCTTCCGTTGTACAAAAATTCTTAAACTTGCTTGAGACATACTCACCATCGTTATCACTCCGTATAGATTTAACCTTATTTCCTGAGTCTTTCTCCACCAATTCTTTAAACTCACAAAACTTTGTGAAAGTTTGATCCTTTCTCTTCATGAAAAATATCCAGCATTTTCAAGGAAAGTCATCAAAAAATATAACATAATACCTGCGTTTGGCCACGGATGATTTTGAGAACGGTCCACACACATCTAAATGAACTTTCTTTATAATAGCGTCTACTCGACTGTCTTTGTCGTGAAAGGAAGACTTGGTGTATTTTCCCAAAGTACACCCCTTGCATGTATCAACATGCTCAAGAATACCTTCAGGAAGAATGGTAGAGATCTGCTGTGATATCTTCAAATCACCATGATGCAAGTGGCCCAATCACTTGTTGCACAACTCAACAACCCCTTAGCTCTACACCCTTTCTACTTTTCTACTCAAAGTAGCACACTCTTCTACCTCCATCTTATAGAGATTCTTCACCCGAATCCCTATCTTCTTTACATAACTCGTGGCTATGTGTCAAAGGAATGCCTTTCCTTTCGAGAAGATCACATCATATCCTCTATCCTCAAGCATGGAAACAGATACAAATTTCTTCTTCATCTCGGGCACATACATAACATTCTTCAGGGTGAGTGGAACCCCATGATCCCTCTCAAAAGTAATCGTTCCCAATCCAGTAATACTATACTTACTGTCATCACCCATTTCGATATGGATATGGATATATTTCTCCTCTAGGTCACTAAATAACTCTTTGTTGCCAGTCATGTGGAATGAAGCTCCACTGTCTAAGTACCATACACTTCCCATAATTGATGACACCATGCATGCAATGAGGGAAAAGTCCAATTCGAATTGAGAGGCCAAAGCCTCATCCGCTGCTCCTCCTGAGGACTTCTTCTTGGACTTCTTGAGTGGACAATTTGTAGCAAAATGGCCCAGCTCATGACAATGAAAGAACTTAACTTTTGTCATGTATTTCTTCTTACCTCCATGATAAGAATATGATTTGGAATGGGAAGCTTTCCCTTTCCCCTTCTTCACCTTAATCACTAAGGCACAATTCTATTCATCATCAGTCTTTGATGAAGAGCCATCCCTCGTGTTTCTCCTGATCTCCTCTTGCATCAAATCCAACCATAGTTGTTCCCAATTTGGTAGCTTCTCTTGACCATTGACAGAGTCCTAATAACTATGCCAACTCTTTTGGATTCCTAGAAGATCAAGACTCACCATATCATCCTCGACAACTGTGATTCCAACACTTCCAAGTTCATCATGACACTGAGGGAAATTGGTTAAGTATTTTGGAATCATCTCGTATTTCTCCATTTTGATTTTTTGAATTTTGTCCTTCAGCGCCAATTTCCTTTGGTCACAGTTGTTCTCATTCAAATCTATCAATGTTTTCCACATAGCATACGGAGTTTCCATGGAGACTCGAGACAATGTGGTCTCGAACTCCCTCAAGGATTATCCACCTCATCTTCACCATGCAATTCTTCCATTTGACCAATTTATCCCGCAACTCCTAGGACTCCCTTCTTTAATTTTATCAACCCGGTAGTTCGTAACAAACTTGGAAGCGACGGTGCTATATGCACAAGTACTAGCTCTTGCCGCGGCTGTCACTTGATCAACTGGCACAAGTCCGCTAAGAGCTTAAGCTAACTTCTATGAGCTCTTAGAAGAATATTTTAACTGATGGATGAAAGCTAACTCAAAGGAGGCTAATATACTTGCATAAAGAAGCGAAAAGCGGAAAGGAAATGCAAACCCTAGTTTTACCGACTAACCCTACTAGTGCAAGAAAAATGATGAAAGCTACAAAAAGGAATTCCATTGAATCTTAGAAAGGTAAAATGCATGTGACTAAGCTACTTCTGAAGTGAAATCTGAAAAGAAACATCTTTTTGTATTTTTGAGTAAGTTGGCAGAATTATTGTGCATGTGCTTTAACTGTTTTTGACTGTGCAGAGGTGGATTGGCAAAAGGAAATGATTGAAGGAGGTTGGGAAGGTTAGAAGAGGGCCTAAGGGGTCCCTAACACCCTTCCAGAGAGTTTCACAGTGATCGGATCTCAAGAAACCACTTTCATGAGCTTCTACAGGAAGTCTGCAGGGGTTCTACAAGATGTTCCGAAAAGAGGATTTTGGAGGGTTGATGGAGGAAAAATGGTGGGAAAGTTGAAATGGAGGTTGGATAATGATGTTAAGGGGTATAGGACCTGGTGAATGGGGCTAAGGAGTGATTGGATCTGTTCGAGGATGGAGGAAGCGATGATGCACAAGAATGTAGAAATTAGGGCAAGGTGGGAAAAGTATGGCGAATGAAGGGTAGGAATCATGGATTAAGGGTTGGAGCAGATTATCTGATGGAGGAAAGGTAGATAGAGAGGTAATATAGGTGATCTACAAGTTATTTCTCAAACTAAACAAACAAAGACTCGAAAAATCAAGGACCTAGCTACTTTAACCTAATCTGACCTAAATAACAGCAAAGAAAATGAACAACAGTTTCTTTGCAATGAAATCATGTGAAATAGCTATGCAAACTAAGCAACCATGAACCTAAGAATGTAACCACAACTAATATCAACTTTTGCAAATGAGAATCTAACACTAATAATTGCATGATGAAGCAAAGACAATGTTTTTGGTGGAAACAAGGACACCTTGGTCCCAACTCATGGTCCCACTGAGGGAGAGGTGAGATCAGAGGTGCTTGATAGCCTTTCTCTGAAGATCTTCTCTTTTATTAACCTATCAAATCAATCTGAACATGAAAAGCCTTTTTTTATCATCAAAAGCAACCTAAATAACAAAATAAGATTTAAATCTAAATAGTAGATTTTATTCTAAGAATGCAGCAAAAACACATAAAGGTAAACAAAGGAGGTATTGGGCACTTGGGTTGGGCCCAACCCCAAGAGTTACAGCCTCCTAAGAGAGATTAGAACTGGTGAAAAGTTGGATTCATCTTTATTGAGCAAAAGAATAGTTACATTCCAAAAACTGTCCACAAGGAAAAGCTTGAAAATGTGCTGAAATGCAGAGCTAACCTACTGCCTAAAACATGACTAAAAAATGACTAAAATCGAACTACAAACTAGCTAAATTCTGCCTACAAAGTGACTAACTGAAATAAGGCCCTAAGCCTTCTTATTTATACAAATTGAGGACCCCAACAACCCTCCTAAACTTTCGGAACTCGACTGCCAAAACTTGTAGCTAACAACACCTTTACTAGCCCTTGCTCGGTTGCCCTTGTGATAATTGATGTGGTGGCCCTTGAACTCCGAGATGATGGTGGAGAATTCGAGGTAAGGACCCATAAATGAAGGGGACACCTTCCTACAAATCCTCTCCCTGGTTCTTCCACGAATTTGGCTTCCAAGTGCTCATTAAAACCTTTGATTTTGTCTCAAAATTGACCAAAAAACTGCACAAAGCACCCATTAGACTTGTTGGCATAATGACTAACCCAATTCACTCTATTAGCATAAATATAATAAAAAACATGCAATAAACTAATGAGAATGGTGGATTAAGTCAAATCAGGAGACTGAATGAGCCCATACAATTATCCATTTTTGGGGCTCATCATCACCCCCTACTGAAAGTGTTGCTCATCCTCTGAGCAACTAATCTATCTCTTCATCTTTGATGGCCCTGGTGGCCTCCCTGTCATGCCAAGCTTCTGAAGTGATGTCCTCTTCTCGGTCATGAAACCATGCTTTTCTCTCTGCTTCTTCCCACTGCCTGTGCTCCTTTTCTTGTAGCAGTTTTGTTAGCGCCTCAACCTCAGCCTGTAGCTTGTCCTCTCTTTGCTGTTCATCAGATGTTTCCTTGTCTTTCCTTCTTCCTGTGATTGTTTGGCCACCTTTTCCTCCAATTGCTCGGTCTCTCTTAGCTTAGCCTGAGTTTCCTGTAGAGAATTCTCAGCTTCCTGTAGAACTATCATTGAGTCCATCATCTGAATTCTCTCTCTCCAAGTGAAGGTTTTTGGCTTCCTCATTCATAGGTGATGGTTATCTTTGAATGAGACTCCTCCTTTTGTTTAGTTGTGGCGTCCTCAATAGTAATTGGCTCTTTTGACTATGGTTTGGGTCTGCCCACTTTTATCTGTGTGCTCCTTCTTGCCTTAAAGTACATGGGGGTCTCCCTTTTTCGCTTCCATTTTTGCTTGGGAGATGTGCTTAAGGCAGCAAGCACAGCTGCTACCTCCCTAGCCAATATCTTGGGTGATTTCTCCTTTTGCTGCTCTGTTTCCATGCTTCCTGTAGAAAGTCTTGTGTCGACTGTTCTCATGCTTCCTGTAGAAACTGTTTTCAACTGTTTCGGTCTGCTTGGCTAGATGTGTCTTTCCTTTTAATTTTTGTGTGGTTGCCTTGGTTGTGATAACTTTCATTTGGGCTTCCTTGGCCTTTTTCTTCCCAACCTTTTTCCTTTTTTGCCCTCTCTGTTTTTGCTGTTGTCTCCTTTTCTGTCTCACACTCAGTGGTCATGTCAAATTCCTCTTTTTCCTTCTGTTCTAACTCTGTTTTGCCCTCTGCTTGAATGTATTGTGCTCCCTCATCAATGTTCTTCTCAATTTCTTCAGTTGGCATGGTGTTGAGTTTGTGTTTTAACTAAAAAAAGAAAATTGTTCAGGGAAACAGTCGTTTCACTGCGACAGAGGATAGTTTAATTTTCTTCTTTTTCTGAGACCAAATAAGGAATTCTTCATGTGCTCCTTACAACATCAAATGGCAGTAATTCCCTTGTGTTAAAATTGCTGTCACCTAGAATTGGTCTGTCTGTTTATGAAAGAATTTTATTTTTTTTGTTTTACAGAGCAGAGCATAAGGACATTGGTTTTTTTCAACACATTGATAGATATGTAAATTCAAGTTTTTCCACACACACAGGTTGGTCTCTACTGCTGCATGTCTTTCCTTGCAAGGGAATTTTTTTATTTTCTTTATTAAAACTGATGAGGAGATTTTGGATGCAGAAGAAAAAAATGGGTAAACTCAGTGAATCATGCAGGCAAACTTCCACTGTTCTCAATGCACAGGCAAACTTTTTACTCTCATTTTTCAATTTAATGCCGTGTTCAATTCACCATTTTGCACCAACAAATTATGCACAAAGAAGTTTCCCCGATCCTACCTCGTTTTGAGCTTGAACTTCATTAAAAATCCCAGGTTTTCTTTCTACACGGCTGTTTTCTACGTTTCCTGTAGAAGCCTTCTTGTAGAACGAAACGACGCTTCCTATAGAGCCCAATAGGTAGGAGGTTTTTAAAAAAACGACAAAAATATCGAGAAATCAGGCAGGAATCTTGCAGAGGACCACTGGTTAACTGATCTGGACGTGGTGGACGCGTGCTTCAGTTGTGACCGCAGTTGAACAAAGAGTGGTGAGAGTTTCAGCCGAGCATCATTTAATTTCGACATGATTCGTGGTGAGGGAGTGAGGTGGCCAGGTGTACATGGCCACATGCAGACTGCAGTGCTATGATGAACTGTATGTTCTCTTCTTGTTAATCAGTTGCACTGGAGTTCAAACGACCAACACTACCCGTTTTTTTAATTTCACGTGAGTTGTCTATACACGTATGCTGCATGATTTCTGGTTGAGCGCTAGAGAATTGGACAAGGCACTATCAGCTTAATCCCACCACTTCATTCATTTATGCACTTTCGAATCATATTGATGCAAATAGAGGAACTGGTTTAGACACATACCTGTAAGTCGACGTACTGTTAGGTCCTTTTTTGCTGCTGCGCGCTCACATTCCCTTGCTGCATGCCTGGATCCTTTATGCTATAAGCTTTTTGTTGTCTGATGTGTGGTTATTTTTCTTGTGCAGGTATCCTTTGGCCAGATCCACGCTGCAAGAACTGGCTTCAACGTTCAGATCTGCACCCTCATGCTGTTGATGCCGAATTTTCACAGGACAAAAACTTGTTTTCTCCATTGCTCCTGAACGATAGACCGGATCGATCTGAAACTTTCTGAGCATGTTCCTATCATCATTATGCACCTCCCATAGCAAAATTGTAATCAACGGATGCACAGATTTCGAGAAAAATGGAAAATCGCTGAAGATTACAGAGATCAATTTCTCGAAAACCGTGCATCAGAGTCAGCTGAAACTGCGTGGGTAGGTTACTATCACCCCTATGCATCTCCCCATGAAATATGTTTTGAAACAGATGCACGATTATGGAGAAAATGCAAAAATGGCTGAAGGTGATGGAGGCTAATTTCTTGGAAACCGTGCACCGGAATTGGTTGAAATTTCTCGGGCATGTTGCCATCATCCATATACAACTCCCCATAAAACGGTTTTGTAAATGGATGCACGGTTTTCACGTGATAGAAAAACAAATTTCAGCACCATGTATTTTTGCTTCCAAGCATTCTGCAGTTTTTTGCATGGTAAGAAAAATGAGCTTGGGTTGTGATGCAGGCATGGAATTGATGGGAGAGAGGTTTGAGGATTGTAGGAGGACTTCCCAAACAGCAAATCTGAACACAAATATCCACTCCTCAGGCGACCATGCGTGAGTCTCCACATGACCTCTCTCCACGGGTCTTCGCTCAAGCGCCTTACAGCTCAAACCTCTTTCGGATTATAGAAACTATCCTCAGACAGGCGGCCCAGTAGGCTTCAATATTAATAAAGGCAGAATAGAAATACACAAAGCTTATTACAACAGAGTGTCTCAGACTCAATGATCACAAAAGAGCAAATGACTCGAATGATCAGGATCATCGCAATGGTCTGCAAACTCCTTCTTATATAGACTCTCTAAGCATCTAATCCTATCTAAGGAATGACATCAAAAGAAAATAATTGAGGGTCCTGTCGGTATCTTTTTCCACCGATGGTGTCTACTCAACCTTTTCTGTACAAAGGAATCCTGTCACAACATGTGATCAACATTATCACATTGCTGACAAAGATTCTACCAAGGGCCCATTGGGCTTCTAGTCTCCCAAAGGTCTTCCTCAGATGATCCGGGAGATGGTTCGTACTCATCTATTATCTGGCGGTAGTGTCTTTTCATCAGTCGGTCATACTGTTCATCGATTCCTTCATTTGGATCTTGTGCATATGTCATTTCATCTTTTTCTTTCGGCTGCATTATTGTTGTCCGAAGAGATGCTGCTGACGATGAATCTCCTTGGCAGATAATCATTTTGATTTTATGGAGGCCCGGTTGTTGTGAGGTATACTTCAATTCTTGCTTTTGTTCTTGCTTTTCCCATTTATTCAAAAAAGGAAGAGCACTTATTTCAATATCAAGAAACGAATCTTTAAAGGCATTCCGGGTTGCAGGCGCTCTCTGTACTGCCAACTCTATGCCATCTAAATATTCCCACTTAAATATCTGGAACATATTAGTGGAGCTTTCAATAGCGTGCTGAATCCATAATTTGCAATTTTCGTTCAAAATGTCTCTATGTTGCCATCCAAGTTCAAAAATCATTGATGTGCATATCCTTTTTGAAATCATTAAACTAATGAGGTGGATGACATTATTATTCCAATTTGGAGACAAAACTGAAATGGTTACTAGTGCCTTTTGATTAATTGCAAACTTTAAGGCTTTAGGCTGTCCTTGTAATCCATCTAACTTGTTTAAGATTTGTATTTTTTCTATCAGTTTTAAATTTCCAAATTCGTGGAACCATTCAGCATGCTGTTTGATTAACTCTTGATTGTTACCAGTTTCAAAGTTGCCAATCCTTTCATGACTGAAAACTTGAGCAAACGGATTTGGCTCTATATTATCTCTGATTCTTAAACTGTGAAAATCCCAGGGATAAGCAAATGTCTTTAAATACTGTGCCATTCTTTGTATACACTGGGATACTCTGGTAACCTGAATTTTTATACACTCTCCTCCTCTGATCTCCCAATCTGCAAAACTTTCAAAATTTTCATACTGAGGGAATGTATCAGTAAGATGATAATTCTCATCAATTCTCTGGAGGAAAGAAGCTTCGAGCTCCTCAAAAATATCTGGGATTTTTAATGTCACCAAATATTTTATCATTTCTTCTGTCATGGGAATTTCTTCTAAATCTAAAATCTTAGCACCTGTAAACAAACTAAGGGCAAAATCAACACCTCCTATGATCTGGTAATAATTCAAAATCATGAGTGTCCAGATCATTTCTTTTGTATAAACACTAGACCATAAATCACATAAGCTTCTGAAGAAAAGCTTAACCTTCATATTTGGTAGAGGAAAGATTTTTACCAAATTTTCATCTAAGCCTAGTGAGATGCCCACATTCTTTGATTGCCATGCCTGACATTTTCTGATCCACATATTTCTTCTGAGTCTAAAACCGACCACTTTCTTGATTTCA
This sequence comes from Pinus tabuliformis, assembly GCA_031772625.1. Taxonomy (NCBI): domain Eukaryota; kingdom Viridiplantae; phylum Streptophyta; class Pinopsida; order Pinales; family Pinaceae; genus Pinus; species Pinus tabuliformis. Next base: position 737,850,272 of record CM062807.1, read on the forward strand.
TCTGTTACAAAACTTGCATGACTTTCCAAGATTCTAAATCTATCTACAAATGTAGCAAAACTATCATCTTCGGGTCCTTTGCCTGGAATTTCAAAAACTGAATATTTACAAGTTATAAACATCTTATTCATATCCCTTGTCAAGGAATCTGTCAAGAAATTTGAATTGCCTGGAATCCACTCTACTTCGAATTCAAACTGCTGAAACCAAATTTGCCAGGCTAGAATTCTGCCTTTTGCAATTTGCCTTGAAATCTTAGCAGACAGAAAATATTTAAAGTTTCTGGAGTCTGTTCTTATTAAAAACTTTACTGGGGTGAGATATACCTCAAAACGCTGAATTCCATTAAAAATAGCTAACGTCTCCTTTTCAGCTATGAAGTAATTCTTTTGACTTGCCGTAAATTCCCCAGAAGCATATCCACACAAATTTTCTTCGACTTCTCCCTCATTATTCTTCCTTTGCTCTAGAAGTACAGCTGCCCAAAATTCAAGTGAAGCATCAGTTTGTAAAATAAGTAAACCATCACCTGGAGGTTGAAGCTTGGGTAAATGTTGGCATTCTTCCTTGAGCTTCTTTACTGCTGCAGTAGCTTCTTCAGACCAACCTTGGTTGATGTGTCTTCTGATTGGGGTTGTTTTCTCTGACAAATTCGGGATGTATTTGTGGAGATAATTCAGTACTCCAAGAAAGTGGTCGGTTTTAGAATCAGAAGAAATACGTGGATCAGAAAATGTCAGGCATGGCAATCAAAGAATGTGGGCATCTCACTAGGCTTAGATGAAATTTGGTAAAAATCTTTCCTCTACCAAATATGAAGGTTAAGCTTTTCTTCAGAAGCTTATGTGATTTATGGTTTAGTGTTTATATACAAGAAATGATCTAGACACTCATGATTTTGAATTATTACCAAATTATAGGAGGTGTTGATTTTTCCCTTAGTCTGTTTACAGGTGCTAAGATTTTAGATTTAGAAGAAATTCCCATGACAGAAGAAATGATAAAATATTTGGTGACATTAAAAATCCCAGATATTTTTGAGGAGCTCGAAGCTTCTTTCCTCTAGAGAATTGATGAGAATTATCATCTTACTGATACATTCCCTCAGTATGAAATTTTTGAAAGTTTTGCAGATTGGGAGATCAGAGGAGGAGAGTGCAGAAAAATTCAGGTTACCAGAGTATCCCAGTGTATACAAAGAATGGCACAGTATTTAAAGACATTTGCTTATCCCTGGGATTTTCACAGTTTAAGAATCAGAGACAATATAGAGCCAAATCCATTTGCTCAAGTTTTCAGTCATGAAAGGATTGGCAACTTTGAAACTGGTAACAATCAAGAGTTAATCAAACAGCATGTTGAATGGTTCCACGAATTTGGAAATTTAAAACTGATAGAAAAAATACAAATCTTAAACAAGTTAGATGGATTACAAGGACAGCCTAAAGCCTTAAAGTTTGCAATTAATCAAAAGGCACTAGTAACCATTTCAGTTTTGTCTCCAAATTGGAATAATAATGTCATCCACCTCATCAGTTTAATGATTTCAAAAAGGATATGCACATCAATGATTTTTGAACTTGGATGGCAACATAGAGACATTTTGAACGAAAATTGCAAATTATGGATTCAGCACGCTATTGAAAGCTCCACTAATATGTTCCAGATCTTTAAGTGGGAATATTTAGATGGCATAGAGTTGGTAGTACAGAGAGCGCCTGCAACCCGGAACGCCTTTAAAGATTCGTTTCTTGATATTGAAATAAGTGCTCTTCCTTTTTTGAATAAATGGGAAAAGCAAGAACAAAAGCAAGAATTGAAGTATACCTCACAACAACCGGGCCTCCATAAAATCAAAACGAATATCTGCCAAGGAGAATCATCGTCAGCAGCATCTCGCCGGACAACAATAATGCAGCCGAAAGAAAAAGATGAAATGACAGATGCGCAAGATCCAAATGAAGGAATCGATGAACAATATGACCGACTGATGAAAAGACACTACCGCCAGATAATAGATGAGTATGAACCATCTCCCGGATCATCTAAGGAAGACCTTTGGGAGACTAGAAGCCCAATGGGCCCTTGGTAGAATCTTTGTCAGCAATGTGATAATGTTGTGATAGGATTCCTTTGTACAGAAAAGGTTGAGTAGACACCGTCGGTGGAAAAAGATACCGACAGGACCCTCAATTATTTTCTTTTGACGTCATTGCTTAGAGAGGATTAGATGCTTAGAGAGTCTATATAAGGAGTTTGCAGACCATTGCGATCATCCTGATCATTCGAGTCATTTGCTCTTTTGTGATCATTCAGTCTGAGACACTCTATTGTAATAAGCTTTGTGTATTTCTATTATGGCTTTATTAATATTGAAGCCTACTGGGCCGCCTGTCTGAGGACAGTTTCTGTAATCCGAAAGAGGTTTGAGCTGTAAGGCGCTTGAGCGAAGACCCGTGGAGAGAGGTTGTGTGGAGACTCGCGCATGGTCGCCTGAGGAGTGGATATTTGTGTTCAGATTTGCTGTTTGGGAAGCGACGATTTTAATCAGAAGTAAGTCTTGCAAAGCTTCATCATTTATAATCAGTCTCTATAGTTCTGTTTGTGTTGAGCCCTTGAATTTTGAATGGTCAGAGTCACTTTTGGTATTTTTGAATTTCTCAAAACACATCTTTAAATTGATCCCTCCACCATCATATTCATATTTTAACTCCAACCACTAAACAATTTATTTCCTATCGAGAAGTCCTTTGAGTATCTTGAAGATTACTCCAGTATGTTTCGAATTTGATGGCATATGTTTTGAATTTGATGGCATAATGTGCTTGCCTTTCTCTGCGAGTTATGAAGAATACTCTGCAAAGACACAAAGAACATGACCATTTGGAGCGAGCTCTTCAATCGATATGAATCAGAAATATTACTTATTGCCAGGCTCATTTGTTTTCAAGTAGGAAAATAGAAAGACCATATCGTGACTGATATTTCCTGTCTGAGTTGTTGGAAGTGAAAGACCATACCATGACTGGTATTGCCTGTCTGAGCTGCTGGAAGCAGGCCGATTGTATGACCTGGACAGTTCATATAGATCAAGTATGTACTTCTATAACCCAATTAGCAGGGAAAAGCATGCATTTACTGAATAAACAATATTTATTTCATTTACCAAGTTTACCATGTGTGACCGATGGTTCGTGAAGGATGCAGGAAACTAGACAAAGGAGCACCTCAAATTTGTTTTAAACTGGTAAAGTTGGGAAGATATGTAGTATGATGGTGTACACATAGGCATGTGCATTGCATGCAAGCAGTGCATGCATACCGATAGTCAATTGTTCCCTATTCAAACACATGGGAAATATGCACCATCAACAAGCGCTTATCATGAGTGTACAATAGAGACTAATAAGTAAAAATGTCATTTTTAACTGAATACCCAATTTATATAATTTATATGTGTTTGTAAACTGTGATATATATTTTTACTTACATATGAGTTTTATAATGTATCTTTGCGAGAGAGCCCGCTCTAATCCCTCCAACAAGATTGGTGTCATAGGAATTTTCTAGTCATAGAACACACGTCTATGAATCAAGTGAAGACAACCTATAATTCAAAGCATGAGCTAGGTAGGATCATTAATACACATTAAAGAAAATGCTACATACATTGGATCCTTAAACTTGTGTGTTGTATTATGAAAAGTGTACATGTTAATATTTTGTAAGCGTATTGGATTATGAATTTGTATGCTTGATTATGAAACATATGCGTTCTCTTCACCATCCGATTTGTCAGAGGCCACCATTGCCGAAAAACATTTCATAAACTAGATATGAACAAACTTTTTTAGAGGTCAGGTGTGTAATCAAAATATTTATCGCAAAATAGACATTTTAAAACGTTCCATAAACTAGATATGAACAAACTTTTGTAGAGAGTGAATAGTAATTATTTTAAATTTAGATAAACACTTAACCAATATATAAAAACTTTGCCAATATATAAAAACTTTGTTGTTGATTATCTTTGTTTGGTCAATGAAATGAGGTAATCTTTTCGACTTTTGTAAACATTTCTATTTATGGATGGTATTCATTTTTCTCATTGAGTATATCAAATATAGGACCATGTTGCTCTTTCTTGACGAGTCTCATAAAATAGTGGTTAGTGTCAATCTCTTTTTAGTCAGTACACAAAGAAGGGTATAGTGTTACAAAACACAAGCATGGATTCCTTGATTTTTTGCAAACAAGGATCATCACACTAATATTAGTAAGTATTATCTCGAGTTTTGTCTCTCTTGTGTTTGTACTTTCTATTGCTTTTACACCATTAATCCAAATATCCAAGATCTTGGATATTGTTACCAACAAGGGCCCCGATCAAATCTTTACTTTCATTGCGTTTTAAAGATGGCATTTTTATAATGTATATTTTTTTAATTAAGTATATATATATCATATGATATCAATTTCATATAAAGTAATTTAAAAATAATATATAATGTAATGCGTTGGTTACATGGGACAAATAAATATTGGAAATAGACAAGCCACTCGACACATGGTCACATGCATTGACATTTGGTGTGTGTTTTTCTTTACCCATAGAGCTCTCCAAGCTTGATGCAAACCCTAACACTCTCATGAAAACAAACACCAAAGAAGGGTCATTCCTCTAGGGAAACCAACCATCTGTTAATCTACAACTCGCTGAAAACAGTTTTATGGAGTGCAGGACATAGGGGCACCAGCTGAAATGGAGAGCGGGAAACAGCAGGAAACAGGTCGACTACAACAACTGAAAATGGAAATAGGCAGACTGAAAATGGAAACAAGCTAGTTGAAACGTCTGAAAATTATGGAGTTGTCTTTAGTGCGAGTTTTTGGAGATTCCGGTGATGGAATCCAGCGGAAAAAATTGAGGTTAAATCTTGATTTGTATTATTTAAAATGGTTTTTTAATTGCATATTTGGATTCAACACCCTGAAAAACCCCTCGGACGATTTGATTGTGCAAAAATTAGCTATCAAACTTGTGACTTCAATAAATTGCTACCAGATTTTGACCGGAAAAACCCACCGGAAAAGCTTCGAAAAAGTCTCTTTAAAGACAACTCCGAAAATTATTTGTTGTAGAGCCCAAAACACATGACTGTGCCAATTTTTTTTTTTTTCAGTTTTTATATGCAGGGGCTTCCAATGTGATTTTGTAGTTAGGGTTTATACCGGGTTTGATCAAATTAAGCAACCTAAACAAGCGTTTGAGCCAGTAGCAAGCGACAGAGAAAAGGCACTGGCAGCTGAGCTAGATGTCTCAAGGAACATAGTAAAGGTTTGATTTTCCAGAGGTGTTTTCCTTGCAATTTGATGTAACTAGTATTATCTACCTTTCACTCTTTCAGACTCTTTCAACTTTATATGGTCAGTGCTTGGAGCCCTGAGAAGGTTTCCTCTCAGATCCCAAATCTCAAAATTTTCTCTTCTTCTTTCAAAGTGTCTCAAGATAGCATTAAAGATGATAAAGAAAAGAACTTTCAGAACACATGAGAAAAAAAGGTTGTTATTAATTCATTGGTGTTTCAAATGTAAATAATTTCCTCTCTTGAAAATGATGTGAAAGTTATCTTCGTTTAGTTGGAGTAGATGCCTCTCCTCATCCTATTAGATTTCCACACCTCAATGTCGCTTCTTCTCGGCATCATTGAGACTAATCTAGAGAAATCCCCTAAAAAAGATGCCACTTCACCCCTTATGTATCCCTCCATCATTTCACACATTCAAAGGAACATGCCATTATTTCAAGACCATTGGAGCATTTCCTTGGATCATGGTAGTTGGTTTCAACCTTCTTTGCCTTCATGTAGTCATTAACATGGATCAAGGGAGTGGCTATTGCCTTAGAGGACTCACACATGACCATTGGAAATATATAGAAGAACCATACACCTTTGGTAGTCCCAATGTGCCTCATGTGTAACTAGAGGACGTTGCATAAGACCCATTTTCTCATTTGACTGGTCAATCTTGCTTTGAAGAGTTTGTGGAGGTGATTCTCTTTCATAGAGGAGGGACATTGGAGCTCTTTGAACCTCTCCTTTGTCTCTTTGGTGGGGACATCCAATTTCCTTAGAAGACTTTGTACATGTGGCATAACTACTTCACTCATTTATGTATTATTTGGCCTTGTCCTCATTATTTAATTGTAAGATAAGAGATTTTTAACATATCCTAGGAAAGATCTATTATTTTGTCCCAAGAAAAATTAATATTGTAATAAAAGGATTGTTGAACCTCATCTCTATATCAAAGGCTCCCCTCATAGCATTTTGTGTTCATATTGGAATACTTGGGAATACTATTGTTGAATATCTAGCATTAAGGTGTCTTGGTTTCTTGTTTAGTGTGTTCTCCTTAGCTACAATTTTGGTGCTTCAAGTTGGATGTTGTTAATATTTCTACACAGGTAATACTATCTTATTCAATCCATTGGAGAATAAAGTATACCACTTGGAAAGGGTTGTGCATGTGAGATAATTCCTCTTTTCTTTGTTGTTAACTTAGTTATTGTTAATTAATAGCTTTCTTTATATATAATCTAGTTCATTGGTTTTACTATCTAGGGCGTAGTTGGGCTTACTAGTTGAAAGTAGGATCATGTTGGATCCCTTGTAGATTTTCAGCATTTATTTTCAACTAGAATAGAGTGGAGGTTATAAAGTATTTTATAGCTTTTCCTCCATCCTCTAATCCTTACAAAAATAAAACATTTAGCAAAAGTCTCTTCTTGACACCATTATCATTCAAATTTTTGCACTAGTCTCTCCCATCAACCAACAAATACATAAAAATTGAAAATTTATTTTCCTTTTTTATGTTTACTTGAAATATAAGGAATATTATTTGTTGTAGAGCCCAAAACACATGACTGTGCCAATTTTTTTTTTTCCAGTTTTTATATGCAGGGGCTTCCAATGTGATTTTGTAGTTAGGGTTTATACCGGGTTTGATCAAATTAAGCAACCTAAAGAAGCGTTTGAGCTAGTAGCAAGGGACAGAGAAAAGGCACTTGCAGCTGAGCTAGATGTCTCAAGGAACATAGTAAAGGTTTGATTTTCCAGAGGTGTTTTCCTTGCAATTTGATGTAACTAGTATTATCTACCTTTCACTCTTTCAAACTCTTTCAACTTTGTATGGTCAGTGCTTGGAGCCCTGAGAAGGTTTCCTCTCAGATCCCAACTCTCAAAATTTTCTCTTCTTCTTTCAAAGTGTCTCAAGATAGCATTAAAGATGATAAAGAAAAGAACTTTCAGAACACATGAGAAAAAAAGGTTGTTATTAATTCATTAGTGTTTCAAATTTAAATAATTTCCTCTCTTGAAAATGATGTGAAAGTTATCTTCGTTTAGTTGGAGTAGATGCCTCTCCTCATCCTATTAGATTTCCACACCTCAATGTCGCTTCTTCTCGGCATCATTGAGACTAATCTAGAGAAATCCCCTAAAAAAGATGCCACTTCACCCCTTATGGATCCCTCCATCATTTCACACATTCGAAGGAACATGCCATTATTTCAAGACTGTTGGAGCATTTCCTTGGATCATGGTAGTTTCTTTCAACCTTCTTTGCCTTCATGTAGTCATTAACATGGATCAAGGGAGTGGCTATTGCCTTAGAGGACTCACACATGACCATTGGAAATATATAGAAGAACCATACACCTTTGGTAGTCCCAATGTGCCTCATGTGTAACTAGAGGACGTTGCATAAGAGCCATTTTCTCATTTGACTGGTCAATCTTGCTTTTAAGAGTTTGTGGAGGTGATTCTCTTTCATAGAGGAGGGACATTGTAGCTCTTTGAACCTCTCCTTTGTCTCTTTGGTGGGGACATCCAATTTCCTTAGAAGACTTTGTACATGTGGCATAACTACTTCACTCATTTATGTATTATTTGGCATTGTCCTCATTATTTAATTGTAAGATAAGAGATTTTTAAGATATCATAGGAAAGATCTATTATTTTGTCCCAAGAAAAATTAATATTGTAATAAAAGGATTGTTGAACCTCATCTCTATATCAAAGGCTCCCCTCATAGCATTTTGTGTTCATATTGGAATACTTGGGAATACTATTGTTGAATATCTAGCATTAAGGTGTCTTGGTTTCTTGTTTAGTGTGTTCTCCTTAGCTACAATTTTGGTGCTTCAAGTTGGATGTTGTTAATATTTCTCCACAGGTAATACTATCTTATTCAATCCACTGGAGAATAAAGTATACCACTTGGAAAGGGTTGTGCATGTGAGATAATTCCTCTTTTCTTTGTTGTTAACTTAGTTATTGTTAATTAATAGCTTTCTTTATATATACTCTAGGTCATTGGTTTTACTAGCTAGGGCGTAGTTGGGCTTACTAGTTGAAAGTAGGATCATGTTGGATCCCTTGTAGATTTTCAGCATTTATTTTCAACTAGAATATAGTGGAGGTTATAAAGTATTTTATAGCTTTTCCTCCATTCTCTAATCCTTACAAAAATAAAACATTTAGCAAAAGTCTCTTCTTGACACCATTATCATTCAAATTTTTGCACTAGTCTCTCCCATCAACCAACAAATACATAAAAATTGAAAATTTATTTTCCTTTTTTATGTTTACTTGAAATATAAGGAATATTATTTGTTGTAGAGCCCAAAACACATGACTGTGCCAATTTTTTTTTTTTTTTTTTCAGTTTTTATATGCAGGGGCTTCCAATGTGATTTTGTAGTTAGGGTTTATACCGGGTTTTATCAAATTAAGCAACCTAAAGAAGCATTTGAGCTAGTAGCAAGGGACAGAGAAAAGGAACTTGCAGCTGAGCTAGATGTCTCAAGGAACATAGTAAAGGTTTGATTTTCCAGAGGTGTTTTACTTGCAATTTGATGTAACTAGTATTATCTACCTTTCACTCTTTCAGACTCTTTCAACTTTGTATGGTCAGTGCTTAGAGCCCTGAGAAGGTTTACTCTCAGATCCCAACTCTCAAAATTTTCTCTTCTTCTTTCAAAGTGTCTCAAGATAGCATTAAAGATGATAAAGAAAAGAAATTTCAGAACACATGAGAAAAAAAGGTTGTTATTAATTCATTAGTGTTTCAAATGTAAATAATTTCCTCTCTTGAAAATGATGTGAAAGTTATCTTCGTTTAGTTGGAGTAGATGCCTCTCCTCATCCTATTAGATTTCCACACCTCAATGTCGCTTCTTCTCGGCATCATTGAGACTAATCTAGAGAAATCCCCTAAAAAATATGCCACTTCACCCCTTATGGATCCCTCCATCATTTCACACATTCGAAGGAACATGCCATTATTTCAAGACCATTGGAGCATTTCCTTGGATCATGGTAGTTGGTTTCAACCTTCTTTGCCTTCATGTAGTCATTAACATGGATCAAGGCAGTGGCTATTGCCTTAGAGGACTCACACATGACCATTGGAAATATATAGAAGAACCATACACCTTTGGTAGTCCCAATGTGCCTCATGTGTAACTAGAGGACGTTGCATAAGACCCATTTTCTCATTTGACTGGTCAATCTTGCTTTGAAGAGTTTGTGGAGGTGATTCTCTTTCATAGAGGAGGGACATTGGAGCTCTTTGAACCTCTCCTTTGTCTCTTTGGTGGGGACATCCAATTTCCTTAGAAGACTTTTTACATGTGGCATAACTACTTCACTCATTTATGTATTATTTGGCCTTGTCCTCATTATTTAATTGTAAGATAAGAGATTTTTAACATATCCTAGGAAAGATCTATTATTTTGTCCCAAGAAAAATTAATATTGTAATAAAAGGATTGTTGAACCTCATCTCTATATCAAAGGCTCCCCTCATAGCATTTTGTGTTCATATTGGAATACTTGGGAATACTATTGTTGAATATCTAGCATTAAGGTGTCTTGGTTTCTTGTTTAGTGTGTTCTCCTTAGCTACCATTTTGGTGCTTCAAGTTGGATGTTGTTAATATTTCTACACAGGTAATACTATCTTATTCAATCCATTGGAGAATAAAGTATACCACTTGGAAAGGGTTGTGCATGTGAGATAATTCCTCTTTTCTTTGTTGTTAACTTAGTTATTGTTAATTAATAACTTTCTTTATATATAATCTAGTTCATTGGTTTTACTAGCTAGGGCGTAGTTGGGTTTGCTAGTTGAAAGTAGGATCATGTTGGATCCCTTGTAGATTTTCAGCATTTATTTTCAACTAGAATAGAGTGGAGGTTATAAAGTATTTTATAGCTTTTCCTCCATCCTCTAATCCTTACAAAAATAAAACATTTAGCAAAAGTCTCTTCTTGACACCATTATCATTCAATTTTTTTCACTAGTCTCTCCCATCAACCAACAAATACATAAAAATTGAAAATTTATTTTCCTTTTTTATGTTTACTTGAAATATAAGGAATATTATTTGTTGTAGAGCCCAAAACACATGACTGTGCCAATTTTTTTTTTTCCAGTTTTTATATGCAGGGGCTTCCAATGTGATTTTGTAGTTAGGGTTTATACCGGGTTTGATCAAATTAAGCAACCTAAAGAAGCGTTTGAGCTAGTAGCAAGGGACAAAGAAAAGGCACTTGTAGCTGAGCTAGATGTCTCATGGAACATAGTAAAGGTTTGATTTTCCAGAGGTGTTTTCCTTGCAATTTGATGTAACTAGTATTATCTACCTTTCACTCTTTCAGACTCTTTCAACTTTGTATGGTCAGTGCTTGGAGCCCTGAGAAGGTTTCCTCTCAGATCCCAACTCTCAAAATTTTCTCTTCTTCTTTCAAAGTGTCTCAAGATAGCATTAAAGATGATAAAGAAAAGAACTTTCAAAACACATTAGAAAAAAAGGTTGTTATTAATTCATTAGTGTTTCAAATGTAAATAATTTCCTCTCTTGAAAATGATGTGAAAGTTATCTTCGTTTAGTTGGAGTAGATGCCTCTCCTCATCCTATTAGATTTCCACACCTCAATGTCACTTCTTCTCGGCATAATTGAGACTAATCTAGAGAAATCCCCTAAAAAAGATGCCACTTCACCCCTTATGGATCCCTCCATCATTTCACACATTCGAAGGAACATGCCATTATTTCAAGACCGTTGGAGCATTTCCTTGGATCATGGTAGTTGGTTTCAACCTTCTTTGCCTTCATGTAGTCATTAACATGGATCAAGGGAGTGGCTATTGCCTTAGAGGACTCACACATGACCATTGGAAATATATAGAAGAATCATACACCTTTGGTAGTCCCAATGTGCCTCATGTGTAACTAGAGGACGTTGCATAAGGGCCATTTTCTCATTTGACTGGTCAATCTTGCTTTGAAGAGTTTGTGGAGGTGATTCTCTTTCATAGAGGAGGGACATTGGAGCTCTTTGAACCTCTCCTTTGTCTCTTTGGTGGGGACATCCAATTTCCCTAGAAGACTTTGTACATGTGGCATAACTACTTCACTCATTTATGTATTATTTGGCCTTGTCCTCATTATTTAATTGTAAGATAAGAGATTTTTAAGATATCCTAGGAAAGATCTATTATTTTGTCCCAAGAAAAATTAATATTGTAATAAAAGGATTGTTGAACCTCATCTCTATATCAAAGGCTCCCCTCATAGCATTTTGTGTTCATATTGGAATACTTGGGAATACTATTGTTGAATATCTAGCATTAAGGTGTCTTGGTTTCTTGTTTAGTGTGTTCTCCTTAGCTACAATTTTGGTGCTTCAAGTTGGATGTTGTTAATATTTCTACACAAGTAATACTATCTTATTCAATCCATTGAAGAATAAAGTATACCACTTGGAAAGGGTTGTGCATGTGATATAATTCCTCTTTTCTTTGTTGTTAACTTAGTTATTGTTAATTAATAGCTTTCTTTATATATACTCTAGTTCATTGGTTTTACTAGCTAGGGCGTAGTTGGGCTTGCTAGTTGAAAGTAGGATCATGTTGGATCCCTTGTATATTTTCAGCATTTTTTTTGAACTAGAATAGAGTGGAGGTTATAAAGTATTTTATAGCTTTTCCTCCATCCTCTAATCCTTACAAAAATAAAACATTTAGCAAAAGTCTCTTCTTGACACCATTATCATTCAAATTTTTGCACTAGTCTCTCCCATCAACCAACAAATACATAAAAATTGAAAATTTATTTTCCTTTTTTATGTTTACTTGAAATATAAGGAATATTATTTGTTGTAGAGCCCAAAACACATGACTGTGCCAATTTTTTTTTTTCAGTTTTTATATGCAGGGGCTTCCAATGTGATTTTGTAGTTAGGGTTTATACCGGGTTTGATCAAATTAAGCAACCTAAAGAAGCGTTTGAGCTAGTAGCAAGGGACATAGAAAAGGCACTTGCAGCTGAGCTAGATGTCTCAAGGAACATAGTAAAGGTTTGATTTTCCAGAGGTGTTTTCCTTGCAATTTGATATAACTAGTATTATCTACCTTTCACTCTTTCAGACTCTTTCAACTTTGTATGGTCAGTGCTTGGAGCCCTGAGAAGGTTTCCTCTCAGATCCCAACTCTCAAAATTTTCTCTTCTTCTTTCAAAGTGTCTCAAGATAGCATTAAAGATGATAAAGAAAAGAACTTTCAAAACACATGAGAAAAAAAGGTTATTATTAATTCATTAGTGTTTCAAATGTAAATAATTTCCTCTCTTGAAAATGATGTGAAATTTATCTTCGTTTAGTTGGAGTAGATGCCTCTCCTCATCCTATTAGATTTCCACACCTCAATGTCGCTTCTTCTCGGCATCATTGAGACTAATCTAGAGAAATCCCCTAAAAAATATGCCACTTCACCCCTTATGGATCCCTCCATCATTTCACACATTCGAAGGAACATGCCATTATTTCAAGACCATTGGAGCATTTCCTTGGATCATGGTAGTTGGTTTCAACCTTCTTTGCCTTCATGTAGTCATTAACATGGATCAAGGGAGTGGCTATTGCCTTAGAGGACTCACACATGTCAATTGGAAATATATAGAAGAACCATACACCTTTGGTAGTCCCAATGTGCCTCATGTGTAACTAGAGGATGTTTCATAAGAGCCATTTTCTCATTTGACTGGTCAATCTTGCTTTGAAGAGTTTGTGGAGGTGATTCTCTTTCATAGAGGAGGGACATTGGAGCTCTTTGAACCTCTCCTTTGTCTCTTTGTTGGGGAAATCCAATTTCCTTAGAAGACTTTGTACATGTGGCATAACTACTTCACTCATTTATGTATTATTTGGCATTCTCCTCATTATTTAATTGTAAGATAAGAGATTTTTAAGATATCCTAGGAAAGATCTATTATTTTGTCCCAAGAAAAATTAATATTGTAATAAAAGGATTGTTGAACCTCATCTCTATATCAAAGGCTCCCCTCATAGCATTTTGTGTTCATATTGGAATACTTGGGAATACTATTGTTGAATATCTAGCATTAAGGTGTCTTGGTTTCTTGTTTAGTGTGTTCTCCTTAGCTACAATTTTGGTGCTTCAAGTTGGATGTTGTTAATATTTCTACACAGGTAATACTATCTTATTCAATCCATTGGAGAATAAAGTATACCACTTGGAAAGGGTTGTGCATGTGAGATAATTCCTCTTTTCTTTGTTGTTAACTTAGTTATTGTTAATTAATAACTTTCTTTATATATAATCTAGTTCATTGGTTTTACTAGCTAGGGCGTAGTTGGGCTTGCTAGTTGAAAGTAGGATCATGTTGGATCGCTTGTAGATTTTCAGCATTTATTTTCAACTAGAATAGAGTGGAGGATATAAAGTATTTTATAGCTTTTCCTCCATCCTCTAATCCTTACAAAAATAAAACATTTAGCAAAAGTCTCTTCTTGACACCATTATCATTCAAATTTTTGCACTAGTCTCTCCCATCAACCAACAAATACATAAAAATTGAAAATTTATTTTCCTTTTTTATGTTTACTTGAAATATAAGGAATATTATTTGTTGTAGAGCCCAAAACACATGACTATGCCAATTTTTTTTTTTTCTGGTTTTTATATGCAGGGGCTTCCAATGTGATTTTGTAGTTAGGGTTTATACCGGGTTTGATCAAATTAAGTAACCTAAAGAAGCGTTTGAGCTAGTAGCAAGGGACAAAGAAAAGGCACTTGGAGCTGAGCTAGATGTCTCAAGGAACATAGTAAAGGTTTGATTTTCCAGAGGTGTTTTCCTTGCAATTTGATGTAACTTGTATTATCTACCTTTTACTCTTTCAGACTCTTTCAACTTTGTATGGTCAGTGCTTGGAGCCTTGAGAAGGTTTCCTCTCAGATCCCAACTCTCAAATTTTTCTCTTCTTCTTTCAAAGTGTCTCAAGATAGCATTAAAGATGATAAAGGAAAGAACTTTGAGAACACATGAGAAAAAAGTTTGTTATTAATTCATTAGTGTTTCAAATGTAAATAATTTCCTCTCTTGAAAATGATGTGAAATTTATCTTCGTTTAGTTGGAGTAGATGCCTCTCCTCATCCTATTAGATTTCCACACCTCAATCTCGCTTCTTCTCGGCATCATTGAGACTAATCTAGAGAAATCCCCTAAAAAAGATGCCACTTAACCCCTTATGGATCCCTCCATCATTTCACACATTCGAAGGAACATGCCATTATTTCAAGACCGTTGGAGAATTTCCTTGGATCATGGTAGTTGGTTTCAACCTTCTTTGCCTTCATGTAGTCATTAACATGGATCAAGGGAGTGGCTATTGCCTTAGAGGACTCACACATGACAATTGGAAATATATAGAAGAACCATACACCTTTGGTAGTCCCAATGTGCCTCATGTGTAACTAGAGGACGTTGCATAAGGGCCATTTTCTCATTTGACTGGTCAATCTTGCTTTGAAGAGTTTGTGGAGGTGATTCTCTTTCATAGAGGAGGGACATTGGAGCTCTTTGAACCTCTCCTTTGTCTCTTTGGTGGGGACATCCAATTTCCTTAGAAGACTTTGTACATGTGGCATAACTACTTCACTCATTTATGTATTATTTGGCCTTGTCCTCATTATTTAATTGTAAGATAAGAGATTTTTAACATATCCTAGGAAAGATCTATTATTTTGTCCCAAGAAAAATTAATATTGTAATAAAAGGATTGTTGAACCTCATCTCTATATCAAAGGCTCCCCTCATAGCATTTTGTGTTCATATTGGAATACTTGGGAATACTATTGTTGAATATCTAGCATTAAGGTGTCTTGGTTTCTTGTTTAGTGTGTTCTCCTTAGCTACAATTTTGGTGCTTCAAGTTGGATGTTGTTAATATTTCTACACGGGTAATACTATCTTATTCAATCCATTGGAGAATAAAGTATACCACTTGGAAAGGGTTGTGCATGTGAGATAATTCCTCTTTTCTTTGTTGTTAACTTAGTTATTGTTAATTAATAGCTTTCTTTATATATACTCTAGCTCATTGGTTTTACTAGCTAGGGCGTAGTTGGGCTTGCTAGTTGAAAGTAGGATCATGTTGGATCCCTTGTAGATTTTCAGAATTTATTTTCAACTAGAATAGAGTGGAGGTTATAAAGTATTTTATAGCTTTTCCTCCATCCTCTAATCCTTACAAAAATAAAACATTTAGCAAAAGTCTCTTCTTGACACCATTATCATTCAAATTTTTGCACTAGTCTCTCCCATCAACCAACAAATACATAAAAATTGAAAATTTATTTTCCTTTTTTATGTTTACTTGAAATCTAAGGAATATTATTGCATAGCTCTTGTTAGATTTCGATTTTCAAAACTAGTTTCTTTTCACATAAATACATCTATATTCTAGACTTATTTATTTCAATTAGGAATTGTTTCAATGTTCTTACATAAAAAATTTAATTGAAAATTTCTCTAAGCCTTGCACTTTTAAGTATTTATATTTTGTTTTGTTTTATTATTTGTTTATGCCAATCTAGAAATTGATCTCTCAATATATAAATCAGATTTGCAAACATCATCAAGTGTAGTTGATTTGGTATAGAGATTTACATTTTAGACTTGATTCATAACCACAATTTTAGAATCATTTTTAAGGTTTATATGTTGAAGCTCTAATTGTGATTTTTCCTCAAGTTCAGTGTTTCAATCATTTATCTTTCACACAAGGCTAATTTTATAATCTGGAATTAATTTGTCATAACACAAATTAGATTTGCAAAATATTATAAGTGTATTTACTTTTACATAGATAAGATATCATTTATAGACTTATTTTAAATCACTATTTGGAAGTGTTTTTTGGTTCATGATTTAACCTCTAATTGTGATTTACCCCAAATTGTTTGTTTAAAGTATATATCTCCTATTTGGGGCTGATTTATTTATCATAGCAATCTGAAATTTAAAATTGCATACCAAAATCAGATTTCTAATTTAATTAAGTCTAGTGTTTTGACATATTCATAACCACATTCTAGATGTGTCTCATCATCATCACAATTTGGAATAATTCTTCAAAGTTCATAAATCAAGGATCTTACTGTGATATTCCTTCAACTTTGTATTTCAAGATTTATCCTTCACATAAGTCTAGTTTGGTTCATTGAAGTAAATCTAGAATTTACTCTTGCATAACCTAAAAGCAAATTTGCAATTGTTAATCAGGTCTAGTTAATCACTCTCTAGACTTGTTTTATAAATCATAATTTAGGACTCTCTTAAGTTTTACATATATTTAACCAAATTGTGGCTATGTATTCTTCAAGAATTCATCTTCCTTTGTGGGTTGTAATTTCTTTTCACAAATCTGGAGTTTTGTCTTGTATATCATAAAGCAAATTTGTAGTTTGATATCATATAAAGAGATTGGGCAAGATGTTTTCACCACGAAACTCAAATCTAGAAATTTCCTTCACTGAGTAACATAAAACCAGATTTGAGTTTGATCCACATGATCCTTAATCACTTCAACATCTAAGTGGATTTATGTCATGTATGTTTGTTTCTATTAGGGCTAAATTAACTTGTATGAAAAACTACATCACTAAGCATTGAATCCTTTGTTTTGCCAAAGTTATATCTTCATTGTCTTTAGTTCGTTAACATTAAAGTAAATCTTTACATTAATGGTTGATCATATTAAGATTTATTTACTTGAGCTCATATAATCGTCATATAATTCAGATATAACCCACTTGGCCCTTAGAGAGCCGACCAAAATTGAAGAGGAGGTTGTATTGAGATGGCAGTGATACAACTCCTAATGGTTACTTCGAGGTTGCATCCATGGATTGTGCTTTTCCACTTGTATGAAAGTTCATGAGGTAACATGACTGTCAGCCTTTAAAAAGAAACAGAGGAAAGTGTTTCTCATTTGCTAGAGTGTATTTTGCTAAATGCTTTGCAAGCATCCATACAAATACTGTCCCAACATGTTAACACAACATAAATATTGTGAATAAACACTAATCAAGTTATCATTTATGAACCAATGAATCATGAACCCTCCAATTTGACAGATGCCAGTGACTATCAAAAGTACATAAGATATGGGTTCTAACTTTTGTGGGTAGATAGAGAAACATAGGGCTTGTTCACATCATCAAATTGAACTCAGAATTTGAAATGTCTGTTAAATGGTCTAACTGAAAATTCAGTGTCGCATTTTAAAGCTTTATAAGAAACCATGGACTCTAAGAATTGACCAATATTCACCTAGGTTGGAATACCTATTGGGTACATGAAAGTATTCATACATGAATATCAAGTAGCCTAAGGTACACTACATGATTAAACTTCTTATGTATCCTTTTCATGCACATCATCTTATGTTACATATTTAATTCACCATAGGAAGTTTATGGTGGTTTTTGTAAAAAGTTGGAGCACAAAGGTTTCTATATCTGGGATTGTCCTTGTCAGCATCAAGACCTGCACCATTTGATTAGTTGGCTTCTACTGGCCTTTATTAGCTCAACTCCCACCACAGTCTAAGAGTCATTTATGGCTCAATCATGACCTAAGCACAATTCATTCGATCAAAACTCTGCTCTGGTTTTGCACAACAACACTACTGCTGGAACTAAGAATAAAAAATCCTCCCCCAGTATGCCTAGGTTTACCCATGCCCTAGAGTGATCTTTGAATGCTACGACCTCGTGCTGAATAGGTTACACATTATGGGAATAACACATAGATCTAAGTGGCAAGTTAGATCATGGCATAAGAATTGAATTTCTCACAAGCCTGGACCACCAGATGTCAAATATTGACTTGGCATAACAAAATGACCTCGTGTAGGCACTTGCATGGTTCACAATGATTCACATAGTTTATTACTCCTACTAGTGTTACGCTATTTGTTGCATGATTTGTAGGAGTATCCTTGTTGCATAAGTACTGACCTACACTACTGTTCAATTTACTAGACAAGCATACATGTCATAAGTGATCTTACCTTACCTTGATAGGTATTATAAATATTATTGGAACGAATGAGAATTATAGCACTCAGACAAGGAAGGTTATTTCTAATTTGAGAGCGCATTTGGACTACTCATTTAGATATTTTTCTACAAGAAATCGGGATACTACCTGTAGAATTTGGGACACTCGAACTTAAGCTTTTCTGTAGAAGTCCTTAGGTGCAGTGCGTTTATTGAGACATCATCAGATGGATGTCTTGGATGCATAGACCAATTATGATCAATGTCAAGAGAGCGACCCTTTAGGTAAAACTTAAAAGCGTTGGCATATTATTAAATCCAGACACAGAGGCCATCCATGACTTGGATTGTATATAAGTATGCTTGTAGTTTGTTTTCATCCTATTATGACAATTTTAGTTGTCTTTGGTTGATCTAATCTCTATTTGCTGGCAAAAGCACTTGTTGTGGTCTTCACTAATGCCTCCAATTCAGCTTCTTAGATCCTTCAATAGTTGCTCCAAGTCTTCAAATGCTTTGAATAACTGTCCAAACTAAGTCTTCAAACCTGTTATAGATCCACCTTGAGAAAGGTCTTCATTGTGCTCCAAAAGGGTATCTCAAGGACTGCTTAGAAAAAACCTTCAACTACTACTACAATATTGTTTTGAAGATGGTCCAAACCTGCCTTATAACAACCTTAAAATATGCCCCATAAACACCTTCCAATAAACTTCTATATAAAGATCTCTTCCAAACTGCCTTTATGTCAATGCCTCAATGTTTCTAAGACATAGGTTAGATTTATCCACAATATTAATTCAATAAGTCCGAGAAACACTCTTATTATAAATCAAAATCTTCTCTAATATGCTAAAGCTTTTGTCAATATTTATTCCACAATTTTGAGTAATGTTCAAAGTAGTTTGCCTCTCAACTAAGCCATAAGAAGACTTAAATTTGAGTTATTTGCTAGCCTAGAAGGGTTGTTTCAATAGAGATCTGATCAAGCACAGTAAGTCTAAAGTTGAGAGGTTGTCTAAGCTCAGAACACAGTCCCTCTCGGCCCACTCAAATAGTCCTTCAACAATGTTGTAGCTACAACACTTCACTGCAACCCTAAATAGAGACAATAATAATATCACAAATGCTCACAGAATGGAACTATCCAGCAAAAAATTCCCACCAATAATCAAGAAAAAAATTGGCCCAATAGTTCTCCTAGCCTCCACATATAGTGCCTTAGGCCTGCAGCTTTCTTTTAAGGAATCCACACTCTAAATATAGGGATAATCCCTTTCCAAACTCATCATTGCCTTATTCTTCCTTACATCAGTCGCTATCTCTTTTCTCTACGGATTTCAGATGATATAACTGAATTTTTATGAGCTAAAATAGATGGGATGTTGGGGTATTTATAGTTGTTTAAACGTTTTGATGAACATATAGTTGTTTGCAGCTGACCTGAGCAGGATTAATAATTAGATTTTATTAGATCATTCTTTTGTTATGTTCTTTTAGGAAGTTCATTTGAGGTTGTCAAATTTTTGGACAATTTTTGTTCTAACTTCTTAAGTTCAAGTAGCATTTATTGCTATATTTGTGACTCCTGTAGCATGGTTTTTTAATTTTTAATTTTTAATTTTACCACTATTTTTGTCACTTTCCTACAGGATCCCACAATTATTTAAAGGTGGTCTAGTTGTTATTTTATTACTATTTTATTAGATAAAACACAGATCTAAATCTTCAAAAAGGTCTTCAATGTGCTCCAAAAGGGCATCCCCAGGACTGCTTTGAAAAAACCTTCAACTGCTGCTACAAGATCGTTTTGAAGATGGTTCAAACCTGGCTTATAATAGCCTTAAAATATGCCCCATTAGTGTTGCGGGGGAGCGCCCCCCCCCCCCCCCCCTCGCTCCCGCTCCCGATCCGCGCTCTGGGCGGGAGCGACTCGGGAGCGGGTCGGGAGCGCACTCCCGAAATCGCTCCCGAAAAGGGAGCGATTTCGGGAGCGCACTCCCTAAAAAAATTTTCGCTCCCTGCCTTTTCGGGAGCGTTTTCGGGAGCGTTTTGCCTTTTTTGCATTTTTTTTTTAAAGAAACAAATATTTTTTGAGTGGGGCAACTTAATGATCAAGTCTAGGCCCTAGTATTGATATCCTATTCATGGTAATGTTAAATTCTTAAAGTAAAAGTGACATTTTCTTTAATTTTCATTTTCATCCTTTTACTTAAATTTTTAACATTACCATGAAATGACTCAGGATGTTTGAGAGTGGTTTCGTCCTCATTGGATTTCATATGGAGAAAGTAGAATTTTAGATTTCATTCAAAATCGAGCAGACTTATCAGTTTTTTAGGATTTCAGGATTGGGGGATTGCAATGTTTCCATTGAATTTTGTCATGTATTAGGGTATGGAACTCATATTTAATCAAGAGTACCAATCCCTCTATGTACCTTGATGTTAGTGACATTGGTTGTCGAACTCCTCTATCATGACCCTTCTAAAAATGTACGCATCACTCAAACAAAATCTTGACTTGACATGCTATGCTTTTTCTATCTTATGTTAATGCTTAGAGGGTGATATTAATGACAAAGATCCCTATACAGATACAAAGGTAATGACAAAGATACCTCTGGATATTAATGCTTGGAGGGTGATATTAATGACAAAGATCCTGATTTTGCAACAAGACTAAAAAATTAGACATTTCTCGTGGTGGCAAGAGGCCCAAGCATAAGAAATAGATAATAGATTTACTTCTCTTTTCTAGTTTCTAGTAGCTTTTATAACTATTGACTCTTTCATATTTATTATGATATTTTTTTAAACAATATATGACAATTTAAGTTTGAAGTTGGCAATTATAACTCATTAGTAATGAATTATGAATATGATGCTTCATGAAAGTTGAAAGTTGTTTCATTTCATTTCATTTTATAACATTTCATTTCATGTTAGATATTATTTGTTGTAATGGTTACACTTAGCTTAGAAGTACAACTTTGGTGATCAATGATGATAAATGTTATATATTGAATTTTGAAAGCTTGAAACTTTAAGATTGATGAATCATGAGACTCAATATGTTGTATGTTACTATGTTACTAACTTGCGGACGTGGTTGATGAAGATTATAACTTCTAGATGATTGTTGTTATATGGTTCAATCTATGTTTTTTTATGTTTTTTATATCTAATTCATCATTCTACATGTTTTTGTTGACATATATGTATCAAAAATTAAAAAATATAAAATATATATATATTTTTAAAAAATCGCTCCGGGATTCGCTCCCAAACCGGGAGCTTCTGAAAATGGTCGCTCCCGCTCCCAAGTAACATTGTGCCCCATAAACACCTTCCAATAAAATTCTATATAGAAATTTCTTCCAAACTTCATTTATGTCAATGCCTCAATGTTTCTAAGACAGAGGTTAGATCTGTCCACAATATTGACTCAATAATTCCAAGAAACACTCTTATTATAAGTCAAAATCTCCTCCCTTTTCTCATAATAATTATCATTGAAGTTACCACAACACCCTCACTAGTTGTAGCTCGAATTTGTGTAAATTTCTTTTTTTATTCTAGGTACTTCACCATAGATTGGGTTGGTACATGGTTTTGTCAATTTCTCCTCCCATTTCTCATGGTTAAAACAAGCTAAACCTCCCCAAGCTGCTTGCAAGTAAAGAACCTAAAGCAAGGGACTGATTATAGGCTAAGTTCAAAATGAAATATATCTGCACACTAATCTAGAGAGAAGAATAGTGGAAATAGAGTGAAACTGTACAAGTGATAACATGTAGAGACTTGACTGAAGTGTGAAAGGAGAATCTAGCAAGAAGGGATCCAAACTAAAACTGCAAACCTTGGACGATGAGCTAAAGAAAGAGATAAAATACAAAGTAAAAATCTTACATCAGGATGGCCTGGATAAGAAATTAAGGAGGCCACCTATGCAAGATCAAAGAGGACATAGAAAAGTGATGCCATGAGAGTAAATGATATGTGACCCAACTTTTCTTGGTATACCAAGAAACCTATTCCATATTCCTTAGAAACCTATTCCCAAATGCAAAGAATTTTTGAGTTAGTATGTATGTTTTCATATATATATATATTGATTCTTTTGCTTTTGGAATCCTTTCAACTAATTCTGGGTGAACTGACCGAGTTTGACCACACTGCTCTATAACAGGCAAAGTAATCTTCCATTTATGAGATGCAAATGTCACCATTCCAACTATCTTTCTCTTCTTCAAAATATAAATTCAACAAGAAGTTCACAATATGGCCATGCTACAGGAAGCTAATATGTGTTCTTGTAGCCTTTACCACTACATTTCCCTGTGTTTGATGTTCTTATTTCACATCCTTTTGAGTGAAAGGTGATGTTATAACCCTAGTCACATATTTGACTCATATTCAACAGGTTGTTCTTGGTTCCATCTTTGAAAATATTTTTCTAATCTTTTCCTCTTCCATTTACGAAGTTGACTATGCCTTTGCCCATGATCTTTCCTGTAGTATCAATTCTAAATGTAACAATGCCTGCCTTGTCTTTTCTTATTGATTTCAAGAATCCGATCATATCACCATTCATATGCTTGGTGTATCCATCTTCCACATACTAATGGATTCATTGGTTTTAGGCATATAAGACAATGCCACACTCTTCACTCTTCTCTTCCTTTTTGTTCTACCATGTCTTTTGTTCCTCTTGAGTTTGCCTGATCTAAGTAGTTGATTCGAATTTTCTGGTTATGCACTCAACTACCTTATGTTCATAGTTATGAAAATTATATAGTCCAGTATAATGAAATAGAGGAGTAAATGGATTGTTATACATACGATTATTCCTATTTGCATTAACAAATCTTCTTTCGCTATTTGACTGATCAGATTTGTTTCTTTTATATAATTTCTGCTAATTTCCAAGATATGGCCATAACATGAAGTTCACCCAATATATCTG
The DNA here is from genome assembly GCA_031772625.1 of Pinus tabuliformis. Classification (NCBI taxonomy): domain Eukaryota; kingdom Viridiplantae; phylum Streptophyta; class Pinopsida; order Pinales; family Pinaceae; genus Pinus; species Pinus tabuliformis. The sequence goes on from CM062807.1 coordinate 737,873,679, forward strand.
CATAATTTCTTCAATCAAATGACTTCTTTGGTTGTTTAAGAAACTGCAATGTTCTCTGCCTCAATACTTTATTGGACAACAACTCATTTCCTCTTACTCTAGCTCAAAACTCCTTCAAAACAAGGTACATAGATAAGGACAGGTTGAATTTCCATTGTGCATATCATCTGCCCAGTCAGCATCAACAAATCCATGCAGTTGAAGGTTTTTACCTCCATCTTCCTCATAGAAAATAACATAGTCATTAGTACGCCGTATGTACCTAAAGATCCCCTTGATACCTGTTGAGCGATATGTTTGAGGGAAAGATATTTTTTGAGTTGATGGATGTGAGGCCATGTGGATTCCCTTTTCCTTTACCTCAGAATATGCTAGTTTTAAATCTGGCATTAATTTTTTCTTTTTCTTACACAATAGCTATTTTATGTCATGGAATGGTTCTAGAGTTCCCGAGTTGGTTGAAATGGATCTGGTAGAAAATACTACTGGATCCTGGAGATTCTGGTGTGGATCGACAAATCTGTGATACTGATCTGCAAAGAAAGTTTAACCAATTTGTCATTTTAGTGTGGTGAATTAAGCCCTTGTCTAACTTGGTTAACTGTGAATCATCATGGTTCTCCTTTGGAATTGAGACACATCCTTTTTGTTGATAGATTTACATCTAAATGGATATGAATCCCAAGCTAATTGGCTTTAACCATTGTATATGAAAACAAGATGCTTGATTTTAACAATAACAAACATGGTCAATTATAGTAGCAATTATGTAGCTTCAATGTACTTTTGTCCATTTCACAGATCGATTGGTAGGGAAAGTTACTATGCACCTAGTTCGTCATAAACGTATGTAATATTTATGTTTAAAGTAAGAAAAATTTACAATCAGAAATAGAACAGTAGAAGTTTATCAAACTCTGTCAAACCTTGATTGTAAATATTATATAGTCCTATTTAGAGAAAAAATTATAATCAGAAACAAAACAGTGAAAGCTTATCAAACTCTATTAAACCTTGATTGTAAGGCTTATACAGTCTTATAACAACAGTAAATGTCTTTATCCTACTAGATAGGGAAAAACCAGGAGGTAAGGCACCTAGGTCAAGTATGGCCTTCACACAAATGGAAAACTTACTTCAGTCACAAAACTGCCTCAATGAAATTACATGCATAAAAGTTTAAACCAACATATTTTAGTATAATTTTATGGTTTTACATGTTGTCATATATTTCAACAGTTATTTATGTAATGATCCCAACTAGCATCCATAAACTTTTCTTTGTAGATTTCTATTACATTATTCTATACAAATTGGCATACCATGTATTTATGTTGGTTTTGGTATTTGTAGTATTTATGTTGTTGATTTAGTTAGAGGTTGTATTAATTTTTAGAAATAACTCTAAAATGGTACTTCAAAAGTTTGTTTGTGACCAGTTAGAGGCTTGTTGGAACAATCTGATAAGCTTGTCTCAAAGTGTTGGATAGGTCTTCAATGCTCACTCAACAGATTGGTAGGGTGTTGTTCAGGGTTTTGAACCTAGACCTCAATTTTTTTTCAGATCTAATTCCTATAGAAGCACTAAACACTACCTTGAAACAACAAAAAAACAAAGTACAAACAATCAAGTGATCAAAGAGCCAAAAAATACACTGAAAAACGACATATTCATAGATTCACTCCCTAAGTTTATTAATTGGTCATGTTCTCTTGAAAAAGAAGTAATACTCAAGTTAAAAGTGCAGTCTTATGGTTTAAACAACATGGTGCATTCAGGGAAATAACACACCAGCATATGAATATTCAGCTGAATGGGAAACAAGACCTACTACAGGTACATATGAATACTTCAATGAAATGATATATTGCAGTTGCAAAATGGACCAAAATAGGAAACTAAAGAAGTGAAGGCTTGTTGGTATCCATAGATTGGACCATGGAGTTTATATAGAAGAGGTACACTATAATTAACAAATTGTTATTCTTATAATAAATAAATATGCACATTATTTAATACATTATTATTGATCATTTCAATTGATTTTTTTTTTATGAAAATCTGCTTCCAGTTCCCAATATTCCTGAAGAATCAACGAATGATATTGATAATAACGACTCTCAAGATGAAGGAAAAGACACATTTATGGATGAAACCACTTCACAGATAAATGAGGTTCGTGTCAATGAATTTATCTTATAATTCTACACATCTTTTGAAGAAGTTATTGATTCACCCCTAGCTCAGTTGGCTAGGATGCCTCTTTATGCAAATGCAGAATCTTCTATATTGGTGACACTTATGTTGTTGAAATTGAAGGTTACACATGGATTGGAAAACACATGCTTTACTGATATATTAAGGTTCGATTGATAGTCCTATAAATTAATTCTCTAGATGTCTTAAAATTTTTGAATTGTGTATACTTATAAAAATCATTTGTTGCACTATGCAGAATTTTGGCAAACAAAATACTTCCAAAGGACAATAAGTTGTCTCATTCTCATAGAGAAGTATCTTCAATAATGAAAGACATTGGAATGGAGTACAAGACATATGATGCATGTCCAAATGACCATATTATACTATGGAGAGAATGCAAATTTACAACAATGGCCAATGTGTCACACAAATAGGTATCATCAAGATCAAGTATCCAAGAAGGTTCCTTATAAATTACTATGACACATTCCACTAAAGAAAAGGTTTGAGAGAATGTTCAAATGCAAGAAGTTGGAAAAATATATGGATTATCATGCACAAGGGAGGATACAAGATGGTGTCATGCGTATGGTTGTGGATAGTAAATATTTGAAATAAATTGAGGTAAAATGGCCACATTTAAGAAATGAGCCAAGGAATGCAAGAATTTCTCTAGCAATGGATGGTGTCAATCCTTTTGGAGATCTTAGAACAATATATTCTGTTTGGCCAATGTTAATTATAAACAACAATCTGCCCCCTTGGATGGCAATGAAAAAGGAACATGCAATGTTAACTCTGATCATACTAGGCACTAGAACATATGAATGCAATTCTCTCTTGAAGATTATATAAAAATATTTCAATTCAGTTAATCCTAATAAAAAAACTTTGTTTACTTAGAGAAATATTAGGTAAAGGATATGGATGTATACATGGAGCTCCTTGTTAGAGTCGGTATTTTCATCCCTCCATCAGAGATCAAATTCTCTTTGTTGCATTTCATATTAGGTGTCCCGCCCAGTCATTTTCATTCCATTAGGCGCATAGATTATCTGACGGTAGTGGCATTCCTTCAGTTTCCCTCATGTTATCTACCTGCTGGCTCATGTTTGTTCATTTTAAAAGCATAAGTGGTCTTCCTTTTGTCATAAAGATTGCAAATGTCCTTTAGGGTTTCATTGTCAAGTAGGTCTAGGGTTTCGTCAAATGATGTGTTAGAGTGTCCAATAAATTTCTAGCAGGCCATGAGGATGTTTCAACAGCAATAAATTTCATCATCAAGCATCTGAAAATGTGTTTTTCCTCAAAACCTATTTTTGAGGCAAAAACAGAGTATTTTAGCTTTTATTTGTAAAAATCATGAGAATTTTGCTTTTCTCATTGTGAATCTCTTCATCAGTGATCCTGGTTTCTTTCCTTAGCCCCAGAAGCTCCATTACTTGCAAGACAAGCAAGCTCAGATCATTAAATCCATCATAAAGTGAAAAAGAAGTGGAAAAGGTCCAAAAAACAGAGTTTGTGAATAAAGTCAAATACAAAACATTATAAAAGTGGGTTTTGGCAAAAATAAATTTGAAAACTCATGTATAAGTCATTCCTCCAAGTGTTTGAAACTCATTTGCACTCCAAAAGCCAAGAGAAAACAAAGCAAAGTGATTGTGGGAGTTTTGGGTGAAATTTGCTCCAACTCGACTGGCGCGACGCACTGGGCAGGAGGCACGACGCATTGGTGAGGCGCGGTGCACTGGGCCTCAGAATGTAGTGTATTTTTGCATAGGCGCGACGCACTGGTGAGGCGCGATGCATTGGGTATGCTGCGCGGCGCACACAACCAAGAAACCCGAGAATTGCCCAAACTCACTCCAATCGGCCAAAAACGCGTGGATTTTCCTTGTGACAAGTAGGTAGACCCTCCAATGCTACTTTGCATTTAAATATGATGCTCATGTGATGGTGTTTGTTGTATGATGAAAGGGTAAAAGAAGAACAAACCCTATTCTCTTCAAAACTGTTAAACAAAACTGCTGCTTAGGATTTTGATCACTATTTTGTCACCAAGCTCACTTCCTTATCCCATTTGTCCCTGATTTTATCATTCTCCTAACTTCCCCTACCCCCTAAGTTCATTAAATCCCTATCCCAAGTTCCCTTTCCCAAAATCCTAATTGTAAAATCCCCAAACCCTAACCCCATACAAAAACCTCCCAAACATTCCTCACTTCCCTAAACAAATTTATCCCAACAGCCCCTTAAACTCCTACTCTTTTTCCACTCCCTTTGCTTCCCTTATTCCCCCAAGTTACATACCCCTTGTTTCACCAAACACATACCCCTAATTCCTGTTTCCTAAAACCCAAATCCCAAACTCCCTAAACTCTAAACCCATACCAACAAGCTTATCTAAATCACTCCCTAAATTCCCATTATTTTTCCCTCTCCTAACAGTCCCTTGTTTCACTGTTTTTTCCCCTTGGTGGCAGAAATCAAACAATCTTCAAAAAGCAGTCCAAACACAGTTGATACAGCAGCACCTATTTCCCCAAGGCAATCTATCTACCAGCAGCTATGGCATCTGCTTCTTCATATGAGTATGAGGAGGAAACCCATAGTGACTCACCATCAGAGGCACATGCTCCCAGGAGGCCTCATAGAGGTGGCAAACATATCAGAGAGGAACCAACCACTCTTGTTGAGTTACAGGCCTGCCCGCTTGCCATCTTTTGTTTTCAGCATCAGTCATGTTATGGATTTTGCGAGAAGGTTGCTACTATTCAGTTTCATCATGAGTTGGCCCGCTTATTTGTGTTGCATTTGCATGGTGATCAAGCCACTCTTGCTGGTGTCACTTTCACACTAACACCAGAATCCATTTCATTAGCAACCGGCATACCAAACATTGGAGAACCATGGAACAAGAGGCAGAAAATTGACCGGCAACACTATGAACCTTACATCAAACCTGGTTTTTTGAGGCAGCTCAAGAGAGTGTTTCCTTTTCGGTACCTCAAGGATGAATATGCTCCTTTAATGAAACTGATCATGAAGTATTTCAACTGTGAGGGCCGGTTCTCCAGATTGTATGCTTATCACATCAGGCTGCTGATGCATTTTACCCGGGTACGGATGATGAACATTCCTTATTTCATGTGCCGAAACATAGAGAGGATGACTACTCTTGTGTAGAGGAAGACTCCTGAACAGCAGTACAACAACATTTACCACTATGCGCTCATCAAGATCATTGTTGTACACCAGCTTGGCTTGCAGGGTATCACATGGGAAGACTTCATTTCCCGTGAGTTCTTCACAGCTTCAGTAGCTCATCAGGAGGTTGTCCATGATGCGGGTGAACCTTCACATCAGTATGGAGGTTAGGAGGCGGAGACTACTAGTGTGCCGACATATGTCGCCTATCAGAGAGGCATGAGAGGATTGTTTGCAGTAGCGAAGCGAGTGTTATCTCCACCCGGGGTGGAAGGGGCCTCGCTTCCATCATCAGCACAACAGGTTTAGGACCGAGGCAAGAGGCCTCTACAGGAGGAAGGACCATCAGGTGAGCGAGAGACTGATTTCATCCTCATTGAGGGTGATGATACTGACATGGGCCCACAAAGTGCAGATCTTAGAGAGATCATTCAGGAGCAGCAGGCAGACATTGATGCCTTGTCTACCACCTTGGATAAATCCCAATGGACTATACAGTACTTAGAGCAGAGGAACAAGCAACTTGAGGACCAGCAGGTGGTTATGGAGTTGTGAAACATCCGGGAGAATCGTCGGGCTGCCCAAAGAAGGAGGGTGGCGTTCACTCCATTGGAGCAAGAGATCAATGCAGATAGAGAGTCATGGCTTGAAAGAGCCAATGTCCACTTGGAGAGGAAGCTGGAGAAGGAAATCAATGAAAAGAACATGCTCAGAAACCTTTCATACCATTACTTGTCCCGGAATTTGGTCTGCAAAGCGAGAATCAGGAATTTGAAGGCCAAGGTGAAGAGAGCATCAAAGAGGCAAAAAGAGGATGAAGGACTTCAGATCTTGGCTGAGGCTTCCTTGGCCCATCACAGCACTTGATATATATGAATCAGCCCAAATTTCAAGAAATTTGGGGCAATTTTTGTATTTTGCAAAATTTTGGCACAAAAAACAGGGTTTTCCTTCCCTATGCACCGCGCCACGTGGCACTTGCTTTTGCTAAAGGGCTCCAAAGCACAAAAAAATTGCATTTTTGGATTTTTCATGCAAATTACATCTACTTACCTATTGCCAAGAAATTTTGGCAAGTTTTGACCCCTCAAAAGGGTAAAAAACACTCAAAAAATGACCTCACTGCCCCTATTTTGACACACAGAAAGCAGTTTTGGGAGAATGGACTTTTGGAGGGGCAAATGGAGGCCAAATTGAAAAATTCCGCTTGGGTTGGAAAGTAGACGGAAATAAATTTCCAGAAAGCACATCTAGAGCTCATTTGGACATCGGAAAGGCCTCCAAAAGTGGGTCCAAACAGGCACGGCGCATAGAGGAAAATTTGACAGTTTGACCCAATTTTGCTCAGTTTTTTGCCCAGTTTCGCCTAGTTTGACTTTTTGACTTTCCAAATGATAAATTTATGATGTAATTTGATGAAAAATGATGGATTATGATGTAAATATGGTAAATTTCCACTTGTAGAGGTTGAATTATCAGTTTAGGAGTTGTTTGAAACTGATTAGATCAGTTCCCTTGTTTTTAGAGGCAGGCTGTTATGATGCCTAATTTCTAGTTCTCAGCTTAGAATTAGTTGAAACAGCCTCTAAACAGGTGAGCTCGACCCCTAGAGGTTAGGATGAGCTATGATTGTCTATATTATGTTGTTTTTCACTCATTAGCATGGTTGGACTCTTGAGAAAGCCTTGGGCTTCATTGTACATATTTTTCAGCAGTTGGGCTAAGGAATTTGAGATCAGGATTTGCAGCACTCTTTGGGATCCATGTGGCAATTTGTCTTGGTATAGTGTTTCTCTTTGTAATTGTGAATTTGTTTATGTATCTCATTATCTATCTAATTTCTTCTGAACTAAACAAACAAGAGTGTAAGTAGAATCCATTGAAATCAGTGCTCTACTTGAAGTTTGCTTTAGTTGTTTGATGTTTTCAGCTGTTTGGGGAGGATCCTTGATTTCTCTTGCCCTATTCAACACCTCACCTATCTATTCCTTCCATCTCCTTCAATTTAAAGTGCCAATAACAATTGCCTACCTTGCCCCATTGAGACCTCTGTAGAACTGAGCCTCAATCCCCGCACCCCGAAATCATCTTTCCATCAGATCCAATGAAACTCCATTTTATCAAATCAAAACCTTTTACATATATACCTAGCCTAAGATCAGAAGATATTTCGGTCATCTCAGCCCTCATCGATCATTATTTGCTGAGGTTAACCCGGAGAGAGCCCTCTCCTGTCCTGGTAGGGCTGGCTACGAGGCTGAGCGTGGTTTGATGTTGGCCCTAGATCCTACCTTTTCAGCCTAAGGTAAATCTAGTCACTAACATCCCTCATTGATTTGCTTCGTGAATTATGGGATGGTGTAATTATGTTTGATGTATCAAGACCTATCAATGATAGAAATTTCTTCTTTCATGCGATTCTTATCTGGACAATTCATGATGCCTCGAGGCTCTCTATTTGTTGTGGTAATATAATACAAACTACATTTATAATTATTATGTTCATTTTACCATTTACTAAATATGGTTTCCAATCTTATTTTAGGACTATAAACGAAGGGGAAACATGGCTATCCATCATGTTGGCCAAAATTGTTGCATAGGCAGTCAAGGGATCTCAATAACATTATCTATGATGAGTATAGACAATTCTTACCACAAAATCATTGCTATCGAGTGCGTGATAAACATAAGTTCAATGGAAAGGAAGTGGAAATGAGGAAGCCAGTAAATATGAACCATTCTAGGTGGAAAGCGTTGTATGACAAAAAAGAAGGGACAAGTTTTCCCCTAGGAATGAAAAGACTCTCTATTTTCTACAAATTAGAATATTATGAGAAATTTCCAATAGCCCACCTATTTGATACTATGCACATCAGGAAAAATGTGGCAGAGTGCTTGTGGAAGCATCTAAATGGAACTAACCTTAAAGCAGAAATAAAGTTAAGAAAGGACCTTCGAGTTGCCAATATCATGTTGAACATGTGGTTGCATGAAGATAACTCAAATGTTCATGCTCCATGGAATTTACATCAAATGATAAAGAAAAACATCATTTCTACTATGAAAAGCATAATCTTTCCTTTTGGCTTTGGTGTGACATTAAAAAACTTATTCACATGATATGGATCAGAGTTCTTAGGCCTAAAAACACATGATTGGCATAATTGGATAGAGGTAACATTGTCACATGTTAGATTTGTTGGGAAATTAATTAGAAAATTGTATATCCTTGTGATAGTATCAGTTCATGTAGATGTGAAGTTCATGCACATTTGAACATGGTTATTTTTTAATGGTCATGCTAGTATAGTGATAAAATCATCTCATACATATTTGAACATGGCTATTTGTTAATGGTCATGCAGTATGTTTTGCCTGTAGAAATACCAAGTACTTTTGACCATAATGTCACTTTGACTATTTACAAATTATACAAATATCTGAGGTATTTTTCAATCCATCATGCATACACTTCCATGACTCTTATCATTTGAAGTGAATCATTGGTTATGCCCTTATATGAGTTTCTACTTTTAGTTTACAAGAAATCGCAAGTCTTTATTGTAATACATGGTAATAGTTGTAGGTGGGTCTCATCTAAAGAGATACATCAGGATGTCTTGAAGTATTGGAAGAGGAATGTTTTATTTTTGATGTGTGATATTAAAATGTGTTTCACTCCAAGCTTCTTTAATTCTCAAGACCACTACCTTGCACACCTATTATAAGAGATTGAATAGTGTATTCCTATTCATATTCGAACAATGTGGCTCGTGAAGAGATATATGAAGGTCTTAAAATAATTTGTGAGGAAAAAGGTTTGAACATAAGGGTCCATAGTTGAGGGGTACATGGTTTTCTAGGCAATGGTTCATTTGAGTGAGTACTTACCTCAATTGCATCTTGAAGCTCCACGATTATGGAATTATAATCAATCTCAATCATTTGAAGGAGAAAAAATAGAGGGTGAAGGGACTTCAAATAGGATAAAAGGTATAAAAAAATGTTAGTAGGATTTATTTTTATCTTCAATTTTATTTTACATGGATTTAAATAATTATTAATTCAGTGAACAAATACATTTTTCATTGTAGATGCTAAGGAGTGGGAGGCATTACATTTGTATGTTGCATATAATTCTGACTTTATGTTGGAATGGATGGAGAAGTATGTTGAAAAAAAGAAATTAGAAGATGAAAATGCATGGGCCAATATATATAATAGACATGGTGAAAACACTACTCGAGGATTTCCTACAAGCCATAAAATAAAGTGGCTAGAGAGATGTTCATGGAATTGTTTAAAGACCAATATTGAACACGAGGAAACAAAAGGCAAGGACAGAGTGACACAACAACAATTGAATTTCATTAAAGGATCTATAAATGGGGAGGTGATATATATTAATATATTGCATATATTTAATAAAGTGTTTTTTAACTTTCATATCCGTGAATTTAATTAGTTGATATTTATATGAATTTAGGTAAGATATTACAAAGGAATGTGGAATTTTTGTCATCATTTTCACATCAGAAAAGTTGATGAAAAGAGAAAAAATTATGGTTGTGGAGTTCCAGCATTATTTGAGGTGCAATGTCGTTCACATGCAAATGATAGACAACCAATCATGATCTGATAATCACCCTATGAGTGCCATCAGTTAAAGATTTATTAAAACAAAAGGTATTACAGACTCATGTGATGGTGTGTGTTCTGTGTTATTTAAGCAACGGATCGATCAGATTGCCAATACATAGACATTTAAATGGAAAGACAACAGAGAGATACAGTAAGCAACACAAAGACACAAACGGTTTTAATAAGGAGTTCACCCTATTCTCTAGGGCTACATATCTGGTCCAGCTTCAGTGGTGGTCTTGTTTTATTGTGTCTTTAAGCAGAGAATTACAAATACAGGGACTCAATGCGAGTTATCATGAAACAAGTTTGCTTGGCAGGGTGGTTCTTGGATTCCCCAAGCCACTCAGAGTACACAGACTCTTGTTCTTCCTACCAGCTCTGTGACCCTCAGTCTACAGTGGAAAGAGCCAACTGTGATGCTCAATCTGGACAGATTCCTCTATGGGAAGGCTTGAATCTTCAAGCTCTCTGGTGCTCGATGCTGCCTGTGGTCAACTCGACCCTCTGTCTCCTCTGCTTGGCTTTACTATTCTCTGTGTTCAGTCCTCCTCTCGGGGTTCACTCTTCATTGTCTCTCTTGGTCTCTCGGACTCTTCTCTGTTCTCCCTCCTTTCAACTATCTCTGTTCATGGCTTTAGCCATTCAATCCTCATGCCTGTTCGGTTCCTCTCCCGCCTGCGTCGATTCTCCTTCTGCCTGCATGCTGGGAGTTCCCTGTTCAGTGTCAGCATGAATGCTCGGGAAGTGGCCACGTGTCTCCATCTAACTAGTGCCAACACGCTTCGTCGGTTCGTTTCTTCCGTTACGTCAGGTATGCGTTCTTTCTCCACCATGGTGGTCAAACGAATTCCAAATCCCTTTAGAACGTGGCTTAATCCCCTGTCGATTCCACTTCCTTCATCGGGCGCAATCTCATTTGTCCGATCTGGGCTCCTCCAGATCCAACGTCATACGCATGTCGAGCGCGGTTGACTTGCTCGACCGATAGCGCACAATCACAGCGGTTTTTCTCTCACCTCCGCTACCATGCGTCGATCACTGAGTGGGATTGCTCTACTTTCCTCCAAAACCTCTTACCGTTCAAGGGCACCCCGATCAAAACCGTCGGTTTCCAGGGTGCGGGTCCCGCCTTCGTACATTAGCCCTTTTTCCTTTTTCCGCCCGCGGTCCTCTGGCTCCCAACGTGACCAAGGGCTTAAGGCCCCTCCATTTTGGCCTTGTTTGCCCAGTGATGCATCAAAATCGCCTCCTTTTCCTGATCCGGGGCTCCCAGGGGCTGTTTTGACCTCCTGCTCAGTCTCCATGGGCCTCGGTCAGCGCGCTTTGACTGAGGTCCTCGTCGTTCCACTTTGGCGGCCATTGCCACTGGTTCAAGGCATTTTTGATCGCTGTTTTGGAATTTTCAAAGATTTGTTCAACTCGATACAATCAAGATTTTTGATAGTCTTTTGTGGATCTGATTCGGATCACAGCCTCCCTACTGAAAAGCATTTGGACCACCAAAAGTTGGTTTTCTTTTCAAGCATCGACTAAGTGAGGAAACTGCTGTCTCACTTGTCCAATCTCAATCCACTTCGCACTGCTCGGCTTCAAACCTTTAAGCCCAATCCTGAGGTATTCCACTTGTCCACTACACGTCGTCCTTACCTTCCTGTCCAGCACTGTATCTTCCTACAACTCATTAAGATATTTAGGTAGCAGGTCGTCAACAGAAGGTAATTGACTCTGCTCTTTAGGGTCCTCAATCATTGAAGGTTCAAACAACCTTAAGCAATCTGCGTTCACGACTGAGTAGATGTGCATGTAAGCTGGTAGATCAAGGCAAAAAGTATTTTCACCAATCTTCTCAAGTATCCTAAAGGGTCCAAACCTGATAGGTTTTAGCTTTTTACCTTCACCTTGCATCCTGTCCTTGCTGATATACAACCAAACTTGGTCTCCAACTTGAAAACTATGCTCCATCCGATGCTTATCATGCCTAGCCTTGTACTTGTCCTGGCTCTTTTCCAGTTGTTCCTGTACTGCCTGATGGATCTCCTAGATCTATTCAATGAACCTAGTTGCCTTGTCCGCATCACTGTGTCTATCAACCATGGTATCTTTACCAAAGACAAAATCCAAAGGAGACCTTGGTATGAAACAAAAATAGGTCTCAAAAGGAGATCTCTGTGTAGAAGAGTGTTTGGCTCTATTGTAAGCATGCTGCACATAACACAAGTGTTCATCCCAAAGCTTAGGGTGTTTGCTGCAATATCCTCTTAGTAACTGGATCACCGTCCTGTTAACTACTTCTGTCTGGCCATCTGTTTGTGGATGAAAAGCTATGATTTTCTTTAGCTTGGTGTCCATTAGTTCCCACAGACTTGAACAAAACTTCCCCACAAATCAGGTGTCTCGATCAGATACAATAGAAGTGGGTAATCCAAAATGAACCCATACATGTTCAAAGAACAATTTTGCAGTTTGTTCAGCTGTAATCTATTTACTACAGGGTATTAAAATACACATTTTACTGAACCTATCCACAACAACATATAGATAATCATGACCTTTCCTAGATTTAGGCAGTCCTCCAACAAAATCCATGGAAATGCTTTCCCAAGGGTGAGAAGGAACTGGTAATGGAGTGTACAAGCCTAGGTTCCTGTTGCTGGGCTTGCTTTTTGCACACATAGTACATCCTTTTACATATCTAGAAACTGTCTCATTCATTTTCAGCCAATAGCAAAACCTTTGCAGCTGTGCAACCGTTTTACTTACCCCAAAGTGACCTGATATCAGAGAAGTATGTGCTTCCCTAATTATCTTTACTCTCTCAGTTTGTGGAATGCAGAGTTTCCCACAATGATATAAGAGTCGGTCCTTCACATGATAGTCCAATTCTTCTACTCTTTTGCCTTGACTCAAAGTTGCATATACATCCTTAAAGTCCATGTCCTGAGCATACTGTTCTATGTAGCTTTCATGTAGCACAGAATTATGCTTAATTATGGTAGATGCATTTATAATGGGTTTAGATAACATGTCTGCAACCTTGTTATGTATGCCCTTTTTATATCAGATGACTAAATGAAACTGTTGTAGAAAACCCATCCATCTGTAATGTCTTGATTGTTGCAACTTAGTTTGGGAGTGTAGATATTGAAGTGGCTGATGATCAGTATGTATTAGTGTTTCCTTGCCCATTAAGTAATGTTTCCACTTTTTCACACTCTGAACTAATGCGTACAATTCTTTATCATAGGTAGGATAGTTAACTACTGCAGGATTAAAAGTCTCAGAATGATAACATATGGGTTTACTGTGCTGTGTCAACACTGCTCCCATGGCATAGTCACTGGCATCAGTTTGGATCTCAAATGGTCTTTGTAGATTTGGCAGTGCTAGTACAGGTGCTGTACTAATCTTTTCTTTCAAGGTGTCGAAGGCTTTCTGCTGTTTGCCTCCCCACTGAAAAACCTTGTTCAATCCTGTCAAAGCATGTAAGGGTGCTGCAATTGAGGAAAAATTTGAAATGAACTTCCTCCAATATTGTGCTACTCCTAAGAATCTTCTCACTTCTGTAGCAGACTGGGGTTTAGGCCAGTTTACAATGACTGCCACTTTAGAGGGATCTATTTTCAATTCACCTCCCCCTACTATATGACCAAAATAATTTAGAGAGGTTTTGCCAAATTCGAATTTGGAGAGTTTAAAATAAAGTTTTTCTCTTTTCAAAACATCTAATGTCTGCTTAACATGCTTTAAATGTTCTTCCCACGTTTTACTAAAAATCAGAATGTCATCCAGATACACAATAACAAAATCATCAAGAAAGGTTTGAGTACATCATTCATTAATCTCATGAAAGAAGCAGGAGCATTAGTTAGGCCAAAAGGCATAACCAGCGATTCATACAATCCCTACTTTGTTTTGAAAGCAGTCTTACATGCATCTTGCTCTGTAACTCTGACCTGATGGTATCCACTGTGCAAATCCAGCTTGGTGAAATAAACAGCTTCCTTCAATCGATCTAAAAGATCATCTATGCGAGGAAGAGGATAACGATTTTTGATTGTTATCTTATTCAGTGCTCGGTAATCAATTCACATTCTCCACGAGCCATCTTTCTTTCTCACCAAAACGATTGGTGACCCACATGATGACGTGCTAGGCCTGATGAACCCTTTCTCGAGCAACTCCTGCACCTGCTTCTTGATTTTAGCATTCTCTAAAGCAGACAACCTGTACATCCCAATGTTAGGCAAAGAAACATCTTGCTACAAAATAATATCATGTACTATTCCCTTTTTGGGTGGTAGACCTCGAGGTTCTTGAAATAAGACATCATACTCTGAAACAATCTTTTCTATATCAGCTTGCTGATCAGCATTACAGCCCCCAAATACATTGGTTTTATCAGATTTCTTTTCCTTTACAACCATTAGTAAGAACTGTTTGCATGAATTTATCATTCTTTTCATCTGTCCTGAGTTTATGAGAGTATAATTATTCTTGAGCTTATGAGCCCTTACAAAGTATTCGATTCCATCTTTAACAAGTAGATACTTTTTCTCAGCTCTATAGAAAATAGCTTTTCTATCATACAAGTAGGGACTTCCTAAAACAATTCCACATATATCTAAAGGAATTACATCTAACTCAACCTCATCTACAAATGCTGACCCAAAAGAAAACTTGAGTTTGCACTGTCTAGTCACTTGTAGTTGTGCTTTATCATTCAACCATCCTAATGGGTATGGTTTCTTATGAGGCATAGTTGTTAATCCCAATTTCTTTACAATTGCTTCAGAAATCAGATTTACTTGTGAGCCACTATCAAACAAAGTATCAATCTTTTGATTTTTGGAAATAACTCGAATATGGAAAAGCTCATGTCTTTTTCTCTCATGTTCTTCATCAATAACAGATTGAGCAGAATTACTAGTAGATGCTTCAGAATTCTTACCTTTTATACCTGTGGCTGCAATGATTGTTTCATCTCCCGAGTTTGACCCCAAATCTTTCTGAATAGCTGCAACAACTTTCTTCTTCTTGCCCTCAGACTTCTTAGGTCTCAGCTCTGGATGCAGAATCCAACAATGCTCATCATCATGCCCCTCCTTTTTACAGTGAGTGCATGAAGCTTTGCCTTTTTGTGCAGTGTTAGCCTTCCTTTCTTTCCACTTCTGCTTCCTTTTCTCCTTACTCTTGCTTACAGTGGGTGGGGATGGTACCCCAACTTCTGGATTTCCATTCTTTCCTCTAGCTTCTAGATGAGTAGCTTGTACAGATACCTCATCTATACTAGTGGGATTAAACATGAGGATGGTATGCCTCATGTAGCTATGTAGACCACCAATGTACTTCAAAAGAGTCTCTGGTGAGTCTAATGAGATGCCCAACATCAATTCTCTTTTTCTAAACTCTTGAGTATACCCTTGTACACTTTGCCCCTTCAACTGCCGAAGAGTTTGCCAACTCATCATGGCTTGTTGCATGTAGGCCAATGGATAGAACTGCTTTTTGATTGCAGCAACAAATTCACTCCAGACAGAGATGGTCTTACCATGTCTTTTCATATAAGCTTGGGTTCTGCCTTCCCACCAAACCAAGGCAGTGCCTCCTAGGCGTAGGCTAGCCAGCTAAATCTCACTCTTGTCTGAGTCTATGTTTTGTACTCTGCAACACACATCAATTTGTCTAATCCAATTGTCCAACCTTTTAGCATTTTTTTCTCCATCATATATAGGCAAATCAAATTTAACATCTAACTTAATCAAAGATGCTTTCTTATTATGCACAGGGCTATTAGAAGGTGTGAGAAAGCTTTCTTCTTTCCCCTTTCCTTTGGAGTGGTAATGGGAATGAGATTCATCTTCTTCTTTATCTTGTTTAGAGCCTGATGAATCTTCATCCTTATGCTTTCTAAAGTACCTATACATTTCTTCTACCATAGACTTTATAGCTAGGAAACTTTCTATGAATTGAGGATTTGGCCCTATAGAACCTTCCTCTGACATTGCCTTCTGAGAATAGACTCTCCCAATTTCAAGATTAGTTTCCACCAACTCTCCTTCTCCTAATTTGAGCTTTGATCTAGTGAGCATTCACAGCTAAACCAACACAAGCTTGTCTAACCTTACAGCCTAGAGCTCTGATACCACTTGATATGATAATCACCCTATGAGTGCCATCAGTTAAAGATTTATTAAAACAAAAGGTATTGCAGACTCATGTGCTGGTGTGTGTTCTGTGTAATTTAAGCAATAGATCGATTAGATTGCCAATAAACAGACATTTAAATGGAAAGACAACAAAGAAATACAGTAAGCAACACAAAGACACAAACAATTTTAATAAGGAGTTCACCCTATTCTCCAGGGCTACATCTCCAGTCCAACTTCAGTGGTGGCCTTGTTTTATTGTGTCTTTAAGCAGAGAATTACAAATACAGGGACTCAATGCAAGTTCTCCTGAAATAGGTTTGCTTGGCAGGGTGGTTCTTGGATTCCCCAAGCCACTCAGAGTACATAGACTCTTGTTCTTCCTACCAGCTCTGTGACCCTCAGTCTACAGTGGAAAGAGCCAACTGTGATGCTTAATCCGGACAGATTCCTCTATGGGAAGGCTTGAATCTTCAAGCCCTATGGTGCTCGATGATTCCTGTGGTCAGCTCGGCCCTCTATCTCCTCTGCTTGGCTTTACTGTTCTCTGTGTTCAGTCCTCCTCTTTGGGTTCACTGTTCACTGTCTCTCTTGGTCTCTCAGACTCTTCTCTGTTCTCCCTCCTTTCGACTGTCTCATTCATGGCTTTAGCCATTCAATCCTCATGCCTGTTCAATTCCTCTCTTGCCTGCGTCGATTCTCCTTCTGCCTGTGTGCTAGGAGTTCCCTCTTTAGCGTCAGCATGAACATTCAGGAAGTGGCCACGTGTCTCCATCTAACTGGTGCCAGCATGCTTCGTCGGTTCGTTTCTTCCGTTACGTCGGGTATGCGTTCTTTCTCCACCGTGGAAGTCAAACGGATTCCAAATCCCTTTAGAACGCGGCTTAATCCCCTGTCGATTCCGCTTCCTTCATCAGGCGCAATCTCAGCCATCTGATCTTGGCTCCTCCAGATCCAACGTCATATGCACGTTGAGCGCGGTTGACTTGCTCGACTGATAGCGCGCGATCACGACAGTTTTTCTCTCACCTCCACTGCCACGTGTCGATTGCTGAGTGGGATCGCTCCACTCTCCTCCAAAACCTGTTACCATTCAAGTGCACCCCGATCAAAACAGTCAGTTTCCAGGGCACGGGTCCCGCCTTCGTACGTTAACCCTTTTTCCTTTTTCTGCCTGAGGTCGTCTGGCTCCCAACGTGACCAAGGGCTTAAGGACCCTCCATTTCGGCCCTGTTTGCCCAGCGATGCACTAATTGCGCATCAAAATCGCCTCCTTTTCCTGATCCGGGGTTCCCAGGGGTTGTTTTGACCTCCCGTGCAGTCTCCATGGGCCTCGGTTAGCGCTCTTTGACTGAGGTCCTCGTCGTTCCACATTGGTAGCCATTACCACTGGTTCAAGGCGTTTTTGATCACTGTTTTGGAATTTTCAAAGATTTGTTCAACTTGATACAGTCAAGGTTCTTGACAGTATTTTGTGGATCCGATTCAGATCAAATCACAAGAACACTTCACTACTATGGAGTGTTGGAGGACATTATAGAGCTTGATTTTATGTCTTTCAAGAAAGTTATTTTTTCGTGTTGAATGGTACAAGCTTATCGAAGAGGGAGAAGAAAAAAATATCTTGCTCCATAATAATGGATTCCATATGATCAATACATCTAGGTTTGAAGCCAATTCTGAACCTTAGGTGTTTCCAAGTCAATGTGACCAAAATTTTCTCATTCCAAATTTAGAACAACCTGGTTGGTCATTTGTGATTGATTATGATCCAAGATGATGAAGAGTAACATTTGTTCAAGATGTAGAGGACCATGATTTACTTGAGGATGCAGAAGGCCCCTCTGTAGACATACATATCCAAGATGGACATGAGAATATGACCAAGACAAACATGATGTATATGACCAAGACAAAGATCATGACGAGGTTATTGAAGTCTCTGAAGGACAGGAGCAACCACATAGGCATCAAGTCCATGAAGATGATGAATTTATTGATTTTAATTTACCTGTAGTTGAAGGTGATGAAGACTCTGAAAATGATGGTATTAATTTATTTGTGGATTTAGGGTCTATTAATGATGGGGTAGATATACCATCAGATGAGGAGATTTCTTGTGAGGATGGCATTTTTTTATCACTAGTTTACTTTAAGATAGCTGTAAGGATTCAATACAATATAATTTTTCTTTACAAGTTAAGTATTGAGATTTTAGTGAACATTAAGTAATTTTATTTAATGTTTTACTTGTGAGGATGAAATTTTTTGATCACTATGTTTACTTTAAGGTAGTTGTAAGGATTCACTACAATATAATTTTTATTTACAAGTTAAGTATTGAGTTTTTAATTGTAATGAACATTAAGTAATTTGAATGTTTAAGGTTTTTCTTGAAAGACATATATATTTAGTGGAGTCCCCTAATCTACCACACCTCAATTCCTTAATTGAAATTTTGAAAACCTTTACTTTATGCCATCAACACCTAGAGAAGAGAAACACAACACTATAAACCTAAAAAGAACTTTGCATATCGAGTATTGTTTATGTTTTTTTTTTGTATGTATTGAAACATATTGAAATTTGTTTATGTTATTGTTCACGTGCTAGTGAATTTGAATTGTGTTATTAATGTCACTTTCGTATGTTCTCAAATCAAGGTTTTCTTATTGTTATGTTATTATGTGTTTTTTTAAGAATGTGCCCATGGGTGTTACCGATTCTAATATGGGGGATTCAATGATCTTAACTACTTTTATAGAAATGTTAACAAATGCACGAGGGAAAGACATTGCTATGATAATGCATGAGGTAAGCTTGAATATCGTCTTTTATAAGTTCAATTATCTTATGTTCCTTATTATATTATGCTAATTTATGTTTGTGGAATGCATACAATCTCTAAAGTTGTTCCAACCCCTATAACACCTTTTAATACATCTAGGGTAATGCTAGTGGTAAAGCTTGATGAATATCTTTGTGCATTTGATTAACTTATTTCACTTTATCTATTTATTAATATTTGTGTTTTTTCTAAGCGTGCATTTTGTTGGCATGTAGGATTCATTTATGCCCCTCAATACACCCAGTGTTAGCATGCAGGATTCATTTATGCCCCTCAATACACCCAGTATTGGCATGCAGGGATCATTAATGACCCCATATACATACAATGTTATGAAAAATGTAAGATTCAACCATCTATTTGCGTGAGTTTGATTATGTTATTTGTTGAGAAATCCAGGGCATAAAAATTAAGCTGATTTCTCTTTTTAATAACTGCCTGTGATGTATTTTTACTTCTTTAATTAGATTTTCCTTTATTTATTTTTTATTAGAGTTCTTATTCATAAAACAATTACCAAACCATAACAAGAGAAAAACATGGTCAAATTCCTCTTCCATCTTCTTCACTTGAATTCACCTTTCATTCTTGGCAACTCGGCTTGAGAAGGAGACTTCATTTTCGTGATGATAATTGTATACTAACCCAAAGATAGTCTGAATCATATGCCTCGCTTGTCATGTTCTACCCTTTGCTGATTTCATAGTTTCTTGTGTGTGATTGATACCCTAACAAATTAGGGTGAGCTCTCCTTTTATAACCTTCATCTCACTGCCTTTTGAGCCGACTTGTTGCCGTCCTGAGGTTGACTTGTTATTAACATTTGGACTTGGTCCTGGAGGATCATTTGACTCTATTTGACTCAAACAAAAATCTTCTATGCAATATGTAACATGCCAAAATGGGTATTTATGGCAACGACTCAATGATTTATGAGGTTACCAATAACTACATTGTCCTATGATGACCGCTACCAATGTGTAGAATTTTACTTTAGCTATGAGCTCTTTCTTCAATTTGTATGCTTACCGTGATGCCTTCTTACTAAGATGCATTTAACCATGGAAAAGGTCTTTCATCTTTCACTTTTTCCTTGCTATTCATCTATGTTATGAATAGTGTCTAAGGGTTTGTATAGTTCCCTTCTTTCATCATGCCTTTCAATGGATCAGCCCATCCATTTTTTACTTCTTGTACCTGCAATACTATTTTAGCAAGTAACCCAAGAAAAATATGATACCAAAAAATGATGTCAAGTTACTTTTCTATGGTTTTATGTAATCAAGAGGTCATTCTAGGGTTTCCTAAATTCAAACCTTAGATCATACTCTTTTCCCTTTATGTCATTCTAGAGTTTATCCCTGATGTCAAGTTACTTTTCTAGGGTTTTATGTAATCATGAGGTCATTCTAGGGTTTCTTAAATTCAAACCTTAGATCATATTCTTTTCCCTTTATGTCATTATAGAGTTTATCCCATACTGTAGAAATCAAATCATAGGGAACAAATACCTTAAGATTAGGGTTTCTAAATACTAGGGTTTTCTTAAAATATAAACCAATAACTTCAACCCTACTACATCTTATGATGGACCCTTAAAAATAAAATTATTATACATACCTCATGATGGACCCTTCAAAAGAAAATTATTGTACATACCTCATGGACGCCTACTTGTAGTGCTTATTATTTTGGTTGTCATGATTATTTGCAATGGTATTGTACATGTCATTGATCATTTTCCATCTTCATGGCCTTATTTTAATGATCCTTAGGGATATTGTCATTCTTCTAATGAAACTTGCTTCTTCATGTGTTCCTTCAAGTTATAGTATGATTTCTTATGGAACTTCCTTGGCACAAAATATCAACATGGAGATTTTTTTTCCAGTTTAGTTCCATCACTTTTTCACAATGAATAAAAGAGTATTAGTCTTCTTGAAAGATTGATTGAGTTATGGATAACAAGAATGATTGGTGCCTACTTTTTTTTGTTCCAGATGATGCCTTTGCCATAGTTTATATATATATATATATATATACCTAAAGATAGCCCGAATCATATGCCTTGCTTGTCTTGTTCTACCCTTTGTTGATTTCAGAGTTTCTTGTGTGTGATTGATGCCCTAAAAAATTAGGGTGATCTCTCCTTTTATAGCCTTCATCTCACTACCTTTCGAGCCGACTTATTGTCGTCCTGAGGCTGACTTGTTGTTAACATTTCGACTTGGTCCTGGAGGGTCATTTAACTTTATTTGACTCAAACAAAAATCTTCTATGAAATATGTAACATGCCCAAATGGGTCTTTATGACAACAAATCAATGATTTATGAGGTTACCAAGAGCTACATTGTCCTATGATGACTGCTACTAGTATGTAGACTTTTACTTCAGTGATGAGCTCTTTCTTCAATTTGTATACTTACCGTGATGCCTTCTTACTAAGATGCAATCAACCATGTCAAAGGTATTTCATCTTTTAATTTTTCCTTGCTATTCATCTATATTATTAATAGTGTCTAAGGGTTTGTATAGTTCCCTTCTTTCATCATTCCTTTCAATGGATCATCACATCCATTTTTTACTTCTTGTACTTGCAATACTATTTTAGCAAGTAACCCAAGCAAAATATGATACCAAAACATGATGTCAAGTTACTTTTCTAGGGTTTTATGTAATCAAGAGGTCATTCTAGGGTTTCTTAAATTCAAACCTTAGATCATACTCTTTTCCCTTTATGTCATTCTAGAGTTTATCCCATGCCCTAAAAATCAAATCACAGGGAACAAATACCTTAAGGTTAGGGTTTCTAAATACTAGGGTTTCCTTAAAATATAAACCCATAACTTCAACCCTACTACCTCTTATGATGGACCCTTAAAAAGAAAATTATTATACATACCTCATGATGGACCCTTAAAATAAAATTATTATACATACCTCATGGACACCTACCTGTAATTCTTATTATTTTGGTTGCCATGATTATTTGCAATGGTACTGTACATGTAATTGATCATTTGCAATCTTCATGACCTTCTTTTAATGAGTCTTCATAGATATTGTTGTTCTTCTAATGGGACTTGCTTCTTCATGTGTTCCTTTGAGTTATAGACTATAATTCCTTATGGAACTTCTTTGCACAAAATATCAACATGGAGATTTTTTTGCCTGTTTAGTTCCATCACCTTTTCAGAATGAATAAATGAGTATTAGTCTTCTTGAAAGACTGATTGAGTTATGGAGAACAAGAATGATTGGTGCCTGCATTTTTTGTGCCAGCTGATGCCTTAGCCATAGTTTGTATGTATATATATATATATATATATATATATATATATATATATATATATATATATATATATATATATATATATATATAGTCCAAATCATATGCCTTACTTGTCCTGTTCTACCCTTCGATGATTTCGAACTTTCTTGTATGTGATTGATGCGCTAACAAATTAGGGCGAGCTGTCCTTTTATAGCATTCATGTTACTGCCTTTAGATCCAGCTTGTTGTTGTCCTAAGTCTGACTTGTTGTTAACATTTTGACTTGGTCCTGGAGGGTCATTTGACTCTATTTGACAAAAAAAAAAAATATTCTATGCAATATGTAACATGCCCAAATGGGTCTTTATGACAACAACTCAATGACCAATCCTAAGAGCTCACAATGGGAGCTTAATATAGAATACAATTCCTTGATCATGAAACCCATGCCTCAAGGATAAAAAAAATAATCTTATTTTTCCTTCTTTACATAAATTACATAAAATCGTGATTACATATGTCATTATGAAGACTGACCCTAGTTACATATTTCAACATTATTCGTCTATTATTCCATCTTATTATTTATATTTGTGCCTTGCAGGATGTTTCTAGGGTGACTCCAACAAGTATACAATCTGTTGGTATAGAGGTTCATGTTATGCCCTCTACACCTAGACTAGAACCCGATAACATTCCTTCTACATAAAATACTGATGTTCCTAGTATCCTTGTTGAATTGCACATGCATGCCCCTGTTAGGAGTACATCAGAATTAATATATAATCCATCAAATGTGGGTTCAGTCAGAATTCTCCCACAAGACTGAAACAAGTTTCTTTGAGGAGTCTCATAGACTCACAATCAAGAATGTTAAGGCTCCTACCAACTATTCCTGAAAATGTTCAAATCAGACAAGAAATAATTGAACAAATTCAGTTATGGGAAATGCCATTGTTGGAGAGTGCAACTCCTACCTTAGATCAACAGCTAAAATTATTTTATTTTTTTATAATTTCATTTGTTACGTTTAGGATAATAAATTAAAAAATGAAAATAGTTTCATATTTTGGTTTGGTTCTTAACAGTTCCACAATTTCATTGTAAATGCAAGAAATAAGTGACAAAGTGCCTAATGTACCTATAAGGGCATCTACCTCAACCCCCAAGACTACAACAATATCATCAATAACTACAAAAGGAATGCAAGAAGTTACAATCTTGCTCACTTCAAAAGGAAATGTCTTCAAGGATGAAATGGGGTAAATTTTTTATCACTTTATGTTTCGTCATGTAGATAATTATTTGGTAATACTATCCAAATGGATTGGAGGAAGCAAACCAATGCTAAAAAATAATAACTATTTAAAGATGTCATAATAGCATTTGGTAATCCTAGTTTTGATAAGGAAATTATTTTAGAGATTGCAAGTAAATACATTCACTCAAAAAGAGACAATTTAAGGTCAAAGTTGACAAAAAACTTGATGTATCCATGTCTAGCTTGGATCACAAACCAAGTGACGTGGGATGAACTTATGAAAGATGCCAATTTTAAGAGGAAGGTCCGCAATAATCCAAACTATAGGCCATCTACACAAGGAGGAGCTAAGAGATGCCTTCGAGATACAACGAAAGCAACCCAAGCTAGGGTGTCAAGAATTGGATCTCATAAATTAGGCTCTGGTGGATATAATAGTATTTGTGGTGGCATGGTAAGTGAATATTTTCATCTATTATATTTTCTATTTTAGGGAAAATAACCATGGCCACGTTGAGTTAATTGTATCTTATTAGTTATTATACCTTATAAATATGATTATCTTTTTTAATGTAGGTTCACCAATTTCAAAAGGAAGCTTCAAAGGAAGACTTAAAATATGCTTTATTACATGGTTCTCAAGGTCTTCGACAACACATGATAGATCAAGGGGAAAAATTAATTACTGGTTATGAATCCGAGGTTAGTTGTTTACAATATTTTATGAATAATGCAATAATTTAATTGGAGCTATAATGTTATTCTAAAATGTTAAATTGTGTTGTGTATAGGAATCCCAATAATCAAAATCATCAGGTGAAACATATGGGAGTGAGCATGAGGAGGAGATACAAGCACATGATGAATTGTTTGTTGCACACAATCATTCAATTGTCATTCCTGAACCTTGGTAGGAACCATTGTTGAATTTCAGCGAATGGGAGACACAAATAATGAGGAGGGTGTTCAATGTGATGAGCATTCTACACCCACAATTAATGTAGTGCCTCATAGAAAGAGGACAAAAAGGATTGATACGTATTAAATTTTAATAACTTGAATGTGCATCACTCTAGCTTCTAAGGAGTACACTAGGTTGTGAGGGTCCAAACATAAACTAATTTTGTGTGCAAAAAAACAAATTTTGAAGATACTTTTTTTTGAACTTTGTGGAACAAAACAAATTTTGAAGGTACTTTTTCTTTAAGGTACTTTCCTTTCCTGCAACACTATTTTTATGTGAGTGTCATAGGAAAACAATGCCTTGACTCTAGATGATGAATTTAATATATTGTGACATTGGGTTAGTAATTTTTTCCTTCAATGGCACTCCTACAAAAATCTTCTGGATTTTATGGTTTTGTACACTTATGATAGTTCATAATTGAAGATTTTTTGTCAAGAATTATATTTTAGATCAGACTTGTTTTGATTTAATGCTTATTGTTGTGTTTGTGTTTCCAAGAGGAAGCCCAACCACCATGTTAGGGAGGGATTCTAATTTAATGCTTATTGTTTCTATTTCCAAGAGAAATCCCAACTATCATGTTATGGAAGGATTCTAATTTAATGCTTACTATTTGTGTTTCCAAGAGGAAGCCCAACCATCATGTTAGGGAGGGATTCAAGAAGACAAGCAACTTAACATGGATTTTACCAAAGCATAAGGCCAACCCAAATGGGCTTGTCCCTTAACATAGGTACTTCTAATTTCTCACTCATACAATTTGCATACAAATTTTATTTTGTAAGGCATAAACCACCCAATTGTTAGTTGGGATAGGATGAAAAATCCAAGTACAAGTTCCTTTGGAGGTTCTCAAGTATAGTCCATACCATAATGCACTAAGAATCAAACTGGGATAGACCAATCTATTGCTAGACCACAATCCAAACAACCATATAATTTGCATACATTCCCATACACATGCGAATTTTAAATGTTGTATTTAACTTTCAAATGGATTTTCTATATTTGCTTGTCATGAAGGTGGCTTTCAGACCATTTCTTGGACAATGGGGAATACCAATCTAGGAATGGGTCATTATATCAAAATTATTTTCCATGTCTAAGCATAGTTAAAAATGTTCTTGTGCATATATGTCTTCAACTGCTTTCATTGAACCTATGCTTGTCATTGAATTTATAGCAAAAGTTCTAAATAAGGATGTGGTAACTAGGCCCTTTTCTTCTACTGATCGTATAAAGATACTAACCTCTACTTCATACCATTCTTTTGATATCTTATTTGAGACTAAAGAGGTTCTCTTTCTTGACATGTTATTATCAAGGTTTATATGTTGTACTAGTAGCTTATATCTATGCCTTATATATTAGAACTTTGTTCTAGTCTAGAATAACCCAATAGAAAGAAAGTATTTGGTCTTGTCAATCTGGTTATATGCCATCAATAAGTTGTTTAAAGAATATTAACTTCTTTTTCCTATCAACCTTGCCCATTTTGACCACTTTCTAGATTGTTTCTATTAGCATACCTGTGAATAATCACTAGCCACATGCAATGTTCTTCTAGTCATGCTTTTACTTTGAAAAACACAATTTGATAAAGATAAACATATACTAGTTTATTTTTAATTTTAATTTTTTTCCAAGAAAACAAACTTTGTATTTGATATTTCTAAAATAGAAATCAAAATACACATAAACTGGCCTTTCTGCTCTTATTCAGTTTTAGAGAGTTTTTAGCCTAGACTCCTAGGACATATTGCAGTCTTCTTTCATGACAAAAATGGTTCTTTCTGGTCTCTCAAGAGAGCAATGACATATACATACTCAATTTTTTTTTGGCATAGACTCAAAACATGAATGACTTGAGCATAGACTCAAAACATTACTGACATGTTTTGTGGTCTAATTCTGAGCAGAAATATGTACACTTGAAAGATGTTTGGTCTCCACAAATTTTGTGATCAAATTCCAGGCAAAATTATGTACACTTGAGAGTTGCTCTAGGGGCTATTTATTTAGGTGAAAAAAAAATGTGAAATTTTAAATGAAATTCCAAACATACCGATGCTACTTGCCCATACCTGGCTAAATGTTTCAGGTGGCCATTTTGGTTACCCCATACTGGATACACGGGTCAAAATTTTTAAAGAGGTTAGAATTTCGCCCTGAAATTGGTGGAAATATAAATTTGATTGTGAGAGTGTTTAAATTATTTTTGGTCTAGAAATAGATTGCAAATTTCAATATGATTTTATCAAAATCATGCTAGAATTTTTACTGTTTTCAGAGAAAAATTGTGGCTGGTTTAGACTAATGAAATTATGATTATTCCATGAAAGGCCTTGGCCTATTTAGACTACATGATGGAATTTTGATTTCTCCGTGAATGATCATTGGTGCTAGATACCATGTACTATTAAATCAACCATGCTTGGAAGCCAGTTGAACAAGATTACAAAATCAAATGTCAGTATCAATGCACATACTGATTCTACCTATCACACTCATGTAACATTCATATTTTTTTATTTGTTTCTGATTTTTGGTCTATTGACATATATTTCAAACAAATGTTTCATGTTTGCCTTTTACTGTTTGTTATTTTTCATGAATTATCAAACCTAACCCAAGGGAGTTGTATGCCTACCGTAGGTAGGTCAGTGGAAGATGATGAATAAGGTAATGACTATCTTCTCTTAAATATAATTTCCCTATATGACATAAAGGATATATGTTCTTCAATAGGAAAATAGCCTATGTATAAACTTTGTACTATTGAAATATTTTATTGTTTGTAATTTTTTAGCTAACATTTGCATAACATGAGATGAAAGAGAAAATGGTCAATGGAGGCACAATTAACCACTGGGTTTGTATCGACTTCCCATGGGGTGTTCAAGAAAGTGTTTCTCTTGGATTTTGTCACGAGTTGGCTGAAATGTGCAAAATCTCTGGCATGGTAGGAACATGTGGGCCTTGTTGACCTTTCATATTCCTTTTAGAGGTTGTAACACGATTTGCAGTTTATCCTATGTTGTACATAAAACTTGGAAAAAAATGCTCCTAATATCTGTTATTGGTTTATGCCTTCCCCTGGTTGCAGGTATTCAATCTTGAACATGTTATTCCAATCTACATGGCATGACTTGACCAGGTTGAAAGCTCTGAAAATTGTATACAAAGATGCAATGAACAAACTGAGAGGCAAGGAATTGGAGCTCCTCATAGTCATTCTACCCGACAACAATGGATCTCTGTATGGTCAATATTTTATTCTTTCTTGAGGATTCAATAACTTTGATCATGTAGAAGTGGATTTTACATGGAATTCGATCATGTAAAATTTATGGAATATCTAAGTATGTTATTCCAATAATATGTTTATCATTTGTATGAAACCTTGAGAGTCACCTTCAGTTATTACACTTACATTTCTTTC
Source organism: Pinus tabuliformis (assembly GCA_031772625.1). Taxonomy (NCBI): domain Eukaryota; kingdom Viridiplantae; phylum Streptophyta; class Pinopsida; order Pinales; family Pinaceae; genus Pinus; species Pinus tabuliformis. The sequence continues at coordinate 737,901,675 of CM062807.1, forward strand.
TCTAGAAGGGTTGAGAAGCCTAAATTTGAGAGAAATTAACTCGATGACATTATTTCTATTGATACCTAGGAAACATGCATACACCCAAAGAACTTCTTCTTTATCACTTATGAAAGCCCCACCAAAGTCAGTAGTCTAGTATTTCCCTTAGATTAACCAAAGTGGAGATTCATAAAGTACATGGGATTGGGCTCCTATTTATCTAGAATGGGACTTATAGGCTCTAAAGATCTTAGAAATGAATGGGTGTTGTTAGGCTTGAGCTCAAAGCATTGGATAGTTATAACATATGGTGCATTACATTATCAATTTACTCTTGGAACGAAGTATAAAATATCATTTCATATATGTCTTGCATGATCCTACCCTATATTCCATCCACTACAAGGTGGGTGTTTCATAAGATATGTTGGTTCCATTGCTTCCAAAGTTCCCATAGTAGGAAACCTAGAAATGTTTCCATGTGACCTCGAGAATAGGGTTTGATAAGATATAGTGCTTCTAGTTTACTATAGTTTCAAAGCATGGGATCTCCACTTAGTAAACATATACCATAACACATTTTGGCATGGGACATTAAAGAATGCCCCTATTCTCACTATATATTGATCAAAGGATCTCAAGGTCATTTTGTTTAAACTCATCCAAATACATCTTTATAATAAAAAGGACCCCTATTTGTTTTTTATAGATATCTGCTATTTTTATTGAAAACCTTTTTTATAGCCCATAATACCTATAATACCCCCCTACCCTGCATCTCCCCACCTAAATACCTCTAATATTTTGACTATATTTTTCACAATTTAGAATCCCACCTCATGAATATAGTCTTCCTTTATCCAATTTAGGACTGTATTTTTTGCGTTGTATCCATATTTGTGACAGATTCCTGCGACTTCTTTTTCTTCTTTTGCCCTGTATCCATATCCATGCCAAATTTCTGTTGGAAGAGTGTGAAGTAGTGATTTTTGAGGTTTGGCCCTTCAGATACCCTTATAACATGTTTATGTTTTCAGGGTCAAAAGCAGTGATTTCTAAGGTTTGGGCTCTTTGAATACCCTTATACTTACAAATTTCTGTTTTGAGGCTCACACTAATATTTTGACTCTATTTTTCACAATTTAGAATCCCATTTTATTACTGAATGTGGTAAGATATTGGGAAACAAATTGAAGTTAGTGTCTTTCAAACAATCTAGGTTTGATTATGCCAGGCTACTTGAAGGGATTGTCCCAATTATCACATAAGGATGTCACAAATTTACAAGTGTTAAGGAGACTATCTACATTTTCCCCTTCTTTGTGACAACGATGGCAAAAGAAAGGCCATTGAAATCCTCTTTTCACAAAGTTAGCCTAGATTAAAAAATTTCTTTGAGCTAATGCTAAAAAAAAGAGGATTTTGGAGAGAGGATTCACTTCCAATTTTTTACCCAAATACCATGTGGGAATCTCGTAACCCTATTATTAGTTTGTAAGATTCTTTAATAGTAAAATACCCACCTAAAAAATATTCCCATTGATGTTTATCCATGATTTTATCAATTTTTATTTTTGTTGATGAAAACTCTTGCCATAATCAATCCCAGTCAAATTCCATGCTAGAAGTTGGCCTTGATCCTTAGGTATCCATGAGAACCATTTGTCAAGGCCAATTTCATTCCAATAAGGGAATCATTGTTTTCTCATGTGGATCAACATAGTATTTTGAAGTACTTATATCTTTTATTTGTCCCTCAATATTGGAAATTGTAGCTAAGAATAATCCCAAAATAATGTTGTTAATCCATCCCTAACCTTTTAAAATCATTGTTCCTCTACAAGGTGTCTATTGTCACAATCTAAATTCCAAATTAGAGAATTAGGTCTAGTTATATCCATTCTTAAAATACCATGTTGTTTAACATTTAACACACACTTTTTCTTCCATATCCTTGTCTGTAAGGCACCATGACCTTGAAGTTATTTCCACCAAGTTTTTTCACCAAGAGTTGAGATTAATATATCAATATTTGACCCAATCCTTTTACTAATTTAGAAAGGAAAATTCCATGATCCCATATAACCAATTCCCATATTTTCTTTGTTTTTTATCCATCCCATAGGAAGGCATGTTACCGATTGCAAATAGCCTTTACAATGTGCTTGAGAAATTCAAGGGAAGAAACAAATAGAGAATGAATGCTTGAAGAATAGTTTTCAATAGAATTAGTCAAGCTATCAAATTAAATCGAACAAAATTCCTAGTTAGCTAGTTTGTTTTCAATCTTCATGATAATATACTCCCAAGTAGCGATGCAAAGATAATTATCTACTAAAGTTCCTCCTAAATATATGAAGAGACAGAATCTACAATGAAACCCTTCCATTATAGAAATGTTTAATTATATACTGTGTTGAGTATTAAATTGGTGCTTATCTGATTCATAGGATATCATAAATTTATTTTAAAATTGTTGGAAGGCATTGAATTCACAGATAATAGGAACACCCATAAGAATGATATCATTGAAAATATATTGATGAAGTTTGGAAGATTCACATAGAAATCTATCACTATAGAAATTTCTATCATTGAAGATAACTATTAACCCATATTCACCTACAAAATTCTGTAGGTTGAAGATATTGATGCAAGTTTGGAAATTCACCTACATAATTAACCTAGAAATTTCTATCATTGAAGAATGATATCATTGAAAATATATTGATGCAAGTTATATCACTATAGAAATTCACATTATGGATTGCTTTATTCACCTACATAATTAACCCAGATTTAATGGGCAATTAATTGTTATTGTGTTTTTTGTTTTATTAATTATTTCGATTAACTCTTTGTGTCCCTGTACCTATATACTATCACATCTAAGATGGAAGTATTGAATCAAATCACCATGCGTATTCTTAAGGACAGTTCTAGTTATTGGGTTGAGAATTTGTTATTGAAGGAGCTTGTGACCAATGTTGTGGCAACTCTACAAGAGGCCAAAGAGCTTGCAAAGCGTTGCAGAGAGGTTTTGTTTAGTGGGAAGCTTATGATGCAGAGCGACCTAGATGTGCTCATCAAAAAACTCAATTATCATCTGCACAATTTGGATATTCTCATAAAGAGTAGTCTGTTGAGGGAATCTAGTGATGTCTTCAGGGTGTCAAGTCCGGATTCCATCATGGATGCCTTGGTTTTCTTTGTCAAGGGTTTATTTGCAAGGCTTAAGACTGGTAATATTGAACTCAAAAAATAGGCCTTGATTTCTCTTGTACAGCTTTTGGAGGAGGTTGACATGAATATTCTATTTGTGGTAGATGGAGGAGTGGATATTCTTTACTTGGTGCATTTGCTCAATTCACATAATTTTGCTACCAGAGAATATGCATCCGTTGTAGTGTCGATTCTGGCACAGTTTGATGTCTTCAAGGCTTGTGTTGTTGTAGAAAGTGTTGTGCCACCGTTGATTAGGTTGTTGGAATTTGGAACTTCTTTGTGCAAGGAGAAAGCAGTCGAGGCTCTGCAGGGATTGACTGTTGATTCATGGAGGAGAGTATTAATGCCGAGCTGAATGTAATCTTAGGGATTTGTCATTGTAATGATGGTCTACACATAGATAGGTGGTATGCCTCCACGGTTTCTACATTTGTTGGAATCTCACCTCTGGTTGAATTATCCAAAAATGGGTATCAAGGGTAGGGTATTGTGTCGACGATGTTGAGGAAATTTTCCTTTATGGAGGAAATAAGAGGTCTCATGGCAGAGGAAGGAGTAATTCTTGTGTTGATCAATCTTGTGAATCATGGTGGAAACCTTGCACATAAGTCTTCTGCAGAATGTTTGCATATGTAGGGTGCCCTTCATGAAATCTTGAAGCAGAAGATCTGTAGAGAAGGTGGGGTTGAATCGCTTGTTCTACTTTTAGAAAAACTAAAGAGTACCGAGGTCTGAGGCACTAGGATTTCCTTCCTATCTACCAATACTACCCATCCCAGACTTGGCTTAGATGAGATGAGCCCTAGAGCAAAGAATGGTGGATAGGAGAGATGAAAATAATTGGGAGTAACTTCATGACTTCCTCACCTGCTAGACCACTCCCTGGGCCAAAGAAATGGATACTTCAAAGGACCTAAACCAGATAATACTATGGAATCTATTGCTCAGTATACAATACTCATGTAAGGTTTATCAACACTATAAAATAAAGATAGAACTCTATAAGGAAGTTAGGACTAGATTAGGAATAGAAGCATTATGACTTCTCTTATTATATCTTATCCTAGACTGGAACTTAGTTAATAATGTCTTACACTAACTAATGATTAATATTTTCATTGTTTCATTGTTTCATAAAATGAGATTCTTCTTGAAAAAAAAATGATATTAGACTTAGACTTCACTGAGACTCTCTCATACTCTCTCAAGAACAATAGGATAGGAATAAGGGGAATTACTACTTTATAGGCCTTGGAGGGAACTAAGACCCTTAAAACAAGAAATCACCAACCTTTCACTTTTCATATCCACCTAGTTACTCTGATAGCTACTAGTAAATCCAGAATCCGCTAGGCTATTTCGCTAATCCTATGCAAGAGGCTAATCCTATACAGTGATCCAATACTTACTGCTTAAGACTCAACATGCTATTACAAGGATAGTTTCCATGGAGATCTTACTCTAATACAAAGGAGAGTATAAAAGAAAGTTGAAGGTTTGTTGGGTGATTTAATGGTTAGTTAAATCCATGTCATTTAATTGTCAACTCGGGGTTTCGTAAATTGACAAGGTATACCTATACTATATGTACTAGGTGGTTATCTTTCATATTAGATTAATCTTAGAAATGCAATTAAAAATAAGAAATTAAATCAATCTAATATAATCCAATCCAAACCAAACATAAATGAACTAAAATCACACTTGCATAAATGAAAATCACACCACACTTATAGAATTGAAAGCACTCTAACTCAAAGGAAATCACACTCACACTTGCATAATTGAAAGCACATTTGCTGAAAGGAAATCACAGTCACACTTGCATAATTGAAAGCACACTTGCTGAAAGTAAAATCACACTTGCATGAAAAGAAATAAAATAAAATAACAAAACTATACTATGTTACCAATGTACAAAGATGTTCAAACTATGGTTGATGGGGGCCCTCCATTCCTTATCAAGCACACCAAACTACCATCACATCTTCAAAGTAACAATATGCTAGAGAATCTTGGACTGTACTATTTTATTGCTTGGAAGAATAGAATACATAGATAGATAGATGGGTTCCTTTGAAGGAAGCACACCTATTTACACAAAAGCTGAGGATGACTTATCAATAAATGCAGATCCATCAAATCTCTCATAAATCCACATTTATCTCATGTGGTTACAACCAATCTCCTAAAAATGTGAGATACATATCCTCCCAAAATCCTCTCATCCATGATTCTTCTCCTTTGAATATGCAAAGATAATGATCCTCATCTTCTATAATTACTCCACAAATCTTCATGAGTTGGAACTTGAAATTCGAATTTGTAGTTAGGAGGCCAAGTAGGACCCTTCTAGAAGCTCCTAGTAGGCCTACAATATCACAAAACTCATACCACTTTCATGTATATACAAAAACATGTTAAGTTTATAATATTTAATCACAAATTCAATTTAAATACTTAAAATAAATGACTTTGGAAAGTATAATTCTAAACCCATATGATCATGAAAATGGTTACTTAATGTAGGGTTATGTAGTTACAGAGTTACGGAATGAGGGTAAAATGATTGACACTAAGGTGAAAGTGGATGACATTTTTGAGGCCCAACAAGGATAATAGTACCTATTTGGGGCATATACAACCTTACTCTAAGGACTAACATAGGTGTATCTTATGAATTTCACACTCTAAGTCCCAAGTGCTAGTTCATATTGCTAAAGAAAATTTGATTGGTGCGTAAATTCAAAGAAAACCTTATCATTGCTAATCTTATATAACTTCTAGGGAATTCCAATAGGCAATAGTATTTAGTCCCCATCTAAGTATACCCCTTATTCTAATAGTCCTTTGGCATATTAGTACCCCAGCCATATTCCAAAATACGCGATCCTAGAGTCGATCCCAATAGTCAATGCAGTCGATGCCAAGAAGAAATAGATGTTGGTACTCAACGTTGGTACTTGATGCCAGGAGTTGATGTCTTTATTTCGTCTTTTTGATCTTTCCTTGATCTCTCTTCCTCCCCCCTGATCCAACAACTCTTATCTAAGTGGAATGGATGAAATAAAAAAGGTACAAAAAGGTAATAGCTATAAAATGACATTATAAAAAACATGCATTTTGAAAGAAAAATCAAACATTAAGTAGAGCTCCCTATCATCTGGACTAGCTTAATTCTTAGCCCTATGGGAAACTATAGTTTCATTCAAGCCTGTTGTAATTTCTCCATAGAGTGAAAAAAAACATTCAATTCCATAGCCTTAGTTCCAATTCAATTTTCATTTGAGTAAATTCCTATGGGATACTCAATAGGCTATTACAAGGCTAGTTTCCATGGAGAACTTACTCTAATATAAAGGCATTACAAAATAAATTTGAAGGCTAGTAGTACCTATTTGGGGCATAGAAAACCTTACTCTAAGGACTAACATAAGTGTATCTTATGACTTTCACACTCTAAGTCTCAAGTGCTAGTTCATATTCCTAAAGAAAATTTGATTGGTACGTAAATTCAAAGAAAACCTTATCATTGCTAATCTTATATAACTTCTAGGGAATTCCAATAGTCAATAGTATTTAGTCCCCATTTAACTATACCCCTTATTCTAATAGTCCTTTGTCATAGTATTACCCCAGCCATATTCCAAAATAGGCGACCCTAGAATTGATCCCAATATTCAATGTCGTCGATGCCAAGAAGAAATAGATGTTGGTACTCAATGTTGGTACTTGATGCTAGGAGTTGATGTATTTATTTCCTCTTTTTGATCTTTCCTTTCTCTCTCTTCTTTCCCCCTGATCCAACAACTCTTGTCTAAGTGGAATGGATGAAATAAAAAAGGTACAAAAAGGTAATAGCTATAAAATGGAATTATCATAAACATGCATTTTGAAAGAAAAATCAAACATTAAGTAGAGCTCCTTATGAACTGGACTAGCTTAGATACTGTAGTTCCATTAAAGCCTGTTGTAAGTTCTCCATAGAATGCAAAAAAAGCAGTCAATTCCATAGCCTTAGTTCCAATTTAAATTGATTTTGATTCAATTCCTGTGGGAAACTCTAATCCGCTATAATCCGATGGAAGTATACGTGAAGCCATATATATGTTAAATCATTAGAAAGATAATAATATTTGGTTGGACAAGATGAAAAATAACAATTATGATGACAACTAACAATTATGGTAAGACTAATTAGCTTTATCTAAGCCTTACTGTCATTGTTGTTCTCTTAGCTTAACTAAGCATTTAACTAAGTTGTTGGCTTGATGGGGCCTGACCAAGTTCAGCTTTAATTGTGCCAACCAATAAAACCCTAATTATTGGCCCTTTCAGCAACAAATTGCATAGCGTAGGCTGCAGTCTCACCCGAGGTAGTATTGGGGGATGCTAGAACCAGGTTTCTGCATCCAGAGGCCTATGTGATGGTTCCTTGATACCCTTGCGGCTTAGATCTACCTTCGTGCAGATCTAATCCTTTCGACTGATAACTACTGCAAATCTATCTAAACAACTTCCAGATCTTTGCGAAGGTACTTAGTTGTACTTATCAAGCATAAATATTACAAATCTACCAGTTCTGCACAATAAATATTAATTAATTCATATTAAACAGATTACAGAGTGAAGATACATAAACTTTGCAGAAGTAAATAAAAGGACACAAATGCTTTAATTTCAGCTCAAAACATTCTTTATTAGATAGAAATGTTCATATACAAACTTCTTATCCCTGTGCACTCAGCGTGTGGGCTTACTAAGGTTTCCACTCACTCAGCTGTAGGAGCCTTCCCCTTTCGCCTAAGTACAGGAAACAAACCTTTGTTGCCTTAGCACCTTGCCCTTAGAATGATTATTTTCAAAAAGTTTTGATCTATATTTGGACTTGCTATGACTCAACTATATATAGCATTTGATTTACAATGCCATGGTCCGCGGACCATGGGTGGGTCTTAAAACAACTCTAACACCTACCCAAATAAGGGACTAAATCCCCTTTGACTCCTCCTAGCTTCGCACTCTGCTTCCACATTTCATGGAGACTTTACATTCGCTACAAAAGATAATACAAAACTGACTCAAAAATTAACAAAATTGACCCCAGGGACCCCATCCCAATAGGCCCCCAACATATATTGGGTGACTCGCCTTCGAGTCACTCATCTGGAACCTCTATCTTGTTGTGGAGGTCACTAAACTCCATATTCAACACAACTGTGTTAGCAAAACTTTGCACTGCATCCTACTGCACTTCCTCTACCAACTTTTCTGTAGTCGACCCCTCCATCGCTAGGCGCATTACCCTTTGAGTCTGTTGGAGTGTATTCAATTTTTCCTGGACTTACAGAGTAAGCTGATTTGCTTCCTCTGCTCATGGCTATATTCTGGCCTTTAGGATAGCCTCTTTCCTTTGCATCTCCTCAATATGCATTTGAAGCTATTTTCCCTCTGTTAGGCAAGAAAAGCACTAGACTGGCACTAAAGTGCATGTAGTCACCCTGAGTTCATCAAACTATCATTGCAGCTTCCTGATATATGTGTCGAGTTTCTGCAGGTTTGTGTCGTCCTACAGATTCGTCCATAGGTCCATTACCTGCTCGAAGATTAGTGTACAACCTGTGACAGATGCATCCAAAGTGGCCATACCTTCTATGATCACTGCTCCACATTGTTCCCTGACTTTTAGTGGAGTTGTTGGCTGCAATTTCAACTTGAGTTCTGAGATCTTCATTTGGACATCAAATGTTACTCTTCCAAACTCATCCTTCGATTCTCTGACTGTGGCAGCCAACTTCTGGATCTTCGCTGCTGCTGCTACATCTTCTAGAATGTGAAGTTCTGGTAGCGTCTAACATGCCTGTGTAATTTCCGCCTCCAAGCTCTGGCTCCGCGTAGCCAATTCTTCCATTTCCTTTAGTACCTAAGCCTTTTTTGCAAAAATATACTCATTATTCATCTTTACCTTGCTGATAACTGATAGTGCACGGTGCTACCTGATCCTGAGCTCATTTGATACCCCCTGATGAAGTGCGTGGAGGGTCTTAATAAGCAGCGTGGCTAAGTTGATACACACATCTTTTATCTATCTGATATGGGTGTTTGCTTCATCTGTTGCTGCGCACAGTGAATCGTCTAGTAAAGGAATAAATCTGATGTCCAGAGTTTTGTCTGTGTGTAGCACCGACATGCTCGCTTGTTACAGGCTCGTTCGAATTCGCTCGCCTGTCCCACGCTTGCCTAAATTCGACCTATTTGAATATGAAACTCACGCTCTCCAGTGTTTGCATGTACTGATTCTCGAACTATGTCCACAACTTCGTCATTGTGTCACGGACCTTATCTCCAATCTCATCCAAGTCCCCCTTAGTGAGGACCTGTTAGCGCTCGAATTTTCCCCAGGCTGAGGAAGGCAAAACTCAAGGCAACATCAAACCACGCTCAGCCTCGTAGCTAGCCCTACGAGGACAGGAGAGGGCTCTCTCTGGGTCTATCTCGGCAAAAGGTCTTCAAAGGGGCTGAGATGACTCAAATTTAATACTGATTTTAGGCTAGTAAAGAGATAGGAAGGTTTGTTTTAGATTTTTGAGTTTTTTGCTGGAGAAATGGGAAAACCAATTTTGGGTGCGGGGATTGAGGTCAGATTTTTGCAGAGATCGAGTTGGGGCGAGGTAGGCAATAGTCTTGATGCCTTTGATCGGGTGTATGGATAGATCAGAATGACCAGGAGTTGAAGAGGGCAAAAGAGAATATGGATCCTCTTCAAACTGACGAAAACATAGAAAATTAAACAAACTTAAAGGCAGAGCATAACAATCTATGGATTCTACCTTAACACTTCATTTGTTCAATTGCAGAAGATGAAAGAAGGGAAATGATACACATTAACAACTTACAATTACAGAAAGAAGCACACCATCAACACACAAAGCCACAAGGATCCCAACAGGTGCTGCAAAATCTCTGATCTTCCCTTAGCCAAAATATGAAAAAATATGTACAATAGTGTCCAAAATCTTCCCAAGAGTCCAACCTGTGCTACTGAATGAAAATTTACATATATAGATCAAGCTAACCTCATTCCCTAACCTCTAGGGGTCGAGCTCCTCCTTCTGAGAGTGGTTTCAACAAATTCTAAACATGGAGCAGGAATCTAGGTGACCAAAACAACCTGCTTCTAAAAAGAAGGAAACTGATTCATTACATTAATTGTTTGCTAATTTGTGAATGAATCATCTAGAAGAAGGTAGATAAGTGCCATGTTACCTTACATACATCAATTTACATCATGGTGGGTCAAAAATTACATCAAGGAGTAAAATTGGTGAAAACTGGCCGAATTCCTGAGCTGGAGGATGAAAACTGGACCAAAAACCTCAATGCGCAGTGCACCTTTCAATCTGATTTTGAGGCACTTCCCAGCATCCAAATTGAGCTCAAGATAGCTCGTTAGAAAGCTCTGGATGTCTACTTTCCAACCCAAGTGGAATTTCCCAATTTGGAGCTCATTTGCTCCCTCAAAACTGAATTCTCCCAGAGGTACTTCCTGCTGTTGCAAAAGGTGGCAGTGAGGTCATTTTTTGCATGTTTTTTGACCCTTTGGGTACCCAAACCTTGATGAAATGCCTTGGCAATAGCTGAGCAGGTATATTTCATCATGAAAAATCCAAAAATGCAAACCATTTGTGATTTGGACCTCCCAATCTTATGGGTAGCGCGCTGCGCGCTGAACCAAAAAACCTGTTTTTAGGACAAAATTTTCAAAAATGACAAAAATTTCTCCGAATTTGCCCAAATTTGGAGTAATGACCCTCTATCATGTATTGTGCTCCGCCAATGAAGCCTCAGCCAAAATTTGAAGTGGATCGGACTTTTTCCGCCGTTTTAGTGCCTTGCTCAATCGCCTCTTAAGGATCTTCATTTTCGCTGTGCAAACATGCATGCGAGCCCAGTAATGATTCTTCATGTGACGAAGCAAGTATTTGTCTCTATTGGCCTTCGCCAACAACCCCTCCAAATTTCAGTTGACCTTCTCAAGCACAAATTGTCGCGCAACAGGTGTCAAATCACCCAGTCTTTTACGGGCCAACCTACGGTCTTCACGGATTCGTTGCAGCTCTATAAGTGTGTGCTCGTCCTCTAACTATTTATTGCGCTTCTCCAAGTATTTGATCTGACACTCTGCCTTCAACAACTTCTCATTCAATCTATCAATTTCAGTCTTTTCCACATCACTCAATGCAACATCAATATCATGACCACCTGAATGGCCCTCCTCGTAAATTGGCTCCTTTCCTCTGTCCTGAACCTGTACCTGTACTGAAGAAGAAGGCGAGACCCCTTCCATACCATGTGGAGATAATACTCACCGTGTAGCTACAAATAAGGCCCTGTGGCCTCGCTGATATGTCACACATGCTGGAGCGCTGACATGCTCGGTCTCAGGAATGTCAAACTGATGTGAAGGCCCTCCCTCATCATGAACTATCTCAGGAGGTGGCTGTGGCACTGTGAAAATATCACGAGAAATGAAATCCTCCCAAGTAATGCCCTGTTGCGCCAACTGATGAACCACTATGATCTTGATCAAAGCATAATGATAAATACTCTTGTGCTGCTGTGCTGGGGTCTTCCTTTGTACTAAAGGCACCATCCTCTCTATGTTGCGACACATGAAAAACGGAATGTTCATCATACGTACCCTTGTGAAATGCATCAACAAACGAACATGGTACGCATATAGACGTGAGAATCTGCCCTCACAACTGAAATATCGAATGATGAGTTTCATCAATGGTGCATACTCATCCCTCAGGAATCTGAAAGGAAAAACTGCACTCAAATGTATTATATACGCGGACTTAATATATGGCTGATAGTAAGATTTCTCTAACTATTGACGTTTACTCCATTGCTCTCCAACATTTGGTATTCCAGTGGCCTCTACAATAATCTCTGGTGACAAAATGAAATCAACTCCGGCGAGGTTTACATGGCCATCATGTAAATGTAGAATGAACAACCGAGCTAATTCACAATGAAACTGAATTTGTGAGATTAGCTCACAATAGTGATAGCATGACTGACGACGAAAACAATCCATTGCAAGCGGGCAAGCCTGCAATTGAACCAAAGAAATAGGCTCTGGCTTACCACCTTTGCCACCTCTGCGAGACCTTCGTGGCACATTACCCTCTGCTATAGAATCACTGTCATACTACTGCTCATACTCTGACTCGGTGTCTGACATAGCTCTGAAAACACAATGTCTGCAACAAGGATAATTTTAGGGGCGAATGTTCGCCCTTTGGCGAAATTAAGGGGTTTTAAATTTTTAGTGGGCGAATATTTTGTATCATAGTACATTTTTAAAAATCACCTCAAATAGCCCACCTTATTTTAAGGGAGAGGGTAAAAAAGGTAAATTTAGCCCTTGAAATTAGGACTTACAATCTTCCATTCGCCCATTTTCAAGAATAGGTTTTATTTAAGTGAATCCTATGGGCCAAATACCATATTTATAAAAGAGGTATGGTAAATTAATAAAAATATAAATAAATGAGAGGTATGGTAAATAAATAAAACATTTTTTATATTTACTCCATAAGTCACCTTATATACATGTAACAGTGTAAACAAATAAAAATATAAGTAAAGTGGAGGTATGGTAAATAAATAAAACGTCTTTTTATACTTACTCAAACAGTATGGTAAATAAATAAAAATATAAATAAACTAGACGTATCGTAAATAAATAAAACCTCTTTTTATATTTAGTCCATAACCCTCGTTCTATTTATGAAGGCTCAAGAAAAAGGTTTTATTTAAGTGAATCCTATGGGCCAAATACCATATTTGTAAAAGAGGTATGGTAAATTAATAAAAATATAAATAAACGAGAGGTATGGTAAACAAATAAAACATTTTTTTATATTTACTCCATAAGTCACCTTATATTTATGAACACTCAAAAAATGGGTTATATTTAGGTGAAACCTATGGCCAAAATACTATGGGACAAGTACCATGGACTAGATTGTTATTAATACCATGCAAAAAACCATTATTAACCCTAATATTAGAATTAATAAAAATAAAAATGGCACATAGTATTGACCCATGGTATTCACCAAAATGGCACATGGTATTGACCCATGGTATTCACCTGGAATGTAGCCTATTTAAATGGGGGAATCAAACCAGCATGTAGCCTATGCTAAGATTCACTAGGACTTTACAAAGTTTTATTATTTAGTGAAAGACTCGCCAAGATCTTACAAGATTTTATTATTGAGTAAAATATTCGCCATGCCTGGTGAGAGATTCGCCAAAAAATTATATATACATATTATATTATTGATAAAATCGCCTTCCATTTTTCCTATATACCATGGAGATTCGCCCATTTATTATATTTATAAATTTAGGGGGGGTTCTTAAAATTTTCCCTAGTCTGCAAAAATGTATGCTGTCTGCAATAGTAGGTTGTAGGTGTGGTGAAATTACTATTTCAATACATGCTCAAAAACCAACCGAAACATCATAAGACTTATGCCATAATGGACATTCTGTTTTAGTGTATTGGGCATAAAACAGTCCTAAGGACAGTTTGACAAATGGACCAAATATGAAGTGTTGTTGGCTTAAAGCTTTCACATGGGCATGGAGCTATGTTTCACCGAGGAAGGGCAGAAAAATCTTCACCACTTACCCATATGTCTTTTAATACCCTTAAAAAAGATTTTGCTAGGGGCTTAGGGTTTCATTTGATTTCTTACACCCAACACATCACCTCCTCTCTTCAAACACACTATGAACACTATCAAATTGATTGAATCAGTTATAGAACACCTACTTGCAGCTTTGGAGGCGTTTAGACACGATCTGGGTGCATAGACAAGTTTTTCCTGTGGCTGAGATTCAACGCGCAACGCGCCACCCCAGTGCGCAGCGCATGCTCCTATGCGCAACGCCCGTGTAATTTTGCACTGGCTCAAACCGCCCAATGCGCAGCGCACTGCCCAACGCGCAGCGCGCACTTCCTATGCGCAGCACACACCTGTAACACTGTCCACGGGTTTGTAAACACGGTCTTTCGCCTTCCAACACTTGAACACGCTCTTTCCTTGATAGTTGGTGAACAAATAGACTTGTTTTCCCCTTTTATAAGTAAACAAAATATCTCATTTGATTTAAATTGATTTTCAAAAACCCACTTTGTAAGGTTTGGCACTTTTCACTTTTGGTCTTTAATACAACACTGCTTTTTGATTTTTTCTTGCTTTTCTGAGGTTTGGACTGATCATTTTTGTTGATTTTGCAGGGATCTGGCATTTGGCTTTGGAAAAGATCAGAGGCTTGCATCTGGATCTTCTTGTGATGAAACAAATACAATTATTTCAAAATGAAGTTTGACAATTTTTAGTTCCAAAACAGAGTTTTGGACTAAAAATGTCTTTAAATGCTTTTTGAGAAAGAATATAAAATGAAAATCTTTGAAACCATCCTCATGACCTGCAGGCTTCTATTACATATATGCAAAGGACTGAAAACCCTAGACTCTAGGACTAAAGACTCTTCTTTACCGAAACCAATTATTTATGACAATAAGCTTTGGTAATTGTTTAGGAATTTGGACTAACCCTGCAGGTACAAGCATGAGGCAACACAAGACAACCAGACCCCCTCGTCAGTCAATGGCATGCCCCTAGCGAAATGCAACGAAGTGGAACAAGAGAGACACCTAAAAATGATATGCAAAAGCGAAAAGATCTCTGACGGAGGGCTGTAAGGATCGACTCTAACAGGACCATTGGATCCACATGTGCATGCTTGTTCGACTTCTTCTTCTTCTTGGGCCCGGAAGTCATCTCCTTGGTTTGATTCTGCAATTTAAAGGGAGTTCTTTGCTCCTTGCCACCACCTCCTCCCTCCTCGTACCCTTCCTTGTTCGTAGTATGTTGGGCGATAGACTCCTCACCTTCCAATGTAGACTCCTTAGCAGTGCACTCCTTGTCATCGGCTTCCTTAGCAACAACTTCCTTCCTTTCTTATGTTGCTTTTCCTTGGGTTGTGGCTTGCTCAACCTCTTTTTTTTCTACGTTGCTTTCTCTCGCACAACAGCATGCGCAACTTCCTTTTTCTTATGTGTTACTGTGGCCCGCACAGAGGAACTTTCCCCGGTTGTGCTAGTACATGTGCCAAGATCTGATGGCTGCCGCCAGTCACTTGGCCATTTTCCCACGAATTCCTATACATCTGTGTCAGTGAACAGGTATGGGAACTTGTACCATACTTTCTTAGGATTGCACAAAGAAAATCCGCTTTAAAATACGGGTAGGCCTCCAATTTCCCAAATAATGTTGGTGACAGCCTTGGCCTCTGGATGATCACGGTGTGAAGGTCCATCTCGACCAACACCCAAAATACTTTTATCTCCATGACCCTCTTTGGGTCCTTCATTGCCCATAGTGAAGCGAACTTCACGACCTCCGGTAAATCATCGTCCTGTGGAGGGAACTAGATGTCCTCTGGGAGCCACCAAGTGACAAGGGAAATCAATAACAGTAGCTAGGCATAATGGAATGTCTTTCCATCGTCCTGTGCTTCATGGCAATTCAATAAGAACTCTTTGCAGAGGTACTATGCCCAGTTGTACTGCACCCCCTTCATGGATTGTGTAGCCAAGGAAGTGACTGGTGCCGAGACCTCATCCGCGCGACACTTTCTCATAATATTGCAAGTCAATATCTAGGCGGAAAACTGCACTGCCCTATCAGTGGTGTAACATATAGAGTATCTACACGACTTCTTCATTAAGCCATACTCGCTCTTGTCTCCAAACTCCCTTGTGGGATCCACCCCTTGGTAGGGAAATCTAGTGATACGGTGGATTAGCATATCTGTGAAGGTGATGGACTCTCCCAAACAAAGACACCCATCATGAACTAGTGTAAGAAATTGGTGTATGCACACCGTGTTGATAGTGGTTTGGCTAAAGTGTGGTACCCACAACATATTCAGCAACCCGACCTTGTCAACCCCTGCGACCCACTTCATATTCTCCAGTCGCATGACTCCAGTCTCCTCATAGTATATCTTCACCAAATATTTGTTTGTTGCCAAGTGCGGGAATTTCTGGTGGTCAGCTAGATCTGAGTCCTCCATTATGAGTGCGGGAATGCACCCTAATAGCGCACCTTCAAATGGAACTTTCTCTGGTAATAACGATGTAGAGGCTGTAAACTTGCCAGAATCGGGATCTTTCTGGACCTTCGCTTTTCCCTTTTGTAGAGGGATATATTCTGAGAGCCTAGTGACAAGCTTGCCCTCCTCATCATCCAACTCTTCAACCCCATCATGAAGCTCCTCTGGATCGAGATCCAAGGGTTCATATGGCTGTTTCGACTTTTCCATCTTCCCTTTCTGTCGAACTTCTATAGGGTTCTTCCTTAATGAATGCATCATTGGCACAACCTATGGTTTCTTCTGTTTCTTCTTAGCAGCAAATGGTTTAGGCCTAGGTGATCTCGGCGCCATAGGCACAGATGGTGTAGCTTCCATTGCTGACGCAATTTTAGGGGTTGTGACGTTAGAGACAACAGCGTTAGAGACAGTGGCTTTAGAGATAACAAATTCTGTGTGATCAGTCATTTTCTCAAGGAAGAGCTTACAACTCCACTCAGGCAAGTTTGTGAACTCCCGCTGCAATAAAGGTTCCTCCAAATTGTTTTTAGACATATAAGGGGGAAGCAAATTTTTTGAAAGAAAAGTGTTCGATCGTAGGCTAGCATGCCATATTTATAGGGAATTTCAAATTCAAATCCAACAGTTCCCTCCAATTTCTGTTCATAAATGCATCTTTGGCAGCAAATTGCCAAAGATTTGTGCCATAAATGCAGCCTACCCACTCCTCCTAGCGGGATTTTAGCCATCCAATCAACTACAATGCATCAAACCACTATTTTTAGACTCCTCTATGCGGCACCATCCTCCATGGTGCAGACCCCTTGGCGCAACTCCTCCTGGCGCACTTCTGGCTCCCTTCACGCAGCCCCGTTAATTCGTTTTCTTAGTCTTGGAGCAGTGTAGCTTATAATCCCATACTCCCTCGCAGCTTCCTGGAGTACTAAGACTGTCCTTCCATCATGTAGTCATTGCGTAGGGGTAGGATCCCCTTGATATAACTTCAATCGACTCCCATTGACTCTTCCCGGAAATATTTCCCCATTCAGCTTCGCGAGCTAAACTGCACCACCATATGTAATTTCCTTGACTACATAGGGCCCCAACCAGTGGATTTTAAACTTTGTAGGGAACTTCGTGAACTTGCTATCATAAAGTAAGACCAAATCATTCACATTAAAGGTGCACAACTTAATATGTCAATTGTGCCATGCCTTTTCACACTCTTTCTGCACCTGTTGGTGAAATCCTGCTAAAAACCTATCTTCTTCTAACTCCAACAACTGTGCGAGGCACTCCTCCATAGTCTCATGGTCTGCCATATCAGTCAATGTTGCAATTTGTAAACTTGGCACAATATACTCCATGGGCATCACAACCTCTATCCCATAGACCAACCTAAATGGAGTTTGTCCTGTTAATTTCTTGCACGTCGTTCTATAGGGCCATAGGACTGTTGGTATGCACACATCCCAATCATTTCTCTGCGCATTGCAGACCTTCGTCAATGCATTCTCCAATATTTTATTAAATTATTCAACCGTACCATTTTCCCAAGGATGATAGGGCGTACTCTTTTGATGATAAACCTGAAATTATTCGAGCATTGCAACAATAGTTTCATTTAGAAAGTGCATACCCTTGTCACTCATCAATATCTTAGGACACCCAAACCTTGTCAAGACATGTTCAAATAGGATCTTGGTGGTGCTACAATCCTTTACTAGTTGTGCTTCTACCCACCTCGTCAAGTATTCAGTCATAGTGATAATATACCGTGCACTAGTATTTTTCCCTGGGGGTTGTATTAGACCCACAAAGTCAATAGCCCATTTTTCAAACAACTGTAATAAAATCTGAGTATTCAAGGGAAATTCATCCTTCGTGATGGCTTTCCCATCCTTTGACATGCATCACATGCCTTGCAATATTCCTTAGAATCCTTATGTAGCATTGGCCACCATAATCCCGCGCACAGAATATTCTGCGCAGTCATTCTACCTGCATAGGGTCCTCCCACCACTCCTCCATGTTCTTTGCAAAAGATACTAGATTGTTCAAACTTTGGAATGTATCGACACAATATTTCATCAGTACCCATCTTATATAAGTGGCCCACAATCATAGAAAAGTCAGCTGCACGGACCACGAACTCCTTTTTTTGTTCTGTAGAGTATCCTTCCAGGGTTGTTCCAGTAGTCAAAAACTAGATCATGTCAGCAAAATGATCATTTGCGACGTATATAGCGAAGAGATGTGCATCCAATAATCCTTCTTCCAAACTAGTTGGTTGTTCGCCTGTCTCAATCCAGAATAAATGATCTGGTCCCCTATTCAACCGTACAAGTCTTACAATCAGTTCAAAATCATATTCTTGAAACAACAATAAACATCTATAGATCTTCCCCCCCAATACAAGCTTGTAGACTAGGTACTTGAGAGAGGATTGATCTGTATACATTTTGAAGTGTGCACCCAACAAATAATGTTGAAACTTCTGTAGTGCGTAGACCATCGCCAATCCTTCGCGCTCAGTAGTCAAATAGTTCTTCTTGGCCTTCGACAATTTCCTACTCACAAAGGCTATAGATTGATCTATCTCACCTTCACCCAGTTGGGTCATTACCGCACCCAACACAATAAAAGAGGCATCCACATGCACCTGAAATTATTTCTTCTACTCGGGAAACACCAAAATAGGTGCAGTTGCCATATTTTCCTTTAACACATACAGACTATGCTGACACTCTTCGTCCCAGCAGAAGGTCATGTCCTTCTTTAGTAATTTCTACATCAGTGTAGTTATCTGTGCATAAGCTTTGATGAGCTTTCTATAGTAACCAGTGTTCCCCAACGTTGCATGCAACTGCTTTACATTATTTGGAGCTTCTAAATTGACAATCACTGCTATCTTCACAGGATCTACCATTAATCCCTACTTGCAGACCACATGACCTAACAATATCCCATAAGACACACAAAAGATACACTTCTTCAAATTTAGATCAATTTGGTACCTACGACATGTACCCAACATAAGGCGCAAACTTGCACGTGGTGTTTTACCAACCCAAACACAATCCAATCATCAAAATATACTTCTAAGAGTTTATGGATGAATTCTTTGAACGCTACAATTACAACTCTTGAAAAGATCGTAGGCACATTCTTCAGTCTGAATTGAATCACTGTGTATTAGAAGCATCCCCACTATGTTGCGAAGGTCGTCTTGCTGCGATCCTCCGGTGCGATCTTAATCTAATGATACTCTGAGAACCCATCAATGAACGAATAAGCTTCCTGCCCTCCAACATTCTCCAAAACTTCGTCCATATATGGTGTTGGAAATGGGTCATGAATGCATTCATCATTGAGCTTCCTCAGGTCTATGCATATTTTGATTTCACACTGTTGCTTCTTCTCTTGAACTACCATAGGGCTCACCTAATCAAATTCTTCTACTGGCTCAATAATTCCTACTTCCAACATTTTGTCTATCTCTTTGTGCACCTTTTCCTTATACTTGGGATTCAGTCGGTAAGGTCTCTGTTTCACGGGCTTCACATTGGGCTTTAAAGTGATATTCATCACTCCCAAATCCCCTACTATTCCCTTTAGGTCCAAGAACTTGGTAGGAAACAAGTCCTGGTATTCACGCAACAACTCCGCAACTTTATCAACTGTATCTTCATCCCAATAATCTCTTATCTTTGCAAACTTAGGCTGCACATCGGATCCAATGTTTACTTGCTTGGTCTTCAAAGGTTCTGATATATTAGGGTTCTTTGCTTTAGGTCCTTCAACCTCACACTATCCTTCAGTCTCTGGAATATTGATTTTTCGTGGATCATCATCTTCTTCTTTTGCATTCACATTATAGCATTCCAGCACATGGCGTAGTTGTGTACTCCAGTCTCCTTGAACCCATTCTACCGGCTCTTCAGGTGTTCTAAAGATAGCAGCCTTAATTTCCTAGAACTCTTCATCAATGCACATAAATCCATCTTCAAAGATGAAATTTAATAAGAAGCTCTCCCTCAAGATGTCCCATTCGGTCATCCCATGGCGTAGCTCTATTTCCAAATACTAGTTCATTGGGATAGTATCGAGGGTATGATAGAAGATATGTACCCATTCTAGTTGTGGCTCTTCTCCCCAATCTTTAATACATTGCGCTAAGTTCTCACATGGATCATCCTTTCCGCTATATTTCTCAGTCATCCGAGTATTAGCATATCCAAACCTCAACTTCATCATCCGCTTGTATTCGCTCTAGGCAGCGAAGCTTTCCTTATGTGCACCCCACCAATGGGCAGGCGTAGCGCATAGTGCCAATTCAAGTGCCTAGAATCGATGTTCATCAGGCACCTCCCTTTCAAACTCATCCAAAAATATATTAACATCATTCAAACCATCATAATGCAAGAGATTTCTTACCTCTGTAGATACGCACCGCAACGATTTGTCATCATATTGCAATGTAGCTTAGAGACTTCATGTAACAGATTATGCCAATGTTCAAGCTCTTCATTTGAGTCTGAGGTACAAGAGTTGTCTCTGTCCCATGTGATTTCCCCATCTGCAGTGATATTGATCCAATCTTCATCCCGCACAATTATCTTGTATATATGATCTAGATCATCATCTTCCACATAATCATGGACCAGTTCAGTGTAACGCACTCCTTCAGTAGGGTCCAGTGGCACAATAACTTTGAGCGCCTTCTTCTCAAATGTCATCCTTCACTTCTTTAGATTAATCACCGCATCCATGTCGAAGGCCCAATCAATTCCTAGTAGCACAGGGTAAGGATTGCTGTCATCCACTATTTCAATTACCTCAAAGTCATCCAACACACTCGCTCCTTCAATGTCCATTGTTACCCCGTACAGGCGCCCCATAGGAATGATCTACTGTTAATTAGCCATGCATAGCTATATAGGAGACCATTGTAGCGCAGGTCTTCCCATCCTTTCCCATGTCTACTTAGGTAGTACATTTGCATTAGAACCCAAATCCAGGATGACTTGGTCCATTTCATACTCCCCGATCTGTGTGGTTAACCTCATCTCGCACCCGGTCTGCTTCTTGTGTTTACCCAGTTTCCTCACAACGCGTTTTTATGAAGGAATCTTAATTTTTCCCATACAATTGTCAATCAACTCCTGGAGCCCTTCTACTGCCTTCTGATCCCTCAAAAACTTCATACAAGTTTTGAGAAAAGTGGCTAACAACGAAGGATCCACATCTTACACTTCACTATTCCCAAATGATTTCTCTTGACTCTCGGATGTAGAAGCTTCAATAAAATTCTTACTCACCACCATAAAAGTTTCTTTAGCTTGGTTGAGGTCAAACCCGACTTCCTTTTTAGCAGCCTTACTCACCCATCCTTCAATTTTTGGCTGCTTCCCCTTATCTTTTCCTGTGGCCATACCACTGCGCATTACGATATTGATGCTATGATCCTCTTCACGAGGCTCCACTCTCATCATCTGGATATTATGCGTAGGATGTTATGTCTTTTTCTCCTGAATCTTGGCAATCAGCACTGAGCAGTCTTCTATCACATGATCAAACTGTTTGCAATATTGAAAAGATGGATGTGTTGGGTTTTGACAATTGCGCGCAAAATGTCCAGCTTCGCCACAGTTATAACAAATAACATGTCCGCAACCTTTGCTATCCCCTCCTCCTCTTCCTCTTCCTCGACCTTGGAATCCTTCGCGCACTGTACCCGCGCCCTGATCCTGAGGGCGATTTTTCGTCTGCATTTGATAGGTAGGGGTCCTCTCCATCATCAATTTGTAACTTCAACAGTTCGCTCATCATTTCCAACCGATTCACAGAAAGTACAAAACAATTGTTGTAGTGTCTGAACAAACTTTTGCAAGAGATGATGATTATCAGTTGCATGCTTCCCAACTATATAGTAGATAGCACACCATAATGGTACTCTTGTGCTCAGTCCCATGATATTTTCAGGCTTCAAAGGCACAAGACCTCCTCCAATCAGGTAATTTTGATAAATAGGGCAATAAGCCTTATCATGTCCCTTATCCTTTCATTTTATACAGCATACTTCAACGCACACCTCCGACTGAGCTTCCTTTCCTATTTTCAAGCTCTGCAACTCCATGTGGAGACTTTCCACTTGCAACTAAATATGTTGTACTCACACATTCGTATCTTGTATTGGCGAGGCTTCCAACCTCATCGCAATCTCCACAACCTCTACTTGCATTCCTATCTTCTATCGTGATAATGGTAATATTAGATGAGGCAACAACGAAGTAATGTACCAGTCTCTATGTTGATCATCCGTGATGTTCATATTAGCCTGCCGGATCAGTAATTTTAGTCTCTGATCGAAATCCCACGAGGATTCATTTACCCTTTGTTGTATATCCTTAAACTCTGTGAAAAATTTCACCTGAGACTTAGGCTTCTTAAATTCATTGTTCAACACTTGTTGAGTCTTTCCCAACATCGCGCCAGGTCTGTCTTGACAGAATTTGATATACTAAGTTAACGCCCTATCCTATAGCACTGTGACTAGCTGCACTTTCTTTAGATTATTGTTAGTGATCTGCTACGCTGTCCACACAACATTTGCAACAAACTATAATTGCTCGGGGTCTTCGCTCCTTACCCCTTTAAAGATCAACATCTTCATTGCATTTTCCATGTTGAATGGTTGAAGCGGAGGTGGAGGTGGAGATGAAGGTGTAGGTGTATGCAAAAGAGGTGGAGGTGGAGGTGGAGTGGATGGATGAGGTATCCTCAGGATACCCTGACTTACCAACTACAGCGCACTTCGCGGTGTATTCAGAATAGTTCCTTCGTCGTTGCTTGAAGAGGATCCCAATAGCGGACTATATTCAGAGTCCAATTCTTCATTCCTTATGAAGGGTTTTCCATTTCGTGTAGTCCCAAACATCAAGGTAATGGCATAACCCATTTTTCACACAAAAAATCTTAATCCAAGCTTTCAGAGATTTTAAATACTTACCTGGCGGTCCCTTGAAGAGTCTTCACTATACCTGATGGTTGTATCAATCGTAAGCTTAGTGACGAATCCTCCTATGATACTGTCAATCCAATGATCAACAACTTGTGCGATGTTATTTTTTGAAGATTCCAAGTGCCTCACTAGCTCTGGAGTCCACACAGTAGGACCGTCAAGCCTCCACATACCCTGACTGTTGTTAATTTAGATAGCCACTCATGCAATTCGCAAGGGAAGAAACAAAAAAAGGCTTTTGTTTCGTCTGTGTACAGGTATCTATTCAACTAGTGTTCCTTGGATAACAATGAGTTTCTTTTCTCCTGAGTTTCAAATGCATGTATCTTCTAATCGAGCCACTTATCAATTTCTTTCTTAGTAGGGAACCACTTATTCGACATCACACATTCCTCAGATAGAACCCGGTCTCGACAACATAACCATTTGTTGGCTTGATGGGGTCTGAACTAAGTTCAAATTTAATTGCACTAACCAACGAAACCCTAACTGCTGGCCCTTTCAGCAACCAAATGCATAGCGTAGGCTACAATCTCACCCGAAGCAGTATTAGGGGATGCTAGAACCAGGTTTCTGCATCCAAAGGCTTGAGTGATTGTTTCTAGATACCCATGCGGCTTAGATCTTCCTTCACAAAAATCTAATCCTTTCGATAGATAAATATTGCAAATCTATCTAAACAGCTTCTATATCTTTGAGAAGGTAATTAGTTGTACTTATGAAGCATAAATATTACATATCTACTAGTTCCATGCAATAAACAATTATTAATTCATATTAAACAGATTACAGAGCGAAGATACATAAACTTTACAGAAGTAAATAAAAGGGCACACATGCTTCAATTATGGCTCAAAACAGTGTTTATTAGATAGAAACGTTCAGTTACAGAATTATTATCCCTGCGCACTCAGCTGCAGGGCCACATGCACTCAGCCTGCGGACTTACCAAGGTCTCCACGCACTTAGCTACAGGAGCCTTCCCCTTTCGCCTAAGTACGGGAAACAAACCTTTCCTGGCTTAACACCTTTCCCTTACAATGATTCTTTTCAAAAATTTATGGTCTATATTTAGACTCACGATGACTCAACTATATGTAGCATTTTCTTTAAAATACCATGGTCCACGGGCCATGGGCAGGTCTCAAAACAACTCTATCACCTACCCAACTAAGGGACTAAATCCCCTTTGACTCCTACTAGCTTCGCTCTCTGCTTCCACATTTCGTAGAGCCTTTACATTTGCTACAAAAGGTAACACAAAATTGACTTAAAACTTAACAAAATTTACCTTAGGGACCCCATCCCAATAGGTTCGTTCTAGTAGTTCTAGCTAGTGAAATCTATCTTCTCTATTTGATAGTAGTAGTGTTAACTTGAACATGAGTGCATAAGAAATAAACATAAGTGCAGAAGATAAATATAAGTTCTATCTAGATTTCTATTCTAAAAAACAGTCATGTTAATCTGAACATGAGTGCAGAAGAAATAAATATAATACAGAAGATAAAGATAAGTTCTATCTATATTTCTATTCTAAACCTTGACCCAGGGAACTTGCATCTTTGGGGAACCGAACTCAGATTCTTTCTCTAATACTGACCTTAATAAGATGAGGAAACAACACATTGAAGAACATCATTGTAGCATCATTGAAGCATCAGTACATTATGGAATACATCATTAAGAGACATGCCATCATAAGATGCTAACTATTGTATGGTGTGTTTATCGACAGTCACAAAAGATTTTTCCTGCCCATTTTGTTTCATTCATTGTGCTAGCCACTTGTTATTTTTCATTTTTATTTTCGTTGGAGCTTTTGTGTTTATTAGTGTGATAGTGCATCATTTTCATTTTGTTGATGACTTTCTTTCCCAATATGTTGTTTTACATAGTGATTTAACAAAAAAATTCCTTCTATAAATATTTAAGTGACCTTAAGAATTATTGTGCAGGGTTTATGGCTGCATTTGAATTCTTTGCATGATATATTCAATTTTGAGGTTTGAGTTAGTGCTTTAACAAAAAATTTCCTTCGAACAAGATAGACCTTGCGGACTAAGTCGATCTTGCGGACAAGATAGACCTTCCTAGAATCTAAAGAAGACCTAATGACAAGCAAACCAACCAGACACTATCTTTCTCTAAATATGCTTTTATAAACAATGGCAAACAAGTGTTTTTAGGGCCTACCTTAGGTCCAACACAAGTTTGTGGATGCCCTTGCTCCTTCGATCCAAATGAGCTCCTTTGTCGCGGATCTGCAAACACAAACAAGAAAACAAATTAAATAGCACCTGAAAAGCCAATATCATAAAACATATTCAACCTGAAAGTCAAGGAGTTCATGAAACAAATAACATGAGATACTTGTTGAGAAAAATGAGTTTGATTGTATTAATTCAAAAGAAGAAGAACTTTACAACCTGTGCCTTGACGCTATACAAGCTCCTCCCAGGGTCCAGCAAGAAGTATCCTCTTCTTTGACAAGTTTCACTCTCTTCCCAATGAAGCCAAAAAGGTATGTGATCTCTCCTCTTAAGCTCAACTAGGAAGTATTAATTTCACCAGCATTTACCCTAAAAAATGTTCAGCTTCTAACCTCCTCAGCAACCAGCCCAATGCCTGAATTTATAGTGCAATGGAGGGAGGTTACTAGGTCCTCCTTCAAAGGGATAAAGCCCTCCTTCAAAGGGATAGCTCCTCTCATCAAGGGATTATCTCCTTCTCTTTTGGGATGCATGAACCACCTTAGAGCGAACAATCCACGTCAAAATTCCTTCTAGAATCCTCTATAATTAACCCAAAGTGAGTTTTTTAAGATAAAACTTGCGCCTTTTGACTTTCACAGGGGTCCACACCCATACCTTTAGGGACAGAGCGGGCAGGTCCGCAGTTTTTGTAAACAGAAGGTGCGGGACCGCAGGTGACAGTGAGAGAAAGTGCGGAGCCAGAGTTACATTGATTTTTAATGTCTTTCTCTCATTTTCAAAGCTTGACTTGAAGAGCTGAGGTCTGAGACTTTCTTAGGAGGACAGTACAAGTGATGATAGACCCATACTGACTGCAAATAATCATGGTGATGGTATTTTTGTGTAATAGATTGCCCCCTAAAGTGCGAAGTCTGTAGTAGATGAGGATTTCATTTATCATTTAGGAAGAGTGAAGTACTTTATCATTTCGAGGATCATCTTGTGGAGAGCCCAGTTGGAACCTGTAAAAACATTCAATGCAAGATATATATATGAGATCATATCATCGCTGAGGTAGGAATTCCCATACTCAGATCAAAACTGACTAGAAAACTAACTACTGCTCTGATACAGGAATGATCTTGTAAGACATCACAAGTATAGACTCATATGGACACAGTATGGACGCAGCCATCTGTTTATGAATAGTCCATTATATAATGAATACAAAATTCCTCATAGCCTGGATTGTGGAAACTAGATCCAGGGTCTTCATTTCTACTTCCCGAAATAGTACGATTCTATCCATGTGAGTAAATGTGTTGATGTCGAACATGGTAGAAACCACTTGATTACCAATCAATGATGTAAACTGTTAACAAGTGTGAGAGAAACCACCAGTGATGTCAATGGCTCTCAAAGTACTCAGTACAATCCATGAAATGTGAATAAATGTGTTGATGTCGAACATGTCACGGAATCCTTTGATCGAAAGTCAATGATGCAACCTGTCGTCAAAGGCGAGAAACCTGCCATTGAGGCATGCAGATCTCAAGGTACTGATGATTTCTAGATCATCTTTCTAGATAATGAGCTGAAGTCAATAGAAAGCGATCCGTCATAGGCAAGCCCACAACACGAAATCATAGATCAAGTTGAGAAAAATTTAGTTGCAAGGACTGACTTAGGGATGGTCAAGATGGATGACAGATATTTTGTAGATGAATGGCTTATTGGCAGTGACCTCTTGAACACATAACGACACGACAGATGGCTTGGTGACAATTGACCCAAATTTAATACCCAGAAACCAGCTGAAGACTTTCAATCTAGTTTGATCAACTGTTAGGCAAAGGATTTCCCAACCCAGGTGAATAAAAGTGTCGTGTTCAAGAGTGGTTACAAAGTATGACAGACAGGCTCATTTTTCTCTCTTTTCCCCCACCATTTCTGGCAAGTACCTCTTTATTTTTGACAAGCTTGAGGAGGATAACATTTGCTTGATTATAAGCTCATCCTTCGGATGAGTCCAACTTAGTTTAAATCCGAACCCTAAGAAGGAGTGGTTCGTTCCTGTTTGTAATTGAACAGGTCCTTTACTGTGAAATTTTAACGAGTCTAGTATAGGAGAAACTCGGCGTTTTTCAATTTTAGAGAGTCTGAAAAAACTTAAGAAAACTCTAGGGTTGACCTTTTTTGTAAATTTGTGTCTCCCAAGCCCGAAAAGGTATAAAATAATACTTGAGAGAACTGCTTGATCTTTTACGACCAAGGAGTACTTTTCGTCATTAGTGCCCATGACCCGAAAAAGTAAAAAAGTGATCAATGACACGTCGTTTTATAACCAATATCGAATCTGAAATGACAAAAATCCTGCAATCTTTTCATGTTTTTACGGTCGGAAAAGAGCTGTAAGTGGACCGTATTTTAATTCCATTTTAACGAGTTTAAAAGAAAAACTCGGCAATCTTTTCATGTTTCAGGAGTCAGAAAAGAGCTTAAAGGTGACTTTAAATGTTTTTTCGTTGAAAATGATAGATTTCGCATGAATAATCCGTTATCCTGAACAAAACACAAACATTACTCATACCTGTTTGAAATGGATAAAAATGTCACAAAAATACCTTTTCAAAGTGAAACATAAACAAATTTAAAATTTATTTACTCAAAAAACTTATAAAAAGGCTTTTGTCAATTAATTTTTACCGTTTCAGTTTTGGGTGAGAAAATAGTGCTTTTGTTCAGAAAACTTCCCGTGAAGATTGCGGAAAATACAACCGTCGGAATCGAATGCCGTCTTCTCCAGGTAATCCACATCATCCTACTCTTCATTTTTAACCGTTTCATTTTTTGTTTTAGTCATTCATTTCATTTTTGGGATGGTTTTTAGGCTTAAAACCCACGCACGGGGGCCCGCAGGTTTACCATTACTGGCCTGCGGGCCCCGACTTTTTCTCCATTGGGAAAAAGTTAGGGGTCCGCACCTTCCATGTAGACAAAGTGTGGTCCCACGCACTGTGTCTAACCCGGAGGGTGCGGTCCCCATCGCAATGGTTTTTAACCCAAAAATTCTCAAAATTTGACCAAACAAAATAATTTCTAGCATTTTAATTTATCTTTATACTTGATGCAGAGAGTACATCATGCTAGATTGGCGCGAACGAGAGCATGAGGACGTGGATGCTGCCACATGGAAT
Source organism: Pinus tabuliformis (assembly GCA_031772625.1). Classification (NCBI taxonomy): domain Eukaryota; kingdom Viridiplantae; phylum Streptophyta; class Pinopsida; order Pinales; family Pinaceae; genus Pinus; species Pinus tabuliformis. The sequence continues at coordinate 737,930,483 of CM062807.1, forward strand.
CATTAGCCTTCACTTGATGCCTTGAGGGCGTGCGGCTTGTACAAATTCTGGCCATTCCTGGCATGAGGGCTCAGGTGGATTTCTTACAGTGGTTGGTTGACAGATGGAGCATACAGGACCAGTGCTTCTTCATTGGTGGCCACTAGCTCGAAATCGAGCCGGCGAACATATATTTCTTGACTGGTTTGCCTAAGAGAGGTGAAGACTTGACTCTGTTTGGGGCTAGGCCAGGTGGCCAGTCTGTCGATAGCCTCTGGCTATAGTTCTGCAACAGCCAGGCTAGAGACAAAGGGATAGACATAAAGACCATATCATGTCCTGAACTCATGGTGATTGCGTTTACTATCACCAGACTTTGCGGGGCTGCCGCATTACATATTGCCACCGGATCCCAGATGCGTATGGCAGTTGATTGCTTTCGAGGCACCATCTTCAACTGGTGCGATGCTGTGTTGGCCAATCTGAAAGGGCAGCTGACCAGGGCCAAAAATGGACAACTAAAGACCTTTGGTTATGGGGCTTTGGTTGTGGGTTTTTGCCTGGAGAGGGCTCCATGTTGATCCCGCAACACCTTACTGTTGGAGTTGGGCTTCCTCAAGAGCCCAAACTGATGCGATGGGTCGCAGTTATGGCCCGTCACCCGGACGAGAGGACAGAGGTTGCTCGATTCAAACCTGAGTATTTCCAATGGCTGGAAAACCAGGTCTTTTCTATTCAGGACTTCCCTTACACTGGGGTAGATTTTCGTGGTGACCCAGACATGGCTCTTCCACCAGGAGAGCAGTGGGATGACTCAGGTAAAATCATTTTCAACATTTTTCCTATTTTAATTTTTTTATTATTTTTCCATCGTCTCAAAACTGATAACAAAAGTTTGAAATGCAGATGTGGGTCCACAGTGACCAGCTGCTCTCCGGCCTTACGAGAGGAAACAACCAGTTGCAGCCGCACCAGCCCCACAGGATGAATCAGCAGAGGTTTTGGCCGAGTTGGAGGGTCATCTCGAGCGCTTGACAGGAGATATTCCAGAGACCACTATAGATGACATTCCTCGTTGACTTCAGCGCTATGTGATTGGGGTCCCAGGACCTTTTAGGAGGTTCCTTTGCAAGGTGGCCCGTGTAGTGGTTTCTTATCGAGATCATCACCAGTGATAGGATGATCGTCTATTGTGGGCACATATGACATTTTGTTTTTTGTACTTATCATTTTTGCCGATCATAAGGTGTTTTTCAACCTATGATCGAGGACGATGTATTTTTTGACACACTCCTATATATATATCACTATTACCGGCTTATCTTGTAAATCATGTTATGGAATGGTTTTAAATTTACATGTATGATTATTGCAAATGTCTATTTAACATTCGAGAAGCAATTGCATCTGCTAATGTATTTAAAGATCTTGGAATATGCTGATATTCAATATAATCAAATTCACGTTCCAAGAGACGCACTCTCAAAAATAATCTTAATAACACTGGATTGTTAATGGCATACACTCTATTAAGCTGTAATACAACGAGTTCAGAATCTAACCTCACTATCAAACTCAGAATCCCAAATGAAATAGATTCAGATAATAACTCAATCATTGCACTATACTCGGCAATGTTGTTCGTTGTTTGACCGAGGCTTACCCGATGCATAGATACTAACTCGTCAGAGGGCGAATAGATAACCCAAGCTGCGGAAGAAATGTTCTGTGTATTACGACAAGCACCATCAGCGAAACCAATCTATGTTTGGAGAGGCATCGACATTTGCAATATCAAGAGTAAAACCAAGATAAGCAGGAATAATGACGAAAAAACACTCTCTAAGCTAAGCACACTGTTTAAACTAAAACACACCAGCTAGAAAGAAAAACTATCCTAACTAAAAATCTCCATCCCCATTCTTTAAGCATAATACCTCTTTAAGTAAAGACCATTTCTGGGTTTACCCAAAGAGTCCCCGTCAAAATCTACCAATTCATAGGCCCCTTTTGCTAGATTTCGCTTGACAACATAGGGACCATGCCACATAGGAACGAATTTTCCGGCGCCTAATTTATCATTAGCTTGATCGTAAACTAAGACTAGATCTCCTTCCGAAAAATTTTGAGGGGTCACATTTCGATAATACTGAACTTTCATGCGTTTTGCGTGAGTCTCGATCGCCAATGCAACATCACATCGATTCTCATCTAATTGAGCCAAGTATAACAAATGCTTTTCCTCTTCAGAAGTGGCTGGAAGTAACTCGATGGCCATTTGCAGTGACGGGATTTCGCATTCAATGGGTAACACAGCTTCCAAACCATAGACTAGTTGGAAAGGAGTGAAGCCTGTTGATGTTTTTACTGAAGTTCGGTATGCCCAAAGCGCTGAAAATAGCATGTTATACCAATTCAACCGATGTATCCCAATGATTCGTCGGATCATGATGACTAAAACTTTGTTGATGGATTCAACCAGACCATTAGCTTGTGGATAATAAGGGGTTGAACTATCGTGACGTAAACCAAGCTGGCCTGTAAGTTCAGTCATCATAATGCTTCGAAAATGACGCCCATGATCAGTGATTATTGCTTGCGGGACACCAAACCTAGCAATTGTATGATTGAACACGAAAATTGCAGCTGTCTTGCCGTCTGCCTCAAATGTAGGCATCGCCTCGGCCCACTTGGTAAAATAATCTACCGCAAGGATGATATACGCATGCCCCTCGACCAAGTGAGGGTTACATGTAATAAAATCGATACCCCATTTGGAAAAAGGACCAACGACAATTATAGGGTGGAGAGGAGCAGGTGGAGTGTGCATCTTTCGATAAAAAATTTGGCAGTTGTGGCATTTTCGAACCGCCGTAATACAATCTTTAAATAAAGACGGCCAGAAGTAGCCAGCGCACAATATCTTTTGGGTTGTGGCATACCCAGACATATGACTGCCACACGCTCCAGAGTGACAGTCATTTAGAACCCTTTCAGCTTCCTCATGAGTTAAGCAACATCGAAACACAGAGTCCGCCCCACGGCGATAAAGAGTATCTCCAATAATCCTGAATTGTTGGGACTGGAATCAAATTTTTCGACGTTCTGACCTTGAAAATTCTGGCCGAAAGGATTGGGTCTGGAGATAAACGATGATATCCCCATACCACGGATCTAAAGTGCTGATTAGAAACAAGGATCCATCTGCAATGGGCTCCTCCGCCACAGTTTCCGTGTCAGCACGCGGGAAGTCACACATTAACTCCGCAAAAGCTAAAGATTTCTTAGAGTTGGATTTCTCAAATTCCAAGTCGAACTCCTGCAGGATAACAATCCATTTAGAGTACTTGCCCCCTAGCAATTTCTTGGTCAAAATGTAGATCATAGGGTCGCAATCCGAAATTACTGTAGTTTTACGTAGTAAAATGTAGTGACGAAAACGTTGGACAGCTTGAACAGCTGCCAATGCCAATTTCTGCACATGTGAGTATTTTAGCTCAGTATTTTTCCTTTCCCTCCGATCAATGGAAATCTCTGCAGAAGAATCTCCTGTTGGGGAATCAGGCAAAGTTATGATAGGAGAAGAATTCTTGGGATAATTCTTCTTACTTTTAGGGTTAATCATACCAATCATACCATCGGCGGCATGAGATCCCGAAGGAGCTGCAGCGATTTGATTTTGCTTGGGAAGATCGGGGATTTTCTCGTGTAACGTCCCTGAGAGTATAGACCAAGTCAAGGTACTGTGCTTGAGCAATTACTTGCTCCTCAGTAACAACTCCAGCTTTAGCTACATCTTCAGTGATCTTTGGCAACAAAGATTTTACAAACCACTCGGCCAAGATCTGATCCGGAATAAACACCTTCACTAAACGTCGTCGACGTCTCCACTCATGAATATGATCTAAAATGTAAGTGGGTGTCGATTTTTTTAACGAAATTAACAATTCCGTGCCATTGTCATATCAGACTGGCAACTGAAAATGAGTTAAAAACGAGGTAGCTAACTAACTAAAATTATAAAAAGGGCCTCGTGGTAACTCAATGTACCACTTGGCCGCGAGACCAATTAGAGTGCGCTGGAAAAGTCTAAGACGGATTGAATCATCTGAGATGGAGTTAGACGCACACCAGAGGTGGTAAGTCATCACATGGTTCGACGGGTCCTCTCCTGATTTACCTTCGAACTTAAGAATGTCACTGGGCAACTTATTCGGCATTGGTGGCCAAAACGGAAGATAATTAATGGGATCATTCGTTAGGCGCGACAAGTCAGGTAAGTCCAACGTTGCGATAAACGGTAACTGACGATTAGGGTCCCTAAAACTCTGGGTCATGAGACCAGCCCCAGGAGGAGGATATCCAGGATAACTAGGAATAGGAATTGCATTTGGGATATTGTATCCTCCCAGAAAACCAGGATTAACCGAACCGTACTAGGGTTGTTGAGGTTGTTGATAAGTGTACCTAGGGTACAGTTGATACTGATAGACTGGCTGCTGCACAACAGGACCAAATTGGTACTGTCCCTGGTACGGTTGATAAGTAAATTGTGGTTGACTTGTGAAAACCGTACTTGAACTAGGTTGTCCTACAGGCATCTGAACCGAAGTTTGAATCGTGGATCCAGATGGTGGTAAAGATGTCTGAGGAGTAGATACAGGAACAGTAGAAACTGGAGCTGTCGATACTCCAGAAGTAGGTGGGTTAGATTGAACAGATGTTGCGACAGTTGTAGCAGTCGTTTGAGGTGGAGTACGAGGCGTACTAGGCCCAGGCTGAGAAACTACTGAAGGTACAGAAGTTTGAATGTTAGACTGGACTGGTTGCTGGGGTGTACCAGAAACTAAGGGTTGTCCAGTTTGAGATGACAACTATACATTTGGCTGCAACACCTGTTGAGTTTGCGATGGATCCTGTTATCACTCAGGTTGTCCCTTTTGACTCCTAAAGGGATACGGCCGAGGTAACCACAAACCAACTTTGGACTGCAGGCCCTAGCCTGCCTGCAGTCAGAGATGGCTCTCTCTTTATGATTTAGCTTTGTTGAAAGGGATTATTTTAGGCTAGATATGATGCACAAGGGGTTTGATTGAGTTTTGGTGGGAAAACTGACACTTTCGGGTAGAGAGGCAGAGTATAGTCTGAATTTTTCAAGCCATTGGGCGTGGAGTCGAGGAGGGGAACTGCTGGTGCATTTTCTTAATAACAGTGAGGGAACATGGAGCAAGATAACTGAGGTTTGAAGCAATATTTAGATTTAAGGGATGAACTGAATGCTAAAGAAAGAGAGGCAGTTAAGAATCTCTCCAACAAATTAGCAGAGAAAATAACAGGGCGCTACCTAGGGGCAGTTAAGAATCCCTGGATAATTGGCCAACACAGGTGAATTGGGGTAAACATGAGCCGGGAGGAATTCAATGTTCATAACCAATTCTTTTAGAGAAAAACATCAAAAAATAGCAGAAATTGAGCATAGAGAGTGTTTAAACTAATTCTAGGCTATTCCTTTTTTCTGCTATTTAGATAATGGCAAACACATAAACAGAGATAAGAGGCACTTATTGCTTCAGGCCACAGTGTAGGAATTCCAAGCTTTAAGCAATCTTTGATTACAGAAAAATCCAGGTATACACAGCGAGTCTCTAGTGAAAATCTCAATTAACCAACCCTTAAAACTATACAGAGGGTGGTATATATAAGGCAAAAACTCTCTGCAGAGTTCCTTTATTACATTTTGACCTAATAAGGTCATAAAAATGACTACTTGACCTAATCCTATCTAGAAATAAATGCAAAAAATATCTTGGGCCGTGCTCAGGGCCGATGTGTCAAAACTGAATAAATGATGTTGTCCTCGGTGGCTTGCTGCAGTGTTTTCTGCAATAAATGGGTATGGGTTTATGCTTTCTTGCTGTCCTGGTGCCTTAAATGCCTTAATGGTGATTTGAAGGCAAGGATGGGCTGATGCTTATTGATTTGACTTTCTGGGGGCTTCATCAATGTTCAGGTGCCTCGAGCCCCTAAAAAATCATGACTGATACTCTCTGGCGTCTTTTCTTCCACTGATACTCTCTGACAAAATCTGGACTGTTGATCTGATGTGCTGTGGGTCTAATCGCTAGTAAATGGCCACTGTTCGGCCTCGGTATCATCTGGAATTGTCTTCTGATCATTTTGGTATGCTCTGTGAAGAAAACAGATCATTTTTGCTCCTTTTCGAGCTTCCTGACGCCGCATGGTGAGAAGATTCCCTAAAGATTCCTTGAAGGTTCTCCATTTCGGCCTAAAAAATCCTGTGATGAGCAATTTAGGCGCAAATCGCTCATCAAAAACTGCCTCAGAATTCGATTCCGGGGCTCCGAAGTGCGACTTTTGCGCCTCTGCATCCAAAAAAGGGCTGATGACATCAGCATGACGTCAGCATTGTACGGCGGGTGACGTTAGCATGACGTCAGCAGGGCGACATGGCGGGATGACGTCATCACGTACGGACGATGATGTGGCAGGTACGGTGGCGGGGACACGTGGCAGGAGGCCACGCAGGCAGGTGACTCATCAGGTGACTGGACAGGGGTGACGCGGGCATGTGACTGCGCAGGGGGTGACGTGGGGTATGACGTCACTGGGCAGGGCGGTAAGCGGTATGTGGCACACTGCTTTTCGGGTATGGCGGTTTCGGAGGGAGGGGCTCCGCCACAGCCCAGCGCCTGACGCGTGGCGGGGGTATGGCGGCAAAACCGCCGAACTCCCAGACGTTAAAGGCTGGGCGTGTCGGGAATGGAGATGCCCGCCCACCGTCGATCTGCGGGGCTGTGGATCGGACGGCTAGCGGCGGATGCGAAGGGACGGCGGGTTAACGGGTGGGAATATTCGTAGGAATATTCCCTTTTAAATACGCGCGGCGGATGGGTTGAAACTTAGGAAAACGGGTTTATATGGGTTTTTACAGGTGCGGGTTAATATTTATGCATAAAACTTTGGTTTAGGGGCGGAATATGGGTTTTTTGGGGGTTTTTTAGGGTTAAGGGGGAGGTTACTAGCTAACCAGATGTCAAACTAGTTCCTCAATGACGCGGATGGGCTAAAAACAGTCCCGGATGGACTGAGATTTCCCTGACTTGGTAGAATTATGGCTATAATGGCAGGGAGGGGTATTTAAGTAGGGGGATTTATATACATGATTTTAATAGGGGAAGGGAAAAACTAATAGGGAGTTATATAATAAGGGTGATGAGAAAAAGAGAGATGTTAGTGAACTCCAGCCTGAGTACCTCCAACTGAAGAAACTGCCTCGGACCGAAAAATGGATTGCTTATCAAAATTGGAACACAGCAGTGGCCCTTAGACTAGCATACTCTTATGGATACTTCTTTGGCCATCTGTAGCAAATATGGAGCATTGCAGCATGCATAGCACGACATATTTGGCATGTAAAACTGTCGATCATGAATGATGATTAACCTGCTACAGCAGGAGGCTAACAGTGGCTCCACTTGGGGATGGCTTTTCCTTGGGAAAAGTCAAGAACAGCAGGTCAAACTGCCTTGTATTCAATTGTTGCTGTGTTCTGTAAATTTCCTTTGGCTGGCTGCCTTATTGATCCTACCTACCTACCTACCCTAACCAGTACTTACTTTGCTGTTAGGTGAAGTGAAATAGCCAATGCAGCCACTTAAGCAATAATAACATGAGTGGGATTTGCTGCTTGTGCTTGCCGGTGAGAGCAACTGAGATTTTGCAATTTGTTATGGCTTTGTCAATCTTTGAGAAGATCAGGAAGCTACTGACCTCCTTTGCGATGTTTAAATACTGTACACAACTGTCCTACAACATATATATACAATTTCTAGGCTGAATTAAAGAACTGTATAAAGGTTGAGGATCGCTACCACGCCTTGGAGTCGGGAGATCATCGAAAACTCGATACTGAGCCTTGCAGCCTGTTAATGGAGAAGAGCACTGATCTCTTTCATCATTCTGCCTGCCAGCGGATAGGTCATTTAGAACTTGCAGAGGTGTTTGTAATTTGTTACAATCTGGCTCGAATAGAACTTGGCTGATCTGTGCAGGCTGCTGGTCTTCTTCTTCTTTGAACAACTCAGATGGCTGAAAATAATGAGGCAGGGGATCCATTTGGATCTTTTGGTCATATGCTGCTGCTTCTGGATCCTCCTCGATCTGATATTCAATGGCTCTTTGGGGCTGCAAAACTAGAGGCAATACCTTTGGAACAATATCTTGATTATCCTCCAGTCGGTCAGTAGCAACACGAGGTGACACTTGATCATATATAGCATGATAATTATCCTTGATAAATTGAAAAGATTCAAAACAAAAGGGTAAAGTTCCTTCACTGAAATCAACACACTCTGCATTTTCTTCCTTTTCTTCATAGCTGAGATGGGCACGCTGATCATTGGGTTCAGGTTGCTGAACCTGAACACTGCTTCCTGCCAAAATAGGATCTGATTCCTCTGGAAGGCTGATTTGGTCGTTAGGCTCATAATCATCATCATACAGATCATATTTGGGCAGACAATTGAAAGAAGAGAAGCTATTATATTCACACAGTATATCAGGAGAATGCTCCATCATGTATGGCTTGATGAATATGTCATCTGTTTTGTGGCAGGTTTGTTCGTGAATGTCACTACTTTCCTGTTGTGAAACAGATCTGTTCTGGTGCTCTGAACATTCCACTTTCACTGTGATCAGCTGCATCATTTCCTCTGTCTTTTGTAACACACTATGAAATCTCTCTTCTTGCTCTGCGTTGCGCTGTTCTTCCCTCCTTCTTAAATTTGCCTATACGTCCACAGCTATGTCCTGCATTTGTTTCAAAGTGGATGGGCATCTCTCTCTTAAACAGAATTCCATCTCTGTGTCAAATGCTCTAGGATATTGCAATAGAGCTAAATCCATCTATCAAGGAAAAGCTTGGCACACTGCTGAAACTTAGAGATGCTCGCCTCAGGCAACGCTTTAAACCAAGTCCTAGCTTCGCTTTGCAAAGAAAGGGCAAATAGTCTAAGACTGACATCTTCATTTTCCACTTCAAATGTATTAAGATAGTCTTCAAAAACCTGGATATGTTTCTGGGCAGTAATGCCATTCTCTCCATCAAATCTAGGGAGATATTCAGGATGATTTGCCAGCAGAGGACCAAGCACAGGAGGCAGGATGAGCGGCTTATATCTTTCAGGAACTTTACGAGGCACAGGAGTATGTACAGGAACTAGAAGACTGGGTTCTATTTTTGGTTCCTCCTTGGCTGTATGATGATCTTCAACAGCATTTGGAAGCTGCTGCTCTGATGTGCAAGGAGGCTTTTCAACAACATTTTCCATAGGAAAAACATAAAAATCTGACATAAAATCGTTTTTAAAGTACAATATGCACAACAAAATATGGTGCAAGAGAAAGAACATGATATCTTGGATGATAGTCCAAGTCAAGAGCCTGATCTGCTTATATAATTCCTTCGGGTTCATTTCTCCAGCGGAGTCTTTATTATGAGGATGATGTGGAGTCTCCAGGTGGATGAATTAACCTTGAAGTGCCTGATCTCTGTCCACCGTCACAGATCAGAGCTGAACATGAAAAACCCTGAAGAAAAGGAACACTTTCTCCAGAAAATGAGGCGAACTGGTCAAAATTGAGGATTTACACTAATAAACACATGATTCGTGTCCCCAGCGGAGTCGCCATTATGTTATCACTCAGGTTGTCCCTTTTGACTCCTAAAGGGATACGACCGAGGTAACCACAAACCAACTTTGGACTGCAGGCCCTAGCCTGCTTGCAGTCAGAGAGGGCTCTCTCTTTATGATTTAGCTTTGTTGAAAGGGATTATTTTAGGCTAGATATGATGCACAAGGGGTTTGATTGAGTTTTGGTGGGAAAACTGACACTTTCGGGTAGAGAGGCAGAGTATAGTCTGAATTTTTCAAGCCATTGGGCGTGGAGTCGAGGAGGGGAACTGCTGGTGTGTTTTCTTAATAACAGTGAGGGAACATGGAGCAAGATAACTGAGGTTTGAAGCAATATTTAGATTTAAGGGATGAACTGAATGCTAAAGAAAGAGAGGCAGTTAAGAATCTCTCCAACAAATTAGCAGAGAAAATAACAGGGCGCTACCTAGGGGCAGTTAAGAATCCCTGGATAATTGGCCAACACAGGTGAACTGGGGTAAACATGAGCCGGGAGGAATTCAATGTTCATAACCAATTCTTTTAGAGGAAAACATCAAAAAACAACAGAAATTGAGCATAGAGAGTGTTTAAACTAATTCTAGGCTATTCCTTTTTTCTGCTATTTAGATAATGGCAAACACATAAACAGAGATAAGAGGCACTTATTGCTTCAGGCCACAGTGTAGGAATTCCATCTTCAACTCTTCAAGACGTTCATCAACAACAGACAGTTCACTCTCCAAGCTTTAAGCAATCTTTGATTACAGAAAAATCCAGGTATACACAGCGAGTCTCTAGTGAAAATCTCAATTAACCAACCCTTAAAACTATACAGAGGGTGGTATATATAGGGCAAAAACTCTCTGCAGAGTTCCTTTATTACATCTTGACCTAATTAGGTCATAAAAATGACTACTTGACCTAATCCTATCTAGAAATAAATGCAAAAAATATCTCGGGCCGTGCTCAGGGCCGATGTGTCAAAACTGAATAAATGATGCTGTCCTCGGTGGCTTGCTGCAGTGTTTTCTGCAATAAATGGGTATGGGTTTATGCTTTCTTGCTGTCCTGGTGCCTTGAATGCCTTAATGGTGATTTGAAGGCAAGGATGGGCTGATGCTTATTGATTTGACTTTCTGGGGGCTTCATCAATGTTCAGGTGACTCGAGCCCCTAAAAAATCATGACTGATACTCTCTGGCGTCTTTTCTTCCAATGATACTCTCTGACAAAATCTGGACTGCTGATCTGATGTGCTGCGGGTCTAATCGCCAGTAAATGGCCGCTTTTCGGCCTCGGTATCATCTGGAATTGTCTTCTGATCATTTTGGTATGCTTTGTGAAGAAAACAGATCATTTTTGCGCCTTTTCGGGCTTCCTGAGGCCGCATGGTGAGAAGATTCCCTAAAGATTCCCTGAAGATTCTCCATTTCGGCCTAAAAAATCATCAAAAACTGCCTCAGAATTCGATTCCGGGGCTCCGAAGTGCGACTTTTGCACCTCTGCATCCAAAAAAGGGCTGATGACGTCAGCATGACGTCAGCATTGTATGGCGGGTGACGTCAGCATGACGTCAGCAGGGCGACGTGGCGGGATGACGTCATCACGTATGGATGATGACGTGGCAGGTACGGTGGCGGGGACACGTGGCAGTGACGTGGCAGGAGGCCACGCAGGCAGGTGACTCATCGGGTGACTAGACAGGGGTGGCGTGGGCATGTGACTGCGTAGGGGGTGACGTGGGGTATGACGTCACTGGGCAGGGCAGTAAGCAGTATGTGGCACACCGCTTTTCGGGGATGGTAGTTTCGGAGGGAGGGGCTCCGCCACAGCCCAACGCCTGACGCGTGGCGGGGTTACGGCGGCAAAATCGCCGAACTCCCTGACGTTAAAGGCCGGGCGTGTCGGGAATGGAGATGCCCGCCCACCGTCGATCTGCGGGGCTGTGGCTCGGACAGCTGGCGGCGGATGCGAAGGGACGGTGGGTTAACGGGTGGGAATATTCGCAGGAATATTCCCTTTTAAATATGTGCGGCAGATGGGTTGAAACTTAGGAAAACGGGTTTATATGGGTTTTTATAGGCGCAGGTTAATATTTATGCATAAAACTTTGGTTTAGGGGCGGAATATGGGTTTTTTGGGGGTTTTTTAGGGTTAAGGGGGAGGTTACTAGCTGAACAGATGTCAAACTAGTTCCTCAATGATGCGGATGGGCTAAAAACAGTCCCGGATGGACTGAGATTTCCCTGACTTGGTAGAATTATGGCTATAATGCCAGGGAGTGGTATTTACGTAGGGGGATTTATATACATGATTTTAATAGGGGAAGGGAAAAACTAATAGGGAGTTATATAATAAGGGTGATGAGAAAAAGAGAGATGTTAGTGAACTCCAGCCTGAGTACCTCCAACTGAAGAAACTGCCTCGGAGCGAAAAATGGATTGCTTATCAAAATTGGAACACAACAGTGGCCCTTAGACTAGAATACTCTTATGGATACTTCTTTGGCCATCTGTAGCAAATATGGAGCATTGCAGCATGCATATCACGACATATTTGGCATGTAAAACTGTCGATCATGAAAGATGATTAACCTGCTGCAGCAGGAGGCTAACAGATCCCACACTATATTCATTCTGGGGTACTGACCCATAACAGGTTGAGAATATTGAGGACCATAACCGGGTTGAGGGTAGGATTGATAATTTAAAGGTACATTTCTCGTTCCTTGAACATATGTTTGACCGGAGGGTGGTTGGAAACCTTGGTTCAAGTACTAACCTTGGGGTTGATACCCTTGAGACACGTACTGATACTGGGGTTGACCTTGAGGTATAAATTGATACTGGGGTTGACCTTAGGGTACATATTGAGTCTGGGGTTGACCTTGACGAACGTACTGTCCCGTAGGTATGTATTGTCCTTGAGGTTGCCCCCCAGATGCAACTTGGGTACCTTGAGGTTGCCCCCCAGGCGATAATTGAGGTTGCCCCCAGGCGGTAACTGGCCACCTTGAGGTTGAGGATTGGGAATGGAACCTGACATCATGAGAATGTCTTCTACGCTCAACGGCTTAGTACCATTGCTTCCAGTTAATAACCCTTGCTCAATGGGTTGAGGAGATGCTCCTGAAAAAGTACCAGAAAGTGACTGATACCTAGAGGGAACAGAAGGACCGCCATACAAAAAGGATTCAGGCGATTGAGTAAACATGGACGACTGCCTTGACATATTTAATGGAGGGTAATAACCTCTAGGTGTTGGGTGATAAGGAACACGAGGTGGTGAAAAACTTAACCCTGGGTTTTCTAAGAAATTAGTCAAAGAAAGATACCAAGTACTGCTCCTAGGTGGACTGTAAAAAATTGTTTCACGCTCCCTTAGCTCAATAACAGGTTGATTTTCAGGGATAGGGATGCCTACTTCTTCTTCCGGAGTAGCAAGTTCTTCAATAGCAATAAGTCCAGAAGGAAGATCTTGGGTGATTACTCTTTCTACCCTAGGTGAACCAGGACCACTAGAAGATGGAGAAGAAAACCCCAATGTCGAAGTAGCAGTAAATTCACTTTCAGGCTCGGATATTTTAGGTTCCTCACCTATATCACTAGTAGATGAAAAGCTACCAGTAACTTCGAAAACAGACAGTGACTGTGGATTATAATTTTCCACTAACACTTGAAAATCAGGATGTACTATCAAATAAGACTCTCCTTCTTCAGGTGACCCAACTCTACTGTCTCTAGGAGTTACAAGGACTTTCAAGCCTTCAAGCTGGCTCGATGAAAACTCAGGAGGTTGGCCCCGAAGTCTACGGGACTTCCTCGGTAATTCAACCATGGTTAAAAACTTTTATCTACTTCACACGCAAACAAAGTAAAATCTCAATAAAAACCACCTAAAGCCTCTAAAGAACCAAACAAATTTGAATCACACACCTAAAGAATCTAGGAGATCAAACACACACAAACAGTTACTTTCCGTACTGAAAACACTAGTTGGTGATGAAATCCAACGTCGCAGAGTTCAATACAGGAATGGCGGTTGGAACAGTTACCCCGACAACCTGCTTAATGAATAGACTGGCACAAGTTCCTCCACTTAACCATCTCGAGTGAAGAGAACCCCCCAGAAATTCCAAGTGAGTCTAACCGACATCTGCTCCAGGTACAGTGGGATTTTCCCACCACTGTCACCTCAAGAAGAATCCTAAAGAATATGGCCACTAAGGTTACCAACTGAAACAAATATACCTGGGGGAACAGTCTATGATCCGATATGCACGCAAGGGCAGAGTAGCAAGCTCAATCCCCTTGAAGGCTCCTTGACATAATCCAAGGTTTACCAACAAGTGACCCCAGGCTCCTCGACAATGGTTAATCCAAGGTTTACCATTTTTAATACGTGAATATCTGGCTTCGTTCCCAATGAGGAAGGATTGATTCCCACACTGGTTGGGACACGATCTCGTGCTTCTCCTTTAAGAGGAGCTTTCCCAGAGCATAAATGTAACAATTGGATTTCTTCCCTACCACAAGATATAGCTACTTTTTTGTTTTTACTGTCTTGGAGAGTTAATTACTCTCCTACTCCAAGACACTAGCTTAAGCTAAGTTGGTGTATCAGAGCCCTAGAAATAAAAATGTTACTAGATGAATTTTACTTTAAGCGTTTATTTTTATTGGTTTTTGTTTAAGTCAAAAGGTGAAGAGATGAAACTCGTGGTATGAAGACTCGACTCAAAATCACTAAAAATGCACCTAAGATGATTTAAACAATTTTTTTCTCTTCGATGAACTTCTAAACTAAGAAAGAGTTTGAGAATGCAAATACTTTGTAAACACAAATCTCTCTTAATTAAACAAATTAAAAGAAGAGTTTTTGCCTTTTCCAATGCACTCAAAACGAGACAACTAGTTATTTCACAAAAATTTCCCTTTTTCGTTTCAAAGCACTCAACCACTACAAAAAAAAAAACTTTTTTCCAAAAGAGATTTTTTTTATTTTTTATAAAGCACTCAAAACTATGAAAATGACTAACTTTGAGATCTATAAATTATAAAAACCTATTTGAAGTCAAAGCCTACAAGATGTCTTTTTTAAAGATGTTTTACTCAGCTAGATGTGAGCTAAGGACCAATTTATGCATAATCACAAATTAGTCAAGAACAAACAATTTTGTTTTCTTTTTGAAAATGAAAATCCAAACTTTTAAACACAAGCTTTTCGAAGTTTTGTAAAGAGAAAACTCAAAGCGGATTCCTCAATAAGGGGAGATTTCATAAATGGTCAGACTCATAAGAAGGCTGGTAGACACCAAGGTGATCTGAAGTCCCTACAGCTTCTAAGCTCAGAGCCACTATACAACCAAAATGAAAAACAAGCCCAACAAGCAAAACTCCTAGGAATTTCACCTAAAACCCTAACATTGATGAAATCAACCTAAGGAAAGCTTCTGACAAGTTATATGTAGGTCTAGGCAGTGGATAACAATTTCTAAACAAAAGCTAAGCTGACTAACAGAGGAAATCTTAGGTTTTTCAAAATTTTGACAGGGCCCGCAGGTCCACAGTTAACACAGGTGCGGTCCCACTCTGTGCTAAAAGAAAAGGTGCGGATAAGTACGCACTGTGTCAAAAGGCTAGGGTGTGGTCCTCTCCCAAAGCTATGAAAAACAAAAAATAACCCTGGATCTACAAACTCTACCCAATTTTACACACAACAAGCCAAAAAAAGAAAAAAAAACACAGTTTCTCAGGTCAAAGTAAAAACAAGGAAAACAATCAAGTCCCCAGTGGAGTCGCCATTTTGTCACACGGAATAAGTCAATCTTGCGGACAAGATAGACCTTCCTAGAATCTAAAGAAGACCTAATGACAAGCAAACCAACCAGGCACTATCTTTTTCTAAATATGCTTTTATAAACAATGGCAAACAAGTGTTTTTAGGGCCTACCTTAGTTCGAAAGCAAGTTTGTGGATGCCCTCGCTCCTTCGATCCAAATGAGCTCCTTTGTCACGGATCTGCAAACACAAACAAGCAAACAAATTAAATAGCACCTGAAAAGCCAATATCATAAAACATATTCAACATGAAAGTCAAGGAGTTCATGAAACAAATAACATGAGATACTTGTTGAGAAAAATGAGTTTGATTGTATTAATTCAAAAGATGAAGAACTTTACAACCTGTGCCTTGACGCTGTACAAGCTCCTCCCAGGGTCGAGCAAGAAGTCTCCTCTACTTTGACAAGTTTCACTCTCTTCCCAATGAAGCCAAAAAGGTATGTGATCTCTCCTCTTAAGCTCAACTAGGAAGTATTAATTTCACCAGCATTTACCCTCAAAAATGTTCAGCTTCTAACCTCCTCAGCAACCAGCCCAATGCCCGAATTTATAGTGCAATGGAGGGAGGTTACTAGGTCCTCCTTCAAAGGGATAAATCCCTCCTTCAAAGGGATAGCTCCTCTCATCAAGGGATTAGCTCCTTCTCTTTTGGGATGCATGAACCACCTCAGAGCGAACAATCCACGTCAAAATTCCTTCTAGAATCCTCTTGAATTAACCCAAAGTGAGCTTTTTAAGATAAAACTTGCGCCTTTTGACTTTCACAGGGGTCCGCACCCACACCTTTAGGGACAGAGCGGGCAGGTCCGCAATTTTTGTAAACAGAAGGTGCAAGACCGCAGGTGACAGTGAGAGAAAGTGCAGAACTAGAGTTACATTGATTTTTAATGTCTTTCTCTCATTTTCAAAGCTTGACTTGAAGAGCTCAGGTCTGAGACTTGCTTAGGAGGATAGTACAAGTGATGATAGACCCATACTGACTGCAAATAATCATGGTGACGATATTTTTGTGTAACACACATCACATTGAAGAACATCATTGTAGCATCATTGAAGCATCAATACATTATGGAATACATCATTAAGAGACATGCCATCATAAGATGCTAACTATTGTATGGTGTGTTTATCGACAGTCAGAAAAGATTTTTCTTGCCCATTTTGTTTCGTTCATTGTGCTAGCCACTGGTTATTTTTCATTTGTATTTTCGTTGGAGTTTTTGTGTTTATTAGTGCGATAGTGCATCATTTTCATTTTGTTGATGACTTTCTTTCCCAATATGTTGTTTTACATAGTGATTTAACAAAAAAATTCCTTCTATAAATATTTAAGTGACCTTAAGAATTATTGTGCAGGGTTTATGGCTGCATTTGAATTCTTTGCATGATATATTCAATTTTGAGGTTTGAGTTAGTGCTTTAACAAAAAATTTCCTTCTGTAAATATTTAAGTGACCTTCAGAAATATTTTGCAGGGTTTACAGCTGCATTTGAATTCTTTGCATGATCTATTCAATTTTGAGGTTTGGGTTAGTAAACAATGTTATTTTTATTATTTTCGAATGAAGTTTGGGTTAGTAAACTGTGTTATTTTTATTATTTTTGAATGCTTATTGGAGTTTTGCTTCAAAATCTTTGATATCCTGATCTGAATTATTGGTTGTTAGGATTCTTTTTTGATATGCCCTTTGCACGATATGTCCAATAGGCATTGAAGCTGCTACTTGTAAATTTATGTGACTAATTGTATTAATATAATGTTTCTCCAATGATAATAATTAGGGGAAATATAATTAAATTCTATGCTACAATCTACTAGGATTTAGGGGATGATAAGTGATCTAAAAACGAGATCTAAGACAATTATTAAGGTATTACAGACTCATGTGCATGGATATGCCTATGTTACTTTATGCAATGGATCGATAAGACTACGAAATACATAGACAATGAAGCAGTAAAAGATCATAATAGACAAATACATATTAACATAGCAAGTTTAATAAGGAGTTCACCCAATACTCTTGGGCTATGTCTCCTGGTCCATCCTTCAGTGGTGACCTCTCTATTATGTCTCCAGAATAGAGTTTTACAAAAGTATGAGCTCAACTTGAGTCTCAACACACAACAGATACAATAGCAATAGTTTTTCTTGAACCTCTCAAGCCTCTCTGAGTACACAAACTCTCTCTACCACTCTCTGTCTCTGTCTTTGCTCTATCTCAACACTGCCTTCAATACTTCTTGTCTTTGTTTCTGTCAGCCTGTGGCTTTAAAGCCAATCTGCGTTGTCTGCCCATTTCCTCTTCTTGGCTTTTTGTCTCCCAGTCTCTGTCCACTCAAATCCCTATTTTAAGCATTTGCAATCATGGCATAACACCTTCAGGGAAGGTGACCACCCATTCCGCAACGGATGAGTGCATCGGGCCTTTGAAATCCTTGAAACGGCCATTCTCTATTTACACAGAGAAATGAATTCAAACACAGGAAAAACCACCAAAACACTGTTCATCCAGACTTCAAATATTCGTAATTGCGCCCTATTCTCTCATTGGTTCCACTTAGAAATCGCTATCGCATGTCGCAATGCCCCTCTCCGTGGCTTCCCTTTGTATTTTGAAAATACGTAAAAACACTGAAAATCCCGTAAAAATGGCTTTGGGAAGATTTGAAATATTATTCATTTTCATTCCCAAATACCTTTGGGTCCGGGTTTCATCGCATCGACGCTTCCCTTCGCATTTCATTTAATAAGCGAAACATTCGAAAATACATTAAAAATGACAATTGATGGATTTCAAATCTTTTGAAATAGCGTTTATATTTCCATCGGGTCTGGCTAATCGCATCACACACACACACACACACACACACACACACACACATATATATGGCCCAGCTCCATTGTGTTTTCTGATTGTGATATCGCGATGCGATTGATCGCAATCACATTTTGCGATAACCCCAGGTCGTTTGGTGAGAGCTCTATTCGTATTTGCCGAGTGCAATTCTGCGATGCAACGTGGGCCGTCAATTTGTGTGCTTGATCTACGATCCTCGTTGACTCCGCCGATCGCCATCATAAGTTTTATGTCGTGTGGTCTGATTTCCTCCCCCTGTCACCGCCGATTTGTGATTTGCCGATTGGATCTGGACCGTTGATCGGCCAGATCTAACGGCTCCTGTGCATTCACTATTCAAGCCGCCTGATAGCGCTCTGTTTTCACTGTTTTTCTTGTGTTTTGCGCCTTCTGATAGTGTTTTTTGATGTTTCTAAGGGTTCTTCCCATGCAATTGTTTTGGTCTTTTGAATGATTTTTGAAGACTTAGAGAGTGTTTGGATCCATTTGGATCATGCCTTCCCACTGAAAAGGCTTTTGGACCACCAAAAGTTGGTTTTTAAGCATCATCCAAGTGAGGGTACAAATTTCTCACTTGTCCAATTTCCATCCATCGTGCCTTGCTCAGTTTTGAACCTTTGAGTTCAATCCTTAGGTACTCGACATCCCCTCTACGCGTAGTTCTCACCTTTCTGTCTAGAACTGTATGCAACTCATTGAGATACTCAGGCAACAGATCATCAATAGAATGAAATTGACTTTGCTCTTCGGGATCTTCAATTAATGAAGGTTCAAAAGTCTTAAATTTTATGCATTTACCACTGAATAGATGTGCATGTAAGCTGGCAAATCAAGGCGAAGAGCGTTCTCACCAATTTTCTCAAGTATCTTGAAAGGACCATACCTTATTGGCTTTAGCTTCTTTCCTTCACATTGCGTTCTGTCTTTGCTGATATACAACCAGAATTGATAACCAACTTGGAAGCTATGCTCCATCTGATGCTTATCATGCCTTGCCTTGTACTTGGCTTGGCTCTTTTCTAGCTATTCATGCACTGCCTGGTGAATTTCTTGGATCTATTCAATGAACCTTGTTTCTTTTTCCACATCACTATGTCCATCAACTGCTATGTCTTTTTCAAAGACAAAATCCAAGGGAGACCTTGGTATAAAACCAAAACAAGTCTCAAAAGGAGATCTTTGTGTAGAAGAATGCTTGGCACGGTTGTAAGCATGTTGCACATAACACAAATGTTCATCCCAAAGCTTGGGATGCTTGCTGCAATAACCCCTGAGAAACTGGATCATTGTCCTATTGACCACCTCTGTTTGGCCATCTATTTTTGGATGAAAGGTTGTGCTCTTCTTTAGTCTGGTGTCCATCAATTCCCACAGATTTGACCAAAACTTCCCAACAAATCGGGAATCTCGATCAGATACTATGGAAGTGGGTAACCCAAAATGCACCCAGACATGCTGAAAGAACAACTTCGCTATTTGTTCAGCTGTAATCTACTTGTTACAACGTATTAAAATACACATTTTGCTAAACCTGTCCACAATAACATATAAATAGTCATGACCTTTTCTAGATTTTGGTAATCCCCCAACAAAGTCCATGGAAACACTTTTCCAAGGATGAGAAGGAACTGGAAGTGGAGTCTACAAGCCTAGTTTTCTATTGTTGGGCTTACTTTTAGCACACATGGTACACCCTTTAATATCTAGAAGCTATTTCATGCATTCTTGGCCAATAGCAAAATCTTTGCAGCTGTGCAACTGTTTTACTTACACCAAAATGACCTGATATTAGAGAAATGTGTGCTTCTCGGATTATATTAACTCTTTCAATTTGAGGAATGCATAACTTTCCCAAATGACACAAGATGTGATCCTTAACATGATAATCCAATTCTTCTACTTGTTTAACATGAATTAAAGTTGCATATACATCTTTAAAATCTACATCTTGAGCATATTGTTCAACGTAGCTTTCATGCAATACTGAATTATGCTTAAGTATAGTAGATGCATTTATGATTGGTCTGGACAACATATCTGCAACTTTATTATGTATGCCTTTCTTATATCTGATGACAAGATGAAGCCGCTGTAGGAAACCCATCCACCTATAGTGTCTTGATTGCTGCAACTTAGTTTGTGAGTGTAAATATTGAAGTGGTTGATGATTAGTATGTATAACTGTTTCTTTGCCCATTAAGTAATGTTTCCACTTTTTCACACTCTGTACCAATGCATACAATTATCATATGTGGGATAATTAACTACTGCAGAATTAAATGTCTCAGAATGATAACATATGGGTTTACTATGTTGCATCAACACTGCTCCCATGGCATAGTCACTGGCATCTGTTTCAATCTCGAATGGTCTTTTGAAGATCTGGCAATGCTAGTACTGGTACTATACTATTTTTTCTTTCAAGGTGTCGAAGGCTTTCTGCTGTTTGCCTCCCCACTGAAACACCTTGTTCAATCTTGTCAAAGCATGTAAGGGAGTTGCAATTAAGGAAAAGTTAGCAATAAACTTTCTCCAATATTGTGATGCTCCTAGGAAGCTTCTAACTTCTGTAGAAGATTTGGGTTTAGGCCAATTTACAATGACTTCAACCTTAGAGGGATCTATCTTCAATTTACCACCCCCTATAATATGACCCAAATAATTTAAATATGTTTTGCCAAATTCACATTTTGATAACTTAACATAGAGATTTTCTTTTTTCAAAACATCTAGAGTCTACTTTACATGCTTCAAATGTTCTTCCCATGTTTTAATGAAAACAAGAATGTCATCTAAATATACAATTACAAAATCATCAATAAAAGGCCTGAGTACATCATTCATAACTCTCATGAAAGTGGCAGGAGCATTAGTTAAGCCAAAAGGCATAACTAGCCATTCATACAGCCCTTGCTTTGTTTTGAAAGTAGTCTTCTATGCATCTTGTTCTGCTACTTTGACTTGATAGTAGCCACTATGTAAGTCCAACTTGGAAAAGTAAACAACTTCTTTCAGCTGATCCAATAGATCATCAATGCGAGGAAGGGGATAACAATTCTTGATCGTTATTTTATTCAGTGCTCTGTAATCAATGCACATCCTCCATGAACCATCTTTCTTCCTCACCAACATGATCAGAGATCTGCATGGTGATGTGCTTGGTCTTATGAACCCTTTTTTGAGCAGCTTCTATACCTTCTTCTTGATCTCTGCATTCTCTAAAGCAGATAACCTATACATTTCGATGTTAGGCAATGGAGCATCTTGCTGCAAATTAATATCATGTACAATTTACCTTTTGGGTGGCAGACCTTTAGGTTCTTGAAATAGGATATCATATTCTGAAACAACTTTTTCTAAATTAGCTTTCTGTTTAGCATCACAACCCTCAAATACATTGGTTTTATCAGGTTTCTTTTCCTTTACAACCATCAGTAAAAATTGCTTGCATGAATTTACAATTCTTTTCATCTGCCCTGAGTTTATGAGAGTATAATTATTCTTGAGTTTATGAGCTCTTACAATATATTCTATTCCATCTTTGGTGAGTTGATACTTATTTTCAGTTCTATAGAAAATGACTTTTCTATCATACAAGTAAGGACTTCCTAAAACAATTCCACATATTCCAAAGGAACGATATCTAACTCAACCTCATCTATAGAAACTGACTCAAAAGAAAACTTAAGTTTACATTGTCTAGTCACTTGTAGCTTTGCTTTATCGCATACCCAACCTAATGGATATGGCTTCTTGTGAGGTGTGGTTAGTAATCCCAGCTTCTTTACAATTGCTTCAGAAATCAAGTTTACTTGTGAGCCACTATCAAATAAAGTATCAATCTTTTGATGCTTGGAAATAACTCTAATATGAAAAAGCTCATGTCTTTTCCTCTCATTTTCTTCACTATCAATAGTTTGTGTAGAATTACTAGTAGATGCTTCAGAATTTTTACCTTTTATACCTGTAGCTGTGATTGTTGTTTCATCACCTGAGTCTGACCCCAAATCCTTCTGTATAGCAGCAACAGTCTTCTTCTTCTTACCATCGAACTTCTTAGGTTTCAGCTTCGAATGTAAAGACCAGCAATGTTCATTATCATGTCCATCCTTCTTGCAGTGAGTGCATGAAGGTTTGCCTTTCTGTACAACATTTTCCTTCCTTTGTATCCATTTATGCTTCCTCTTTTCCTTGTTCTTGCTTGCAGTGGGTTTTGATGATCCCCCAATCTCTGGGTTCACATTCTTGCCTCTAGCCTCTAGATGTGTAGCCTGAACGATTACCTCATCTATGCTAGTGGGGTTAAACATGAGAATGGTGTGCCTCAAATAGCTATGTAGACCACCTATATACTTCAACAAAGTTTCAAGTGAGTCTAGAGAAATGCCTAGAATTAAAGCTCTTTTTTCTAAACTCTTGGGTGTAGCTTTGTACACTTTTCCCATTTAATTGGTGACGAGTTTGCCAACTCATCATGGCTTGCTGCATATAAGCTAGTGGATAGAACTGTTTTTCTTAATGGCAGAAACAAATTCACTCAAGGTATAAATAATTTTACCATGCTTCTTCAAATCAACTTGTGTCTTGCCTTCCCACCACACTAAGGCAGTTCCTCCAAGGCGAAGGCTAGCCAGCTAAATTTTACTCCTTTCTTAATCAATGTTCTACACCCTACAATACACATCAATCTGTCTAATCCAGTTATCTAGCTTTTCTACATTTAATTCTCCATCATAGACTGGAAAATCAAATTTTACATCTAATTTAATCAAAGATGTTTTCTTCTTTTTATTTTCAGGGCTAGAAGGAGGTGTGGATAGAGGAGGCTCTTTTTCGTTCCCTTTGCCTTCAGAATGGCCATCTAGAAGAGGTTCCTCAGTCCCTTTGTCTTGTTAGGAGGCTGAAGTATCTTCACCTCGCCCTTTCTTAAATTCTCGGTACATCTCTTCTACCATGGCTCTCATGGTCATGAAACTGTCCATGAACTAAGAGTCTAATTCCAAGGGAATTTATTTTACCATTTTCTTCCTAGGATAGACTCTACCAATTTCCGGGTTAGCCTCAACTAGTTCTCCTTCTCCTAATTTAAGCTTTAACCTAGTTAGCATTCAACAATCCAGCACAAGCTTGTCTAACCTTAGCAACCTAAATCTCTCACACCACTTGATCTGAAAACGAGATCTAAGATAATTATTAAGGTATTACAGACTCATATGCATGGATATGCCTATGTTACTTTATGCAATGGATCGAGAAGACTACGAAATACATAGACAATGAAGCAATAAAAGATCATAATAGACAAACACATATAAACACAACAAGTTTAATAAGGAGTTCACCCAATACTCCTGGGCTACATCTCTTGGTTCAGCCTTCAGTGGTGACCTCTCTATTATGTCTTCAGAACAAAGTTTTACAAAAGTATGAGCTCAACTTGAGTCTCAACACACAAAAGATATAACAGTAAGAGTTTTTCTTGAACGTTGTTCATCCAGACTTAAAATATTCGTAATTGCACCCTATTCTCTCATCGGGTCCTCCTATAAGTCACTATCGCATGTCGCAATGCCTCTCTCCGTGGCTTCCCTTTGTATTTTGAAAATACGTAAAAACACTAAAAACCCCATAAAAATGGCTTTGGGCGGATTTGAAATATTATTCATTTTCATTCTCAAATCCCTTCGGGTTCGGGTTTCATCACATCGACGCTTCTCTTTGCATTTCGTTTAATAAATGAAACATGCGAAAATACATTAAAAACAACAATTGATAGATCTCAAATCTTTTGAAATAGCATTTATATTTCCATCAGGTCTGACTAATTGCATTGCATATATATGTGCATATAGCCCTACTCCATTGTGTTTGCCAATTGTGATATCGCGGTGCGATTGATCGCAATCGCATATCTCGATAACCCCAGTCTGTTTGGTGAGCGCTCTATTCGTATTTGCTAACTGCAATTCTGCGATGCAATGTGGGCCATCGATCTGCCCGCTTGATCGACAGTCCTCATTGACTCTGCCGATCGCCATCACAAGTTTTATGTGGTGTGCTCCGATTTTCTCTGCCTATCACCACCAATTTGCGATTTGCCGATCAGATTTGGACAGTTGATCAGCCAGATCCGATGGCTCCTGTGCATTCACTACTCAAGCCACTTGATAGCTTTGTTTTCACTGTTTTCTTATGTTTTGCGCCTCCCGATAGTGTTTTCCGATGTTTCTAAGGGTTCTTCCCATGTGATTGTTTTGGTCGTTTGAATGATTTTTGAAGACTTAGAGAGTGTTTGGATCCATTTGGATCAATAAGAAATTAAGGAAATGTGAATTTATAGTTTTTGATTGGTTTTTCTTTTGTTTCAGGTCAGGAGTCTACATCTACATTGATCAAAATAGTTCATTACCACTTCCTCAAATAGAGAGCCCAAAAATTCCGTGCAATATTGCTCAACAACAACTAGGTTCATTTTATGTTGGTGAGTAGGTTTACACAGATTGGAGAATGTTAAATAAATACTGCATCGATGACTGTCGAATTGTGAAAGCCAGTAATGGAGGAGATAAATTTATAAGTCACCAATAGATTGAGAATTGGACTATATCATGTTGACAGGGCCTTTGTCAATTTTCTATCTTTTGTAAAATCTTCATCAAGACATGGTTGCCAATAAATTGTAGATTCTAATGCATATACATTCTTACAATTTTTTGTTATCAAGGAAGCTAATTCCAATTATACAAGGGTATGAATTAAATTTTCCACCATTTAATGTGATTCAAGCTTCTGGATTTATATGTCAGAGAGTAAACTCTCTTGTAGGATAGAGAAATTTTGAACATTTTTCTTTTGCCTCATATTTATCATCAAATGAAGTTCCAACTGAGGATCTTCATGTTCAAATTCAATGACATCACTGTATTTTCAGCAAATATAAGTATGCTACCTTATTATTTTCAAGGTTTCTTTCAAGAATTTTTAAGTTTTGGAAATTGTTTTTTCATTTAGATTTAAAATGACTTTGTTGTAGCTTTAAAAAAAATGGAATTTATTCTTTTTTTTTTTCCATAAAGATCTTTTTAATTGGAATTTATTCTTTTTTTTTTTCCATAAATAATAGAGGTATAAGGTAATTAAAATCACTATTTGGGAACTTTAAATGTTGAAACCACCTTAAAATAACATTTAAAATGATTTTGGTTTTTTTTTTTTTTTTTTTTTTTTCATATTGTCTCTAGAGAGGCAATAGTTGGAATTATGGGCATATAGTCTTTATAGAGACAATATGTTTTTAATCTTAGATGTTGTCTTTGAAGAGACAAAAATGTAATTGTCTCTAAAGAGACAAAAATGAAAATGTCTCTACAGAGACAAATGAAATTGTCTATTAAGAGACAATAATGCCTATGTCTTTATAGAGACAATAGTAATATAGGTTTTATATTGTCTTTATAGAGACAATTTTTTAAGACACTAATTTTGAGACACATGCTTAAAGACAATATTTAAGACAATTCACAAGTTTCTTTTTGTCTCAAGTTAAGACAATTGACTCTAAAATTGTTTTAAATATTGTTTTAAAGCCCCCCACATGTAGTAGTGTATAAAGAGTGGATTTTAGATGCTTTTAATTAATGACCACATTTGTTTTATAGTTTTAAAGTACAGACTAACAAAATGAATCCCTACAGGAAAAGAAAACGCCCACCTTTTCCCTGTGAATAACAATGGCATCACTGTCCCGTCCCTATGTTATTCAAATATTTGGTTGATAATTGAAATTCCAAGTATAGAGAAAGAAAACATAATATGAAAATAATTGGAAAGAAAAAGGACCAGTGACTGTTATTCTAATGCATTTGGATTCGTAATACATTTCCCACGTTATAAGCTTAGTTGCAACAATTCTTTAGAATTTGCAAAAGAGATTTTCCATGTTTTTGTCAGTCTTAGCTCTACACATAGTCTTTTCATGGTGCGTAGTTTTTTTATGAATGTGCACACACCCACTATATATTTGTCATTTCTATGATGCACAACCTCTACTCTACTATTAACTCTCTTACATCACTTACAACTACACACCACACAACATCCTTTCAATGTTTTTAGGACCCTTCATTTGGCATTTGTTGGTCAACAAAATGTGTCAACCAACCCACAAAATATTGTTATATTATATGTGTCAAACAAACCATAAAATATTGTTATATTATTCAAATACATTAGAGGATATTTTAGCCTAAATGTGCCATTGAAATTTCATGTAATTTCCATGTCATAATATGTAAACCAATAAAAATCCTTTAAATTTAAAAGGAGGTGCATGTAAATATTTTGGATGGAAAAGAAGAAAACTATTTTTTAACTTTATTTTTTGCTTATCTCCTTATAGGTTTACTCAAATTTCAAGTGTAGACACTCGTTGGATGCAGACTTAAATTCCACATCCAACGAGTACCCATTATGCATACTTCTGAATACAGATTTTTAATGTATATTCATTTTTTGTCAATGTGGGTCTTCTCAGAAATATGCATAATGAGTATTCGTTGGATGTTCCGCATCCAAGGAGTGTATACATTTCAAATTAAAAAAATACATTTAAAAAAATAGTTTTCTTCTTTTCCCTCCAAAATTCATAACTCTTATTTTATTATTTTAACTATTATTTTATTATTTTTCTTTGAAAAATCATTCTTAAACTGAAATTTCCTCTCATGTTAATACTCAACATTCATCATTTATTGTCACAAGTGAGAAATCATTTTTAAACTGAAATTTCCTCTCATGTTAATACTCAACATTCATCATTTATTGTCACAAAAATATTCCACCTAGTTCCTAAAATATTAGATTTAAAGATTCTTTATTCACCATCCACGATGGACGATGGATCTTAGTGAAGAGTAATGAATGAAATCGTATTCCTATATTATGCTATATCTTTTAGTTTGGCACATCTGAGGTCCATAATGAATTGGTTACACCTGGTGCTATCTTGTTCACTGCTTTTGGTAGCCAAGCATTGTGTCCCCTCACACTAAGAACATGAAATAGTTTCTTTACTTAGTAGTTATGTCTCCAATATTGACACTTGTCATCATTGTTCATTGCCATTTTCTCTATTTTTAATTTAGTGACGAAGTCCCAGATGTAGACATGAGTGTGCTAAAAGCAACATGCAACGTTATTGACACTGGTCATCATTGTTCATTGCCATTTTCTCTATTTTTAATTTAGTGACTAAGTCCAAGATGTAGACATGAGTGTGCTAAAAGAAACATGCAACGTTATGTTTAGTGGGAAAAGAAAACCATGAAAGCACCACCCACTATGTACTATGTTGTATTTCAT
This sequence comes from Pinus tabuliformis, assembly GCA_031772625.1. Lineage (NCBI taxonomy): Eukaryota > Viridiplantae > Streptophyta > Pinopsida > Pinales > Pinaceae > Pinus > Pinus tabuliformis. Next base: position 737,958,220 of record CM062807.1, read on the forward strand.
ATCATTTTATCCACACACAAGATTGTTACAAGGTCTCCCAAATCTTTGTCAATCAATGGATGAGCGGAAAAGAACACATCACTCTGCAATACCTAGAATCATAATCACCTAATACTTTGCTTTTATCGTTTTCAAATTTTCTTTGGTGCCAATGCTGTGAATATGTTTACCATATTAAAACTCCATTAAAATTTCACACCATCATCAACATGTAGAGTTTTCTAAGACATATTAATATTGTGTTGATAGCTCATTAGTTTCCAACTAAAATTTAGAGTGTGCTTACCGTTCTTATGTTTGCTTGAATCACCACCGACATAAGGTTTCATATCGTAGAACCAAATTTCTCTTATTGGTGTGGGGCTTGACATTCATAAAATGGAATAATGTTAAATTTTATAGTGTAGTAATTAATCACAGCCAATATTCACAATGGCTCAACCTTCGTTGTATGCGTATATCGCACCATCCCATCAAGATGGTAACATTGTTCAATTAATGTAAAAGAAAGAATAATAAATTAGATTTTTTTTAATTATTTATTATAATATTTAATAATTTAATTTTATGTTATTAATATGTAAAATTTTTAATAAAATATAGAATAGTTTATTATGATTTTTTAGTATTTTTACATAATAAGTAGAGGTAAAGGTTCCTTACAATTAATTTTTTTTCCATTATTCACGGTATTTCTATATTTTGATAGAATTAATTAAATGACTTAAAGAAGTCTTTGTTTAGCGGACAAAGATTTGATAATATATTAATTTAAAACTACAAACACATATGCACACAGATTCATTAAAAGGCCATGCAAAAAATCAACTGATTAGGGTTACTGCACTACCAATGTATAAATATTGTATATTTTTTAAGGTGAGAAGAAGATGAGTGAACTATTTGAAAGGCTATTTGATTTTTTGATAAGTAAGTTTACTTTCAATCTTAACAATGGATTCAAATAGAAGTTTATATTTTTTAAACTTCTTCATTTCGTGGTAGTATCAATTATCAAAATGTTAAAAGCTGAAAAAAGAGGACATTAATCATCCTATATTTGTTTGATATATAAAGTTGGCTACAATTATGAAACTATAAATATTGTATATTTTTTGGTGAGAAGAAGATGAGTGAACTATTTGAAAGGCTATTTGATTTATTGATAGATAAGTTTACTTTCAATCTTAACAATGGCTTCAAATAGAAGTTTATATCTTTTTCATTTCGTGGTAGTATCAATTATCAAAATGTTAAAAGCTGAAAAAAGAGGACATTAATCATCCTATATTTGTTTGATATATAAAGTTGGCTACAATTATGAAACTATAAATATTGTATATTTTTTAGGTGAGAAGAAGATGAGTGAACTATTTGAAAGGCTATTTGATTTATTGATAGATAAGTTTACTTTCAATCTTAACAATGGCTTCAAATAGAAGTTTATATCTTTTTCATTTCGTGGTAGTATCAATTATCAAAATGTTAAAAGCTGAAAAAAGAGGACATTAATCATCCTACATTTGTTTGATATATAAAGTACAATTATGAAACCTGAGCGACTGTGAAATGTGACTACGAAAAGCAGTTGATATTTTACGACAGTCAAAGCAACAAAGAGTTTTGTGCCATGCCATGGCATAGTTTGCAGGCCCACCATTCTGCTGACGGGTTTTGGCCCCTTCGTCATTTGGGTATTATATCATACACTACTTACAGTATAGTGGTGATAATATTGTACTAAACATTGTACATATATATAAATATATACCATCATTTCTCCTTGAGGCCTATGTATGTTAGAATATTCAATGGGGATTAACGGATTTGGAGTCCACTGCAGAGGAGGAGCGCTTAATAAATTCCAGGCATTCAGTAACAATCTCAACATAGAAAGGATTCGACCTGGCTTGATAAATTCCAGGCATTCAGTAACAACTTCAACATAGAAAAGCCTCAAGAGTTAGCTCAATCGGTCAAATCAAGTGTCTCGCTAATGGGAGGTCACAGGGTCGAATCTTGAAAGCTCTTGGGGTTAGGTCAGTAAATAGGCCGAGGGGTGTTGATGCCTTCGGGTGCCTCCACTCAGTATTGAACAACCTTGAATGTAGGGGTTACCCATTGACCAGAAGTGAAAAAAAAAACCTCTACATAGAAAGGATTCGACCTGACGAGCGAAGTGCAAATTGCCTGCATTGGAGATATTTTCAAAGCCTTTACTCTTTCGGGTTCACTGTACATAGCGTCCATTATTATTGGGTTGTTTTTTGGAGCTCAATGGCCTGAAATGTATGTTGTCATCTCAGAGATATTTGGTGTCAAGTATGATGCCACTCTTTATAATTTTGGAGCGGTTGCGAGCCCCTTGGGATCATATCTTCTGTCTATGAGAGTTGTGTGACAGCTGTATGGCCAAGAGACAAGAAAGCAATGTACTTTTCTGGATACTTGTTTATCTAATACTGTGCTGGCTTGTACTGGGCATAAATGTTTTAGGCTTTCATTGTAAATCTCTTTTTTAATCGACTGCAAAGTGAAAAAATTATCCTAGAATGACTACTCATTCATCATTGTAAGAGGTGTGAGAGTCCAGAGGAATCACACATTCTCCGCACTTCCACACTCGGTCAAGTTCTCATCTGATATCTACAGGTGAAATTATTCGACATTACGTAGGCCCCAACTACTTTGTCCAATTCGGCGTGGGATCATTTCATTTTCTCTGGATTGCATATGAGTTTTTCCATCGCCATCACCTACTCAATTGTCTTCAAAGTGGTGTCACTTCCCGTAGCAAAAATATCCTGCAACAAGCAATTAACCATAAGAGACTAGTTTGGTAGAGTATGAGTTCGCTAATAAATTGCAAAATTTCAAAGTAAGATACTATCTATCATTAAATACACCAACCTTCTTGTATGATGCCAAAAATAAAGAATGAAAATAATAATTACATCTATGCAGATTCTGATATCTGTGAGAGTAAAAATCTCGACTTATCATTTCCAGCTGACCGTCCAACAGATCCTTGGGCACATCACGCTTGTCCCGCATCATTCTTGTTCGCATCCTCTCAATATAGTCTTCTTTAAGATAGAAATTGTATCTTAAATTCAACAAGATGCCATGTTCATGATCAGATATTGATTGGAAATAATTGTATCGCTATTTACTGGAAACATTGATATATTGTGCAGAGTGTTGAGGAAGAAAACTTTCTCTACACTTTTGCACTCCACAATGTATTAGTCTTATGGATATTCGTTAATCTGTTTACTCTTTAATTATGTATTAAAATTATGAATATTTGTTAATTTCGACTTTTCATTTTATGGAGATTTTCTCCCCCTTGGTTAAATAAAAGACATAGAACCCCATGAGTTCTGACCATAGTCACCAAATTCTCGCGAACTTGGTTAAAAAATAAGAAATTTTGCCCATTCGATACGAGTACGTATTATTTGATGGAGATTTTCTCCCCCTTGATTAAATAAAGACATAGAACCCCATCAGTTCTGACCATAGTGACCAAATTATCGCGAACTTGGTTGAAAAATAAGAAATTTTGCCAATTCGATACGAATACGTATTATTTGATGAAATGAGATGCCTCAAAATCCGCGGTTGGTAGTTGACGGTTAAGGAAAGGATTGTTTATTAACTACGAGAGAATTTGCTAGTGGCGAAACAGAAACAGATAGTGGTAGGATGGCATGGGAGCAGAAGGAAAGAAATTGGAAAATCATAGTGGAATAGGAAAGTTTATTTTTTCCAATTTCTTTTGGTAGGTAAGCACCTACTAGGATTACGAGGATTAAGGAGTATCTTAACAGTGCACCTATTCAAGGTCAATCCAAAGCCCCGTGGGCTACTATTTTCTAATTTCTTTATTGTTTTTATGGTTAAAAAGCCAGGAAAATAGAAAAATTAAGAATTTGTGGCGTAACAGTTTATTAATTTGTAATAGGTAATAATTTTGCAATGAATGATTTTATGGAAATTTAGATATTTTTTAAAATGTTTATAAAGATTTTAGATAAATCAATTTTGAAATTAGAAAATATTTTAGATTTAAATTTAAAAATAAAAAAGCAGCCAAGGGAAGTGGTCGGTGTGGTTTTTTTTTTTTTAATTGTATTTGTAAAGTTATTATATTATCTAGTTTATTGGATATTATTCAAAATTTAAGATAACGAATTTTTCAAAATGATAGCTTTTAAGATGTATATTGTTTATTTTCGTAAATTTTATCTTATCATAACATTATTGGGTAGAGAAGTCACAGTGTCAAGCATAACAATGTCACTTTCAATGCGAGAGCACTCATCAAAGAAATGACCACTTAGAAAATTAACCTTTTTTATTTTAAAATGATTTTCATATACTAATAAATACCAAAAATAAATTGCCCTCCACCAAAGAAATTATTTCACATCAAAGCTTGCTCAACCAATATAAAATTAGAAATATGTCTTCCAGAAATTAGAAAATTATTTTTGAATTCAAAAAAAAATAAGAATATTCAACATTTCGGAAAACTTTGTTTAAAATTATGAAAAATAAGCGACAATCAATAAGCTTTCACTGCAAAAGAGTGTTATAGTCCTCAAAATTATGAATAATCGAAAATCAATAGACTTTCACTAAAAAAAAGTGTTATAGTCCTCATACAACGACTAAAAATATAAACTTTCTTAAAGTGCCAATATTTTTTCTTTCTCTTAATCAATTTGAATATGATCAATCTTAATGTGATATGATCTAACACCATTAAATCAAACAAACATATTTTCAATAGATTTAATAATATTTACTAAAAACATAAGTATAATTAAAATAAAATAATTATTGTATATATATAATATATAACTTATATAAAATATATTACAAATAATAAATATATTAATATAATATAATATATATTTTATATTTAAAAAATATTATTAATAGATTTAACATATAAAAAGAAAACAATTGGTTTTTTTAAAGCTCTAAAGCAAAAGTATGGTTGTTGATACTACGTTAGTCCATACTTATCTAAGAATGATTTTTTTTAAAGCTGGGAGCCATTTCAACAATAATCTCCCCCCAACGCATATTACTAATTAAAAATTAAATTTGAATATAAAAAATAATAATTATTTTATCTATCCATACAAAATAATTCCAATAAGCATAGCATATGTATATTATCTATTTTATTAATAAATATAAAACCAAAACAATCTAGGTATACTTGGTATGTAAGGTAAATTATCTTATTTATCTCAGAGATATGTTGACAAATTATAGAAAAAAATAGAACTGTTTACAAGCTTTTCAAATGCCATTTCTCTCACTTGAGGACATACATGACTAGTCCAGGAATATGAATATTTGTAATAATGGGGCCAATCAATGCATTTGGCATCAAAGTATAATGCCCTCCTATCTTCCTTCAAAATCTTGTTCAACCAGAGCTCCATGCAGCTGGTAGTCCCTGCCGGTAATATTGTTTTTTTGAACTAGCACCCTCAATGCAGCGGTCAAGTGGGGTCAACACAATTATAGTAACTTTCATGATAGTTTATAAATGAAGAAGAAACATCTCATTTGTGTGAAAATAACCAGTTTACTTTTGTGTCCATTATTGCTTTTGAAAACCAGAATATTGATCTTGAACAATTGGATCTGGATCTGTTACCTGTAAGTGATTTTGAATGTGCGTCTCATTGTCTGGAATATTATCGAGTTGTTAGTGTAATTTTAATTATTACTACATTTCCGAGTTGACTGGATCAATAACTGCAATATATACCAATAACTGCTACTTATACTGAACTATCGATCTAGTGTAATGTTAATTATTACTTCATTTCCTGGTTGACTGGATCATCGACTTGGTCAATAAATGCTATATATACCAATAACTGTGACTTATCCCGGACTATCGATTCTGCTCCTGCCACTGCGACGTTGAATTTTGTTGCTTCTTGGTAAGTAACTACTTCAATTTAAACCCTGCGCTGCCTTCCAAATTTGATCTTTATGTTCACCTTCTTATACCCCACTGCAAATTTTTTAGTTGAATATCAGCAAGGAAGGTTAGTTTCACTAACTCTCGCTCTCACCAGAGAACTAGATTTTAAAAACACAACACGACAAACTTATTCTGATTTTTTTTAATAATGAAAATGTGTGTAAAATGACTCGAGCTCCAATTATTTAAAAGAAATCAATATGTAAATCCTTGTGCACATTATGTAAACTTGTGCCATACGTTTTTATTGCACTATAAATTGGTTAGTTTACCAATAGTTAATGAAAGCACCTGAACAGTTTTAAAACCATGGCTAGTTGGTCCGATTTGTTGGCTTCCACATACTCCGAGTAGAGAGCTTCCACCATATCTCGTAACGGTTGGACAGGACTTGCAACCTTTCGCTAGCAACTCAAACAGAATAACTCCAAAAGCATTTCATACATTCACTTTGAAAACTTTACACGGCATGGTAAAACCACTTCTACGGTAGCTTTTTTTGTTTTTTTTATTTGTTTTTTTTTTTCCCTAAATCAAGGACTAAACCTATAAATTTACAAGATAATGATACATTTAGCCACTATGAAATCCAGCCAGCCAGCCAAGCGCACTACATCCATAAATTTACATAAACATCTATAAAGTAATTAAAAAAATATGATATCGAATTTACATAAGCATCTAGCACAACCACATTTACCAATGTAGTTGATATACGGGGATAAGAGTATATGAAGCATATATATGAAATCAAGCCAGCGAACCATACTACATGCATAAATTTACATAAATATCTATGAAGTAATTAACAAAATATGATATTGAATTTACATCAAGCTTCTATAAATTAACTAGCACAACCACATTTACCAATGTAGTTGATATAGGCTGATAAGAGTATATGAAGCATATATACAACCACATTTTCCAATGTGGTTGATATAAGCCATAAGCATATATCAACAACATTAATAGCTATTATGTATATTTTTTTAAAGACCAACTAATTATAACTATTAATAACTATATAAATAATAACAACCATATTCTTATATATTTATGATTATTATATCAATATTATATTATATATTAAAATAATATTAAGTTACTGTATAATATTTTATTTAATATTATTTAGTTTTAAATTATTTATTATAATTTAAATATTTAATAATAATATTAACGGATAAAAATATTAGTAATATTAATTAACAATAATAATAATAATAATAATAATAATAATAATAATAATTATTTAATAATAACAATAATTGTTTTAGTAAATGTGGCTAATATACTCCTAAGGCTTCATTTCTATCTATGGCACAAACCATTTATAAATATATAATAAAGATAACAATAATAATAAAATAATTTATTATTCATTTTTTACAAAATGTAAATAAATACTTATTTTATTTAAAAAAATTAAAATTAATATTACTTTTAGAAAAAATATAAATATTTGTATTTTGTTTTATTTTATAATAATAATAATAATAAATAAATAATAAATAATAGTTAATTAGTTAATTATTGTTAAACAATAATAATATTTATTTATTTATTTTTACATAATCATAATTAATAATAATAATTAATTATTTGTCACAATGTTACTTTGGACCATGGTTGACCGTGGTTGATCATGGTTTATTTTCAAACTCAGACAATCTTTGTCACAAAGCGACATTTGAGCATGGTTTACTATGATTCACCATGTTTGACCCAAAGGAATAACAAACCACTGGGATTAATACTAAAAACCCAAGATTGACCATGGTTGACAATGTTTGATTCTATAAAACATGGTTGAAGATGAGCAACCATGGCTAACCATGATTGTCCATGATTGTTTATGATTTTTATATGGAGACAATTTTTGTCATAAAGCGAGATCCGAAAATGATTGACCATGTTTGACCATGATTGATATTATAAATCCAAATTAATAATAAACCCAAGGGATTGATATTATGAACCCAAGGGAAATATAAACCCGAGGAATTAATACTAAAACCCAAAGGGATTATGAACCCAAGGGAATAATATTAAACCCAAGGGACTAATATTATAAACCCAACATTGCTAAACCCTAATATAAATATTACAAACACTAAAATAAAAATCGTTTATTTTCATGGTGAGACAATCCTTGTCACAATGCGACATTCAACCACAGTTGGCTATGATTGACAATGGTTGACCATGATTGGTATTATAAACCTAAGGGAATAATAAACCCAAGGGGTTGATATTATAAACCCAAAATAATAATAAACCTAAGGGATTATTACTAAAACCCCAAGGGATTATGAACCCAAGGGAATAATATTAAACCCAAGGGACTAATATTATAAACCCAAGGTATCAAAACCCTAAGATAAATATTAAGAATACTAAAATAAACACGGTTGTGCACAGTTGATTTTCATATTGAGTCAATCCTATTCACAATGTGACGTTGGACCATGGTTGAACATGGTTGATTATGGTTGACCATTGTTGAATAATATTAAACCCTAGGAATATGAACCCTTAGATCAATAAACCCAAGGGATTGATATTATAAACCCAATGGAATAATAAACCTAAGGGATAAAAATTATAAACCCAAGGTATATAAACCCTAACATGAATATTATAAACCCTAAAATAAACATGGTTGACCATGGTTGACCATGGTTGATTTCCATATAGAGACAATCCTTGTCACAATGCAACATTGGACCATGGTTAACCATGATATTATAAACCCAAGGGATTAATACTAAAACTATAAGGGATTATGAACCCAACAGAATAATATTAAAACCAAGGGACTAATATTATAAACACAAGGTATAAAAATCCTAAGATAAATATTAAAAATTCTGAAATAAACATGGTTGAGAAGGATTGATTTTCATATTGACACAATCCTTGTCACAATGCAATGTTGGACCATGGTTGAAAATGGTTGATTATGTTGGAAAGGCTCTACAATCTGATCTAGGGTTTGAGTTAGGGTTTGGCACTGGTAACCATGGCGGGTCATGGAGGAGGGAGTTCTGCTCCCTCCTAGAGTCAAATAGTCACGAACATAAACAAGGAAATTGATCTGCATCGCTTCAAGAAACCAATAGAGGTGATAACGGAGGATACTAACACAGGAAATATCAAACCTCACGAACAGAGAGTAAATCTTGAGGAAGATAGCAGGGAGAAGAGGAAAGAGGGCAGCAGTCAAAAAGCTGCACCTTTGAGGGCGATAGGTGTCTACAAAACCAAGTCGACCATCACTCCTCGAGTCGTTTTAAGTGACCCAGCAATACAGTTGCACAGAGATCACATGGCAGAACACGCGATCATATGCAAATTTATGGGGATTTGGCTGACGGAGAAGGCCTTACATGCATGGATAAGGAGCAACTGGAAACCAAAGGGCGAAATAAACCTTCACCTTGGATCCAAGGGTTTATTTACAGTGGTGTTCACAAGCTTAGAAGATAAAGACAGAGTGTTTGAGGGAGGACCCTATTTTTACATTGTTGCGGGCCTTTACATGCGACCATGGGTGATGAACTTTGTCCCAGAATGAAAAATGTTCACCTCAGTACCGGTATGGATAAGACTATACTCCCTTCCTTTAGATTATTGGTTGTCGAAGTCTCTAAAGGCTATCGGAAATAAACTAGGGCATTTTATAAAAACATCAGATGCGACATTAAGAGGCAAATACACTTCCTTCACCCAGATCTGTGTGGAAATGGACCTATCTCGGGCACTCCTAGACGAGATCATTTTAGAAGTTTATGATGAAGAATGGGTGCAGGCGGCGGACTATCAGCATGTCTCATTTAGATGCCGTAAGTGCCATGAACATGGGCAGCTATACAGAGACAACCCATCAAACAAACTGGAAAGCAACAAAAAAACCACCACAAGCAAAGATCCCGAGGGTTTCACTAAGGTGTGGGGTAACGGGAAAGGAGGAAAGCGACACCAAAATAAAATCAATGAGGACAGACAACTGAGCCACAATAGTTTCAAAATCTTAGAAGAAGAAATTGGAAAAAAATGGAAAAACTAGAAATCAGAGATTAAAACCAATGAGAAGGATAGGGATACTAGCATGCAGGACATACCAGAGAATAGCCAGCAACAGGATGATTTACCAAGCATTGTGGAGCTCAGCAAGGACCATGAGATGACCCCATCTGAGGCAGGAATGGAGGATCATGAACTACAGGAGATTCTTGAGAAGGAAAATTTGGATCTAGAAAAGTTTCTGGAGCAGGGTATTACCAAAGGAGTTGACTCCTTGCCAAACGAGGAGTTTGACAGGGTTCAACAACTCTTCCTATGGAGATCCCAATCGAAGAGTTCTGGAGTCAAATGAAACCATGATAGCTAGGAAAATAGAGGGATGAAGACAATGGAGGAAACACCGAGGCACTCTTCCAAGAACCCAAGTAGGAAAAGAGGAAGGAAAAGATAGAATGCACTGCTGACAGAATGTGGAAAACTCATGATCAACTCATGTAAGATGAAAGATCTCACCAGTTACTCTTTTACAAACCTATCTTAATGAAGTTTACAACCTGGAATATAAGGGGCCTAGGAAGTAAAAGGAAACAAAGAAATCTTAGCAGTAGAATAAAAGAAGAAAAACCAGACATGGTTTTCATTCAGGAAACAAAGTGCTCAATGGATAAAATCAAAGAAATAAATAGAAAATGGTTAAGCAGTTATGAGTATCTAGAGGTTAAGGCAGACAACTCGGCAGGAGGGATTCTTATGCTTTGGGATCCCCAAAAACTTCCGCGTCCAGAAACTATCTTTTGTTGGTAATACAACCTGTGGGTGATAAGGAGATTTACATGAATACAAATGTCTACAGTCCTCAAAAACTAGAAGACAAACTCAAGCTTCTCACTTCTCTTGAGGAGCTTCTCACTTCTCAATATGATCAAATCTCTTACAGAGAAAACAGGAGGTACCAGAACACTGGGTAGAGACTCCATTGCCTTCCAGAACTTCATAAATAACATGAGATTAGTGGATGCTGAAACAATAAATGGCACTTTCACCCTGAACAACAAGAGAGGAGGAGCTTCTCAAGTTTCCTCTAAACTAGATAGATTCATGATCTTAGAGGACCTATTTCTCACAGGCCCTGACATGTTAGCTTTATTCCTTCCATTTGGAGGCTCAAACCACTAGCCTGTCCAGCTTGAAGCCACTTTTATGGGTACACCGAGGAACAAACCTTTTAGGTTTGAAAATGTCTGGCTCTCTCACCCTGACTTCACCAGCAATGTTGATAAATGGTGGATGGAAGAGTTTCCCTTTCAAGGCACTAAAATGTACATGATACAACAAAGACTTAAACACATCAAAGTCATACTCAAATATTGGAACAAAAAACAATTTGGTAGCATTTTCAAAGCCGAAAAAGAACTTGAACAAAAACTTCAGGGGATTAATCAGCTCATGATCATAGATGGCTTTACTAAGGAAAGGAAAAATGAAACCCATGCTCTTCAGAAGGAATGGGATGATAGGTGCAGGCAAGAGGAGATATTTTGGAGACATAAATCGAGAGTACAGTGGATTAGAGAAGGGGAAAGAAACACAAAGTTTTTTCATAAGTCAAATTTGAGTCACAGGTCACATAACATAATTTTAAAACTCACAAATTCTCAAGGGAATGAGCTCATCACCCACAAAAAAATGGAATATGTCCTAGTACAACACTTCCTTAGCATTGCAAAGGAGCCTCTCTTAGATAAGTCACAGCTCATCAACAAATTCACAAGGTACATTCCCAAGCTTGTAACAAGGGAAGACAATCATAATCTCAATAGGCTAGTATCTGAAGATGAGGGCATAGAAGTTATCAACGAGATACAAAATGGGAAAGCTCCTGGCCCAGATGGTTTCAATGTGGAATTTTTCAAAGCATGCTGGAAATTAGTCAAACAAGACATCCTTGATGCAGTGGAAGACTCAAGAAGATCCAGATCAGTCTTAAAGGCTCTCAATGCCTCTTTCATAACTTTGATTCTGAAGCAGGAAAAAGCCATCACACTACACAGATTCAATCCCATAACTTTATGTAATGTGGTGTACAAAATTATTTCCAAAGTGATCGCTAACATACTCAAGCCCCTTCTTCGAGCTCTTATCTCAGAGCAGAAAACTGGTTACGTGGAAGGAAGACAGATTCTCAACAATATCATACAAGCTCATGAGATGGTACACTCTCTGAAGAGCAACAAGCAAGTTGGTATGATCATACAACTTGACCTAGCGAAAGATTATGACAAGCTAAGCTGGTCTTACATCAGGGTAGTGCTGAAAGCTTATGGTTTTGACCACAATTGGATTAGATGGGTCATGGCCCTTGCATCCATGGCCAGTTTTTCAATCCTGCTTAATGGCTCACCCTCAAGAACCTTCATGCCTTCTAGGGGACCAAGACAAGGAGATCTACTCTCCCCCTTCCTCTTTGGGCTCATGATGGAAGACCTAGGCAGAGCGATATATATGGCAAGTGATGAGGGAAGAATCTAGGGTTTGAAACTCACCATAGATGGAGCTGCTTCAACTCACTAACAATTTGTGGATGACACTATGCTATAGGGCATTCCCAATGTCAAGGAAGCCAAAGCTTTTAAACAAATCTTGAATGACTTTGCTATGGCCACTGGTACAGAGGTAAGCCTTGAAAAATCAAAAGTTTTCTTTTTTAACACTAACATTATTATTCAGAGAAACCTTACCAGAATTCTAGGGTTCCAAAGGGATCAGTTACCCTCTAAGTACCTTGGAATTCCCCTTATAGACAAACCTCTAAGCAAGGGAGTGTGGGAGCCGGTCATTAAAAAACTTCAGGATAGGATCCGGAAATGGACATGCAGATCTTTGAATTTAGCAAGGCACCTTGTGCTCACAAAAGTTGTCCTACAAGCCATACCCATTTTCATGATGTCAGCTCTTCCTGTTCCTAAAGGAGTTTTGCAACAGATCAGGAACATTCAAAGAGATTTTCTTTGGGGCAAAGGGGAAGAGAAAAAGAAATGGGCTTTGGTAGCTTGGGATAAGCTCTGCAAACCTAAGGCCCATGGAGGTTTGGGGCTTCATGACCCTGAAACCTCAACAGAGTTTTGGCTGCAAAGCTTTGGTGGAGGTGGCTCAAGGAATCAGCAACCCCATGGGCCAAGCTTTGGAAACAGAAATATGCAAAAAATTGGCAGGAGAGGGATCATATTCAAATGTCTGGGCTTATCAAGGGCTCCCACATTTGGAATCTTGCTTGGGAAAATAGAGGCATTGTCCAACAGCATAGCTTCTAGGAGATCCGAGATGGGAACATGGAAAGATTCTGGGAAGATAACTGGCAGCAAGAACCAAACCTGTTTACGGAAGAACTAACCGATCTCAAGAATTACACTAAGAACAAAGGTTTATTCATGGTAAGTGACTTCTGGGATCAGGTAAGGAACAATGGAAAATGGAGAACATGGAAGGATCTAGGCTAGAGGGAAGAGAGCCCTTTCAAAACTTAGGAAAACTCTCTTTCTATGGACTTGGAACAAAGGAATATTTTGGTTTCATCCTCGTCTTACCAACTAAGATGGGGAAGAAACACAGAAGGTAACTTTAACCTCAAAGAAGCCAAACAAATAGCCATAGGGTGTGATTATCAAAACCCTAATAAGGCATGGAAGGACCTTTGGCAAAGCACGCATTGGATGAAAATAAAGTTGTTCATGTGGTTGATTCAACAAAAGAAAATTATAACTTGGGAAAATATTATGAAGAAAGGTTTTGTTGGCCCATCCAAATGCTATATGTTTGGTACACAAGAGGAGACGATGGAACACTTACTCAACCTTTGCCCTTTCACCTCAACCTTGTGGGATTGGGTGGCCTCAGTCTTCAGGAAAACTGACAGGGATGGCCTCAGTATTACCAACACTTTGAGGAATTGGAGAAGAAACTTCTCAGGCAATGAGCTCATCAACAATGCTTGGACTCTGGTTCTAGGCTTCTTAATCTGGGACGTCTAGAAAGAACGCAATGGCAAGATTTTCAAGAGAAAAACTTTCTCAACCCAGAACACTATTGCATAGATATTAAGACATCTCGGGGATACTATTGGTGCCATGTTAGGGAGGCCTCCTGAGAACCCAACTCTGCCCTAGGACACTCGTACACTGCTGCAGTTAGGTCTCCATTTGCTAGTTCCCCAGAGCATACACAAGGATGTGAGCTAGATAAATGGTGGTAAAGACTTTTGGCAACCTCCTCCTCATGGTTTCTTGAAAGTTAACATAGATGGAGCCTCTAAAGGTAACCTAGGGATGGCTGGTTTTGCCAGGGTCATCAGAGATGAGCAGGGGTGCATAAAGGACATCTTTCATAGTCATCTGGGAATTTCTACAAATAACATGGCGGAGCTCATGGACTTAGAGCAATGTCTGGAAATACTAATCAAGTCAAATTCTAATAATGCCATCATTGAAGCTGACTCGGAATTGGTTATTAATGCGGCCAAGAAGATCTGCAATGGAAATGCACCTGGAAAAGTATCAAAACATTGGCGAATTTTGCAGGTCTTTCAGCGCATTCATTCCCACCTACAAACCCTGAGAACGACCAACTTTGTTCATGTGCAAAGAAAAGCCAATATGCTAGCTGATTGTCTAGTGAATGAAGGAGTGTTTTGCAAAGAAAGTTACAGCAAGTATGCATGGGATTCGACACCCTCGGGAAAATTGCATGAGGATTGTCAAAGACAGGTGAACAAAGACATGGAAAAATTCCAAACTATCAGGACTGAACAAGAAGTAAGACTAGTGGAAGCAGGAGAAAACAGAAGTGTAAGTCATTCTTAATCATTGATTTTCAAAAAGAAGAAAAAAAGGGAGAAGAAAAAAGCTTAAAACATATCTTTCCACAGGGAAGAGGCACTTGGTAAACAATAGGCCTCTCAGTAGGTCGTCGGCTACGGATCCTGACAGCTTTTGTAATCGAATGGCCATCGTGTGGAAAAGTAATCGGAGGCTAAACACCAAAGTAGACCCGATGCTTTTTAGATAAGCGGTTTACAATCCTCATCGGATCTGAAAAGGACAGTAAATACTGTGTAGGTTTCTGCTCCGATATCCCGGAGGACCGTCTGATCAACAAGGGCTTTTTTGTATGGTTTTCGAGTTCTAAAAGTGATCGAAGCTTAAGCTTCAAACTGAACCTGACCATTTATAAACTTTGGTTCACAATCCTTATCAAGTCTGTGAACCAGGTAAAAGGGGTGCATGTTGCCGAGACGATAGTTTCATGACCGTCGAATCTCTCAGGATCTTGGATGTAGACTTATTTTGTAGGCCTCAGGTTGAGGGTTTCGGGTTTATTTTGGGTTGTGCAGTCGGTTACCCTTCATAGGGATAGCCCTTGCTGGTCCTTACATTGTAAAGCCATGTAACATATGTAACCTTTCATGCAGTTAATAGAAGGCTCCACTCTTATTTGACCAAAAAAAGAAAAAGAAAATGGTTGATTATGTTTGACCATTGTTGAATAATATTAAACTATAGGAATACAAACCCTTGTATCAATAAACCCAAGGGATTGATATTATATACCCAACGGAATAATAAACATAAGGGATAAAAATTATAAACCCAAGGTATATAAACCATAACATGGATATTATAAACCATAAAATAAACATGGTTGACCATGGTTTATTTCCATATAGAGACAATCCTTGTCACAATGCAATGTTGGACCATGGTTAAACCCAAGGGATTATGAACCCAAGGGACTAATATTATAAACCCAACATATATAAACCGTAAGGTAAATATTATAAATTATACTAAAATAAACATGATTGACGATGGTTGATTTTCATATTGAGACAATACTTATTACAATGCCATATTCGACCATGGTTGATTTTCATATGGAGACAATCTTTGTCACAATGTGACGTTCCACAAGACTTTCCACATTATTAAATGTGGTCGATTTTCATATCGAGACAATCTTTGTCACAAGGTGACGTTCAAACATGTTTTACCATCATTAACCATGGTTGAACATGTCTTATTCTGTAAAACATGGTTGACCATGATCAACCATGGCTGACCTTGGTTGGCCATGATTGTCCATGATTTTTATATGGAGACAATTTTTGTCATAATGCAAGATCTGACCATGCTTGACCACGGTTGATCATGATTGATATTATAAACCCAAGGGATTGATATTATGAACCCAAGGGATTAATAATAAAGCCCCAAAGGATTATGAAACCAAGGGAATAATATTAAACTCAAGGGACTAATATTATAAACCCAACATTGGTAAACCCTAATATAAGTATTACAAACACTAGAATAAACATGGTTTATTTTCATGGTGAGACAATCCTTGTCATAATGCGAGATTCAACCATGGTTGACTGTGGTTGGCTATGATTTACAATGGTTGATCAAGATTGATATTATAAACCTAAGGGAATAATAGACCTAAGGGATTGATTATAAACCCAATGGAATAATAAACACAAGGGATTAACACTAAAACCCCAAGGGATTATGAACGTAAGGGAATAATATTAAACCCAAGGGACTAATATTATAAACCCAACGTGTGATAAAATCTAAAGAAATTATTATAAACCCTACATGTGATAAAAGCTAAATATATTACCGATAAAAGCTAAATCCACTACCGATAAAAGCTAAATCCACTACCAATAAAAGTTAAATCCACTTCTAATATTATAAACCCAACGTGTGATAAAATCTAATGGAATTATTATAAACCCAACGTGTGATAAAAGATAAATCCACTACTGATCTTTGAATGGAAATGGGAAATAATCTCTTTAGATTTAAACCCGAAGGGATTATGAAACCAAGGGAATAATATTAAAGCCAAGGGACTAATATTATAAATCCAACATTGGTAAACCCTAATACAAATATTACAAACACTAAAATAAACATGGTTTATTTTCATGGTGAGACAATCCTTGTCACAATGCGACATGAAACCATGGTTGACCATGGTTGGCTATGATTGACAATGGTTGACCATGATTGATATTATAAACCTAAGGGAATAATAAACCCAAGGGCTTGGTATTTAAATGGGCAAATGGAAGGTTGTAACTCCTAATTTCAAGGGCTAAATTTACCTTTTTTACCCTCTCCCTTAAAATAAGGTGGGCTATTTGAGGTGATTTGTACAAATGTACTATGATACAAAATATTTGCCCACTAAAAATTTAAAACCCCTTAATTTCGCCAAAGGGCGAACATTCGCCCCTAAAATTTTCTATGTTGAATAATAAACCCAATGGATTGATATTATGAACCCAAGGGATTAATACTATTATAAACCCAACATTGGTAAACCCTAATGTAAATATTACAAACACTAAAATAAACATGGTTTATTTTCATGGTGAGACAATACTCGTCACAATGCAACAGTCAACCATGGTTGACCCTGGTTGGCTATTATTGATGATGGTTGACCATGATTGATATTATAAACGTAAAGAATAATAAACCCAAGTAATTGATATTATAAACCCAATGGAATAATAAACCCAAGGGATTAATACTAAAACCCCAAAGTATTATGAACCCAAGGGAATAATATTAAACCAAAGGGACTAATATTATAAACCCAATGTATAAAAGCCCTAAGATAAATATTAAAAATAGTAAAATAAACATGGTTGAGTAGGATTGATTTTCTTATTGAGACAATCCTTGTCACAATGCGATGTTGGACCATGGATGAACATGGTTGAGTATGATTGACTATTGTTGAATAATATTAAACCTAGGAATATGAACCCTTATATCAATAAACCCAAGGGATTGATATTATAAATCCAAGGGAATAATAAACCTACGGGATAAAATCTATAAACCCAAGGTATATAAACCCTAAAATGAATATTATAAACCCTAAAATAAACATGGTTGACCATGGTTGATTTCCATATAGAAGAAATCCTTCTCACAATGCAACATTGGACCATGGTTGATCATGGATTGATATTATAAACTCAAGGGAATAATAAACCCAAAGGATTAATACTAAAACCCCAAGGGATTATGAACCCAAGGGAATAATGTTAAACCCAAGGGACTAATATTATAAACCCAACATATATAAACCCCAAGATAAATATTATAAACACTAAAATAAACGTGATTGACCATGGTTGATTTTCATATTAAGACAATGCTTATCACAATCCCATGTTGGACCATTGGTGATTTTCATATGGAGGCAATCTTTGTCACAATGCGACATTCCACAAGACTTTCCACATTGGTAAATGTGGTTTATTTTTATATCGAGACAATCTTTGTCACAAGGTGACATTCAAACATGTTTGATGATGATTAACCATAGTTGACCATGTCTAATTCTATAAAACATGGTTGACCATGATTGTCCATGATTGTCCATGAATATTATATGGAGACAATTTTTGTCATAATGTGGGATTTGACCATGATTTACCATGGTTGACCATGGGTGGTTATGGTTGACCATGGTTGATCATGATTGATATTATAAACCCAAGTTAATAATAAACCCAAGGGAAAAATAAACCCAAGGGATTAATACTAAAACCCCAAGGGATCATGAAACCAAGGGAATAATATTAAACCCAAGGCACTAATATTATAAACCCAGCATTGGTAAACCCTAATATAAATATTACAAACACTAAAATAAACATGGTTTATTTTCATGGTGAGATAATCCTTGTCACAATGCGAGATTCAACCATGGTTGACCATGGTTGGCTATGATTGACAATGGTTGACCATGATTGATATTATAAACCTAAGGGAATAATAAACCAAAGGTATTGATATTAAAAACCCAATGGAATAATAAACCCAAGGTATTAACACTAAAACCCCAAGGGATTATGAACCCAAGGGAATAATATTAAACCCAAGGGACTAATATTATAAACCCAACATGTGATAAAATCTAAAGAAATTATTATAAAACCAACATGTGATAAAAGCTAAATCCACTACCGATAAAAGCTAAATCGAATACTAATATTATAAACCCAATGTGTGATAAAATCTAAAGAAATTATTATAAACCCCACGTGTGACAAAAAATAAATCCACTACAAATCTCTAAATTGAAATGAAAAATAATTTATTTACATTTAAAACCCGAATGTATTATGAAACAAAGAGAGTAATATTATAAACTCAACATTGGTAGTCCCTAATATAAATATTACAAACATGAAAATAAGCATGGTTTATTTTCATGGTGAGACAATCTTTGTCACAATGCAACATTAAACCATGATTGACCATCGTTGGCTATGATTGAAAATTGTTGACCATGATCAATATTATAAATCTAATGGAATAATAAACCCAAGTGATTGATATTATAACCCAAATGGAATAATAAATCCAAGGGATTAGCACTAAAACCCCAAGGGATTATGAACCCAATGGAATAATATTAAACCCAAGGGACTAATATTATAAACCCACCATATAAAAACCCTAAGATAAATATTAAAAATAATAAAATAAACATGGTTGAGCACGATTGATTTTCATATTGAGACAATCCTTGTCACAATGCAACGTTGGACCATGGTTGAACATGGATGATTATGGTTGACCATTGTTGAATAATATTAAACCCTAGGAATATGAACCCTTAGATTAATGAACCCAAGGGATTGATATTATAAACCCAAGACAATAATAAAACCAAGGGATAAAATTTATAAACCCAAGGCATATAAACCCTAACATGAATATTATAAACCCTAAAAGAAATAGGGTTAACCATGGTTGACCATGGTTGATTTCCATATAGTGACAATCCTTATCAGAATGCAACATTGCATCATGGTTAACCATGGTTGACCATGATTGATTTTCATATCGAGATAATCTTTGTCACAACACAATGTTGGCCCATGGTTAACCATGGTTGATTTCCATATCCATATGGTTTGACCACGTTTGGCTATGATTGACCATGGTTGACCATGATTAATATTATAAATCCAATGGATTGATATTAAAAACTCAAGGGAATAATAAACCCAAGGGATTAATACTAACACCCCAAGGGATTATGAACTGGAGGGAATAATATTAAACCCAAGGGACTAATATTATAAAGCCAACGTATATAAGCCCTAAGATAAATA
Source organism: Pinus tabuliformis (assembly GCA_031772625.1). Taxonomy (NCBI): domain Eukaryota; kingdom Viridiplantae; phylum Streptophyta; class Pinopsida; order Pinales; family Pinaceae; genus Pinus; species Pinus tabuliformis. The sequence goes on from CM062807.1 coordinate 737,978,475, forward strand.
TTATAAACACCAAAATAAACATGATTGACCATGGTTGACTTTCATATTGAGACAATTCTTATCACACTGCCATGTTGGACCATGGTTTATTTTCATATGGAGACAATCGTGGTCACAATGAGATGTTCCACAAGACTTTCCACATTGGTAAATGTGGTTGATTTTCATATCGATACAATTTTTGTCACAAGGTGACATTCGAACATGTTTGACCATGATTAACTATGGTTGACCATGTCTGATTCTATAAAACATGGTTGACCATGGTCAAACATGTCTAACCATGGTTGACCATGATTGTCCATGATTCTCCACAATTTTATATGGAGAAAATTTTTGTCATAATGTGAGATTCAACCATGATTGACCATGGTTGGTTATGTTGGACCATGGTTGACAATGATTGATATTATAAATCTAAGTTAATAATAAACCCAAGGGATTGATATTATGAACCCAAGGGAAAAATAAACCCAAGGGATTAATACTAAAACCCCAAGGGATTACGAACCTAAGGGAATAATATTAAACCCAAGGGACTAATATTATAAACCCAACATTGGCAAACCCTAATATAAATATTACAAACACTAAAATAAACATGGTTTATTTTCATGGTGAGACAATACTTGTCACAATGCGACATTCAACCATGGTTGACCATGGTTGGCTATGATTGACAATGGTTGACCATGATAGATATTATAAACGTAAGGGAATAATAAACACAAGGGATTGATATTATAAACCTAATGGAATAACAAATCAAAGGCATTAATACTAAAACCCCAAGGGAATAATATTAAAACCAAGGGACTAATATTATAAACCCAATGTATAAAAGACCTAAGATTACTATTAAAAATACTAAAATAAACATGGTTGAGCATGGCTAATTTTCATAATGAGACAATCCTTCTCACAATGGGATGTTGGACCATGGTTGATTATGGTTGACCATTGTCGAATAATATTAAACCCGAGGAATATGAACCCTTAGATCAATAAATCGAAGGGATTGATATTATAAATCCAAGTGAATAATAAACCTAAAGGATAAAAATTATAAACCCAAGGTATATAAACCCTAAAATGAATATTATAAACCCTAGAATAAACATGGTTGACCATGGTTGATTTCTATATAGAGTTAATCCTTCTCAGAATGCAATGTTAGACCATGGTTAACTGTGTTGACCGTGATTGATTTTCATATTGAGACAATCTTTGTCAAAATGCAACATTAGACCATGGTTGACCATGGTTGAACATGCTTGGCTATGATTATCCATGGTTGACCATGATTAATATTATAAACTCAATGGATTGATATTATAAACCCAAGGGATTAGCACTAAAACCCCAAGGGATTATGAATCAAGAGAATAATATTAAACCCAAGGCACTAATATTATAAACCCAACATATATAAATAATCATCGAATTTTAAACCTTAATAAATTAATATTAATACATTAATAGCATAAACCTCAAGAATATTAATATATTAAAACCTAAGGAATTATAAACCCAAGGGAATAATATTAAACCCAAGGAATAAATATTATAAACCCAAGGTATATAAACCCCAAGATAAATATTATAAACCCTAAAATAAGAATGGTTAACCATGGTTTATCATGGTTGATCAAGGTTTATCATTGGTAAATGTGCTTGTGCTAAGATTATAAACACTAAACCCAATATAATAAACTGGAATAAACACTAAACCCAATATTATAAACCATAATATTAAATCCTAATTTATTCAATGTCACATTACGACATTGATAAATTGTAATGTAATGTATCAAGAAGTTAATGTTATAAACCCAAGGGATTAATATTAAAAATCCAATAGATTCATAAACAAGGGGAGTATTAATACTATAAACCGAGGTGATTAATACTAAATACTAGGATTGATATTATAAACCCTAGTATTAGTATTAAACCTCAAGAATATAAACCCTAATATTAATATTATAAACCCTAGGATTAATATATTAAACCTAATATTAATATTATAAACCCTAATATATTATTATAAATATTAGTTATTAATACAAACACATATTAAACTCTAAGATTATAAACCATAATATATTATTATAAATATTAGTTATTAATATAAACACAAGGGATTAGTAAACTCAAAGGACCAATATTATAAACCCAAAGAATAATAAACCCAAGGGAATAATATTAAACCTTATGATTTATATTATAAACCCAAGGGACTATAAACCCTAGAATTAATAGTATTAACCCAAGGGATTAAAAGCCCTAGGATTAATATTATAAGCCCTATGATTATAAACCTTAATATTATAAGCCATAAACCCAATATTATAAAAAAATATATTAAACCCTAATTTAGTCATTGTCATAATGAGGCGTTAAATAAATTGCAATGTAATGTATCATTGTGGCAATGATTGTCACATTTCTTCTTGTATTTCGATGATGCTTCTCACACTATAATGTTGGATATATTTACATAACATTCTAAGGTCACAACATTAAACCCTAATATTAAATCAAATATTATAAACCCTAACATTATAGAATGCAACATTATAAAAGCTAATCTTAATATTATAATCCATAGGATTAATTTTATAAACCCTACAATAAATATTATAAACCCTAGGATTATAAAACAGAATATTAAACCTAATATTAAGCACAATATTATAAACTCTAATATTATAATCTTGATATTAAACCCAATATTATAAACCCCATTATTAATAACCAAGACCTTGATATTAAATGTAATATTATAAACCCAATATTAAACATAATATTATAAACCTCAATATTGTAAACCCGAATATTATAAACCCTTGTTTTATAACTTTAATTTTGTAATGTCGCATTGCGACGTTGAATAATTAGGATGAAGCTATGTTATATGTATGGTATATCAACTACATTGGTATGAAGCAATGACATATGAGGCATTCAAATTTAATTTATTGAAAGGGTGTAAATATGATGTTTGTATTCAACTTTGTATTAATTAAATATTAAAACTTAATAACACAAATTAAACAACAACAAAAATATTATTATTAACTTTATTATCTATGTAAATTTATAAATATAAATACTAAGAGTTTGAATAAAATTGAATATGATTGGACATACATGTATTACAAACAACATTTAACATGTGTTTATGAAATATGTTATGTTACTAATAGATTGACTTTTGTATATCAATTGTTCTTTCTAAACAAAAGCATAATATGCACATTAAAAATAAATATATTTATATTAATGTTATTAATAATATGAATGTTATTATGTTAGTAACATTAAATGTTAATAATTATGAAAAATTATTAATAATTTTATTAATATCGTTTTCTTAAACATCATTAATATTACATTAATGATGTTATTATAAAGTTTACTATTAATAATTTTACTAATAATGTTGTTTTTAATGTTAATTTGAATGTTATTGTTATTATTAGTGATAATTGTTGTTTATCTTTTCTTTAAAAGATAAAAACTTTATATCATAATAGCTTAAAATCTTAAATTAATAAAAACCAAATATTATAAAAACCTAATATCATAAAACCTAAATAAACTAAAGTTATAAACCACTAAAATTATAAAAACCAAAGCTATCACATTTATCAACTTGATATTTAATCATTTAAATATTGAATTATTTTATTCAATATTTAATGACCTAAAACTATAAAAGCTCATGTGATCACATTTATGAACTTAATATTTAATATTTAAATTAAATACGTTTTTTTTTAATATTGAATATTGTGCTATTTAATTAAATTATTAATATTAATAATTACTCTATATATATATATATATATATATATATATATATATATATATATATATATATATATATATATTAGTGTGGTTCACAAACACCTTGGTCGGTGAGTGGTCGCTACATTCACAGAAAAATCTGGGCTAATCGCCCCTCGGTCTACTGGCAAGACCTAACTCCAAGGGCTTCAGGTAGAATCGACCCTGCGACCTCCCGATAGCGAGGCATGATTTTTGACCAACTGAGCTAGCCCTTGGGGCTTATATATATATATATATATAATTAGCCATCAATATGAAATAGTGAAGTGTGAAATCTTGGCCATTTCTTGGAATTTTAATTTCTTCATCAATAATGAATAAAATTACAATATTGTAAATATATAAAGCAAATGTAATGTAGAGAAATGATATTGATCCTCATTAAATTAGGTTGAATAAAAAGATTATTAGGTGCCATTTTTAATCTTAATTGTAATTGACTTCAATGATAAATTGAGTTTCAATACTCAGAAATTTTAAAAGTGTTTTACATGTCTATATAATATTAAATTTTCAAGGTGTTTTAAATGTCCATATAATATTAAAAATTAATTAGAGAACTTGGAAAATGAAGCAATCCAATGAAAAAAATGATAAATATTCATTGTAGACTTAGTTTTTCAACTTAATTATCGTGAAAAATAAAATTATAAAAATCTTGTATTATAAAAATTTAAAAGCTTAAATCGATAAAAACCAAATATTACAAAAACTTAATATCATAAAACCTAAATAAATTAAAATTATAAAATACTAAAATTATAAAAACCAAAACTATCACATTTATCAACTTGATATTTAATAATTTAAATATTAAATTCTTTTAATATTTAATAACCTAAAATCATAAAAGCGGATGCCATCACACACACACACACACAGATATATATATATATATATATATATATATATATATATATATATATATATATATATATGAATATTATGTTATTAAATTAAACTATTAATATTAATAACTATCTTATTATTATTAAATATGTTTATATAATTAATTTAATAAAATTATTTTTAATAAAATTAATCTTCATGTTAATGATAATATTAATAATAATTCTAATTTTAATTCGATTAATATAAATATTTAAGTTAGCACTATTTTAACAATAATATTAATTATATAATTAGCTATCAATATTAATATAAAATAATTAAATGTGGAATCTTGGTTAACCATAAAATTATAAAAACCATATATTATAAAAATTTAAAAAGTTAAATTAATAAAAACAAAATATTATAAAATCGTAATATCATAAAACCTAAATAAATTAAAGTTATAAAACACTAAAATTATAAAAACCAAAACTATCACATTTATCAACTCGATATTTAATAATTTAAATATTAAATTCTTTTCAATATTTAATAACCTAAAATTATAAAAACTCATGCAATCACATTTATGATGTGATATTTAATATTTATATCTACCCAGTTGGACTGGGTAGATAATGCCCATTACTTCAAAACATGTATCAACCTCATAGCAAAGGAAAAAAGCCATCCCATTGAAATGAGGGAAATTATGCAGGCACTATCCACATCAAAAACTTAGTGGAAAAGGCCAATTCTTATTAGTGCAGATCCTGTAGTAGTTAAGATGAGAATATCAAAGAAATTTAAATTGATTGAACTTCTGTTGTGCCCTTCCTCTGTGGGTTTCCAATATATTCTACATTAGAACAATATTTTTACCATGATTTAAAACAATCCAAAATCACTCCATTGTTTAATAATATCCAAAAACTTACCAGAATAATTTTATTGATGTGAATTGATCCTATCATTGGCACTCCACCACCTATAGTCGGGATTATCTTCTTCACAACAAGAGAAAAAATAATAATTCTTATATTAAATAAGCTTTCACATTTCCAAAAAATATATAACCACAATGTCTCTAAAACAAAGAAACACCAAAATAGGAAAAATAAACAGTTAAAGAAAAAGGAACAGATCACTCTAGAGCAACACTTACATTTTCTTCACTATATGTTACAATGTGAAAAAAAAAAAAAAGAATTAGCATTACAAGGTTTTAAGAAAAATGATAAAACACATGATATTGTAATATATAATTAAAATTCACTAATTTATCTTGCATAGTTTTCAGCAATCTAAAGAGTCAGGGTTTAACACAATTGAACATGCATCATAATTTAGTGATCCACCACTAACCACAAAATGGATAGGGGATTCATAACGAATAGGCATCCACCGATATAATGGAGTGGCGAAGGGAATTTGTAACGCATAGGGAGAAATTGGATTAATGGAGTGTCCAAATCACTTGGAAAATGGTTGAATAGCATAAGTTTGAGAATATTAACCGTTTCATTTTCTTTTTAATTAATTTTTTTGTTAATTATGATACATAGTTTTTTTTTCTCAATCAATCTACTCCTATATTCATACAAAAAAATTACAGCGAGGCTCGCCTCGAGATTTCATGCCATGAGGTTGGCATATAGCAAAAACTTGACATCCTGACTGTAGAGCCATCAAAATGACTTACATTAGTGAGCTTGATATCCAAGAACATTGAACTTACCAGACAGACACAAAATCTGACCCAAACAGCGTTATCGGACTGAGTGAAACACTGTTGTTTCAAGGATCGATTTTTACATAGATATAGGCATAAAAAGACCCTGACCTGAGACATGAACAAAAGCTTGAGACAGGCATGAACCCTATGGATCAAAAAGGAGGAGAGCTTTAACCTCGGAGGCAAAACCATGGAACCAGAGGCGCTGACTGTGTCAATCTTCATCTGAAGTGGTTGGCTGTTCCTCTATAACCCTGCACCCAAAATGACCGGAGTCCATGGAGTCAGAGGAGCGGATTGCAGAGCTGGAAGGCTCTCCTCTTGTGCTTGGGCCGACATTGGCCTCAGAGTGCGTGGTGGGCATGCATCCAGTACCTTGGCATGGGGTGGTAGTTTGACTTGCCACCTGCTATTTCTCCGTAGCCCTCTGATGAACCGCACCCGGACCCAAGTTGTGCTCACATCTTTCTATGGTTACAGATACGATGAAAGAGGCATTTGCTAGCGAACAGGGAATGCGATAGCGAGCAGTGGGATGCACATGATGCTGACAGGCTTCTCCTCTATCCCGCCCTGGAACTCGACCTCTGCCACTTTTGGTTGTTGGGTAGGCTGACGCTTCTTCAAAGGGGTCCAGAGAGGTCGAGATATGCTGGGTGGTGGCTCCACCACGTGAATCGCTGCACCTGCTGATCATTCGCATCCTTTCTTTCGGCATGATTACAGGATGGGAGCAATTAAACGAAGGAGTGAAGGCGGAAGATCGACTGAGGGATGAAATTACAGAGAGAGCAGGAAACTGAGCTTGTGAAGAGCAGAAGGCTTTAGGAGGAGGAGCTGAAGGGAGGCCGGAGCAGATTAAGGCGTAAAAAGCTCTACAAAGCAAGACCAAATGGAAATAATTCTCGTCATTCAGGCAGACTTTTGTTTGGAGAGAAGCCGAAGACCGCGACCTGGACTGAGCCAAGAGCAAACCAAAGAACCGTAGCAATGAAAATGAGATGGAGCGCCATTGTTCCTATGACCAAACACAGGGTGGGCAGAGTAAATGCTGCCTTAAATGCATATGTGCGAAGCCTGTCGTCCATGCCAAGGGTCATGCGCTTCACGCAGGTGGGCTGCCACTTGCCCATCTCGCGTGCCTCCAACGTACCGTTGTGACTAACAATCACCCACATCTGGGATAATTATGATACATAGTTATAAATAATAAGAACAATAAAATTTTAATCATGTTTTGTAAAAAAATAATTTAAGTATAGTTTAAACATGTGATTTAGATATGCAAGAAAGTTATTTTTTTCAATTTTATTCATTGATGGAGTGGGGACGATAAGAATATACTGACATCTTTCCGATCAAAAATATTAATTAAGAAAATCATTAAAGTGACCAATTCCAATAGGGAAATGCCTATCAACCTGTTAGAGTCGGTCTAGTTATCCCTCCGTCAGAGATCAAAGCTCTTTTGCATTTCATGATTAGGTGTCCCATCAGTTTTGATCAGTTGTATTTCGTTAGGCATGCCATAACTCTGATGGAGTAGGTTGTGTCACTCATTCCCCTCGTGCTTGGCACTGCTGGTTCAGGCCTGTTTATTAAAATAAGTCTTCAAAGGTCATTTACAATCATGTTTTCAATTTTGAGGTCTTAGGTCTAGGGTTGAGTCAATTTTGTCTTGAAAAGTCTTAGAAGACCAGCAGGCCAGAGGGATGTCTTTGATAGATCATCACTTCAATAATTTTCATCATTGTACAGCTAAATTAGGACTTCTCTTCAAAACTCTGTTTTGAAGATAAGTCGCCATCTCTTTTTTGTAAAAATTGTCAAAATTTTCAGTTCTTCAATCGTTCAAGTGCATCCTTGGTCTCCTTTGCCAGAGCATATCAGAGCTATCCCTGCAAAAAATTATCAGAGAAAATCATTATTTCAACCAATTTTAAAGGGGAAACCAAAAAGGTCAAAGCCTATTAATTTTCAAAAAGTGTCAACAACCAAACATAAGAAAATGGGTTTTGGGTTAAGCAAAAATCAACAAGGAGTCTATATGAAGATATTTCTCCTCATTTGCAACCCATTCCACATTCCAAGAGCAAAGAGCATTGTTCTAAGGTGATTTTGTGAGTTTGTGAGCAAATCGGGTCGTTTCCAGGGCGCGCTACGCATCAGGTTGGGCGCGCGACGCAGCACTGGCGCGCTACGCATCAGGCAACCATTTTCAGTGTTATTTTACACGGGTGAGGCACATCAGGAGCGCGCGGCGCGTTGGGTGAGGCGCGCGGCACATTGGAGTTTATGCCCAGAACTTTGCTTGAAACACACTCAAACACCTCTTCTCACGCATCAAATCACAGGTAGGCTTTTATCCACGGCTCGTTCTTGGTTTTGAAAGATTTATGTAAAGAAATCATGCTATATTTGCCATGAAAAACCAAGTGTAAAAACCCTCCTTTTCCATTAATTTGCTGAAAGGATTTAAATGCCAAGATTGCTGTAGGGTTTTCAAAAATAAATGGTGCCAAGGTTTTCCCATTTCCTGTGTTTCCCACCCCCTATATTCACCAATATTTTCCCCAATAATTCCTCATAAAACCCTACATTATTCTCCCTCAAATCCTAACCCCTCCCTTCTACTACAAACATATTTTTCCTACCCTACCTCATCCCAAACCCTAAAACTTAAATATTTTCATGTCCCTTCCCTTCCCTAAATTCCTTGTTTTATTTCCATTGTCCCCATTTCCCTAATGTTTCCCCTTTCCTAACAATTCCCTTGTATATTTGTGTCCCCTTGGTCACAGCATTTTGAGGAAAAGAAAAAGTCTACAGTCAATTTTGCACACAGTTGTATATCAGCATATATATATTCGAGCTACCTTGTTTTTAAAGAACATGTCAGAGACCGAGTCAGCTTATGAGCAGGATTATGATAGTGATTCTACACCAGAGGTAAGTGTGCCAAGGAGGTATCACAAAGGTGGCAAAGGTGGTCGGCATGTCAGGGAGGAGCCTACTTCTTTGGCTCAATTGCAAGCTTGTCCACTTGAAATGGACTGTTTTCGGTATCAATCATGTTTTGAATACTATGAGCGGATCTCACAAATCCAGCATCATCGGGAACTAGTCCGTTTATTTGTTCTACATTTGCAGGATGGTCATGTAAACCTTGCCAGAGTAAATTTCACCTTGTCACCCGAGATTATTGCTCAGGCCACTGGGATACCAAATGTAGGGGAGGAATGGAGTAAACGCCAACAGTTAGACATATTTCACTATGAGCCATATATTAAGCCCGGGTGTATAAGACACTTGACTGCAGTTTTTCCTTTCAGATTCCTAAGGGATGAGTATGCACCATTGATGAAACTCATCATTCGATATTTCAGTTGCCAGGGCAGATTCTCACGTCTCTATGCGTACCATGTCCTTTTTTTGATGCATTTTACCAGGGTACGTATGATGAACATTACATTTTTCATGTGTCGCAACATAGAGAGGATGGTGCCTTTAGTACAAAGGAAAAGCCCAGCACATCAGCATAAGAGCATCTATCATTATGCATTGATCAAAATTGTAGTGATGCATCAGTTGGCACAGCAGGGCATTACTTGGGAAGATTTGATCTCCTATGATTACTTTGCACCATTACAGCCACCTCCCGAGATAGTTCATGATGAGGGAGGACCTTCACACTAGCCAGACATTCCCGAGATTGAGCATATAAGTGCTCCTCCATATGTGACATATCAGCGAGGTCACATGGCATTATTTGCATCTACACGACGAGTACTATCTCCACCCGGGGTGGAAGGGGTCTCGTTGACTTCATCGGCCCAACAAGTGTTATCTCCACCTCGTGTGGAAGGGGCCTCGCTTTCGACAGCAGCACCGCAGGTACAAGATAAGGGCAAGAAGCCCAAGCATGAGGAGAAAGGATAATTTTAGGGGCGAATGTTCGCCCTTTGGCGAAATTAAGGGGTTTTAAATTTTTAGTGGGCGAATATTTTGTATCATAATACATTTTTACAAATCACCTCAAATAGCCCACCTTATTTTAAGGGAGAGGGTAAAAAAGGTAAATTTAGCCCTTGAAATTAGGACTTACAACCTTCCATTCGCCCATTTTCAAGAATAGGTTTTATTTAAGTGAATCCATTCGCCCATTTTCAAGAATAGGTTTTATTTAAGTGAATCCTATGGGCCAAATACCATATTTATAAAAGAGGTATGGTAAATTAATAAAAATATAAATAAATGAGAGGTATGGTAAATAAATAAAACATTTTTTATATTTACTCCATAAGTCACCTTATATACATGTAAGGGTGTAAACAAATAAAAATATAAGTAAAGTGGAGGTATGGTAAATAAATAAAACGTCTTTTTATACTTACTCAAAAGGTATGGTAAATAAATAAAAATATAAATAAACTAGACGTATCGTAAATAAATAAAACCTCTTTTTATATTTAGTCCATAACCCTCGTTCTATTTATGAAGGCTCAAGAAAGAGGTTTTATTTAAGTGAATCCTATGGGCCAAATACCATATTTGTAAAAGAGGTATCGTAAATTAATAAAAACATAAATAAACGAGAAGTATGGTAAACAAATAAAACATTCTTTTATATTTACTCCATAAGTCACATTATATTTATGAACACTCAAAAAATGGGTTATATTTAGGTGAAACCTATGGCCAAAATACTATGGGCAAATACCATGGACTAGATTGTTATTAATACCATGCAAAAAACCATTATTACCCCTAATATTAGAATTAATAAAAATAAAAATGGCACATGGTATTGACCCATGGTATTCACCAAAATGGCACATGGTATTTGCCCATGGTATTCACCTGGAATGTAGCCTATTTAAATGGGGGAATTAAACCAGCATGTAGCCTATGCTAAGATTCACTAGGACTTTACAAAGTTTTATTATTTAGTGAAATACTCGCCAAGATCTTACAAGATTTTATAATTGAGTAAAATATTCGCCATGCCTGGTGAGAGATTCGCCAAAAAATTATATATACATATTATATTATTGATAAAATCGCCTTTCATTTTTCCTATATACCATGGAGATTCGCCCATTTATTATATTTATAAATTTAGGGGGGGTTCTTAAAATTTTCCCTGATGAGGAGGGACCTTCAGGTGAGCCATCCGGGTTTGTTATTATTCATGATGAGACAGCTTCAGAATCAGAGAAGACCCAATATATCAGGTATCTAGAGTAGCGAAATAAACAGCTTGAGGACCAGCACATGATCATAGAGCTATAGAATATCCGTGAGAATCGCCAAGCTACCCAACATAGGCAAATTGAGTTCACCTCTCTAGAGCAGCAGGTAAATGAGGATCGAGAGGCTAATCTCGAGAGGGTCAACATCTACTTGGAGGAACGGCTGAAAAGGGCCGATAGAGATCATGCATTATTGAAACACATGGTTATGCATTACAAGGTCCGGAACCTGGTTTGCAAGGCGCGAATTAGGAATCTTAAGGCAAAATTGAGGAAAATGGTCAAGAAGCAAAAACGACAAAAGGAGCTTGATCGTCTTTAGATTTTGGCCGAAGCCTCTTTGATTGAGCATAGTACTTGATTGGGGACCCCCAGCCCAAATTTCAACAAGTTTGGGGAAAATTTTGTCAATTTTGAAATTTTTGTGTAAAAACAGGTTTTTTGGCTCAACGAGTAGCGTGCCGCGCGCTACCCTTAAGATTGGGAGGTCCAAATCACGAAAGGTTTGCATTTTTGGATTTTTTATGATGAAATATACCTGCTCAGCTACTTCCAAGGCATTTCATCAAGGTTTGGGTCCCCAAAAGGTCAAAAAACATGCAAAAAATGACCTCACTGCCCCTTTTTGGACACACAGGTAGCAGCCTTGGGAGAATGCACTTTTGGAGGGGCAAATGGACATCAAATTTGAAAATTCCACTTGGGTTGGAAAGTAGACATCCAGGGATTTCCAACAAGCCAACCTGAGTTCAATTTAGATGCCGGGAAGTGCCCCAAAATCAGGTGGAAAGGCGCGCTATGCATAGGGCTCAGGCGCGCTATGCATCAGGATTTTTTGCAAAATTTTCATCTTCAACTCAGGAAACGAAGCCAGTTTGACCAGTTTTGACTTGTGATGGGATTTTTCACCCTCCTTGATGTAATTAATGAAAATTTATGTTGACTTGACACTGATTTACCTATTCTAGATGATTCATTCATAAAATAGAAAAAATTTAATGAATGAATTTGTTTCCTAGCTTATAGAGGCAAGTTGTTTTGACTGCCTAGATTGTAGTGCTTTGTTTAGAATTGGTTGAAACAGCTCCTAGGATGATGAGTTCGACCCCTAGAGGCAAGGGAATGTGTTAGCTTGCCTATATTATGTATTTTCTTAGTCATTTTCAGGGTTGGACTCTTGGGAATAGCTTGATACACTATTGTACATATTTTATCTGCAATTTTGGCAAAGGATAGACCAGGGTTTTGCAACACTGTTTGGGATTCATGTGGCCTTATGTGTTGATGGTGTGCTTCTCTCAGTACTTGTAAGTTGTGTATGTGTACCACTTTCCTTATTTAATCTTCTGCAATTAAACAAATGAAGTGTTAAGGTAGAATCCATAAATTTTCTATGCTCTGCCTTTAAGTTTGTTTAATTTTCCATGTTTTCTTCAGTTTAAGGAGAATACTTGAGACTTCCTTGCTCTCCTTAGCTCCTCATCTGTCAAGTCTATTCATTCAATCACTTTAAAGGCATCAAAACAATCGCCTATCTTGCCCCAAGTAGACCTATGCAAAAGATGTGCCTCATCCCCGCACCCAAAATTTCCTTTCCCTTGAATTCAACAAAACTTCAAAAAATAAATTCCATAATCCTTGTACTTCATACCTAGCCTAAAATTAGTCATCAATTTAGTCATCTCGAGCCTCTTTGATTACCTTTTGCTGAGATTGACCGGAGAGAGCCCTCTCCTGTCCTCGTAGGGCTAGCTGCGAGGCTGAGCGTGGTTTGATGTGGCCTCGAGTTTTGCCTTCCTCAGCCTGAGGAAAATTCGAACGCTAACACAACCTAATTAAAATATTATGATATGTTCATTAATTTAATTAAATATCAATGACACTACAAGGGATTTGATGACTAAATATGGGGTCCTCATCCTGGCCACTTGTCCATAATGTGATAAAGATGACATGCATGTAATGGAGGAAGAATACACAGGTTTTAAACTTTGTTTCTTCAAGAAGGGGGCTATGAGATCTTACGCGCTTGTTTGGGTGGGCACTTAGAATTGTATTATATTTTGAAGTTGCCCTTACCTTTGTCTGCAACAACAAGCAACAATCTTGGATCATTTTAAATAATTGCCCTCTTTCTTTTGTTCAATACAGAGCCAATAAACCTCGAAGATAATTCGAAGGGCTTGAGTGGGCAGTTATTTAGAATTGGTGGCTATCACTGATATGGAACTAGAATTGGAACCACATACATATAAGGGAAAGTTGGGACTAGTTCAACCACTCGAACCACTCGTTGAATGGGCTAAGGCTATTGATCTGTAAGGTATGCCACCACTTGCTCTGCTCTCAGTGACGCTGGTGGAATTTTTCGGCTTTGCCAGTTTCATTTAAAAATTTTGCTGAATATGTAACAATTTGGTGAAACCAAATTTGTTGGAATTGTGAATTTCATTTGAAAATTTTGTTGAATATGTAACAATTTGGTGAAACCAAATTTGTTTGAATTGTGAATTTCATTTGAAAATTTTGCTCAGTATGTAAGAATTTGGTGAAATTGTTGGAATTATTAATTTCATTTGTAAATTCTGTTGAATTTGTAAACTCTGGTTAGTGTTTGAAATTTTCAAGGTGCTCAGTTATACCTTCAAAACATAATTTAAACATTAAAAAAATGAGATTCAACCAAAAATTGTTTCAAGGAATTCGAGTGGAAAACTCAGAAACTCTATCATCGCATGCACCTAAACATGGTAAACGATGACAACATTCAGTTGTTATTTCTAATTTGAAATCTCCTTTTTCTTTCTGAGATCCTTCCTTGTTCATGGAAAAGTGGATTCCATGGTCCACCACCTGTCTTTCGATAGTAAAGGTACATTTGAGACGAGACATGCCCTCAATTTATCAATTGTTCTGTATGCTAAGGTATGACTGCCTATGCTCGTGCCTTTCCTCCTTTAATCTTATTACCCTCGCTTTTGTCCCAACCTTGATGTGTTTTTCCCTAGCCTCTACTTTTACCTTTCCTTCTGGCTCTGCTTCTTATGCTGGAATGCCTAAAATGTATGATGGTTGAGCTGCTTGCATTCCAATTCTGAGTTAATGAACGACTCAACCACGTATTTGTTAGTTTAATTATCTAGTTGACTGGATCTACTAGTAGCCTCAACAATAATCTTTTGAGCAGTAAGATCTGTTAATTTTCAGATCATAAAATTTCTTCCATTTTCTTCAGAGTCTAAAAGTGAAAAATAAAAATTATAGTTACCAACGTTGCTCCTGTAAAATTACAGTCATAAATCATATTGGAAGTAGTAGAGATACAAAATTACAAAATTGATAGACAATGTGAAAAAAAGTAATTTATAGTAGACAATTGATAGACAATGTGAAAAAAAGTACTTCATAGTTACCAGCATTGTAGGAAGATGCTATAACTTACTGGCCTGGGCCTTAAGACTGTACCAAACCCATAGTTTATGTATTTTCTCCATAGTTTATCCATTTTCTCCACTAACATCCATAGGGATAAAATGCAATGTGGGAATTTGTTTCCATCAATGGAGGTCTATTGGGGAAAATTAAATCATGCCAATTGAGTAACTCCTTCAAATTATGCTCCCTGAGTTCCAAAACTCTTTCTCCATAGCTAGAGAGGAGATGACTAAGATGGTGGAGCCGAAGTGCAGAAAGAAGAGAGCTTTGTAAAATGCACAAAGGGAGGTCTCTAAAATGCATAAAGTCTCCACAATGCAAGTTGTAATAGGCATGCATGATGTGTTCATGCAACTTGCCACAAAGACTTGCCAACTAACTCAGCTAGTATAGACCTAAAAAAAGACCTAGAAAAAATTTGGATAAAACCCCTAAACCTAAAATAAACTTTGGATAACAACTACTTTAGAGAAAACAACAAAGACCAAAACAAGAAGACAATAAAACTTAGCATAAAACAATAAAGATGTCTAAATCAATATTAAATATAAAAATTACCTTGGATAAAACAATAAAGACATCACACAATATTAAATAAATAATCATGAACTTTGGATAAATATAACTTGCCACAATATTTTTATATTGGGATAAGCAAGGCCTGCAATAAGAAGTATTTTTTTCTAGCCAAAAACATTGATTAAATTTTGGAAAGATAACAATTGCTACCATAAAACTTTGGTTAAACAATAATAAAGCTAAAAAAGAATTGGTCAACAAATGAATTAATTGTGATTCAACGTCACTATGGTCCTACTGAAGGCCGGGACTAATAAGCCTTCAATGTTTGTTCCATAGAAACACAGGTAATACTAATCCAATCATCCATCGACGACTCTTGGCCTAGCATATAAAAATTGCCATCCAAGTATGCAAATTCAATCTAAGTGAATTGTGATATCGATGTTTCTCCATAGAGACTTGGTGTTTCCACATTGAAATTCATGGTAGCCAAATGATGCACGAGCATCCAGCTAAGGGCATCATCTCCGGGTGTTGGTCTCAGCCAAGAAGGACAGGTTCAAAAACTTTTAATTTCATTTACGTTTGATGAATAAAACAGTGTCTAGGAATTAGTTTGTTTTATTATTAATTAGTTAAGAAACATTAGAAATAGTATAGTTAGGGTAGTGTCACAACAGTTGCATTGTTTTGTCATTTTCTTAGTTCATCTTATAGGTGTCTATTCATAAACAAAAAGTGTAATATTGTAACTCCTACAATACAAGAAAACCCAACAAGATTATCAACTATGTAACTACAAAGGGTAACTGTATGGTAATCGAGAAAAGTTTGAGTAACTGTTCTAGCACAATATAAAAATCAATGTAATACAATCATGGAGGGGTTCGGCACATGAGAACAGAAATACAATACAGAGAATAATTTCTTTCATTCGAAACATTCGAGTCCATGTATAACAGTTCTTTGTAATATTCATTTACTTTTCTCTTAATCATTGAGTAAGCTAAACTAAGAAAATACTGTGCATTCTTATACTTTTCATTTATTTACTTTCCTAAAGAACAGAACGTAGACAAAGAAATTGGACGAGTATTTCCAGCACGAAGGCTAGCAGCAAACATACAGAGTTCACGAATGAAGGCCAAGCACATTACGAATAGTTCGACCAAGAACGAGAATATAAACGCTGAGCAACAATCCCAGGATAGAGGTAACGAAGTATAACCAAATTCACTGTTAATTCTTTTCATTTCCAACAAACAAAGATATTTGTATACATATAACAGTCCAGGGATACCCATTCGAACAGCAAAAGAGCAATACGAACCAGCAGAACCCTA
Organism: Pinus tabuliformis; assembly: GCA_031772625.1. Lineage (NCBI taxonomy): Eukaryota > Viridiplantae > Streptophyta > Pinopsida > Pinales > Pinaceae > Pinus > Pinus tabuliformis. The sequence continues at coordinate 737,995,451 of CM062807.1, forward strand.
AGGGCGAGGGTTTTGGTCGGCCACCCTCTAAAAAAGTGGTTTACAATTACAAAATTGCCAGAATACAAACGAGGGTTTGTACAAGACTAACCCAGGTCGCATAGCGACAACAGAGAAGCTCAAGTGGATGAGAACTAGGACTCTACCCAGCAAACTGACAGAGACCAACTATTAAAAACAAATTGATAATAATAGCAGAGCCTACCGGGACAAATCCGTAGCGCTTTCATCAACCACGCCAAAGAACGAACCCCCACCTGCGCAAGCAAAACAGGGCAACATTGTCAGCCAAATGTCAACAGAGTAAAAGGTGAGAAGCAAACGAAGAGTAAGGAACTGAATGTACAGTGAACAAATTGTTTACCTGGAGATTAGTCGCATGGGAAGAATGCAAATTCACTAAGCCACAATCCATGGTGACACCCTGAGACCAAGGAGCAGTTCTCGTTAGAACCAGAGAAAGACAAAGAGGGAAAAAGAATCATGGAGAGACAACATACCTGAAGAAAACTGTGAAGCAGAGGAGGCCACCGTGACTATGACCTGTAGCATGCAACACGGGCAACCCATTAATCAAATTTAACAACCAGAAGAACCTCAATAAAATGAGAATAGTGGAGAAGAGACAAGTTTAGCAACCGAACAGACAAAGATAGTAGCCATTCTCTTACACAGATGAGCAGAACCGTCACACTGTGCCCAAGGAACCAAGCAACAAAGCCACCAGAACAAACGAAGGTGCCACACCAACAAGCAGCATAACCCATAGCTGGGTGCATGCAGAGCCTGTGGCTCACCTCCATACATTTGCAGCACGAACCCTCACTTCCAGACCAAACCCTTAGCGCAACAAAGTTGCAAGAACAAAAATGAAGAAATGACATAGAAGGCAGGGTTTTGGCGTAAACCAAAGAGCGGGAAATGGTAACCGAGGCAAGTACCGCCAACACAACAGAATTAAAGTCTGACATAAATGCCATCCAATGCAATCTAGAACCATCCTATGATTAACCCCTAATCACAAGTGTTAAGTCCCAAATCATTCCTTAATCATTTAATTGTTGATTAGCGCAGTCTTGTATTATTGTCAAACATTATAGTGTGGAATTGCGGGCTGGTCTCATCATAGTGGTATCAAAGCAGGTTTTAGAGTTTTTCTGAGAGATGGAAGTTGGAAGACGAGGACGTGGAAGAGGTGCTCAGAGAGCAGCAGATGAAGGATTGTGAGAGGAAATCAGGATCCTTACTGCCTGTTTGGAGGCAGTTAAAGTGGGAAGGAGAAGGGATCTAGAGGTAGGAGATGATATCGAAGAAGAAGCTGTACTGACAATAGATGGATCGGATGAAGAAGGGCTGGAAATGAGATTGTTGAGGTCGGTCCTATTGGCGAGTAGAAAACCTAAACCAAAAACCCCAAACTATGATGGCAACTTGTCCACAAAGGTTCTGTTGGACTGGATCAGCGAACTGGATAAATATTTCGAGTGTGAAGAGGTCAGTGAAGATCGAAAAGTTAAGTTCATTGAAACAAAGCTAAAAGGACACGTATCCCTGTGGTGGGACAATGTCCAAACAGAGAGAAGGAGGATGAACAAGTTGCCAATAAAGAAATGGTCAAGGATGGTGGCCAAGTTGAAAGGCAGATTTCTACCCAAGGATTACCAGATTGCACTGCATCGGTGAGTGCAGAATTTGAAGCAGAAAGGGATGATAGTAAGAGAGTACATTGAAGAATTCTACCAAGTAAATTTAAGAGCTGGTTATACGGAGGACACCCCGGAGAAAACAGCAAGGTATGTAAATGGTTTAAGGTTAGAAATATTAGATGAAATCAACATTCTTTCCTCGAAAAACATAGAAGAAGCATATCAAAGTGCTATGAAAGCAGAGGAGAAGATCACCAGAAAACAAAATGCTAGGAGAGGACGGGGAACCAGCAGAGGAAGAGGACAGTCTTATGGCAGAGGACGAACTGCCAGCAATAGTGAAGAAGGAAACAGTTCCAAACCTTCTAGGACAGCAGAAAAAGTTGACAACACGAGAGGTGGTAGGCCTTATCAGCGAGGAAGAGTAAATGGCCGAGGCAGAGGAGCTAACTATCAATGTTATAGGTGCCACAAGTGGGGGCACAAATCTTTTGAGTGTCCTGAGGTGGAACAAGCTGCACAAATGGGTGCGTATGTGGCACAGCTAGAGGAAGCAGAGGCACCTCCGCAAGAAGCAGAAAATGTGCCAGAAACAGGGGAAGCCTTAGTTTTGAACAAGGTGTTGCTGAAACTAGCCAAAGAAATAGCTGAAAAAACTCAAAGGAAAGCCTTGTTCCATAAGTTTGTAAGTCACACGGTAAATGCTGTAATCTGATTATCGATAGTGGGAGTACAAATAATCTGGTTGCCACGGAGATGGTGGAGAAGTTGGGGTTGAAGGGGTTGAAACACCCCACTCCTTACAAGGTATCATGGCTACAAAAAGGCCATCAGCTATTGGTGGATGAGCAATGCGAAGTGGAGTTCTATATCGGTAGATATAAGGATAAGGTTATTTGTGATATAATGCTGATGGATGTATGTCATATACTGCTAGGCAGGCCATGGCAGTATGATAAGAAGGTAGTACATGATGGGAAGACAAAATGTTATAAGTTTGTCAAAGATGGGATCAAGCACACGCTTGTGCCCATCAAGGAAGAAGAGACAACAGAAACAAGCGGGACGAGAGTGTTACTAATGGGTGGAAAATAGTTTTTGAAGCAGAGTTGAAGATACTGAAGTAAGCTATGTTGTTGTAAGAAGAGCGAAGACGGTGCTGCTACATACAGAGGTGTCAGATTTTCCCACGGAAATTCAGCAGATGCTGCAGGAATTCAACGATATAGTAGTGGATGACTTACTAGATAAATTTCCTCCCAGGAGAAGTATAAGTAATTATATTGACTTTATACTCAGAGCAAGTCTATCGAATAAGGTAGTGTATCAGATGAGACCCAAAGACAATGAGGAAATCAGAAAACAGGTGCAGGAATTGCTAGATAAAGGGCTGATAAGGGAGAGTTTGAGCCCCTGTGTAGTTGCAACAGTTCTCGCTCCCAAGAAAGGAGGAGAATGGCGAATGTGAAAAAATTCGAGGGCCATCAACAAGATTACCATCCCGTACAGATTTCCACTGCCATAGATGGACAACATCATGGATTGCCTGAGCGGGGCAGCATATTTTTCAAATATTGATTTGAAGAGTGGGTATCATCATATTCAAATCTAAGAAGGGGATTAGTGGAAGAAATCCTTCAAAACTAATGAAGGACTGTATGAGTGGCTGGTAATGCCATTCAGACTAAGCAATGCACCCAGTACCTTTATGCAATTGATGAACAAAATGCTGAAAGAATTCATTGGGAAGTTTGTAATAGTGTACCTGGATGATATATTTATTTTCAGTAAGACGAGGGAAGAACACTTTCAAGATGTTCACAAAGTGCTGGAAAAATTACAACAGAATAAGCTGCTGATAAACTTAAAAAAATTTACTTTTCTGCAAAAATAATTGGTTTATCTGGGTTTCGTGATTGCAGAAAATGAGTAGAAGATGGATCCAGAGAAGATTGTAGCAATTGTCAACTGGCCATCCCCAAAAAGTCTGTTTGAGGTACATAGTTTTCATGGGCTGGCAAGATTTTACTGAAAATTTATAAGAAATTTCAGTCAAATCTGCACACCTATGTTGGATACTATAAAGAAGGCAGGTTAGCCTTTCTGTTGGACCAAGGCAGTAGAAAGGAGTTTTCAGCTGCTGAAGAAGAATATCACAGAGAGACTGATCCTGAGATTGCCAAATTTTAAAAATCTTTTTCAGGTTCGCTGTGCTGCAAGTAGTACGGCCATTGGAGCTGTACTTAGCCAAGAAGACAAACCTGTTGCATTTTTCAGTGAGAGGTTGAATGAAAGCAGATAGAAGTATTCATCCTATGACAAGGAATTCTATGTTGTCATCCAAGCACGGAAGCATTGGAGACACTATCTGGTGGGGAATGAGTTTGTTTTATTCTCGGATAATTCTGCATTGCAATATGTGATGCAACAACACAAGCTGAATCACAAGCATGCTAAGTGGGTTGAATATTTGCAGAGTTTCACCTTTGTGTTGAAACACATCAACGGGCAAGCCAACAAGGTGACAGATGCATTGAGCAGAAGAGCCTTACTCTTACAGGAAAGTACGACATAAGTGTTGGGCTTTGAGCAGTTGAATGACTTGTATTAGACTAATATGGATTTCAAGGAGGCTTATGAAGCATGTTAGAATCCTTTGGTGAGAAACAATAGTCCGTGGTTGGACTATAATTTGCAAGAGAAGCTGTTGTTTAGAGGAGGACAGTTATGCATCTCCGATTGCTCAATGAGAGAGAATATCATTTGAGAGAAGCACAGTGGAGGTCTAGCCAGACGCTTTGGAATAGACAAAACATTAGAGCAGCTCAGCCATTTTTATTATTGGCCAAAAATGCGAAGGGATGTGCAGAGATTTGTGACCAGGTGTAAAGTGTGTCAGTTGGCAAAAGGACACAGTCAAAATACGGGACTCTACATGCCATTGCCCATTCCAAGTAGATCGTGGGACTCAGTCAGCTTGGACTTCGTCTTGGGTCTACCAAGGACACAACGGGGTTATGATACGGTGATGGTAGTAGTGGATCAATTTTTGAAGATGGCACATTTCATCCTTTGCAGAAAAACCAGCGATGCCACTCACATGGCCCACTTGTTCTTTACAGAGATCGTCAGGCTACATGGTATACCTAAGTCCATTCTCTCTGACAGGGACGTGAAGTTTACAGGGCACTTTTGGCACACCCTGTGGAAGAAGATGGACACACAATTAAGTTTTAACTTTGCTTATCACCCGCAGACCGACGGGTAAATAGAGGTGGTAAATAGAAGTCTGGGGAACCTGCTACAAAGTTTGATTGATGAAAATTCGCGAATGTGGGATCAAGTACTTGCCCAGGTGGAGTTCGCTTACAACAACTTGCCCAATCGTAGCACGGGTTACAGTCCTTTTTAGATCTTATATGGTATGCATCCTCGCGGTACATGAATTACGAGATCTAGGACATCAGGAAAGGAGTACTGATGGGGAGGATTTCGCTAAAGCGAAGAATGATTGACATGAGCAGGTGAAAATAAAGTTGTAGGACAACAGTCAAAAATATAAGCAACGAGCAGATTTGAAATGGAGAGAGGTGCAGTTTAATGTAGGGGATGAAGTCCTCGTGCATTTGCGCAAGAATTGTTTTCCTAGAGGTGCATATAACAAGCTAAAGTACAAAAAGATAGGCCCTTGCAAAGTTCTCCGGAAATTTTCAGCAAACGCTTATGAATTACAGCTGCCACCAGGAATAGGCATCTTGCCCATCTTTAATGTAGCAGACCTGTTTCCATACACTATTAGTCTAGAGGAAGACAATACCGCATGGCCTACATGGGACACACAGGAGGGAAGTGATACTTGGATGAGAAAAATGTCTTACACTCAACCCCTTGAGATCGAGAGGATCCTCAACACTCAAGTGGCCAAGAAAACTCGGCAGAAAGAGTATCTACAATATCTAGTCAAGTGGAAGAACCATCCTATTGAGGACAGTTTGTGGCTTAACGCTAAACAGATAGAGTAGGTGGGTTATTCAGTCGAGAAGCTCATGGACCGGAGTCATGAATTTTTCTTACCCCGAGAGCCTGATGCAGGAGTGTTTCGGGACAACTAGTGTCTATTTGATCTGCTAGTCCCACTAAGATGGGTAGCTATCTTAGAAAAAAACAATTCAAAGTAACTTGTATTTTCCTTTATGGATGATAGATAAGAGAGAAGTAGAGAGCACCAAACTTAATCTTTCGCTTGGCTCGTTGCTTGTTTCCTCTCTCCTTTGATAGAGCTTTCCACTCCTTTCTCACTTGTCCCACTTCAAAGAACACCTGTGGAGGCAAAGAAAGAATAGAGATCTATGATACCATAAACAATGCAGAATCAGAAGTACATTAACCATACAATTGCATTCACAAATAAAAGATTCACAAATATACAAGTATATGGAGGAAAACTAAAATAACTTTATTGATAGTAGAAGTAGAAGAGAGGATTACAACCTAGTTGTCTGATCCAGCAGCATCCTCCCAGCATGAAAGCCCTCTTCACCTCATGAAAAGTAAGATCACCCAACAATACAATGTCTCAAAGAGAAACCAACAACACTTCCTTACAAATTACAAAATTCCAACCTCTAGATCTTTGTGATGAGGGATCCATATATAGATATTTGTAGGGTTTGAGTCAGCTTCTGGGCTTTTGATTAGTGTCATTTCACTGATAGTTCTTGGTTCCACTTGGAGATTTCATGATCTCTTACTCATACCTGGGTGAATTTAGAGAGGCAAGTGTCATATGAGAAGTTTCTAGAAGATTCTTTGGATTTCGACTGAGTAAATTGTCTCTGCCATTGTCTACTCTCGCCCATCACATCCTACAGAAGGCCTTTTCAGTATGCATTGCACCCCCCATGTGTAATAGGTGAGATGCATCGTACCTTGACTAAGGAGCAGTTTGTATGGGTCAGTTTTGATCAGTTCTAAGTAGTTTTTCAAGTGAAACTTCTGGGAAATGATGTAATCAGTTGACCATGATCCTTTACGGTATGAAACAACACTTTTAGGGGTTTAAGAGCCCTTGGTTTATTGACATATGTGATTGGGGTTGCAATGCCCAAATATGTCTTTAATAGTTGCCCCCTAAAGCATGAGGTCATAAATCTTATGATGTCAGGTGAAATGCTTTCTCATGAGGATTTGAAGTTTTTAGAACTGGAAGGTGACCTGTAATGAGAGGCAATACAATACATTATCTTCATATTATTTTCATGATCTAGATGAGGTGGGCATTCCCATGCTCAGCTTTATAAATTCATTTTCATGTACATAGGACAGACAATCGTCTGCTATTGCAAACTGGTGATTCTTGTAGAGCCATCATCCCTTAGCTTGGATGATCATCTGTACAACTATGGAGTACATTTGATGTCTTTATTTTCCTAAATATATCGCGGCTCGGATGGATGAAACTAGACCCGGTGTCTTCAAACTCATTCAATCTTCGCCCGATGTACAAGTCGATCCATGTGAAAAGATGTTCTGGAGTCGAACATGGGAAGACATCGCCTAATTACCAGCCAATGATGTAAGTTGTTAACAGGCACGAGAGGAATCACCGATAATGATAATGACCCTTAAGGTACTACAGTACAATTCACGTGGTGTGAATATATGAGTTGATGTCGAACACCACGCAAAATCTTTCGGTCAAAGGCCATTGATGTAAACCTGTCGCCAGAAGTGAGAAACTTTCCATTGAGGCATGCAAGCTTCAAAGTACTGAAAGGGTTGTTCCTAAGTCAACTTCTTGGATAATGAGCTGATGTCGACAAGAAGTGACCCGTCATAGGAGGGCCTTAATGAATCCCACATCTATGACATGAAATGAAGCAAATGATTTTGTGGAGGTGAAAACGATCTGATGATACAAGGTTCAGGAATGGCGGTCATGAAAAATGGAGAGTGAAGGTATTGCAGTGGATGAGGCGTTAGTTGGGTTGGTGAATTCTCTAAGCAACTTCTCTTGAACATATCGGCAACACCGAAACAGATTGGTAGCATTAACCCCAAAAATGGATGGTATGGAGGACCAATGGTGATGTGACTAGTGAACGGAATAACCCAACCCAACTCAATCATGGTGATGGAGTGAAAGTGTCATGTTCAAGAGTGACCTACTACCAATGAAGTTCTTCAAGTTTTCTTCCCTTTTTCCCCAGTCATTGCTGACCAGTACCTCTTTATTTTTGTCAATCTTGAGGAGGATAACATATGTTTGTTCTATAATTTGCCCTTCGGGCAAACCTGTCGCTATCTTTTAACGAGCCTAGTGACAGTGAAACTCGCTCTTGTCCAGATGGACAAGTTTTTCGCTATTGTTTTAACGAGTTTAACAACAAAGATAACTTAGTCCTTTTCATATTTAGAGAGTTTGAAAAGGGATGAAAAGGAAACTCCAGCAGTCCTTTTTCATGGTATAATCACTTAAGTCCGAAAAGGTATAAAATAATATGAAAGGGATGACTTTTCGATAGTTTTAACGAGCCGAAAAATACAAGCACTCGATCTTTTCGTGGAATGATCCCTCAGGTCCAAAAATATTAAAATGTAGAGGAGGGATGGCTCTTCTCTTTACTTTAACGAGCTGGAAAGGTCAGTAGCTCGACAATCTTTTCATATTTTACGAGTCTAAAAATAGCTTAAAAGAGACTCGTTTTTGAGGAACGAGTGGTGTTTTCGGGTAGCAACTGGTTCCAGGTAAGTTTGGAACTTCTCAAACACGACAGTGTAAAAAGGGTGGCTAACAGAATCACTCGTCGCAGTTGTTCTTCAAAAGGGTAAATAATCAAGTGGAGGCATATGATCGGCTAAAAGAGTGGAGGTGATGGTAAGAACATGACCAAGGCCTAAAAGGTTGATAGCAATGCAATCAAAAAGGTTATTTACCAAAAGGAGGGTTTATTTTTTAATGAGCTTGAACCTTGTGCCAACATGTGCTCAGTGGTGGGTTTATTTTTTAATGAGCTTGAACTTTGCAAAAACATTGCTCACTCCAGTCCTCTTTAAAGATATCTCTTATTAGTAGGTTCATTTTTTAATGAGCTTGCCACATGCGAAACTTTGCTCAGTGCCTTTTGTATGCAAGCTAGAAGCAACCAACTACAGAACTAACTACACTAAGAGTTAATGAACTACTGAAGTTAGGTAGGATAGTTTCCGACAAAATGTTTCCTTTGCTTTGCCAGGGCCGCCAATAAAGGTGAATGGTGGAGTAGATCAATCACCTAAACTAAGAATTTGAACTAAAAGTTAGGCTAAAATACTACGAGGTTAGAGTTACGTTGGTCACTTTTCACTTGCATAAAAATGTTTGCATGCCCCCAGGTATAAAGAAAAGTAGATTTTCTAGGTTACCATATGGAAGTCCTTGCATTTAAGCAAGATTGTTTTGTCTGCGGAGCAGACAAAACACTTCCTTGGCTTTTTCCATTGAAGTAGATGAAGGTGAATGGTGTGGGTTGGCACTTCCAATCACATAACCTTCGAGGAGATCCTGTTTCAGACTAATCCCATATCCTACACGGAAATGGCGTTTCAGACCAATCATATAACCTACAATGAGGAGATCCTATTCCAGACTGATCCCATATCCTACATGGAAATGGCGTTTCAGACTGGTCATATAACCTACAAGGAAATCTGTTTTTCCATTTGGGTTCTCCTGCTGAAGCAGACCAAGGTGCATGCCCCCTAAGCTTCGTCACATTCACTGAATTACTCGCAGTAATTAGGTGGATGAACTAGAGGTTGAAGAGACATTCCTTATGCAAAGAGACCATTTAGGGACGGTGTTTGACTCGTAGCCGTGTTTGAACTGGGAAATGAAAGCTGGTCAACAAGCTGTACCATTCTGCCTTCATACGGGAAACACATCACCCGAAAGAGTGAGGAAACAATAGCTCCCATGTTGTAAACGTAGTCACACCCAAGGAGTAGATTGTAATCTAGTGGCCCTTAGACTACCATCACGTTCAAATGAACAGTTTTCCTTCTCAAAGTTATAGGCAAATTTGGAAGGATCCCTAACGGTCGACTGGTTCCTTTATTGAAGCCTGACAAATTTCGATTCTCAGGCAGAAGCGATGGCGAACCAAGTGCTTTCCAAGCAGTTGAGGAAAGGATACTCATAGAAGCCCCTTCATCTATGATAGTGCCAGACATGATCATTCTGTAAACTTGTACTATGATTCGGAATGGTACATTAGATGGAAGGCAGGGTCCCGCTAGTAGATTCCAATAAAAGGAAACGACTAGATTGCTTGGAGGGGGGACCGAATAAACGACTGGATGAATCTCCTAAAATGGGGAACTTCCCTCCTGTGGTAAAGGAATGGGTAGATTGTCCCCATGTTCATCAGACTTTGTATTAACAAAAAGAATTTGAACGGTGTCGTTCTCATTCTCTTTGGAGACTGTATCATCTGAAGGTGGACCTTCTGAAGGCAAGACTGGGTCGACTGCTGTCTCGACCTATTGACTTTGGTCCGGTGTGGACTCAGAAGGTTTATCTTCAATGATAGGTGTTTCGACCGACAACAGAGGTATGTCAGTCGGATTTTCAACTAGCGATGGACTTGGCAAGAGTTTCTTGTATCCAGGCAGAAGTCGCTGCAGTGAAGCAGGATGGTTATCCAAGACACTTTTAGCTTCATCCAGAAAAGGACAACGGTGGAGGGCATGATTGCCTTCACACAACCTACAAGGAAATCTAGATCTTTCTTTTTGTCCATTGACTTCATTTTCACTAGTCGATGGTGTACTCTCAACATGATCGACAAAGGTCGATGACACCGGATGGTGCAAGTGGGGAGACCAGTCTCTCAAGATTCGTGGGATGCAAGGAAAATCTCGATGAAAGTGGTTTCCTTTGCAAATTACACATGGAGATTTGGGTTTAGAAGGCGCGGTGTGCAAATTTTCGTTGGACGATGCATGGTTGCCCCCTTGTGCGACTAGCTTCTTCTTCTTATTCTCCTTCCCTTTTTTCTTCTTCTCAGTTACTTGGTTTTTAGTATCACTAGTTTCACCAAGCAAAGAGGAAGAAGGAGAGGGAGAAACAAACGAAGTAGAAGGTGAGAGAGTAACTCCAGTATCATCTGGTTGTTGATTCGATTGCTGAGGAATTAGGGTGTTTTGAATGACAGAGGTCAAGAATAGCCACACTGGCAACCCAATTGTGATTCCTGGAAGGAACAATGTAGCCATATAAGGAGTACCAATATCTCCCCAAGAAGAGAAAGGACTAGGATTTCCCCCAAGGGGAAATCCTTGATTGGTGGACTCCATTACGTAAACCTAAGATCAACGAAGGAACAGGGATGTTATTCCGAATTAAATGAGTTTTATGAGACTTTGACACAACTTGCATTTTCAATTTTTAAGAGTCGAGAAAAAGTTAAAGGTGACTCTAGTTGCCTTCGATTTTTAATGAGCCTGAAGTGACAAGTGCTCAGATGGACCTTTTCTTTTAGGGAGTCAAAAAGGAACGAAAGTGACTACTTTGGATGTCTAGACAGAGGGATTACCAAACCAATTGCAAAACTGCAATATACACCTTGGTGGTAAATTAAAGAGAAATTACCAAGGATTTTACGTACGACAATCAATCTTCTCGAATGTTGTGTTCAGTGCATTGCGATCGATAGGGCGATAGACATGGCTTCCTAAGGATAAAGGGTATTAGCCTATTGTGGTCTCCCAATATATACTCGACGGTACGGGGAGCACAAGTCCGTACTGGCACTTGTCGTATGAAAAGAGGAGGAATCAGCCAACCTTCGATGAAAACAATAGTTACCAGGTTTTACGATGCCGGAATACGTCTCTAGCCTATACTTCTAGATGTTGTGCGTTAGGTTCCAAAGCGTTTTTATGTTCATTGAGGTTTATTTTAGAGTTGATCTTTCTTAGAAGTTTGTCTTTCAATGTTCACCACATGATGTAGATGTAAAATTCCTAAATGTGTAATCTTAAATGATAAACAGTCATTTGTTTTCTTTTAGCAATGAAAATCCTAGCTACTAAGGAAAGAAAAGTATGATTCTTTCAACAGATAGCAGAGAGCACACACTATATGCACTTTTCCTAAATCATTTTCCACATGCAGTCTAAATACAAATGCACATGCATGTATTTTTTTTCTGCTTCCTTAATGTGTGAATGCAAAAAGGAAAACTAAGTACAGATCTGAAATATTTACTTCAAAGCGACACTTCAACAATTTCTTTTCAAAATGAAATGAAGAATAAAATGTCACTTTCGACTTCGAATGGAAAACTGTTTTCAACACTTCGAATATTGTCAATTCAAATCAAATACAATGGCAAAATTACAATCGACTATCTAGAAGAGGAAGACTTTACGACACTCTTCTTCTTGACTCAAAACGATAGTTGTGACACTTTTGAATCAAAAGACGACAGTTCGATTAAGCTACTTTTTGCAAAGGAGGACTGTAAATGATGAAAAATACATAAAAAAACATTCACAAATCCTGATCAGTGGAGGCCGAATAATGTAAAGGAAGAAGGCTTCAACAATGATATACTAATCATAAGCAGCAAAACTACTAAATAGAGTTGAAAAAAATGAAGGAAAAACCAAATTCCAGAGAGCGAAACAGTCTCATTCAATCATCTCACTTGTCCTTAAGGGAAACAGGGATGCATCTCACCTGCAACACACGGGAGGTGCGATGCATCCAGACTGCCAATGAGAGACAGTGAGATGGACCAGGGAACGAAACTGAGCTTGATTTTTGCTCAAAATTTGCAGCTAAGTTCAGTGATTTAGGCCGAGCTATGATGGACAGTAAACACAAAGTATAGGGGTATGATCTTATGAGGTTATTGAGCTACCACCAGGGAACTTAGGATGTTTGCAAGTCATATGTTCAGTTCATAAACCAACCCGGAGATTGACTGAAGCAATGTTAATCTACTTTGTAGTTGCATAGAAAAAACAGTTCGAAGGCTAGTTGGCTTAACTTCAGGCTTCGTTTGTAGTTTATAAAGCAAACAACAGTAACAAACAAAAAAACTATTCGTTCCCCAGCAGAGTCGCCATTTTGTTTCCGGGAAAACTAGTGTCTATCTGATCTGCTAGTCCCACTAAGATGGGTAGCTATCTTAGAAACAAACAATTGAAAGTAACTTGTATTTTCCTTTATGGATGATAGATAAGAGAGAAGCAGAGAGCACGAACCTTAATCTTTCGCTTGGCTCCTTGCTTGTTTCCTCTCTCCTTTGATAGAGCTTGCCGCTCCTTTCTCACTTGTCCCACTTCAAAGAACACCTTTGGAGGCAAAGCAACAAAACACCATCAAAGCATAGAGATCTATGATACCATAAACAATGCAGAATCAGAAGTACATTAACCATACAATTGCATTCACAAATACAAGATTCACAAATATACAAGTATATGGAGGAAAACTCAAATAACTTTATTGATAGTAGAAGTAGAAGAGAGGATTACAACCCAGCTGTCTAATCCGGCATCATCCTCCTAGCATGAAAGCCCTCTTCACCTCATGAAAAGCAAGGTCACCAAAAATACAATGTCTCAAAGAGAAACTAACAACACTTCCTTACAAATTACAAAATCCCAACCTCTAGATCTCTGTGATGAGGGATACATATATAGATATTTGCAGGGGAGTGATTCAGCTTCTGGGTTTTTTATTAATGTCATTTCACTGATAGTTCTTGGTTCCACTTGGAGATTTCATGATCTCTTACTCATCCCTGGGTGAATTCAGAGAGGCAAGTGTCATATGAGAAGTTTCTAGAAGATTCTCTGGGTTTCCACTTAGCAAACTATCTCTGCCATTTGTCTACTCTTGCCCATCGTACCCTACAGAAGGCCTTTTTAGTATGCATCACACCCCCCTTGTGTAATAGGTGAGATGCATCGCACCTTGACTAAGGAGCAACCTGTATGGGTCAATTTTGACCAGTTCTGAGTAGTTTTTCAGGTGGAACCTCTGGGAAATAATGTAATCAGTTTACCATGATCCTTTAGGGTATGAAACAACACTTTTAGGGGTTTAAGAGCCCTTGGTTTATCGACATATGTGATTGGGGTTACAGTGCCCAAATATTTCTATAACAAGGAGCATCCAGCTAAGGGCATCATGACCGGGTGTTGGTCTCAGCCAAGAAGGACAGGTTCAAAAACTTTTAATTTCATTTACGTTTGATGAATAAAACAATGTCTAGGAATTAGTTTGTTTTATTATTAATTAGTTAAGAAACATTAGAAACAATACAGTTAGGGTAGTGTCACAACAGTTGCATTGTTTTGTCATTTTCTTAGTCCATCTTACAGGTGTCTGTTCATAAACAAAAAGTGTAATATTGTAACTCCTACAGTACTTTTGTAACTCCTACAATACAAGAAAACCCAACAAGATTATCAACTATGTAACTACAAAGGGTAACTGTATGGTAACCAAGAACAGTTTGAGTAACTATTCCAGCACAATATAAAAATCAATGTAATACAATCATGGAGGGGTTCAACACATGAGAATAGAAATACAATACAAAGAATAATTTCTTTCATCCGAAACATTCGAGTCCATCTGTAATAGTTCTTTGTAATATTCATTTACTTTTCCCTTAATCATTGAGTAAGCTAAACTAAGCAAATACTGTGCATTCCTATACTTTTCATTTATTTACTTTCCTAAAGAACAGAACACAGACAAAGAAATTGGATGAGTATTTCCAGCACGAAGGCTGGCAGCAAACATACAGAGTTCACGAACAAAGGCCAAGCACATTACAAGTAGTTCAACCAAGAATGAGAATATAAATGCTGAGCAACAATCCCAGGACAGAGGTAACGAAGTATAACCAAATTCACTGTTAATTCTTTTCATTTCCAATAAACAAAGATAGTTGTATACATATAATAGTCCAGGGATACCCATTCGAATGGCAGAAGAGCAATACGAACTAGCAGAACCCTAAGGGTGAGGGTTTTGGTCAACCACCCTCTAAAAAAGTGGTTTACAATTAAAAAATTACCAGAATACAAACAAGGGTTTGTACAAGACTAAGCCGGGTTGCATAGCGACAACAAAGAAGCTCAAGTGGACGAGAACTGGGACTCTGCTCAACAAACTGACAAAGACCAACTATTAAAAAAAAATTGATAACAGTAGTAGAGCCTACCGAGACAAAGCCGTAGCACTTTCATCAACCACGCCAAAGAACGAACCCTCACCTATGCAAGCAAAATAGGACAACATTGTCAGCCAAATGTCAATAGAGTAAAAGGCGAGAAGCAAATGAAGAGTAAGGAACCGAATGTATAATGAACAAATTGTTTACCTGGAGATTAGTCGTGTGGGAAGAATGCAAATCCACTGAGCCACAATCCATGGTGACACCCTGAGACCAAGGAGCAGTTCTCGTTAGAACTAGAGAAAGACAAAGAGGGAAAAAGAATCATGGAAAGATAGCATACCTGAAGAAAATTGCGAAGCAGAGGAGGCCACTGCGACTGTGAACTGTAGCATGCAACACGGGAAACCCATTAATCAAATTTAACAACCAGAAGAACCTCATTAAAATGAGAACAGTGGAGTAGAGACAAGTTTAGCAACCGAACAGACAAAGACAATAGCCATTCTCTTACACAGACAAGCAGAACCTTCACACTGTGCCCAAGGAACCGAGCAACGAAGCCACCAGAAAAAACGAAGGTGCCACACCAACAAGCAGCATAACCCATAGCTGGGTGCACACAGAGCCTATGGCTCACCTCCATAAATTTGCAGCACGAACCCTCACTTCCAAACCAAAATCTCAACGCAACAAAGTTGCAAGAACAAAAATGAAGAAATGACATAGAAGGCAAGGTTTTGGCGTAAACCAAAGAGCGGGAAACGGTAACCGAGGCAAGTACCGCCAACACAGCAGAATTAAAGTCCAACATAAATGCCATCCAATGCAATCCAGAACCATCCTACGATTAACCCCTAATCACAAGTGTTAAGTCCCAAATCATTCCTTAATCATTTAATTGTTGATTAGCGCAGTCTTGTATTATTGTTGTTAGGACCCTACATTGTCCCTTTTTGATCATATATTTTGCTATTATGTCATCCTTTTCCAACCCATATTTAAAGTCCATGTTATTACTTTAATCCATTTTTCCGAAGGTATACAATATTTCTTCTCATTACTAAACGTTTAATTTATTTTACATATAATTACATTACCTTCATAGTTAATCGTTGAATTGGATAGTTGCGGAAACAATTTATCATTGTAGTCTATGTTGCTGAAACAGCCTGAAGACTGCAGGGTTATCATTATAGTTTATGTTGCTGAAACAGTTAGAACAATGTGCAAATCCTGTTGCTAAAACAACCCATGATTTTCATTTTAGATTCGGCAGCAACAAAATGAGATCATCGAAGGAGCTGTGACACTGGCCGTAACGACTACATTCCAAAGTCAGGATTACCATAACCATTGTAACAACATTTTGTTAATGGAAGAACTGATTATCCTATTTTGGAATATTGGGTTAAAGATAGGATTTATAATGTAATCAATTGTAATAGATGTCTCTTCTTTAAAAAGAGGAGACATCTACATTAGACGGACTACGGATAGACTGCGGGAAGGTTTAGCTGAAGGAAAGAACTGGAATCTTTTGTAATATGATGCATTGACAGATGAATAAAATATTGTTCTAAACATTCCTTTCTAGTTCCTTTTTCTGGGGAATCTTGTGAGAAGGACAGGGCCCACCTTCATCATAAGATTCACCCATTACATTCTTGTTGTGTGTTAAGCGTGTTTTCTATTCATACCTTGTTAAGTTCTATTTACTGAATCTTGCTTATGCGTTATTGCTGAACTTTGTTTTCCAATTGATTGTTACATTACTTTCTTGAATTTATTCATAGTTAATCAGTCAGTGCTTTATTGGTAATTGAGTTTACAGAGTGAGTTGGTGAGCATAGTAATCAGAAACAGGTGCTAAAGATTCCTGCTTGGGGAATAGGGTCCTGTTCTTTGTTACAGCATAGCTAGTCCCTTCCTTTGGAGATTGATTTCTTTTACTAGATTGTTCTTTTTAATGTAATCAAGAATTCTTTGATAATTGTATGCAATAGATCATTCTTGCTGTAACTCAGAGGAGAGCTTCAGTTTGCTTAAGGTAAGGTGTGATTAGTATATTTAGTACTACAACTTTTACTGCTTTTGAGATTGAGCACATACAATGTGTAGTTGCCTTTGAAATAAACAAACTTCCCTGGGTTGACAATTTATGTAGCACTCAGTTGTTTGAATTAATAAGCAATTAAAGTGACCAACATTTTGGTGCCGTTGCTGGGGAAGGCAATCATAGATTTCAAAAGCATTAATTTTTTTCTTTTAGATGTGCAAAATGCATGAGAGGACGCAAGAAAACTAACCCTATTGGTGGCAATGGCAAAGGAAGAGGAAGAAAAACCTTTATTGATGAGATTATATCAAAATCTCAAACTTCTCAAAGGCTAAGCTCTCGAAAGTCAAAGACTTAGCATTCTCTTCAAACAAACTACGAAATGGAGGAAGTTGTGGGCACTGAAAAGCTTGAAGAAATAGTAGAAGATATTGAGGAACTAGTAGAAGACATTGAGGAACCAGTTGAAGACATTGAGGGGCCAACAGAAAACATTGAAGATCAGGCAAGTGCAACAAGAGAACAACCAATGGAAGGGAACTATGAAGGACTCTTTGGTGGAGGACAGGTAGGAGGAGAGGGAAGAGATGAGAATTCTCTCTCCACCTTGGGATTTCCTATTGGGGATCTTCCCAGAGGGGCAACTCCCATGAAGAATATCCCACTTTCAGCCTTACCTAACTTCCATGGTTGATATTCTGAAGATCCTGACGAGTTTCTTTTTGAGTTTGATATATTGTGTAGAAGCTATGATTATGTTACTAATGCTCAGAAATTGAAGCTATTTCCAGCAACATTGAAATGAAATGCACTAAGATGGTTTATGAGTCTGGGAGGCCATGTAATCACAACGTGGGAACAAATGAAGCAGAAGTTTTTGACCAAATATCAAGACTACTGTCAGACGATAGAAAAAAGGAAGGAACTATTTAAGATGGTCCAAAAGGAGGATGAAAATCTGGAGGACTTTGTGGAAAGACTACAATACAATCTACAGAGATCCAATCATCCCGATGTAAGTAAATATATTCTTAAAACAATATTATTGAAAGGGTTAAGGGATGATTGTTTAGACATGCTAAATATGCTTGGTAAAGGGGACATATCTAAATAATCATATGATGAAATTGTTAACCTGTGCAAAATATGTTCAAGAGGAGTTGTAAGGAATAGATCAAATAACAAGGATAATACATATTCAAGAGTCCAAAAATCAGCCAGTGGAGGAGCAACAAGTGCTGAAATAGGTAATTTACTTGAGGAATTCAAAACTGAAATTTTAAGCTCTTTTGCTTCACAGACTGACACCTTGCAGGTTAAGAAGAAACATGTAGAAGCAAAAGCCGTAGGAATTTACAGGGTAAGTTCCTCAGAAAGAACACCAAAAGGACACCGCTCACAACCAGATCTCAGATCAATACACCAGTATTTTTGACGTGGTTAAAACCCTCAAAGAGGGAAACAGTCCACGGCCTGAGCCAACGCGGCCACTTCAAGCAATTTATTAATCAAAGAATGAAAATTTACATAAGCTTCTCTCATGCACGGATTACCCTACAAATGACCCTCCATGCGCTTTAAATAGAATTCATGGACCAATCGGATGTCAAGCCACGTATCAAGTGTCGGTAATACTGAGGAGAGAATGAACCGTTGGATCACTACATATCGTGACCGTCGGATTGTAAGTTACAAAATGTACAACGGTAAAGAAACACACTTTACCTAACTCTATACCTAACTCTACACTAGACCAAGTTGTACTTAACTATTTCCTATGTGTTGGAATATCCTAACATCCCCCCTTAAGAACAACTTGGGATAGGATTGAAGGATTTACAAATATGACACAATAGGAGAAGGAAGGAGGCACTAGAGCCTATCCCCCCTTAGTGACAACTTCCTGAACTCCAACCATAAATCGAAGTTTAGTGAACTTCGCCTCTGTGAGAGCCTTTGTGAAGATGTCTGCAACTTGATCATCTGTTGAACAATATTGCACTTCAAGAACATGGTCATGAATGAGCTTTCTGATGAAGTGCATGTGTAGTTCAATGTGTTTGCTGCACTGATGTTGGACTGGATCTTTGCATAGCTGAATGGCACTTTGATTATCACACCAAAGTGTAGTCGGATGCTGCTGCTCAAAGCCAAACTCTGACAGGATCTGACGAAGCCACAAGGCTTCCTTACTAGCTTCTAAGGCACCACGATACTCTGCTTCTGCTGATGAAAGAGAAATGGCACCCTGTTTCTTGCAAGCCCATGTAATAGGTCCTGAACCAAGAGTGAACACATAACCGGCAGTAGACTTCCGATCATCAGGGTCACCAGCCTAATCGGAATCAGTGAAACCAACCAATAGAGGAGATGCTTTGGCACTGTAATGAATGCCAAACTGAACTGTACCTCGAACATAACGAAGTATTCTTTTAGCTGCTTTCCAATGACTTTCACGGGGGTTTTGCATGAACCGAGCAACAAGGCCAACAGCAAAGGAAATGTCAGGACGAGTATGGGTTAGATACAAAAGTTTTCCTACAAGTTGACGGTATAGGGTAGCATCAACTTCAGGAGAAGTACAAGTGACTGAGAGTTTGACTCCAGACTGAAAGGGAGAAGGGGATGGCTTACAGTCTTCCATGTGAAAATGACGTAGAATATCACAAGCATACTTGGACTGGGAAAGGGAAATACCCTCCTTGGATTGCAAGACTTGAAGACCGAGAAAATAGTGTAAGTGTCCTAAGTCTGTCATTTCAAATTTCCTTTTAAGGCTAGACTTCACATGGTTTATAAGGTTGGGATCACTACCAGTAAGGATAAGATCATCAACATAAAGAACAAGGATGATAAGAGAGTTGCCCACTTTCTTGGTGTAGACAATATTGTCAGAATGACACCTAGAAAAGCCAGATTCTAAAAGAAAGCTATCCATTTTGGCATACCAAGCCCGAGGAGCTTGCTTGAGACCATAAAGGGATTTCTTAAGTCGACATACAAGGCTGGATTCTGTTTGTATGAAGCCAATGGGTTGTTCCATATAGATTTCTTCATGCAAGTCCCCATGCAAGAAGGCAGATTTAACATCCATCTGATGGACTTACCATTTGAAAGAGGCAGCAAGGGAAAGAACAAGGCGGATAGAGTTCATTTTGGCAACAGGGGAGAAGGTTTTGGTGTAGTCAATGCCTTCAACCTGTGAAAAACCTTTAGCAACAAGACGAGCTTTATGTTTATCAACTTTCCCATCTGGTCCATACTTGGTTCTGTAAACCCATTTGCATCTGACAAGTTTTCGTCCCTTTGGTAGAGGAACAAGATCCCATGTATCATTTGCCAATAATGAATGATATTCTTCATTCATAGCTGCTTCCCAATCTGGATGGCCTAAAGCCTCTACAAAGGTGTCAGGATCATAATTTACTGGAGCTTGAGCCAGTAAAGAAGAGGCTCTCTCGAACTGAGAACGTGTGCGTCGCTGATCTGTAGGATCACCGGCAAGATCACCTGCTACATCTCGAGTAGCACAAACCCATTTTGGAAGCTCAGGAGCTGAAGGAGGATCCTGAGATGGTGAGGGAGGATTGTCATCCTCACTTTCATCATCTGAAGAAGAAATGTTTTCAAAGGTAGAGGAGATAGGGAGAGGTGGCACATCCGCTGGACTGGGCTCGCAGGCTGATATATTTTCATCAAATTTTACATCTCTTCTAATGATAACATTTTTGGACTTAAATGGAATAAGTCTATAGCCTTTGACATCTTCAGAATATCCAACAAAAGTACATTTTTCACTCTTAGGTTCTAAAGCTTTATGCTTTTCATCTGGAATATGGGCCCACGCTTCACTTCCAAAAACACGAAAGTGACTTACATCTGGTTTGATTGAGCTCCATGCTTCTTCTAGAGTGATATTCTTTAAAGCCTTAGTAGGAGTGCGATTTATTATGTAATTTGCACAGTTAATTGCTTCTGCCCAAAAACTAAGACCAAGTCCTTTAGATTGTAGCATACAATTAGCCATTTCCTTTAAGGTGCGATTCTTCCTTTCAGCTACACCATTTTGTTGTGGAGTATATGGAACAGTATGTTGCATTTGAATTCCATTCTCAGTGCAATAGTTGATGAATGTGTTTTTAACATATTCTCCGCCATTATCAGATCTTAACTTAAGAATTTGATGTCCAGATTGTTTTTCAACAAAGGCCTTGAAGGCCAAAAAAGTGTTAAATACTTCACTCTTGAGTTTTAAGAAGTATACCCAAGTGCGTCTGGAGAAATCATCAATGAAAGTTAAGAAATACTTGCAACCAGAGAATGACACAACTGGAAGTGGACCACATAAATCACTATGCACAAGCTGTAAAGGGGCTGAGGCGTGCCAAGAGGCACGTTTTTCAAAACTGTCCTGATGATGTTTTCCGAGTACACATCCGGAACAAACACCATCTCTGCAAGATACCATAGGAAGACCTGTCACCATATTTTATTTACATAGATGCTGAAGGGAGCGATAGTTTAAGTGACCAAATCGCTCATGCCAAAGTTTGCTCACTTCATCGTTATGAGCAACAAATACTGAGGGAAGATTTGATGACCCAAAGTTGTGAAACTTATGCAACCTTGTAGAATCATCAACAATGCCAGTAGCCAAAATCTGTTTAGGATCTTTTAAGTCCTTGATTACAACATCATGAGGTGAAAATTCAACGATTTTACCTTCACCTGAATGAGTTATCTGATATACAGATAGAAGGTTGCAGGATAAGGTTGGAACACATAATACATCATTAAACTGACCATTGTCTAGATGAACAGTTCCAGTCCCTACAACATTAAGAGATTTATCATCACCAACATATATATTTTTGGTGTTACAATCATTTAAAGAAGAAAACATGGCTTTGTTTTTGGCCATGTGATAAGAAGCTCCAGAATTAATGAGCCACTCATGAGAATGAGAAGAAGAAGATACATTTAATGCATAGCCAAACCGAGATGCTTGACAACCACATGCAGAAAGTGCCATTCCTAAAGATGAAGTTGAAGTTGAAGATTGCTCCAAATGGATGTTATGCTTCCTCATTGCTGCTTCCAAGGCTTCCATCTTCTTAAAGCATTTTGATTCTAAGTGCCCATCTCGATTACAAAAATTGCAATGTCTATCAGTCTTCTTCCCTTTGTTTTTATTTGTCTTATCATTTTGTTGAAATGATTTTTCATTTTGGGGCTGAAATTGCTTAGGACCCTTGTTTGGTTTAGGACCATTCTTTTTAGGATATGACTTTTTAGGATTCATTGAATTTGGTTGCTGCTGGGCGGCTAACGCTTTCTTGGAAGAGTTTCCAAGATTAAGAATACCAAGGTGTAAGAGTTTTTCTTGTTCTCTTATTAAAGAATCACAAAAAGAGTCAAAGGAAGGGGGCTTGTAGTCTTTTCCTTGAGAAATGAAGGCTTCTCTTGTAGAATGGAAGGTGGAAACAAATACAGAGTAGGCTGGTCCCAACTTAGTAAGGATGGAATAAATAAGGTTACTATCTTCTTTCTTAACCTTAACACCTTCCAAAAGATATCTAAGGGTCTTGAACTTAGACAAGAAATCTTTAATGCAAGAAAAATTATTAGGGTCCAATGTAAGCAACTCATTTTCAAGTTGATGGGCTCTAATTTCATTTTTAATCCCAAAAACTTTATTGATTTGTTCCATTGCTTCATGAGGAGTTTCAAGTTCTGCAATATGGAATCTAAGATCTGGAGAAATAGACATCCCTATCAAACCACGTGCTTGATCTTGTCTATTTTCCCATTTAGCAGCCTTCTCTTCATCTTTCGGTTTCTTTTCTTGGCCTGTGGCTATTCGGTAGAGACCTTTACTTCTAAGTAAATCCTCCATGTAGGACAACCATTGGAAGTAGTTGGTGCTGTCAAGGGTAACTTGGTATTGACTTTCCATTTCAACAGTAACTGAAGCTGAAGATGCTGAAAGTAAGTGTTCCAATGGATAGATCTCGAAAAATTAGGTTGGTTTAAAAAAAACGGCTTTGAAAAGGCTTTCGGATGAAGAAGTTATGGCTTTTTGAAAAAAAGTTGTTGAAGTTGCCGACAAAGTGCGGGAATGTGCGGAAATGAAAAAGTCCGCCCCCACAAAATGGAGACTTGAACCCAAGACCTCTACTCTCTTAAAATAGCTTTGCACCAATTGATCTATACAAAAAATTTGAGAGAGAGAGAGAGAGAGGGGGGGGGGGGGGGGGGGGCTTTGGGTTGCGTGCTTGCTTTGAGAAAGCTCTTTTTCCCTACAAAACAAAAAACACAAAACCCAACACGGACATGCAAAGAAAACGAACCTTGCGGCTCGAAGTTAGCTTTACCCAAAAAACTAAATATTTTCAAAAATTGAACCTTGCGGCTCAAAGTTAGCTTTAGCCGAAAAACTAAATATTTTTCTCAATGTTTTTGATTTTCCGAGATCACACTGAGGTGCAGGGAAAAGAGCATACGCATGAGAAAAATCCTTCCTTTCTGTTTCTGATTTGCCTAGATCGCACAGAGTCGCAGGGCAAAGAGCATACACAGAAATGAAAGGTATAGATCTGGTTAAAAAAAATCTAAATAAACCGAAACCGAAATAAGCAGAGAGAAAATAACAGTAAACTGCAAATAAACACTGTATACCTCCAGATCTTAAAAATGACGCAGCTAGGGCTACCGGAAACCTTTTCGCATGAAACGAAAGGGGTTCCTCACTGGAACAGATGCTCTGAACACAACAGAGCATTCCTCTCGGCCCGAAAGTAGTCAGAAACAGCAGATCTAGGAAACGGCAGTCGGATGCAGTTCTACCGGCTTCAGATTTGGATCACCAACGGACGCGGCCCTCAAATAGCTCTGATACCATGTAGGAATTTACAGGGTAAGTTCCTCAGAAAGAACACCAAAAGGACACCGCTCACAACCAGATCTCAGATCAATACACCAGTATTTTTGACATGGTTAAAACCCTCAAAGAGGGAAACAGTCCACGGCCTGAGCCAACGCGGCCACTTCAGGCAATTTATTAATCAAAGAATGAAAATTTACATAAGCTTCTCTCATGCACGGATTACCCTAGAAATGACCCTCCATGCGCTTTAAATAGAATTCATGGACCAATCGAGTGTCAAGCCACGGATCAAGTGTCGGTAATACCAAGGAGAGAATGAACCGTCGGATCACTACATATCGTGACCGTCGGATTGTAAGTTACAAAATGTACAACGGTAAAGAAACACACTTTACCTAACTCTATACCTAACTCTACACTAGACCAAGTTGTACTTAACTATTTCCTATGTGTCGGAATATCCTAACAGAATCTACTTTGGCTATCTTCTGTCCCAAATGCAGAGATAAACATCCACTAAGGGAATGCCCATTAGACAAAGTACCAATTTGCACCATTTGTGGGAAGGATCATGAAACTCAAAAATGCCCTTCTTTACCAGGAATAAAAGCGGCATTGCAATCAACCAAAGAGGAAGCTAAAGCAGTCTATTTTCTGACACAGAGAAGGCAATCGCAACCACGAGGACAAGGTATGAACTCTAATATGCCATTTACATCTTCTAATCATTGGAATAATTATCCTTCTTTTAATCAAGCAAACTACCTGCCCTTTAACCAGATGCAATACCCATCCTTCAATCAAATGAATTACCCACCCATGCAACAAACAAACCCTCCCTTTGTAGACCCTGCAATGTGGACCCCTTGGCCTCCACAACAACAATCTTGTTTTAATCAATGGAAACCATACTGGATAGCTCAACAAATCCCGTTGCCAAACCAATTTCCTCAGTTTCAGCAACCACTCCCTTTACCATCAGGTGCTCCACCAAATAATCAGATGATAAGACCCCAGCTGCCAGTTCAACCAAACCCTCACCCTAATAATAAAGTTGTGCAAGTCATTGATATTCAGAACCAGCCTATATCTCCTATTTTCCCTACGCAGTGTAATGATATCGATTTATGATCTGGGAGAATAGTTGAACCTATTATTGATGATATTACCTCTTCTGACTCTGACAAAGAAGAGACAGAGAGAAATAATTTACCAATAAAGGTGCTGAAACAACACAGCCACCATTCCTTGAGCATTTAGCTCTGACTAAGACACCTGAGCTACCTTCTTTTAATCTTTTAAGGGAATTATAGAATCTTTATGTTAAAATTCCACTATTACAAGCACTCAGAGATGTACCAATTTATGCCAGAACTATGAGAGATATTTGTATTAAGAAACCTGGTAGGAAAGCTAAAGATCCCCTTATAGTTCATGTTATGGATGATCTATCTACTTTAATGTCCAGAAAAGCTCCTCCTATTAAATATGGTGATCCCAGCCATCCTACAGTTACAGTACAAATTGGAAAAACTATTATTTCACGAGTTCTGGTAGATCTAGGTGCTGCTATAAATATTATGGCTCTTGAAACTTCACAACTCTTACAGCTGAAGAATGTGATTAGAGAGACACCAACCATCCTGGAGTTAGCTGAGTGTTCTACAATCAAACCAGAAGGAGTCATTGAGTACCTAATCATTTTAGTTGAATCCTGGAATTACCCAGCTGACTTTGTGGTATTGCAGACTAAAACAAAGTTGGGGGGACATCCTGTAATTTTGGGAAGACCCTGGCTGGCCACAGCCGATGCCTTTATCAGCTGTAGATCAAGTTCAATGACAATTTATAATGGATGTGAAACCAAGCAACTTACTCTTTATCCTCATGCCACACCTATGATTAATAATGATGATTCTGTATGGTTGGATTACGATGATAATGCTACTCAACCCATTTTGACTATTGGACAAGCCTTAACTCTTAAAAATACCACAGAGGATGAAGTAATTAGTAATTTTATTTCTGAACCCTCCTCAGTCACTTCTAAAACATATAATCAGTTGACTGCAATTTTGGAATCTAAGACCCAAGAAAAGCTTAAATCTGAAAATCTACCTCAAACATCAACTGCCATCTCCTCTAAAAGGATAACAGTAGAAATCGAACCTGGCAAAACATTGAACATAAACCCCAATTTAACAGATGCTGAAACACAACAACTAATGAAGTTACTTCGTGAAAATAAGGAAGCATTCGCATGGGACTATACAGATATGAAGGGAATCTCTCCTAAATTATGTACTCATCGCATCTATATCAAGGAAGGATGCCGATCATTGTATCAACCCCAGTGGCAAATGAATCCCAATTTGAAGGAAATTGTTAAAGAGGAACTTCAAAAATTGCTTAATGCAGGGTTTATATACCCCATATCTAATAGTGAATGGGTTTCTCCATTGGTGATAGTACCTAAGAAAAAAGGGAAATGGAGAGTGTGTGTAGATTATAGAGCCTTAAACAAAGCCACTCAAAAAGATCACTTCCCCTTGCCATTCATTGATCAGGGGTTAGATAGTTTGTCAGGAAAGAAATTCTTTTCCTTTTTATATGGTTTTAGTGGATATAACCAAATCAAAATTGCACCCCAAGACCAAGACAAGACCACCTTTACTAGTCCTTGGGGAACTGTTGCTTATAAAGTTCTTCCATTTGGACTATGTAATGCTCCAGCAACTTTTCAAAGAGCAGTGATAAGAACCTTTTATGATATGCTTAATGACTCTATGGAGATATTTATGGATGACTTTACCCCTTATGGTGTGACTTTTGAAGATGCATTAGAGAAGATGAGGTTTATGATATAATGAAGGCTTGTCATGATGGCCCTTGCAGAGGGCATTTTGCTGATAAGAGAACAACACACAAAATTCTCAGAACGGGTTATTATTGGCCCTCACTCTTCAAGGATGCAAAGAAATATGTTCGGGCCTGCGATAGCTGTCAGAGAATGGGTCAACCTAATCATAGAGATGAAATGCCATTGAATCCCCAGGTAATACTTGAACCCTTTGAAAGATGGGCTCTAGACTCTGTAGGGCCCATTAATCCTCCATCCAATCAAAGAGTTTACATATTGATTTGCACAGATTATATGACTAAATGGGTGGAAGCTAAGGCACTCATTAGAGCTAATGAAGAATCTATTTTAACCTTTCTATTTGAAGAAATCTTTGTTAGATTTGGAGTACCTAGAGAGCTAGTTATAGATGGAGGACCTCCTTTCAATTCTCATGGTTTTAAAGCCACCATTCAAAAATATCGTGTTCATCATAAAATGACTACACCTTACCACCCCCAAGCCAATGGGCAGGTGGAGAGTACAAACAAAGTTATAGAAGACATTTTTACTGAAATAGAGAAAGAAAATAGGAAGGATTGGTCTCAAAGGTTGCTTGAAGCATTATGGGCTTACAGAACTACCTGGAGGAATACTACAGGATTTTCTCCCTATGAATTGGTTTATGGTAAAAGTGTTGTTTTTCTTGTGGAATTTGAAATTAAAACCTTAAGAACTGCTTTAGCTATTAACCTTGATTTGACTGATGCACAGACAGCCAGGTTGCAGCAGCTTTAGGAATTGGATGAAAAGAGATTACATGCCATCCATCAAACAAATATGATTCAACAACAAAGAACTAGGTGGCATGATAAAACCATTAAGCATAAGCAGTTCCAAAAAGGTAATTGGGATTTATTGTATGATTCTCGGTTTGAAAATTTTCAAGGGAAATTACGAACAAGATGGCTGGGACCTTATGAAATAGATACTGTTTTTCCCAATGGAACAATAAGGCTCCTAACAATTGATGTTTCTAGAACACCATTATTAATAAATGGATATCGGCTTCGTCTGTATCAGCAGTCCATTTCTAAAGAGAATTTTAAGGCCACTTGCATGGCAGATTCATATTATATCTTTTTGGGGGAGCCTGTTGCCCCTAATTGCATTTAATTTATGCATTGTACTTTGTAGCATTAGATTAGATTTCTTAACTAATAATCCCTGTCAAGGGTTGGCATGTTACAATTAATTATTTTGCAGATCCCAGATGTAGGAGAGGCTGATTGAAAAGAACAATCCTACTGCATGCAGGTCTAAGCTTCATTTTGTGAAGAATTGTCATGTCATTTCAATCCATAATTCATTCCCCCATTTCCATCATTTTCCCCTTTTTCTCTTCCCTATGTTCCCCATTATTTTTCAGCAACATCTTTCCCATTTTTATCATTAATGAAATAAGTGTTCTTCAGCAACATTTTCCCTATTTCTCCCACTTATAGCAACATTTTTCCCTTTGTTGAAACACCAACCTCCATCCATTTTCCCATTGTTGAAACACCAACCTCCACCCATTTTCTCGTTACTGAAACACCATTTCTTCTTAAAGAATTACCACATACTACTTTCCGTTGTGAGAATCACCTCTTTCATTACTTTTATAACTCTGTTCATTCACTACCTTCTCCTATGATTATACAGGCCTTTCATATAATCACCCTCATGTTTCAAAACCCTCTTCCATAACTATTGATGATATATTATCAACATACACTATATTTTCTGAATATGAATCAAAGGTAAACATGAGGTATGTGATTATTATGTGTAAATATTATTAAACTATAGTTAATTAATGAGAAAATTATGTCATTATTACCACGATCCCTGTACATTTAAAGTCATTATTTTAGTCGTAGTTGGGGGGAATACCAAAATCATATGCCATCATTTCACAACAAACCAATTACCGTTGTTTTTTTACCCACGATCACGTCTTATCACCCCGCCTCTGTCCTGTTATTCCATGATCTCATTTGCAAAATTTACTCTGTCGGGAGCGCGGTAACTCGGTTTGTGACTATGCATTTTATTGAAGCTAGTAACTATGGGAGGACCTACTATTTGACATGAGCCCAACTCGATAGCTCTACTAGAATTACACCCAGAAGTGTATCAAAATTTTTAGTGGGCAGGCTAGGTAGACTACTTTCAGAGACTTCAGGGATTTTATCCATAGTAAGTCCTTGAATTTGCACGTAATTTACGGGATGGCTACTCTACTATCCATGGAGTTCGAATTCTGATATCAGAGTATGATATAGCATAGGTTTCAGGTCTACCGGTCACTAGCACTCGATGGTTTACTCATAAACACATCATTCTGAATGCACAGCAGTGCTTTCTTCTACCAGGAGAGCAGGTTGAGCCCAAAGGCTGGGGTGTCTGACTTCATTCATTACCGCCTCCATGGCCAACGGTTGCTAAATTCGTCAAGCATTATCTCACCTATGAAGGTCGCTACCAGGTAGTCTATCAGCATGATTTTGTCTTGTTAAATCATTTGAGACATGGTCGACTATTGAATATGCCATATTATTTACTTGGGTGTCTAAAGAATATGTCACATTACTATAGACATGCAAAATACCCACTCCTTTCCCTCACCCATCATCGTCTTGTCTAGCTATTAATTCAGAGGGATTTGGCTTGACAGAACCTTCCCCCTCTTAACAACCCACCCCTAGACCCTCAAGAAGCTGCTGAAATTTCTCAAGCAGCAGCTGAAATTCCCCAAGCAGCTGCTGAAATTCCTCAAGCAGCAGCTGAAATTCCCCAAGAAGCCACTGAAATTCCTGAAATTCCTCAACAAGCTCTTGAAATTCCTCAACAAGCTCCTATAATCCCTCAGCAAGCTGAAAATATTTCCGAACAACAACTAGGGAGCATTCCTGATCCCCCAGAAATTCCACCAATAGCATCAGCCAACCCAATTGACCCTTCCACTACATCAACTCCATCCCATAATTTAGCAAAATCATCTAATCCTACTATCCACATTCCTAGTGATGATTCTGAAGATAACCTTCCCATCACTATGCTAAAAAGAAAAAGGCAAAATAAGACTGCTTCCTTACCAGAAAGACGAACGAGGGCCTCAACTAAAGAAGCTATTATCCCTGATAACCCTCCCCCTCTAAAAAAACCCACTCATAAAAGAAAAATTACTGCTCTCCCTGCCTTTTTACCCCGAAGACGTATGAGGGCGTCAACTGAGGTAGCAACTGTTGCTACCATCCTAAATTCCTCACCTATTGGTCTAAAACCCCATACCCCACCACAGTCCCAAGTCCCTGAATCTTTACCTGTCTCACCCTCAGGCACTGAAACGCAAGAAATAGATGCCCAGGATTTTGTGACATCATTTCTTTTAGAAAAAGTAGCTACCACACAAGAACCAGCTACTGATTCAGCAGCTGCCACACAAGAACCAGCTGCTGATCCACAAAATTTAGATACCCAAGATGTTGTACAGCATGTAGCTGCCACATAAGAACCAGCTACTGATTCAGTAGCTACCACACAGGAACCACCTACTGATGAACAGAACATAGACGACTAGGATGTTGCACAACATGTAGCTGTTACAAAAGAAACAGATACTGAGTCAGCAGCTGCCACACAAGAACCACCTACTGATATGAAAAATCTAGATGCTCAGGATGCTGTAAATTATGTAGCTGCTAAAGAACCAGCTACCGATTTAGTAGCTGCCACACAAGAACCACCTACTGATGCTACGAACGATGTCGCTACTACAAAACAACAAGCTACTCATCCACTAGAACCAGCTACTGAGACTGTGACTGCTACACAAAGTCCAGTCACCCTGGCTTCCCTTCTACAGGAAAACGAGTTCCTAAAATCAGAACTCGAAGCTTATAAGTAGGAATTAATAACGGAAAGGGAAGCCTATGACAGAGAGCTTAATTTGTACACTTTAGCTCATGCAGCATCCACAACTGAGAAGAGTACAGAGAAAGACCGGTATAACGAATATATGTGCAGCCAATGTGGTAACATTTATCATCAAGCCAATTATAAAATAGTTGAAATTCCACTTCCTAGAGCCTCCCCTGCATCCACTTCTGTTGCAATTAAAGAGAAACGCCCTGCTGTCACACAAGAACCAGCAGGGCCTTCAAAAAATTTTGAAAAAGAGGTTAAACCACAAATACCTTAGCCTACTGTGACTATTAAAACTGAAGGTCCTATACTTCGGTCTACAAAAACTGTGTTTACTCAGACTGAACCTCAGCCTACAAAGACTGTTTTTAGTCAGACCAGTAGCACTCAAGCACAAATGGATAAATGGAAGAAAGAATATGTTATGTCGCAAGATAGGATCTTGCAGGAGCATAAATCATTGTGGAAAAATCATATATATTCAAACTGGGAAGTTTTGGAATAGGTACTCCAACACTCTTGTGCCTAGAAGAAGGAGAACAAACAGCGAAAAACTAGATTGCTCCTCATGTTGGATTTGGTTGAAAGATTATTAGCCACTAGGAAACCACCCTCCAATTACTCTCTTTTTCTTGCAGAACGTTTATCGTTCTTTCAAATAAAGACAATTAGAGATGGGAGACCTCATGAGGTATCTGGACCTGAACAGTTTGTGAAAACTTTCACAGAAGCATCTACTAGTGAAAAAAATTTACTCTGTGAATTGTATCTCCATAATGAAGCAATCCCTGAGGATAGGAAGCTCAATCTGAACCCTTTGGTTGGTGTTGTTCAGATTAGGGCCTTTGTCTCTTTCCTTGCTAATCAGCTCACATGGCAGAATGCCTTTCTTTCAGCAAGGCATAATGAAGACAATAATCTTCTATGGATTCGATCTAAGCCACTGACTTCTGCCATTTTTGTTGTTGAATATCGTCAGTTTTTGAAAGAACTAGGAATGGGTGAACACATCAGATAGCTACAAGCAGCAATGTTAGAAGACTGTCAAAATTATGTTAAAGCTAAGGGAGCTCTTGCCTTAAAATCAAACAACTTATTTTGGCAACAGTGTTCTAAGGAGAGGCAAGAGTATCATCCCTTCAGTCCTCCCAATGTTGAAGCAACAATTTCACGGGTACCTGACTATGTTAAATGTGTTCAGCAGTGTGCTGAAAAATGGGTAGGATATCATTTTCATTTCCCTCTTCTATGGATGCCAGCATAAGAGTATAGGGCTCATTACAGGTTGTCCAAAAAGGAGGAAGCAACAACATGGCAGAGGTTACAAAATGTTCACGGCTTCAGAGATCTGGCTGACAGTGCCTTCTATAGTTACTGCCTAAGTAATTTGCACTCCAAGGCCTAGTACCCGGACTCAGATTCAGAGTAAAGTTGCATGAGAACATGCAACCCTTTCAGTTGGGGTGGATGTTAGGACCCTACACTGTCCCTTTTTTATCATATATTTTGCTATTATGTCATCCTTTTCCAACCCATATTTAAAGTCCATGTTATTACTTTAATCAATTTTTCCAAAAGTATACAATATTTCTTCTCATTAATATACGTTTAATTTATTTTGCATATAATTACATTACCTTCATAGTTAATCGTTGAATCGAACAGTTGCTGAAATAGTTTATCGTTGCAGTCTACGTTGCTGAAACAACATGAAGACTGTAGGGTTATCATTACAGTTTATGTTGCTGAAATAGTTAGAATAGTGCGCAAATCCCATTGCTGAAACAACCCGTTATTTGCGTTTTAGATTCAGTAGCAACAAAAGGAGATCATCAAAGGAGTTTCTACACTAGCCGTAATGACTACATTCCAAAGTCAGCATTACCATAACCATTGTAACAACATTTTGTTAATGGAAGAACTAATCACCCTATTTTGGCATATTGGGTTAAAAATAGGACTTATAATGTAATCAATTGTAATAAATGTGTCCTCTTTAAAAAGAGGAGACATCTACATTAGACATACTATCAATAGATTGCGGGAAGGTTTAGCTGAAGGAAAGAACTGGAATCTTTTGTAATATGATACATTGACAGATGAATAAAATATTGTTTTGACCATTCCTTTCTAGTTCCTTTTTCTGGGGAATCTTGTGAGAAGGATAGGGCCCACGTTCATCATAAGATTCACCCATTACATTCCTGTAGTGTGTTAAGCGTGTTATCTATTCATACCTTGTTAAGTTATGTTTACTGAATATTTCTTATGTGTTATTGCTGAACTTTGTTTTCCAATTGCTTGTTGCATTACTTTCTTGAATTCATTCATAGTTAATCAGTGATTGCTTTATTGGTAATTGAGTTTACAGAGTGAGTTGGTGAGCATAGTAATTAGAAACATATGCTGAAGATTCCTGCTTGGGGAGGGTCTTGTTCTCTGTTACAGCATAGCTAGTCCCTTCCTTTGCAGATTGATTTCTTTTACTGGATTATTCTTTTTAATGTAATCAAGAATTCTTTGATAATTGTCTGCAATAGATCATTCTTGTTGTAACTCAGAGGGGAGCTTCAGTTTGCTTAAGGTAAGGTGTTATTAGTATATTCAGTACTACAATTTTTACTGCTTTTGAGATTGAGCACATATAGTGTGTAGTTGCCTTTAAAATAAACAAACTTCCTTGGGTTGAAAATTTATGTAGCACTTAGTTGTTTGAATTAATAAGCAATTAAAGTGACCAACAATTGTCAAACATTATAGTGTGTAATTGCGGGCTGGTCCCATCACCAAACCTTTTGGATTGTGATAATCATATATTTTTTCAGAGAGTGCATGTATAATTAATTGTTATGTTGCATGAGTTTTTGGAATGTGGGAATGTTGGGAACTTCGGTATGGGTGTCAGGAATGACCAGAGGTTTACCCAAAATTTACAAGAAACTACTAATTAATATTGAATCAAAATATTCAAATATTAAATCAATTTAAATATATAAATAATGAATATATAATCTCTCTTATATATAAATATATTCTCTGGGTGTCTCTCTCCCTGAGTCTCTCCCTTTTATATATATATATATATATATATATATATATATATATATATATATATATATATATATATATATATATATATATATATATATATATATAAAATGTCAAGTTCATTATAAGTTCTCTCACATGTGACAAGTCTTTGAAACAATCTGACTTAAAAATACAAAGGAACAATTTTACATATGTTTCTCAAGTTATTCTTAAGAGAAAGAGCAAAGAAACTCGAATGTTTAAGCATTGACTTCCACATACAATATGCACACACAATAGTTTGTGATATATATACATAAAAATCAAAATAAATACTCATCAGCATGACATTCAAGAGATTGTTCCAGTTTCTCAATTAAGGATATTAGTGTTAAGGTTGTCTTTGGTCTTTCTTCCTGCAAAGGTTTCGACATAAGCTCATGTTTTATGGGAATCTCAACATATTTCTCTACAGGGTTTGTATTCCCCAACCCCAAGGAACTCCATAACTCCAAGAAAGGAAGTCTTCAAAGTTCCCGAATCTTTTCCTAGCTCACAGTTCCAAAGCTCTAGGGAGCGCACAAACCATTGGAATAGATTTCCCACCTCTTGGAAGCTATTCCAGTGTAACAAAGATTAATTGTGTTTCATTTATCCTAGGGAGATTAATACACTAATTTTGAAACTGCAAAGAGCCCATACTCTAGGCTAAGCTAAATGGACATCATGTAACTCAATGAACTCCCCACATCCAAAATCCATATTTTACAAGTTTAATAATGATAAACCAGTTAGTTTAGTAATACAAAGGAGTTAATTTTGAAAAGTACATTAATTATATAAAAGATATTATCAAAATATATCAATACTTTTTATTCTGAACATAATATAGAAATTTCTTATTAAAAAAAGGAGTTTACTCTATTCCTTGTAAATGGGAAACACCTATCAACTTAAATCTATAAAGCTCCCTAACCAAATGGTCCATTCATAACCCAGAGCATCTTTGATTATTTGCTGATATTGACCATTATTTTTTTCAATGTGAAAAGTAGTTAGCAAATTATGTAGAGATGTAGACCGTTAAGCAGAAACAATGCGTTAACCCACAACATCTTTGATTATTTGCTTATACAGTTCTCTTTGGATTCTTTTATATTTCCATATTCTCTATTTCATTGTTTATAGCTCTAGCTTGTGGAAGCCTATGCTGAATTTGAGTGAATCTGGCGACTTACATAACTCTAAAATAAGTTCCTCTTAAGTAAAACATTCTTAGGTGAAAGACATGTATGAGTTACATATCCTACACAAAATCTCCTCCCAGCTAGCTATTTCGACGGCGCAGCAAAAGGGCGGTTGTGGAGCATGGCTAATACTAAGCCATGAGAATCATTACAAGATTTTTTTGGTCTGGAGGAAACGGTATAAACATGATAGCTGAAATATTAGTTTTGTGGGATATGTGGTTTGCAAAACACATAGATCTGACTATTATTCATATTTTCGAGATTCTAAAGTTTTTATTGATGGTATGATTGGTACTTCTATCTTATCCTCTCCACACTTTGATAGCTGGCTAAACCATATTAAGCATCTAAAATAATCTTTCCAAAACATTTCCTTTCAGCACATTTTGGGAGAAAGAAATATTGTTGCTAATGTTATGTCCAAGAAAAAAGACTCACTGTAGATGCTGGTAAGATGCACTACCACCTCCTCTAGAATAATGAACTAAGTGAAACAAGCACCTTATTGCTCCCATAGAACTAATTTGGTCTTCTTTACTATTTAATATTTTCATCTGTATGTTTTTCGGGAAGAAAAAAAGCATGATTATATTATATTGATCCTGTATAAACATTACCGGCTAGTACATATCATGTAAATTACATATATCATGATCCAGGGGAGAAACTTCTGTGCAGATACTACAAAAACTCAAATGAGAAAAATAAGACTTGTGCAAAGACGTCTCTAGCATCCCGCTGGGAGCATGAAACAGAGATAGATACTATCATAAAAGACCACCATATTCATGAGAAAACAAAAGGGATACAAAAAGGAAAATACCATAGTCGGATCATATGAACACATTGAAAAGGGTCAGAAACCCAGAATACAGAAGTCCTGTATGATATAAGACTCCCCATATGCCAAAACCTCCAGAGACCAGGTACCTATGCCGAGGAGAAGACCCTGCTTAGACAGACAGTCCGCAACCTGATTCCGAGCCCTGTAGATGTGCTGTATGGAGCTGCCAACCATGAGGTCCCAAAAAAACATAATTCTATCCAACCAGCCAGTAAGATGTGGGCATCTGATGAGGAAATTACCATTTACATGATCTACCATGGATTTGGAGTCCCCGAAGATAGAGATGGAATGTATGTCAAAATAGATACAGAAAGCGAGCAGACCCGCAAGGGCCATCACCTCCGCCATGCTGTTTGTCCCATTACTAGCATTCCAAGCCAGTCTGTAATGAAGATGCTCACTTATGATTATGAAAACCCCACAGCCACAAGAATTTCGTTGGGCAGCGCCATCAAAAAAGGCCATCGGGGGCCTAAGGAGAGGATCAGGCAGCCCATTCCTGTTGGACTTTTTCATTTTTGGACTCTTTTTGGGGACAGAGCCGAGAAAGAGAGAAATGTTTTGTGTAATATCCATGAGAGGCACCTTTGCATCGTTAAAAATTTTATTGTTCTGCCAACTCCAGGCACACCATAAAGCAGTCACAAAGATCGGCCTCCATGATTCTCGCTGCCTACCCCACCAAACGAAAGCAGCTTGAGTAGAGGCATGTGAAACAAGGGGAAATCCATATAGAAAAGCCAGTTCCTGCCAAATTCGCAGAATGGAGTTGCATTGAAAGAACATATGAAAATTTGATTCCTCTGCCAATTCACACATTTGGCATCTGCTCGGCCCATGCCAATTTCTTTTCCGTAAGTTCTCCCAGGACAGGTTTTTATTATAAAAAACCAACCATGAGAAGTAAATGAGCTTGGGAGCGCACCTTGATTTCCAAAAAGCTGTAGGAAACAGTGGATAAGAGAGCGCATACTTAGAAGCCATCATATCAGCATATATATCCTTGACACACACCTGTTTGTTTGCACCTGGCAAAAACCAAACTAAAAAATCATGTAAGTTGGACCGGAGAAACCCACAGTTCCTCAGGGCATTCCTGAGCGGATTCCATAGATATAACAGAGACACTGGCAGGCCAATATCATCAGCCGATTTCCAAATGGGAATGGGACCCTGCCAGTCTGCAATCAATTTATCCCAAGTGAAGTATCCTTTGCCGTGTAGAAAGGAAAGGATCCTATCAGGTATAGAAATGCCTACGCGTCCACTCATAATGGGGTCGATTCCGATGAAGATTCTTTTACCTGTTTGGAGGCTCCATTTAAGATTGCTCAAGAAGAAAGGTTCAATTTTGCGGAAGCTAAGCCAGATAGCAGAACCGCCCTTTACACCAATCCTTTTCAAACGGTACCAGTGCTCCATACGTTTACCTTTCATGTATTTGATTTTTATGGTATTACTCCAAGGACCATTCCCATAGATGCCTCTCCACAAGGATTTGCACAGAAGAGCTTTTCCAAAGGTTCTTAAATCTAATAAGCCCCAACCACCAGATGACTTCGGCCTAGAAATCTTCTCCAGAGAAGTGAGATGATATTTTCCTTGAACTGAATTGCCGCCCCAGATGAAATTTGAAGTGATCTTGTTCATTTTTTGAATAATGCTTGCAGGGAGGTAGAAAATGTGTGCCCAATACACAGCAAGTTGTAAAAGAACAGCACGTGTTAGGACTATTCTTCCAGCCAGAGATAGGCATTTATATTCCCAGGAGGAAATCTTTTTGTAATATTTGTCTATGAGCCATTTCCAGTCCTCTTTTGAATATCCTTTTGCCTTTAAGTGAAATCCCAAATATTTAACACCCTCCCTGATTGACTTTGTGGCGACACCAAACATATCAGCAATCCACGCCACCATCTCCATATTGACATCGTTGTGATATAGGATAGATTTTGATTTATTTATTTGTAAACCTGTGGCCCTTTATTAGATCTTATATGTCCCAAAAACAATGTACATTTCTGATACTTCTCATAAACACAACATTGATTTTGCTATGAGATTTATATATGTTTACACCATATATACCATCACATGTTTCTCTTGCTTTTAAATTGGAATGATTAACCAAACTTTCCATCTCAGATTTATTGATGTAGGAAAATTTTCAAATATTATACTCTTACATATATATAAACTAATGTGTTTTTCCTTTGGAAAAAATAAAAATAAATTTCACTCATTTCCCTTTCAGAAATATATGAATATAGTTTCTTCCTCTCATTCACCTTTTCATAACACAAAATCTCACAAATTTTCGTTGATTTATTAATTTTATAATTTTTTTTAATTTAAATTTAAATTAATTTTAATATTAAATTTATTAATATCAATATTGATATTAAAATTTCAAAATAAAATTATAATTATTAATATTAACATTAATATTAAAATTTCAAAATAAAATTATAAATAAAGTTTAATAATATTTTTTTTGTTAAGTTTGGGAGGACTTTCTTATTTTTGATTTTTACATGTCCATTATTCACCCCACAATGGAGGGAGGGTAGTACAAGATTCGAACCCAAGATATCTCGTTCGGTAAGACTTCATTCCATGGCCATCGCCACTTGAACTACCCGAGGCGAACAATTTTATTAGTAATATTATTAACATAATATTAATAAATTAATAATAGTATTAATAACATATAAATAATATATATTGATATATTAATTTATAAGTTAACATTATGCCATTATAATATCTTTTAATGTTTTTTTTTTTCTAAGTAAAGGCTAAATCTATTAATAAAGAGAAAATATTTACAAGGAGGTCAAGACCTCAGAGGAGGCTGAAGCCATCCAACAACACTGACCCAGAGAACATAAGACCAGATAACCCAATTCCCGGATTGAGATGACCCAATACATAATTCCCAGAATCCATACATACAAAAAATGCTGGCCAAGGTGGTAAACAACATTACAGGGCATATGAGAACTGTGGCCATGATA
The DNA here is from genome assembly GCA_031772625.1 of Pinus tabuliformis. Taxonomy (NCBI): domain Eukaryota; kingdom Viridiplantae; phylum Streptophyta; class Pinopsida; order Pinales; family Pinaceae; genus Pinus; species Pinus tabuliformis. The sequence goes on from CM062807.1 coordinate 738,034,175, forward strand.
ATTTCTGTGCTGCCCTGATAACCATATGCAAAACTGAACAAAAACAAAGGCCTGATAAACTTGCCGAGCCAAGACCTGATACAGAGCATATGACCATGAGAGCTGATAACTATGCCGAGCCAAGACCTGATACAAAACATGTTGACAAAAGCCAGAATAGCATAACACATAGGATAGAAGAACCAGAAGGGAAACTGCAACAGCAGGCGCGGTTCCGGAGGCATCATGCATTTTGCAAAGGGTCCCGAGCATCCTTCTCCACCCGGCAAGGAGAGCCCATCCACATGTCATCGACATTGTCCCCGGCGCCCGTGTCGCTGCCACCTGGAGGAGCTACCAAACACAGATTGCAATCAGATGGGTGCGCCGGATCGACCGCGGTCAAATTGTTCTGAGCATTATCTTCTGGAGGCTTAGGGACCTCAGGAACGTTCCCCTCAACCTGCAAGTCACCATGATTAAACACAGTTCCTACCTCATCTCCCTGGAGCACGCTATCATCCTGAGACTGCGAGGGTGAGGTATGGACAGAGATACTGGGCCTGTCTTCTTCCTCAGCCAAAATGACAGTAATGCTAGCTGAGAGAATCGGTCTGTTGAGACGACTGTGAAATTTAAAGCGGGTGGTTTGGAATGAATTATGTGGGAAGGGCTTACCATGATCAGAGGATGGGGAAGCCGAATCCAAAGGTATGATGTTCTAGGGAGTAGGCTGAGAACGTCCGCGGTTTCCATCGCTGCCTCCATGGCGAGAGCAACCACGGCGACGCACCATCGTCAGGAGAACAAAGAGACCTGAGGGAAGAGATGAACAGGGCCAGACAGAACATGATCGAAGGTGGGCAAGCCAGGTAAGGAGCTTACACCGGAGAAACCACCAAGCTACCAGAGCAACACAGGGATGCAGGAATAAGGACAGGCTGATGAAGAGAGACCCGATAAGAATGATAGCCGAAACCACAGACGAAGCCATGAATATAACAACCTGCGAAGAGTCTCGAACAGGGAGCGCATTCAATACCGAATGCTTGAAGAACTGCCGGTACAGAGAGTGATTCATATCATCCGCGGGAGGAGATTGAAGGCCGTGCAGGATTGCCAGGTGCAAATCCAGCTGCCGGCTTGACATGAGCCCGCATTGAATGAGCCTCGAGAGCACCCGCATCCGGGTATAATATCTTTTAATGTTAGATTAGGTTTATATTATTAAATTTTATTAGGACTTATAATATTGGGTTTGAAATATTATTCTTAGGGTTTTATATTAATCTTAGGGTTTATAATTCTAAAGGTTAAGATATTAAATTTTATATATTAATTTTAGGGTTTAATATTAATCTTAAGGTTTATAATATAAATCTTATGGTTTATAATATTAAGTTTCATAATGTTAGGGTTTTTTAATATTAATATATTAATATTAAGGTGTATAATATTAATGTTGTGATTTCATATATTAAACTTTGGGTTTATAATCTTAAGGTTTATAACATTAATGTTAGGTTTATAATATTAATCTTATTGTTTATAATCGTAGAGTTTAATATATTAAATTTTGGGCTTAATATATTAATTTTAGGGTTTATAGTCTTAAGGTTTATAATATTAATTTTGGGGTTTATTGGTATTTGGTTTAATATTCAGGTTTAATATTGTCACGTTGGAATGGTACAAAATCTATCCAACATTGCATTGTGACAAACATTATCTCAATGTGATAATCAATATGACGATCATTGTCGTAATGTTACATTATATTGTAATTTATTCAATGTCACATTACAACATTAGAAAATGAAGGTTTAATATTAGGGTTTATAAGATTGAGTTTATGATGTTAGGGCCTAATTTTGGTTTATAATATTAATTCTAGGGTTTAATATATTAATATTAGGGTTTATAATATTAGGTTTTATAATATTAATTTTATGATTTATAACATTGGGTTTTATAATGTTAGGGTTTATAATATTTGGTTTAATATTATGGTTTAATATTGTGAAGTTGGAATGGTATAGAAATCTATCCAACATCAGAGTGTGTCAAGCATTGTCGCAATGCGACAATCATTGTCACAATGTTACATTATTTTGCAGTTTGTTGCATTGTGATATTTCAAATTTAGGTTTTGATATTAGGGTTTGTAATATTAATCCTAAAATTTGTAATAAATTATTTTTAGGGTTTATAATACTAGTATTAGGGTTTAATATTAATCTTAAGGTTTATATTCGTAGGGTTTAATATATTAAACTTAGGGTTTGATATAATAATTATAGGTTTTATCATATTAATCTTAGTATTTTTAAATATTAATCCTTAGGTTTATAATATGTAATCTGTGGTTTATAATATTTATCTTAGAGTTTATAATATTAATATTATCATTTATAATATTGGGTTGTATAATGGAATGATTTTATAATATTAATATATTAATGTGAGGATTTATAATATTAATGTTAGGTTTTAGTATATTAAATCCTAACATTGTGACAATCATTAACACAAGGTTTACAATATTAATGTTAGGCTTTATAATATTAATCATAGGGTTTACAAACTTAGTGTATCTAATATTAATGCTAGGGTTTATAATATTAAGCTTAGCACTTATAATATTAATCCTAGGGTTTAATGTTAACATAATCTTAGGGTTTATAATATTAATCCTACGGTTTAATATTAATGTTAGGATTTAATATACTAAACTTAGGGGTTATAACCTTAGGGTTTCTAATATTAATTTTATGATTTATAACCTTGCAGTTTAATATATTAATCTTAGGGTTCATAATATTGGATTTTATAATGTTAGGGTTTAAAATATTTGGTTTGACATTAGGGTTTAATATCGTGACGCTGGAATGGTACATAAATTTATCCAACGTTGCATTGTGATAAACATTGCCTCAATGTGATAATCAATATGACGATCATTGTCGAAATGTTACATTATATTGCAATTGATTCAACACTGTATTACAACATTAAAAATTGGGGTTTAGTATTAGGGTTTATAATCTTATTTTATAATATTAGGTTTATAATATTAATCTTAGTGTTTATAATCTCAATATTTATAATATTATTTGTAGGGTTTATAATCCTAGGGTTTAATATATAAAACTTAGGGTATAATGTATTAATCTTAGGGTTAATAACACTAGGTTGTATAATGTTAGGTATATAATGTTTGGTTTAATATTAGGCTTTAATATTGTGACATTGCAATGATACGAAAATCTATCCAACATTGAAGTGATATTAATCACAGATCACTAAACCAATCAAAGATTACCATACTATCCCATCATTACCAATCAATATTCCATTCCACATGTAACCCAATCAACATTGTCAGAAACATATCATCAAGATAGAGACACCATTGACATTCAACAACAACCAAAGTAGAAATCATCAAATGGGATCATCAACCCACACTGCAAAACCCTAGAACATATACACAACATCAATGAAACATATCAATGTATGTAAGCAACTACCATGCATAACACTCGTGTACATATCTCAAAGTACTGAAGACCATATCTCATAATATATACATGACCCTACAAAGATATATTTTTGTTTGTACGCGACTATCCAAAGACAAACTTGTGTATGGATCTAAAACCTTTTGCCGCAAACATAACTTCACTCTCTACAAGCTTTACCATCAAAACTACAGACCTTTGAATTATTCATTATATCACAACATCATTATAACCACATCTATCATTGTTAGCTACTTAGACATTTGCAATAAGTAAATCAGTCAAATATATTTGTTAACATACTTTATATCTTTCAGTTATGAGACTTCTCCTTTCTTCCTGATGCATGCTTGTGGCAAATCAGATCACACATGAATAACCCATTACATGCACACTTAACACCTTGATCTACATCTCCTTATATATTTTTAGCCTTGGCCAATACCTTAGGTAAATCCCTTGGTAATGTCATTAGTATTCTTTCACGGGATCAATTAACCATTTATGCTCCAATTACTATGAGCCATACCATGGTAATGACCCCTAGTATCTAAAATTCCATGGTTCAGATTTAGTATGGGACTTTTCCTCACTGGACCTCTGTATGAATGTGGTCCTTCTTTACAAGACCCGCGTATACATTCTCAAACTTCATTTTAGTCATCCATCTAACATTGAACTATCATTTCTCTGTTCATAGCATTTGTAGCATTTGTACCAATCTGCATGAGTTCCATAATCATCATATAGACATCAATTACATATTTATCAATCAGGTTTCCATCAAGGACAACACATTACCCATAATGCCAATAATCTCCCCCTTTGGACTTGATGGAAACCACTTTGGTGTTTGGACACCATATGCAAACACCTGCAAATACCAAGTCTTTTCTCCAAATACCTCTCTTCAAACACCAAGCTTCTCTCCAAGCACTCTTTGCTAAAAACCAAGCTTCTCTCCAAGAACTCTTCGCTAAACTCCAAGCTTCTCTGCCCCTTTGACGACAAGGGAAAATGGATGATCTAGGATGAATGAAGTGCTTCCCTTGTAGTGGTGATTGTTGTAGGTATGATCGACTGAAAAGATGCATATTGACCATGCTCCCCCTAAGTATATGTTGGACCTTCTAAAGATATTCAATAAAAGTACAAGACTTTACGACTCAACCAAAAATGGCCTTTCATACTACCAAAGACTCATTATCCCATGATTACATCAATCACCCAATATATTGTGTTTACATATTGGAACTAGATTTTACATTAATGTCCCAAAATAATGGGATTACATATATGACATGACTCGATCCCAATAGGCCATACACGACTAAATTTTACAATGATTACAACATGGGTCTTTTTCATGACCTTTACATCATGAGACATATAAGAGACTTATAACCAAAAACAGGGACCTCCACCATGATGTAGCAAGACCATAATAATCATCAACAACCATCATCCACCATACAGGAATCTACAACATAAACATCTGATAACAACAACATAGGCGGCAACATGAACATCCTTAATATCTAAGATAAGACAATGTAGCATCAATATCTCCAACATCATCAACATGTGACCAAATATGTGATGCTTTGAAGCATCACCAAGAAATCCATCAACCAACATTGATAATAGCATATACATCCTCCTCATCAGGTATATCAGGTAAGATTAACAAACCATTAACAACTTTACCAAGTGCAACTGAAGCAACGTATAGGCATCATCAATAACTTCATTATATGGAATCCATTCATCATTGATAACAAATGACATAATGAAAAAAAACATATGTTTCTTCAGCAGTAACAATAGTAACAACCATACATTAGGAATGATATGTGATCATCATAAACCATCATGCAATAAGAAATGCTCAAGAAATCATAATGCCAATAATGAAATATTAGAGGCATAACATATGCTCCCTCTGAACTTGTGTGAAATCTTCATTGTCAAATCTGATCATATCTAAATCATCAATCAGTAAATCCATCAAAGAACTACAATAGCTATAACATTTTGCAACAACTCATGAACCATCATAAACTAACATCATTATAAGCAACATATGAGCATCTTTAACATACTGTGACAAATCAATGTCAGAAGTAGAAAGCCAATAATAATTGATGGAAGCATATAAGAGCCCCCCCTGAATCCGTTCCACCCCTTTTTCATTATTGATAGGAATATGCGACTGTATAGACTAAAAACAATGTATACACACGATTATCCTTTATAAGATTCATGTATTGAAAATAAACTACTCATGTTTTCAGTCACAACTCCCCTTGAATGTGACATGTCTGTTCCTGTTCACAGTTCCCAACCATGGGGTGAATGAAACCCAATACATAGATCGGTTGCTAAAAGAATTAGAAAAGCTTTCATTGTATCGCTCAGACTATAGAAGAATTCTTGGATCCAAGAATTGATAATAGCGAGTTTATTCTTACCCAGAATGATATAAGCACTTATAAAAGCAAAACCTATTAGATTTGTTAATAAATGTGATATTATCTGGATACAATCTTCATTGTACATTTCGACCAATTGGATCGTTTCTTTGTGAATCTCTATATGAAGAGATTGTGAATGTGTTCCCAAAGAATCTTCCACCATTCTTTCTAACAAGAATAGCTCTTCTATTTTCTCAAATCTTCCTAGAGCATTTTGTTCCTGGAGATAATAATTTTTTTTTTTGAGATTTAACCGTATTCCACCAATTTGTAACCCAAGGCTCCAAACCTTTCCGTAATGAAATAGGAATTACCCAAGGTAGTACTACTAAACATGCGAGATATCGTAGGGAAGCTGATGCTTTATATTCGGACACTTCCAATTCGTGAATCGCTAACGAACCTGACTCACTTGTCAGTTCTGTTCGAAATCTAGACAAAGTACGAGTGATAGAATGAGGTATGGGATCCATAGATTGATCTATTGCGTAATTGTTTGATCCCGATCAAAAAAATATACTCGGGAAAAAAGTAAAAGGTTTGTTCAAAATGGGTGAGACGGAGCATAAGGAGATCATTCCAAATCATTTATATATGGACCAATTATCTATTCATGTTTTTCATCTTCTTCTTTTTTAGAAGAATAACTTGAAGTAACATAAGTCTTATTCATTGCCAAGATCTTTTGAATCCTGATCACTAGATCCTTTACGAATATTTCCCCAGTTATCTCCAAAGATGAAAAACGCTCTTGAAAAATGAGAGAACGACAAAAAGTCATAATTGGATCGTGATGAGAGGAAAAAAGCATTTTAGTTTTAGGGAAACCGGACCACTCTATCTAGTAATTGTTGTTTCTGAGACATCATATTCATCTACTGGTACCAGTTCTATTTTAACTTATTGCTTTTTCTATATTACCTCTTTCTATACTATTTCATAAAAATAGTATATTGTTCGTAAAGATCCTATATCGTTCCATTTTCATACAATGAAATTTCAATAAATATTTCATTGTATGAAAATGGAATATTTATTGAAATTTCCTGATTGGATATTTATTCATGTTCCTTTATCCTCGACATATATTCAAATGTTTTTACATTTGAATGTATGTCGAGGATAAAGACACCCCCGATTTCAAAACCCTTCAATGGATACACGCAAGAAACAGGCTGATTCAGCGGCTTTCTGTTCGATCTCCTTTAGGTTCACATTATCACCAGTACGAGTTAAAGGAATGTCTTGTCGGCCCTTTATTTCCATATAAAGAACACGATGAGGGGAAATACCTTCTTGAATTTCCATTTTGATCATCTGAATATCCTTCATAAGAAATCGTAGGAAAATACGACGATTTATTCCGGGAAATCCCCAACGAAAAAGACATACAATTCCTTTTTTTTTATCGAACTTATTATAGCCACTACCCACATTGAACAAAATTGTGCACCACAGATAAGAGCTAATGAACAGACCTGCAATACCATAAAAACACATTACAATTCCTTGTGGAACAAAGAGTATTTGCTGAGATGACAATAGGGGTATCAGGTTCTCACCAAAATAACTCGAGATCCCGACTAGGAAAAATCCTAGTGAACCCAGAAAGAGGATACAAGCCCAAAAGAAATTACTTCTTTTTTGAGACCCTGTTATAGGTTCTATCCAGAGCCATTTGGATCGACGATTCATAAAAAATTGTATTCAATTCCATCCTATTGAAGTTGAGGGAATAGCCAACTTTTTTATCCTTTGGTTCCCAAACTCTTATGAACTATCTATATAGATAGATAAATTTTCAGTTAAGTCAGCCAAGTTTGTCTTCTTGTCCATTCTTACCATCCATTTCAAATGGGTCCTTCCCTAATTTCTCAATTTTAGAAACAACATTGGATCAGTGGAGTATAAATATCTCCTGGAATAGATATCTATACCGTATGAAAAAAGAAAACCGACCACATTAACATATTGACCCATACCTATTTATTGACATATGTGTAGATCCTATCTGTATATGTATATGAATATGAATATGAATAAATATCCATATTCATATATATATAATTTGGATATTTATACCTATTTTGTGTCTATAAGAGTTCTATCTTATATCATCTAAAATAGATATAGATATCCTATATGTTCTGCAATTGAAAGATCTAAACCCATTTATTAAATCTGATTTGATCATATTCATAAAATCTTGTCCTTCTGAATATACAGATGAGAAAGAACCATTGTAATTGCCGGAAGTAATAAGCCGACTAAAGGCACCAAAATAGAGGGTAGGATAGGGAGTAGGTTAGAGAGTAGGTTAGAGAGTAGGTTAGGGAGTAGGTTAGGAATTATCATAGAATGAGTACCTTACTTAATCAATGAAATGTTTATCCATATTACAAAGAATAATTATAAGGTCAAATAAGTGATGGGACCAAATAAGTGGTCCCATTCGTCCTTCTTCATAGAATACATGTATGCAAGTGTTCGTTGTTCCTTTCCCCGTCTCTCCCAAAAATACTAAAAAAGCATTTCCAGTTGGGGCAATTTTTTTTTTTTTTAATAAGATCTCGATGAGTTCAACAATGAGTTCTATATTACAACATAGAGATCCATTAGAACACTTACTATATAAGTAAAATAGTGGAAGAACATGAATCCTGACCAAAATTTCTCTGATTTCTAAAAGAGGAGAATTGGCTATATGGATTGTTAGTATAGGCTCGAGAATCATAAATTGTTAATAAGAAGGGGGTGAAAATCAATTCTCTCCTTCGCCGCGATAAGAAACTGTATCACTGTCACTTCCATTACAAGGAACTCGATTTCATCCTTTTTCCTGATAAGGAAACTCAACGTTCATTTTTTTCTTTTTATTTATTTACAAGGAAGACCGTAAAACGTAAAACCAAAATAGTTCACTCAGAACACCTTTTAAGAGATTACATGGAACGATGAGATCAAATAAACCATGACCAAATAAATGCTCAGTCACCTGAAAATCTTCAATCAATTTCTGACCTAATGTTTGTTCGATTACTCTTTTACCTGCAAATGCAATGTACGCTTTAGGTTCGGCAATAATAATATCTCCCAACATGCCAAAACTAGCAGTCACTCCACCAGTTGTCGGTGATGTCAGAATCGATATATATAACAAATTTTTCTCCTTCTGATGAATATATAATGCAGAAGCTATTTTAGCCATTTGCATTAAACTAAAACTTCCTTCTTGCATACGTGCTCCTCTGGAAGCACACACCATAATTAATGGAAGAGATTCCGCGGTAGCGCGCTCGATCAGACGGGTTATTTTCTCACCTACTACAGAGCCCATACTACCTCCCATGAACTGAAAATCCATAACTCCGAGTGCAATAGTAAGACCATTTAATTGACCTATGCCTGTTTGAATAGCATCAGTTAAACCTGTCTCTATTTGATAGAAAGTGATATGATCCTTATAAGATTCATCCTCAGAATTAAGATTATCAGAATGAGAAGGTTCATTCTCAGAATAAAATTGAAGAACATCTAGAGTGTACATGTCTTCATCCATAGGACGCCAAGTGTCACGATCAATTGGAAGTTCTATTCTATCTGAACTATTCATTTGCAGATAATATCCACATTCTTTACAAACACTTTGATTCTCTCTCAAGAATCTGAGATATAGTAAGTTCTCGCAATTATCGCATTGAGCCCATAACTTCTTAATTTTAGCATAATCAATACTTTTATTCTTGTTTTTCTCCGTCTCATTGGCATCCTTACTATCCCTTTCGACCGAATTTTTTAGTAATGCAGTTATTTTACGCTTGTTTTCGAACCACTCCTTTATAGACATAGAGTTTTCCTTCCATATAAAGGTGAAAATTGTTACTTTTCCTATCTTATTTTGTATGAAGAGAAGTCGTATAAGTATAAATACAATGATGAAAATTATTAATCAATAGTGGAATGAATCATTGAGAAATCATTTCCATTCATTATTGATTAGGAATCTGAAGTATCGATCCGGGATTATGATAGAATACTTTATTCTATTATAAAGAAAGATTCTCTCCTATACCGCGATGGAAAGGAATTTTCATTTAAAATACAACATCTTTTGGGCTAGAAGGGATTTGAACCCTTGACTTCACGGTCCGGAACCATGAGCTCTAATCCACTGAGCTACCAACCCTATCGAATGATCTATAAGATCATTGTAAAGGATGAATAGGATTCGTTATCGAATGCTTGACCCAAATTTTTTTTCATAAATAACTCTGTTTGAGATATTTAACCTTGGAAATATCTATATATCAATATCTACATAGATATTGATATATAGATATTAATAGATGGAAATTCCATATATTGATATCTAAAATCCCATATCTCCACTCACGATTTGGACTAATATTTGGGGTAGTAGTAAAAGATTGGGCCGAGTCCGATTGGTAGAACGAAAGTCACTGGATTACAAGCAGTCAATCACATCAAATTCAAATTTGATCTCCTTCCATACTTCACAAGCAGCAGCTAGTTCAGGACTCCATTTACAAGCTTCACGGATGACTTCATTACCTTCACGAGCAAGATCACGTCCTTCATTACGAGCTTGTACACAAGCTTCTAGAGCAACCCGATTAGCTACTGCACCAGGTGCATTTCCCCAAGGATGTCCCAAAGTTCCCCCACCAAACTGTAGTACGGAATCATCCCCAAAGATCTCGGTCAGAGCAGGCATATGCCAAATGTGAATACCTCCTGAAGCTACGGGCATAACACCTGGCATAGATACCCAATCTTGAGTGAAGTAAATACCACGACTTCGATCTTTTTCGATAAAATCATCACGCAGTAGATCAACAAACCCTAAAGTTACATCTCGTTCCCCTTCAAGTTTACCTACTACAGTACCGGCGTGAATATGATCTCCACCGGACATACGCAATGCTTTAGCCAGTACCCGGAAATGCATACCATGATTTCTTTGTCTGTCAATAACTGCATGCATCGCGCGGTGAATGTGAAGAAGTAGGCCGTTGTCTCGGCAATAATGAGCCAAAGAAGTATTTGCGGTAAAACCTCCCGTCAGGTAGTCATGCATAACGATAGGAACTCCCAATTCTCTTGCAAATACTACCCTTTTCATCATTTCTTCACATGTACCTACAGTAGCATTCAAATAATGTCCCTTAATTTCACCCGTCTCAGCCTGAGCCTTATTAATTGCTTCCGCACAAAAGACAAAACGATCTCTCCAGCGCATGAATGGTTGGGAATTTACGTTCTCATCATCCTTAGTAAAATCGAGTCCACCACAGAGACATTCGTAAACTACTCTACCATAGTTTTTGGCTGATAGACCCAATTTTGGTTTGATAGTACATCCTAATAAAGGACGACCATATTTGTTCAATTTATCTCTTTCAACTTGGATACCATGAGGTGGACCCTGAAAAGTTTTGGAATAAGAAGGGGGAATCTGCAAATCTTCCAAACGTAGAGCCCGTAAGGCCTTGAATCCAAATACATTACCTACAATGGAAGTGAACAAGTTAGTAACAGAACCTTCTTCGAAAAGGTCTAAGGGGTAAGCTACATAGGCAATAAATTGATTCTCCTCTCCAGGAACGGGCTCGATGTCATAGCATCACCCCTTGTAACGATCGAGACTAGTAAGTCCATTGGTCCAAACAGTGGTCCATGTACCGGTGGAAGATTCAGCAGCTACTGCTGCTCCCGCTTCTTCAGGTGGCACCCCGGGTTGAGGAGTTACTCGGAATGCTGCCAAGATATCTATATCTTTGGTCTGATATTCAGGAGTATAATAAGTTAATCTGTAATCTTTAACACCAGCTTTGAATCTGACACTAGCTTTAGTCTCTGTTTTTGGTGACATAAGTCCCTCCTTTATTAATAATTATTTCTCGCAAGGACGAGGTCTGCTCGACATGGATCGAACGTAAACAATCAATTTTTATAGAAATATCCTACAAAAAGCCGTCCGTTATTGGGGTGCTAGATACACTCTCATTGTATAATGTTCTTTATGTATGACACAACCCAATCTTTGCTCTTGAAGTTCTTCCTCCATGGATTGACCCGAGAACCTTTCAGTGGTTAAACTAGTTCATGAATGAAATCAAGGAACCGAATGGACCTTTGACCATAATGGTGCAAATTGACCGAAAATATATATACAGATGTGCGTATGAAGAGAAGAGATAATGATCAATGAGAGAAAGGTCATGACTATCAAGTTTCATATTTCACAGATGATCTGGACATAATTTTGAAGTATTTTCGGTTTTAGTGATGGATAAATTGGTTCTAGTTATAGATAAATCGAAGACTTCCTCATGATCCTTATTCATATCCATCTACCTACTTCATATTCCAAATATGGATGAATTTAAACTTTTCAATAAAGTTGGATTTTACCAAGGTGGTAACTTCCATTTATTATTTACTGGTCTGATCGACCCAATATGGAACATTTTTTTTTTAATTGATGATATTGGCAAAATCATATTTATATATTCTTCATGGAAATTATTTCCATTTTTGTATGAGAAAAAATCCTCTTGTTCTTGGGGTTTCCGCACGTGTAGAAAAAAATGTGGGACGTATTGCTCAAATCATTGGCCCAGTACTGGATGTCTCTTTTCCTCCAGGTAATATGCCTAATATTTACAATTCATTGATAGTTAAGGGTCAAGGTACAGCCGGTCAAGAAATTCAGGTTACTTGTGAGGTACAACAATTATTAGGAAATCATAAGGTTAGAGCTGTAGCTATGAGTGCTATAGATGGTTTGACGAGAGGAATGAGAGTGATTGACACGGGATCTCCTCTAAGTGTTCCAGTTGGTGGAGCTACTCTCGGACGAATTTTCAATGTTCTTGGAGAACCTGTCGATAATTTGGGTCCTGTAGATGCTTGCATAACATCTCCTATTCATAGACCTACTCCCGCCTTTACAGAGTTGGATACAAAATTATCCATCTTCGAAACAGGCATTAAAGTAGTAGATCTTTTGGCTCCTTACCGCCGTGGGGGAAAAATTGGTTTATTTGGAGGAGCTGGAGTGGGTAAAACAGTACTCATTATGGAGTTGATCAACAACATTGCTAAGGCTCATGGAGGGGCATCTTTATTTGGAGGAGTAGGAGAATGTACCCGTGAAGGGAATGATCTTTACATGGAAATGAAAGAATCGGGAGTAATTGATGAACAAAAAATATCAGAATCAAAAGTGGCTCTGGTCTATGGTCAGATGAATGAACCACCGGGAGCTTGCATGAGAGTCGGTTTAACTGCTCTAACCATGGCCGAATATTTCTGAGATGTCAATGAGCAAGACGTACTATTATTTATTGATAACATCTTCCGTTTTGTCCAAGCGGGATCAGAGGTATCCGCCCTATTAGGCAGAATGCCTTCTGCCGTGGGTTATTAGCCAACTCTTAGCACAAAAATGGGTTCTTTGCAAGAGAGAATTACTTCCACAAAAAAGGGATCCATAACCTCGATTCAAGCAGTTTATGTACCTGCTGACGACTTGACCGACCCTGCTCCTGCTACGACATTTGCACATTCAGATGCTACTACCGTACTATCGAGAGGATTAGCTGCGAAGGGTATCTATCCAATAGTGGATCCTTTAGATTCAACATCGACTATGCTCCAACCTTGGATCGTAGGCGAAGAACATTACGAAACTGCACAAGGGGTTAAGCAAACTTTACAACGTTATAAGGAACTTCAAGACATTATAGCTATTCCTGGACTGGATGAATTATCGGAGGAAGATCGTTTAATCGTGGCAAGAGAAAGAAAAATTGAACGTTTCCTATCTCAACCCTTTTTCGTAGCAGAGGTATTCACAGGTTCCCCGGGCAAATATGTGGGTCTCATGGAAACAATTAGAGGTTTTCAAATGATCCTTTCTGGAGAATTAGATGGTCTTATCGAACAGTCTTTTTATTTGGTGGGTAATATTGATGAAGCTACCGCGAAGGCTATAAACTCCAACATGGAAAGTTAATTATGAAAATGACCCTAAATCTTCGTGTACTGTCTCCTAATCGAGTCATTTGGGATTCAAAAGTTAAAGAAATAATTCTATCTACTAATACTGGTCAAATTGGCGTATTACCCAATCATGCTTCACTTGTGGCAGCTGTAGATATAGGAGTTATGAAAATACGTCTCAATGGGCAGTGGTCCACTATGGCTATGATGGGTGGTTTCGCCAAGATAGACAGTGATAGAATAACTATATTGGTAAATAATGCAGAGATAGATGTTGACATCGATCCCCAAGAAGCCCAGGAAAATTTTCAAATAGCTAAAGTTGACTTAGCTCGAGCCGAAGGCAAAAGACAAGCAATTGAGGCTGATTTAGCTCTGAAAAGGGCTAGAACCCGATTAAAGGCTATCAATGCTAGCCCCCCCATCTCTAATTAACATTTTCTATAATGATCTGAAAAATGGATTCAATGTTCCGCCTCGATCCAAACACGTGGAGTAAAACTTATTAGATACCATTGAAAACTCGATGGCATCTAATAAGTTTACCTACTATTGGATTTGAACCAATGACTCTCGCCGTATGAAAGCGATACTCTAACCACTGAGTTAAGTGGGTCATTTATTCTCATAGGTAGAGTTGGATTTATAAACGATTCTAAATCGAAATTGAATAAAATGTATAGACAATGTATGTATCCCTGGCACAGATCGAACTTATTGGAACGTATTGGATCATAGTATTGGATCATGAAATATCTACCTTGACGTAAAGTGATCCATCTGGTTAGTATAGTAGTGTATCACCAAGACTAGCAAGGAAGGGCTATAGCTCAGCAAGGTAGAGCACCTCGTTTACACATGCACCAATGGTTTTCGGGAGAGTTTATCGATTCGTCCGATCCACGAAATAGATTCTATGTGAAATAGTCTTACTCTATAAATTTGTTTTTCTGGGGAACAATAGCATGACAAAGATTAAGTTCGATCTGATTCGAATTACGTATCTAATTGATATGGTCAATCCCAGCTCTGTTCAATGCCAGGCATAATGAGTATAATACGGGGACCTCAAAATAGATTCTTTTCGCTCTATGAAATTTTAGGTGTATGAAGTGTCATATTTTACTTTTGGAGCGATAGAAGAGACTCTATTTGAGTCAATCTATGCCCGAGCAAGGCAGACCTACGTCAAAAAAACCTTTTGAATAACTTTGGGATTGCTTCCGAAGGGTAAGAATTTGGAGCACACGGAGCCATATTAGTATCTTACCGGAAAGAGGAGAATGGCAGACTAACCAATCTTTCCGTCAGTTAATGAAATAGCCCAATGCGAGAAAATGCATGTTGGGTTCTTGGAACAGTTCAAATTATTTTGATAATAAGAACTTTGATCTATTCTACCGAGAAGATCTACGGTTCGAGCCCGTATAGCCCTATACATTCCACTAAGTGATACTATTTATATATATCCCCTCATAGTCCGTCCCTATGACTTGGCCTTGAAAAGTCTTTCAGATCATATCAATCTCATGTCCTTATCTAGATCGATGGATGGGAACGTTGGACCAGAGCAGGCATATTAGTATTTTGGATCGATCGAGATTGATCTGATACCAGATGATCAAACCTATAAACTATTTTTATTTTTTTTTATCGCTAGTTCTTCGAAAAATTTGAGAGTTCTCTCGAATATCATATGTTCCAAGCAATCCATAGAGCAGTCAAAGTATCGATCGAACATGTGACTTTTAGCTCCATCCAAACGCAACGCATTCCGTTGGGGTTGAACAAAATTTCCGTTCAATCGAAAATCCCGGATGTATCTATCCCTTTGCTAAATATGGCGAAGATCTTGATCAACTAGGATTCTCTACAATAAGTTATGTGCGGTAAATCGAGCCTATTTTTGAACCATAGAAGTGGCAAGTACGACGGATATTCTGAATACCTGGGCAGAGAAATTCTCTGGAGTTGATCCATCCTAGCTAAAGGCAAACCTTTGGTTCGTTCTCTTTCTTCACCTAAGATCATCACATGGTTTTTGAGACCCAAGATTTTCATATTGGGACAAACACTCTTCCTTGCCTCTAGTTCCGTTCTGGTAACATATCACAAAAATGCAATCTACCAGCTATGCATATTAGATCTACATCTGGACCAACGTTTGCTTTAATCTACCCCACTATTTTATAGAATACACATATTTCATGGAATGCGTTCTGGAACAAACAATAGAATAAAGAAGTCTGTTGGGTTGGGATGAAAGAAAGAAACTATTACCCCTTGTCCAAAAATTATGTGGACAGCGACCCAAAAGAAGCTGCTTTCTGCCCCGTTACAAATAGATCTCTACTCAGCAATAGATCTGTCCGAAATGATTTTATATCATTGTGAGATGAGTGGGCTCATCTCATAACGAACTTATATGTGAAAGATTTGATACATTCCACGGATCGATTGACGCCTACCAATTCTGTTCGCTTGATCTAAACTTTCAAACGAATTAACTGAAAGACAAAAATCAAATTTATATTTGATTCATCAAATGTTCACTATCTCCGTCGGTAGATGAGCCTTTAAATTTGTATCTATCTCCCATAACCTGCATAATAATATAACAAAGAACTTGATTGTATCCTAACCGTGCATGTAAGATAACAAAATTTTCCAGATTGGAAAACCCTATACCTTCTAATATGAGAAGGAAGGATACAAGTTCAAATGGTCTAGATTCATCGAATCTGAATATATGATAAGCGAATAGGGTCGAACTTGTCGACATAGCCACAACCGTGATCATTTTAAACAACGACTCTCCGATCAAATACCCTGCCCAGAGTTGTTCAGATGGACAAGATCTTAGTATCAAGTTAAAACATACAATAAATATCGAGATAGATCTCGATCTATTCCATTTACACCGAACCATTTTAATGGTTATGGCTCGTTCGTTACAACTCGAATAACGTGGGATCTACCGAACCAATCTGCAAAACTGTGTTAGTTGAAAACTAAAATCTAATAGGGAAAAACAATAATTATCGCCCATGAGTGAATAGACAAAGGATCGATACAAAAGAAGAAATATTCTTCTTTCACGTTCAAAAGAACGGAGGGAAGATGGGATCGGGATATTTCTTCGAGAGAAATACAAAATACTTCATATTTATCACATATTTGATAATAAGCCATACAGCTTGTTTGAGAGTTGAGAGTTAGTCATCGATCTTGCTTTGATCCCCTATCAGAGGTCACCGACGACCCACATAAGAACAAACGTTAGCTCATTTTTTATTCTTGGAAGAAATGACTGTAGATAGATAAATTGGTTTTTCCGGGGTGGACGTAGCCAAGTGGACCAAGGCAGTGGATTGTGAATCCACCACGCGTGGGTTCAATTCCCGTCGTTCGCCT
Source organism: Pinus tabuliformis (assembly GCA_031772625.1). NCBI lineage: Eukaryota > Viridiplantae > Streptophyta > Pinopsida > Pinales > Pinaceae > Pinus > Pinus tabuliformis. The sequence goes on from CM062807.1 coordinate 738,051,591, forward strand.
CATAAAAGAAGATAAAAAACGGACTGGATCCGAATCCGATTTGTTGTCATTTTCATATTTCGGTGAAAATATTTCTATCTATGTAATAGAAATGGACACCCGAGCCTTCTTTCTTCATGGGAAACATGAGCCCTTTATCGGACTTAAACCGATGACCTACGCCTTACCATGGCGTTACTCTACCGCTGAGTTAAAAGGGCCCCCTCATCATATATGAATGAGTGAGTCTACTATGGTAGATGGACAACAAATTGGATATGGATGATCCATCTATCTTTATTGATATCAAGTTGAGAACATATATTATAGTAGCTCATAGGGTAAGGATCGCTATACTGGAAACTCCGGGCTGAGCTGATAAGAAACGGATGGAGAAAAGTTATGCTTGAGAGCATTTGCTGAAATATGTTCGTATTGCTAGAAGAGCCAAAGGCTCAACGGGTCAGGTCCTATTGCAATTACTTGAAATGCGTTTGGATAATATTCTTTTTCGATTGGGTATGGCTCCCACCATTCCCGGAGCTAGACAATTAGTGAATCATGGACATATCTGGGTCAATGACCATATGGTAGATATACCAAGTTACCCTTGCAAACCTCAAGATGTGATTACTATAAGAGATCAACAAAGATTGAGAGCTAAGAATATGGAGCCATTCCAGTTTATGGCTCTTTTTCTTCCTGGAAGAGGAAGATCTTTCTAAAATGAATTAGAAAGAATTCAATTAGAAGATTAGAGGAGTTGAGCAAAAAAAATTCCTTGATAAAGAGAAAGAACAACCTAGAATTTCTAAAACTAGAATGGATAGAATCCTTTCTTCTCTCTCGGAAATAGAAGAGAGAGAATTAAGGAATTCCGGAATTTGGATTCAAATGTGGAAGGAAAGAAGTGACGAAATATCCGTCAATGGGATTGTGGCATGTATAGTTTAGTGATACAGGTGGGTTTTATTCATTACATTATCAACTTAAATAGTTAAAGGATATTTGGATGGATCTCTAATCCATCCAAAGATCTATCTATCTATAACTAAAGGGCCTGATACAACCATCAGAGTCAGAACAGTGAGCTGCGCAATAACTTCTAGATCCATTTGGTTTTCTTTCACCCTCCATCGACTGAATGTATCAATAAAATGTTGTCGGGATCAATCACTTTTCTTCTATTTTGTCTTCTTCGGACTCCTACCCATTGGTGTAGTTTCGATTAGGAACCTATGGCCTTGAGCAAATGATATCTTTACAATAATACATAAAATAGATAGAGAACCCTAAATAGATAGAGAACCCTTCAATATCTAGATAATAAAATTTGATATTGGAGAGAAATAAATGGACTAATCCATGTAACGCATTTAATCAAACTCATTGGGGAGGGAATGAAGATATGGTAGAGCTTAAATTTTTGATAGCTTTTTTTCTTGCTTTTACAACATATATTCTAGCTATCAAATTAGGTCAAGCACTATATGACTGCTGATTTTTTCTGCTTTTCTTGGCTTAGCCATCGGCCAGGCCAAGAAAAGCAGAAAAAATCAGTCATACAGAACTATTTTTAACGAAATGAACAATACGATTGACTGGATTGTTCTTTATCCAACTGAATAATGGCAATATTCATTATATTGCCGATACAATCTATACATACTATGATATACACCTTTACTCCACCATTCATTTTGTTACACATGAACTCTTCCATCTTGGAGAGATGGCTGAGTGGACCAAAGCGGCAGATTGCTAATCCGTAGTACAGATCATCCATACCGAGGGTTCGAATCCCTCTCTCTCCGTTCGTCCACTATTGATCCTGAAAACGAATAACCCCGAATCTTTATACGGAACGGAAAAGGCCCATTAACCTAGAGACTTCCTATTTTGACCTTTTTTTTCATTACATAGCACAAAATGATAAAGTTATCATTTTGACTGAGCATTTGAACTCAGTATTTTATTTTTTTCTCACAGTGGAGTAAAGTATTACTGTTTATGGAATAGTAATAGCTCCACACTTTAGTAGAAAAATGATATTTTTTCATCAAAAATTATATCTGACTTAGTCCATAAATTGCAAAGGTATCGTTCATGAATGAATGGAAGGATTAGAATATCTCGTTTCTTTCCTCTTTTTTTATCAATATAAATGGGACCAATCCCTACATTGTGTATTGGTACATACAAACGATAAAATATCTTTGCCTCTCCCTGCTATTATGTATGAACAAAATTGTTTCAAACCTGTTCCATCATTAGCAATGTCCAAGTGAATAGATGTTCACTTTCGAGATGATCCGGGTCTAGCTCGATAACATGATCTCTTCCAATCCAATGTGAGAAAGTTACATAGTGTCTACTTTTTCCGATAAATGGGTGTTTGCATGGGTTTGCCTTGGTATCGCGTTCATACCGTCGTATTGAATGATCCTGGACAGTTAATTTCTTTACATATAATGCATACAGCTCTAGTTGCTGGTTGGGCTGGTTCAATGACTCTGTACGAATTAGCAGTTTTTGATCCATCCGATCCTGTTCTTGATCCAATGTGGAGACAAGGTATGTTCGTTATACCTTTTATGACTCGTTTGGGAATAAAGGATTCATGGAGTGGATGGAACATCACCGGAGAAACTGTAATTAATCCCGGTATTTGGAGTTATGAAGGTGTGGCCGGGGCACATATCATGTTTTCTGGCCTGTGCTTTTTGGAAGCTATCTGGCATTGGGTATATTGGGATCTGGACATATTTTGTGATGAACGTACGGGAAAACGTTGTTTAGATTTGCCAAAAGTATTTGGAATTCATTTATTCCTCTCAGGAGTAGCTTGTTTCGGATTTGGAGCATTTCATGTAACGGGTTTGTATGGTCCTGGGATATGGGAGTCTGATCCTTATGGACTAACTGGAAAAATACAACCAGTGGATCCAGCATGGGGAGCTGAAGGTTTTGATCCTTTTGTTCTAGGAGGAATAGCTTCTCATCATATAGCAGCGGGTATTTTGGGTATATTAGCAGGTCTATTCCATCTCAGTGTTCGTCCTCCCCAACGTTTATACGTAGGATTACACATGGGGAATATTGAAATGGTCCTATCCAGCAGTATTGCTGCTGTGTTTTTTGCAGCTTTCATTGTTGCTGGGACCATGTGGTATGGCTCCGCAACTACTCCGATCGAATTATTCGGTCCCACTCGTTACCAGTGGGATCAGGGATACTTCCAACAAGAAATAGATCGACGGGTTCATGCCGGTCTGGCCGAAAATTTAAGCCTATCAGAAGCTTGGTCCAAAATTCTCTTCATCAGATACAATGCCAGTAATATAATTATCAGCAAAATAAATTCAAAACAATATAGGGAATCATTAGGATACACATGTATAGCTCCACCTGAGATCATACATCACTGATCTTGTGGACTTGATAATTATCACCTGATCTTCATTAGGTTGTGTTCCTCTCATTCACTTATGAATTCACTATTTAATAAAAATATACTACAATGGGGACCATCTTCTTTTACTTTGAATTTGAAGAAGAGGAACTATAACTCTTATTTCTATCTGAATTCTTCTTTACTGGCACATAATTTGTCTGGATTTTTGTATCCTCTTGCTATAACATTTCCAATTTCTTCATCTATAAATTTGCATTTACTTGATTTAAATACAATTACACTTCCTTTATCATCCATTTGACCTACACTTAGAATATCCCACTTTAGCCCTTAAACTAACAATGCATCAATTGCATACTTACCAAGTTTGTCTCTATGTTTTCCTAGAACTTTTGTTGGAGCACTATTTCCAAGAATAACCTTACCATCTTTGTTCTTCTTGAGAGACTCAAACTTGTTCTTATCTCCAGTCATGTGATGAGAGCATCTATTGTCGATGTACCATTCATATTCGTCTTTAAGTGAGCAAAGAACAAGGCCACACCTTATTTTTTCTTCTTCCTTTTGCTTAATATGAGAAGTATTGGTGGATCCATGTTTCTTAAGTTCTTTTGTAACAATATTCTTATCTAGTTGCTTTGATTTTTGTCTTTGAAAATCTATTGACTTGTTCCTACATTCGTTTTCTACATGCCCAAACTTGTTACAAGTATAACATCTTACATGACCAGAAAATGGAGTAGAGGAATTATAATATTTTTGTTTCATATTCCTCCTATTGCAATCAATAGCTTTGTGACCAAATGTGTTTCAAGCAAAGAAATATCCCTTAAAGAAACCCAAGTACCTAGGAGTTGTTGATCTTCCTATGAAGTGGCTATTTTCTTGAGATCGAAACACTTTTCTTCTGCAACTCGCTGCAATATGTCCATAGTTATGACATATAAAACATTCAACATCATTTATCAGAGGAGAGAATTGATTAATGTTTCTATTATTTGGATTAAATGATTTCCTTTGAAAATTCATCTTCCTTGGGTATTGATAAGGTTTACTTCTTATCTTTCAGATTTTTCGTCATTATCCTTTAGGTTCCTTACACAAGCTTGTGAACTAGATTCGCCTTTTATAATTTCATGAAAGCCAAGACTAGATTTAATGGAGGGAGACATCTGACTACTAAGAATGTTATCCAAAATATTAGTACTACCTTGAAATCTCAATTGTTTATCCTTTTCTTCTAATTTTCCTTTTAGAGTGTTTACCTCAACCTCTAGTCTTTGACACTATTCTTCCTTTTCCAGATACTTCTTCCTCATTCCTTCTTCAACATTTCTTCCTTCTTCCAATTATTGTTTTAATTTGATAATATCTTCCTTCAACCAATTCTCTTGTTCTTCAAATTCTTCGAGTAGATCTTCTTTTTGTTTATTTGAATTTTCAAGTTTTGATCTTAAAGAGACAAGCTCAACTTCAAGTCCTTCATAATATTGTTTAGATTCTGCTGTAGTATTCACTGATTTTTCATGATCCATGTTCTCAAATGTCGACAAATTGTTCTTAAGATTGTTAATCCCTTTCAAAGAGAAAACATTTTTTCTTCTAATATTTAGTGTTTTTTCTAACCTCTCTTCTTCAGAATCAACAACTCCATCTAACATAACAAAGATTGTTTTATTATTATACTCATCTTTTGAAATAAGATTACTTGGTTCTTATGATGAATAACCTTCCTTTGTTCTTCCTTCATCGATTTCCTATAGATCATCCAATATTTCCTTTGCTACTTCATAATGTGTAACCTTTCCTAATGTTGAATCAGGTATGCGACTAATCATTCCATATAATGCCACACTATTTTTTTTCAATTCTTCACATGATGGAGGAGAATTAGTACAACAATGACATACTAAATTCCAAACATTAGACCCAATGTTCATTAACTTAGACTTCATATTTTCTTTCCATTCCTGATAGTTATAATTACAAAGTATGAGAATACCTTTATTTCCAATTGTTTCTAATTTTCCTTGATCTTCTGCTAAAGATTGTTCCTAACATATAAATGCGGATATTTCCACAATGCCAGATGCATCACTGTTATTGATTTCCTCAATTGACTTCTTCCTTTGAGTTGCCTTCTTCTTTTGCTTCTTTCCCATTATCCCTGATCCACTCTCAAGTAGTTAAGCTTTTTCTGGAGCGACCTGCTCTAATACCAATTGTTACGAAAAATGCTAGGGGGTGAATCAATATTTTTAACTCACTTTAACTTTTCATTTTCTTAATCTAAGTTATGTACACTATTGTTCTTTATGCAATTAGTGTATGTACGTGACTTGACTGAAAGAAAACAACGTATATCGAGTTAACCAATTATTTCTTAGGTTCCATCATATATTTATCTTTAACCACTGCATTATTAATTTCAATAGATATATATTATGCAATAAAGAGTAGAATAAACCATCACACATAAGCAACACAACAACACATGAGAATGCCAAGATTTTAGGTGGAAACCCAATGTGGGAGAAAACCATTGTTTTCATCGTCTATGTCTTCTTTCTTATTATAATTAATAAAACCTCATTACATCTTGTACTAGTGCAGACTCTTACCAACATGTAGGCTACAATCTCCACTCATTCTCCAACACCCACTGGAAGGGAGCTATAACTCTCTATTTTCATTTACTGGATCCTATCGAAAGGGAGCACCTACCCCTTGAAAAAATTTACCAGCTACCACTAGGAGGGAGCTCTAACCCCCTCATTGAAGGCTCCAACCCTCAACACCTCTTGTGGACCATGCTTCATAATATTTCATACTAGATCGACTTGAATCAAAACATAAAAAATTGTAGGCCACATTTCATCATACTTTTAAATAGACCCACACGCTTCATTATGATCAATATCAAACTGAATATTGAAACTAAAGTTCAATCAAAAAATCATCTACATCACTGTATCATTAGTAAACCAATCACTGAACTGAATCTCAATCAACTGTTGCAACTAGATCAAACCAATCAATAACAGATATAAACCATCATAACCACGTAATACCAACCACTCATAAATAATCCATACACTATTAACCATCACAAAAACAAAGTGTTGTCATTGCAAACCCTAATTAGAATTTATTCGTAATGTATACATTATTGTTCTGAAGAATACTCACATATATATGTGTTTCCTCTATATCGCAGTTGTGTATAGATCTCAAATCACTCACTTCTACATCATGAATCACTACAACACTGAGTTAACCAAAGAACCATGCATAAATAATTGAACCAATCACAGATCACCATATTGTATCATCATTTCCAATCAATATTCCATTCCACATTTAACCCAATCAACATTGTCAGACATAGATCATCAAGATAGAGACATCATTGATAGAAAACGACAACCAGAGAACAACTCATGAAATGTGATCATCAAGCCACATTGCATAACCTTAGAACATATACATGACATCCATGAAACATATCAGTGTGTGTACATGACTACCATGCGTAACACCCACATATATATCTCAACATATTGAATACCATATCTTAAAATATATATACAACCCTACAAAGATAGATCTGTGTATGTACGCGACTATCCAAAGAAAAACTTGTGTACAAATATAAAAACTTTCACTGCAAACGTAACTTTGCTCTCTGTAACCTTTACTATCATAACTGCAAACTTTTGAATAATTCATTTAGATCAAAACATCATTATAACCACAAATATATCATTGTTAGTTACTTAGACATTTTCAATAAGTAAATCAATCAAGCATATTTGTAAACATACTTAAGATATTTTAGATTTGAGTCTTCTCCTTGCTCCCTCATGCACACTTGTTCCAGATCAGATCACACATGAATAACCCATTACATGCACACTTAACACCTTGATCTCCATCTCCTTATAAAGTTTTAGCCTTAGCCAATACCTTAGGTAAATCCCTTGGTAATGTCATTAGTACTATTTTATGGGATCCATTAACTATTTCTGCTCCAATTACTATGAGCCAAAACCATGGTAATGACCCCTGGTATCTAGAATTCCATGGTTCAAATTTTGTATGTGAATTTTACTTACTAGACCTACATATATATGAAATCCTTCTTTACAGGACCCACGTATACTTTCTCAAACTTCACTTTAGTCATCTATCTATCACTGAACTATCATTTCTCTGTTCATAACATTTGTAGCATCTGTACCATTTTGCATGAGTTCCATGATCATCATATTTATGTCAAGTACATATTTATCAATCAGGTTTCCATCAAGGACAGCACATTAGCCATAATTCCAACACATTATTCCAAGACCTCATAAACATTCATGTCCCTCGCTATCAGAATGGGGGTGTGTAGTGCAAGTGCGTGTTATGGTTACTCAATTCCTCCATGGCTACAAGGGGAAAATTTGACTCAATCATAGGGAAACAATCCAACACACCCTAATCAACCACTATTAGGTAGGCCAACCTACTTGGTTCAACCAGGGAACTCAACAAGTTTGGGCACTAGATATTCTCGAGGCAATCAAGAATAGTGGTATCATATGTTTTTTTGTTGTAACCACATTATGATGTGTATTTTGGATGGATTGCCTCTTTTTCTTGTCACATGATGATTTTGGATTATAATATAGGTCTTTTTATTCCATATTGTTTGCAACATTCTAATAAAAATCCATTTTAGAAGCAACATTCATAGTCTATTAGAATGGAGAAATCCTAGCTGAGAATGTAAATGGAATTTTGTTCTTCCTTTACATACCAAATGATCCACAACATCACATTTTTCTTCGAGTTGTTAAACAAATGACAAATGAGGGAATAATGAAATCTTGAACAACTCATTATAATTTTAAAACTCCATAAAATAGTGAAAAATAATAGTAAATAATTTGGTCGATGTAGACATCACGACTGCATTTATTTCAGTGTTCATTTTCAACCTCCTAATTTTTCCCTCACTATTACAAATTCAAAAATTAATTCAATTCTATTTTCCTATTCTTATAGGGGATAGATCTACTTCCATTGCAATTGGATTCATTAGAAACATTGTGACTGCATTGAATAAAATAAGTCAGCTTTTTATTCAAACAAATTCACAACTGTCTTGTTATGAGCATAGAAGAAACTATGAGGAAAATGTAGTGGATGATAGGAAAGAATAACACAAAATTCAATTCAATTTTTTTGATATGTCATGACTCTATTGAATAAAACAAATTCAAAGTTTTTTAATCAAACAAATTCACAATTGTCTTGTTATGATCAAAGAAGAAAATGCGAGCAAAATGCAGTGGATGACAAGAAAGAATACCACACAATCGATTAAAAAAGTTGATTTTTCATGACTCCAATGATAAAATAAATTCACAATATTTTAATTAAACAAATTCACAACTGTCTTGTTATGACCAGAGAAGAAAATGTGAGCAAAATCAGTGGATGACAATAAATAATTGATGGGCCTCTAAATTAGACATAAATTAAGGCCCTTGCCTTTGGATTAAGCATAAATTAAGGCCCATCTGACTATCCTTAGACACATTAAACCTCTCTTTTTGCATTAAATAATGTATTTATAACTTTAATATGTTCATTAGGATGGTTTATAAATAATTGCATATTTGTGCCTAATATTATTTATTTTTGTGGAATATTATGAGAATATTGGGCAGATTATGAAGAGTTGGAGGAGGAGATAATTTAGGGAATTTATCCCTACTACAGGAGGATCAATATTAAATAATAAATCAACAAGATACTATGGAATTATGACACAGATTGTGGAAATCCAATGATTGAGAAAATCTAGAAATGTGTTCCCTGCCATTTAATGCAAATTCCTAGTATTGGAAACCAGATCCACTAATCAAGGGATTTTGGTGGGGAAAGCTTCCTCCTTTCATGGGGAATGATTCCTAATCATTTTGTATAAGTAACAAGTCGAATTTTCCTCTATAGATAGATGATTATTAGTCTTCTTGTGGAGAGAACTCATATTTTTCTAGCTCCATTGTATTTTCTTACAGTGATGTAATTGTATTTATGAAAATAATGAAGATTGGTGTCATGTTCAGCTTCTAAATCTTGTTCTCCTCCATAGGTCTATGATTTTACTTGGTATTGGCCATCCTAGCAGCCTTAGAGCCCTTTTGTATCATTTTTTTTAATTCTTTTCACTTCTTATTCACATGCATCTCTTGTTTTTGTTTCTTTCTATTTCTGCATTTAGTATTAATGATTTCTTGTTATAGGATTGGGTTAAATGGTTGATGTAATTTCTTTTGCAAGATCACAAGAATCATTTAATTCTTGGGAAAATATTTTTAAGGTCATAGTAATCATTGAGCTACTCGGATTAGTCTTCTTATTCCCAAATCTAGATTTCTCGAACTCCTTTGTAGCAAAGAACAATAATTTTATGCTATTTTTTAGAGCATGCTAACGAGATTAAATAGAGTTGGTTCCACTTGCATTAGATCACAAAAAAATTCTATTTAATAAAAAAATTAACCTATTGCATTTGCACTTAATTAAGTAAGGCATTTGATAGATTTACTAACTCACTAGTTCTCAAATTTCTGAATTTTAGACTAGTAATTTTCCATTATTTAACAAATCTTTCCCATCTATATATGAATTTCTGGATAGAAGCAGACAATAATGTGTGTTGTTGTAGGAGCTTCTACATTGCAAGGAGGCCTCATCCCGTTTGCCTCATCTAAGCCTCATCCATCCATGTCACCCAAATCCACTAAAATCTCATTCTGAATTCTTGTTTTATAAGCAAAAATTGTCATTTCCATTGAGCAAATCTACCCATCTTGAAGCCCTTACATGAGTTATGGGTAGTGCACATCACCTCCATGCCTTAATCTTCCATTATCCACCTTTCCCAAGCTCCATTCCACCTTTTAGACCACTTCCTAAGATTTCGTTATGTGTTTTGTAATAAAACAGGGGATCTTGTAGACATCCTGTAGGAACTAGTACATCCTGTAGGGAAATCATGTAGTAGTTTGTTTTGAGCCTGAATTGAGAAAAACCATCATTTAAGATATGATTGGGCCTCTACTTGACCTCCAAGCCATCAAAACCATTGTACCCCTCTTCCTCCACACTTGTCTCCCCTGCTAAAGAACAAGGAAAGATTAGCATTTGCATTTATAAAATGAAAAGATAAAGAAAAATAGTTCTTTTTATTTCTTAATTAGCACATGCATGCAGCAGTTAGTACTCCCTAGATCTGATTCCATGTTTAGTTAGTTTAAATCATCACATGTGATAAATATGGTTAAGTTAGGTTTCTTTCACATTTAGTTCATAATATTTATGAAATTAGAATACGTTTCTTTCCTTGTACTTGATTTCTTGCAATAGGTTAGGGTTTCCATTTCGAGCAGTTCATTTTCTGCAATTAGTTTAGGATTTGATTTCATTACATGCACTCCATTACATCATGACAATGAAGGAAGGCACATTGTATGTTGCACATACAATTTCTATACCTCTTAAGTTTGAACGAACCTGGGTTGATAATTAAAGTTGGTAGCCTTGGGAGTTGCAGCATTCTTGTTGCAATACCGAGGCTGATCACTTTTTGGCGCCATTGCTAGGGAGGTATGCATTGTTTACTTCCCTAGTTGATTCATTTCTTTTTACTTTTTTCAAAAACAAAAAATAATTGCATTAGGCATATTTCATTTCAAAAATAGAAAAGCGCATTGCATTAGTGTGTTCATTCAATCATAAAAACATAAACAAGAAATCTCCAACACCAACCCATTCCCCCCATTTGATCATGTGGTGCAGTAAGAGCCACATCAACATTCACTTTTGCAGGTAGAAGAATAAGATGGCAAAGAATGTAGAATAAATGGATGGAGATGATGATAATGAGGAAGATCCTCTCGGATTTCCCATTCAAGATATTGATGGTAGTGTGCACATGAAAAACATCCCTCCATCTTTTCTTCCAAAATTTCATGGTCTAAGGTCAGAGGATCTACAAACTTTTCTCTTTGAATTTTAAATTGTTTGTAGATCTTATGGATACTTACTAAAATCTCAAAAATTGAGATTGTTTCCAGCAAAATTGAAGGATAGATCTCTTAAATGGTTGATGAGTTTAGGGACTAATTCAATAAGATCATGGAATGATATGCAAAAGATATTTCTAGAAAAATATAAAGATCGTGATCTTAAAGAAGAAATATTTAGAATGAATCAAAAAGAAGATGAGAGCCTTGAGTATCTAACAGAGAGGTTCATGTATAATGTTAAGAGGGAAAAACTACATCATTTAGGATCTGACACACTAAAAACCCTCTTACTTATAACAATTAGGGATGAATGGATTGATCTCCTTGATCTCATGAGTAGAGGTGATGTATACCAATTATCATTGATGAAATTTGTGAAACATGCAAACACATATCAAGAGGAAGGGCAAGAGTAAGTCAAATAGCATCAAGATCGGTAAGTCAAGCTAAACTTGGAAATTCTTTTGATGACCTTAAAACAAAATCTCTTAGCAATCTAACCAAACAAGTATAAATGTTAAGAATACAAAATGATCAAAAATAAGATCCTGATATTTGTGTTGTCCATGTAGAATCCCATGATGTTAAATGCTGCTCCTCATTACCAAGGTTGAAGGAAGTTTACCAAGAGGGCCATGGCAGCCTAGTCAACCTAGTATGATGCAAGAGCCTATTTCACAATTTCAAGCTTATGCACATCCATCTGAAAGTAATTGGAACACACCCCTTCCTTGGCAACATTGGCCATCTCAACTCGAAAACCAATCTTGGCAACAAGGATTGCAAGGAAATTATGGGAGCCATCCACAATATCCTCAATATTTTCCTCGATATCCTCCATACCCAACTCCATGTTATCCCTACCATTCACCTCCACCACAACCACAACCCCAATCACATCCATCTCAAATATCCACTCCCACTCAACTACCTGTACCATCATTTCCATACCCACACATTGAAGTAGCTCAACCCACTTATAATGCTAAGGTACAACACTTGCAAACATGTCCTCTTGAGCTAAATGGTATTTACCATAGCTCAGGAAGTACATTACAAAAAAAAAGATTCTCTTGATGCCATTGAGGGACAACATGCTAAAAAAGAATATTCAAAAGAGAAGATCAAAGAATCATGGGTTGCACTTGATGAAGAGAAAACATCAAAATCAGAGATTGAGAAATCTCCCTCATGGTTACCATCAAATCCTCCATGTCTTCAAGAGATCAATCAGAAAAAAGAAGAAGACTTGAAGGTCATGGTAGAACAAGACATCCAAGATTATCCAAATCAACAAGTGGACCAGAGGCATCAAAACTATATTGAAATATGGTTCCAGATAGTCACTAAGTTGCAGTAATACTCTCTTCTTCAATTGTACTTGATATCATCAAAGTCAAAGAATTTGATCACTCAAATTCAGGTACATGTCAAAGCATACATTTTAAACCTGCCCATCAGTTATTCTGTCATCTTGATGTGCACATGGCTCCATTGGAAGTATTATTATACTTGAAAGTGATTTCGTTTTTCAAGTAGAGTAGGGTAGAAAAAAAATGAAAAATAAGAGAAAAATAAAATCGCAGCTGAAAACCTCCTTTGAGGCACCTGAGATTGTCTCATAGATTGAAAACCTCAATGAGGTAGTCAATGGGTTGGAAAAAAAAGAGGAAAAAGAGAAAGAAAGAAAATATCCTAGGTGAAAACCTCCTTTCACGCACCTAGGCAAACCTACTAGTTGAAAACCTCATTGAGGCGGCTAGTAGGCCTAGAAGAAAAAAAAATAGAAAAATAATAATAAATCCTTTCTCCATATATGTCTTTGATGAATGTAGGTGCCCTCCAAAATCTACAAGCAACAAAAACAAGTTGGCACCAAAGAAAAGAAAAAAAATAGGTCAAACATAGTAAAAAGAAGTCAAAATTTGACTTTCTCCTCTGCTCAAATGCTCCAACAGGACCAATGCCATGCCAATCCATCACCCTCATCTATTTCCACCATCCACTCATCTTTCCTAAGCTTCTACCACTCATTTTCCTTGTTGTCCCAAAATACTACAGGAAGGCTCTGTTTTACTACAGGAAACAAAAATACATAGAGCAGAATTTTTTTTTGTCATAACTTGAAAACCATGCATCCATTTTCCAAACTGTTTCAAGGGGAGATGCCTATAGATGATGGTAACATGATCAAGCAATTTCAACAAATTCTAGTGCACGGTTTTTGAGAAATTGACCTCCATCACTTACAAACATTTTTGAATTTTCTTGGTATTCGTGAATCCATTTAAAAATATGTTTAATGGAGAGATTCATATGGATGATGGTAACATGCCCAAGTAATTTCAATCAATTCCAGTGAATGGTTTCTAAGAAATAAACCTCCATCACCTTCAGCCCTTTTTATTTTTTCTTGAGATTCATACATCCATTGGCCAAGATTTTTTTATAGGGAGGTGCATAATGATGTGGGAAACATGCTCCGAAAGTTTCAGGTCAATCCATTCTACCGTTTGGGAGATATGTACAAAACATGTCTGTTACAAGAGGTTGTCCTAAATTACTACAAGATCTCTACAGGTAGACCGAGAAGAAGCTACAAGAGGCAATATGATGGAGAAATGGGTCAAAAGGTCATGTGTTCTTTAGGGAATGCTGATATAGGTCCCCCAACACCACTTTCATCACTCATCCACTCCATCTAACCAAAATCCATCTTCAAATTCTACTCTGCCTTACATAAAAAGAAAACAAAAGACATCTGGGTGAAAACCTCTTTTGAGGCACCCAGGGCAGGCAACCTGGTTGTCTTTAAAAAAAAAATAGAGAAAAATCACAAAAATAATGGCAGGGACCTCAAACCTGTCCACTCATAACAATTCTAGTTTTTGTAGGTTTGCAAGAAGATAATAAACACATAGATCAGAGAGCAACAAGTCATACAAAGCCCCATGTTTTTCTTCATCCATTTCATCTCATCCATAATACCCATGTTCCTTCATCCATAGTCATCTCCAACAACATAAAAATTCAATTTTAGGCAAGTCTGTGCTTTCTACAAGATTTCCTGTAATTACTACAGGAAGTCCTGAAAATTTACAAGAAAGGCAGTCCAATGGAAAATTATGATGCAGGCCTATTTTGGGATAGGAAAAAAGGACATTGACTTCACCACATCTCAGCCAACACCAATCATGACCATGTCACTCTATGGCCACACCTTCCACTCATTCCAATGCCTATTTACCCTCCAATAGAGAAATGACACAAAAATTCAAGAAAAGGGAAGCTACGGGGCTTCCAATAGTAGTACTACAGGAAACCTTGTAACATCCTATTTTGAAGTAATAGCAGGCTCTAGGCCTAACCTTCATCACCATGATTGAAAGAGGAGAAGCATAACTACAGGCAGAATGAAACTCCTCAAGAGCTCAGCAGCAATAGAGGAATCCGACACCTGCACATCAACACGAAGACAACCCATCAGCAAAATATGATCAACAAAAGAGAAAAAGGAAGTCAAGAAGATGTACCTAAGTCATGAGCAACACAACAACATCAACTCGGTAGCAACATGTATGTCTCTTCAACAACCATCCGGTAGGTAAAGGTATGCAATATTCTTGACCTCTTCTCTTGAGCATATTATAGTTAGAAATTTGTTGTCATTGCATGAAAGATGAGGTTTTATAAGCTAAGGATGGGTCAGCAATCTCAGTCGCCTTCAACCAGTTAATTGCAACTCACTCCTTCACTCATGCAATGTTGAAAAGACAAATTATGAAGGGTGATGATTTCAAGGAATAAGGACGATAGTTAAAAGAAGAAATTTTTGCAAAGGCCAAGTCCCCACAACACTCCAAGCCTTCCATCCACTTCATATTCACTATGTATCCATCATTCATCCATCCCATTTCATAATTTCAAGAACAAACCCTACACTTTGTCTCACCCTCAAAATTATTGAAGAAAATAAACATACCATCATCTCCACTTTCACAAACCTACATCATTTCTCATCACTCTCATACAGTTAGAAGACTCTGAAGGAAGAAGGAATGACTACTACAGGAAGGCAGAATGTTGCTACAAGAAGGAAGAAAGGAACAAATTGTGCTAAAAACCAAAGAAAGGTAGTTCCTAAGAGATACCTAATCAAAACAAAAAACTCCAAGGCCATTAGGCAATCATCTAGGCCACAAAATAAAAGAAGAAGGCAAGCTAATGGTCTCAAGAAACAACTATTTTTCTTTGCACAAATATGTTTTTGGGTTTGTCCTTGCAGAACTTACAACCAAGATTCTTAATGCGCAAGAGAGAGGCCACTAGGGCCATGAATGAGGGACAATGAGGTCACTAAGTTTCTTAGAGGATGAGTAACACTTTCAGTAGGGGGGTATGATGGGCCTCTAAATTAGACATAAATTCCATGCCTCTGAATTAAACATAAATTAAGGCCCATATGATTATCCGTTAGCACATTAAACCTCTCTTTTTTAGTTAGATAATGTATTTTTAACTTTAATATGTTCATTAGGAAGGTTTATGAATAATTGCATATTTGTGCTTAATATTGTTTATTTTTGTGGAATATTATGAGAATATTGGGCAGATTATGAAGATTTAGAGGAGGAGATAATTTAGGGACTTACTCCCTACTATAGGAGGATCAATATTAAATAATAAATCAAAAATATATTATGGAATTATGGCACATATTGTTAAACTCCAATGATTGAGAAAATCTAGGAATGTGTTCCCTGCCATTTAATGCAGATTCCTAGTATTGGGAACCAAATCCACTAATCAAAGGATTTTGGTGGGGAGAAAATCCTCCTTTCATGGGGAATGATTCCTGATATCTTTGTGTAAGTACCAAGTCGAATTTTCCTCTAGAGATAGATGATTATTAGTCTTCTTGTGGAGAGAACTCATATTTTTGCAGCTCCATTGTATTTTTTTGCAGGGATGTAATTGTATTAATGAAAATAATGAAAATTGGCGTCATGTTCAACCTCTAAATCTTGTTCTCCTCTATAGGTCTCTTAGTTTCCTTGGGCTTGGCCATCCTAGGAGCCTCAGAGCCCTTTTGTATCATTTGTTTTTATTCTTTTCACTTCTTATTCACATGCATCTCTTGTTTTTGTTTCTCTCTATTTCTGCATTTAGTATTAATGATTTCTTCTTGTAGGATTGGGTTAAATGGTTGATGTTAGTTATTTTGAAGGATCAAAATAATCATTCCTCTCTTGGAAAATATTTGGAAGGTCATAGTAATCATTGAGCTACTTGGATTAGTCGTCTTATTCCCAAATCTAGATTTTTGGAACTCCTTTGTAGCAAAGAATAGTAAATTTGAGCTATTTCTTAGAGCATGCTAACGAGCTTCAATCGATTTGGTTCCACTTGCATTAGATAAAAAAACATTCTATTTAATAACAAAATTGACCCCATTGCATTTTCACTTTATTAGGTTAGGCGTTTGATAGATTTACTAGCTCACTAGTTCTCGAATTTCTGAATTTTAGATTAGTAATTTTCCATTATTTAATAAATATTTCTCATGTATAGATGAATTTGTGGATAGATGCATACAATAATGTTTGTTGTTGTAGGAGATTCTACATTTCAAGGAGACCTCATCCCATTCGCCTCATCCAAGTCTCATCCACCCATGTCACCCAAATCCACTAAAATCTCAATTTGAATTCTTATTTTATAAGAAAAAATTGACATTTCCATTAAGAAAATCTACCCATCTTGAATCCCTTGCTTGAGTTCTGGGTAGTTTCCACCACCTCCATGCCTTATTCTTCCATTATCCACCTTTCACAAGCTCCATTCCACCTTCTAGACCACTTCCTAAGCTTTCAACCTAGTTTTTGTAGTAAAACAGGGGATCCAGTAGACATCCTATAGGAACTAGTACATCATGTAGGAAATCCTGTAGCAGCTTGTTGTGAGCCTAAATTGAGAAAAATCATCATTTAAGCGAGGATTAGGCCTCTACTTGACCTCAAAGCCATCAAAACGTTTGTACCGCTCTTCCTCCACACTTGTCTCCCCTACCAAAGAACAAGGAAAGATTAGCATTTCCATTTATAAAATGAAAATATAAAGAAAAATACTTCTTTTTATTTCTTAAATAGCATGCATAGTACTCCCTAGAACAAATTCCATGCTCAGTTAGTTTAAATCATCACATGTGATAAATAGGGTTAAGTTAAGTTTCTTTCACATTTAGTTCATGAGCTTTATGCAATTAGAATATGTTTTTTTCCTTGCACTTTATTTCTTGCAATAGGTTAGGGTTTCCATTTCGAGCAGTTCATTTTCTACAATTAGTTTAGGATTTGATTTCAGTACATGCACTCTATTACATCATGACATCAAAGTAAGGACACATTGTAGGTTGAACATATAGTGCTGATACTTCTTAAGTTTGTACCAACCCCGGGTTGATAATTAAGGTCGGTAGCCTTGGGAGTTGCAACATTCTTGTTGCAATATCAAGGCTCATCAATAATCCTACAAGCATCTGCACATTTTGAAATGTCACGAACTCAAAATGGAACTCATCCTCAACTTCCTTAGTATTACAAACTCTGCAAATTTGTTTATCCCTTGGTGTTTTTAACTCCACAACTCATGTCAATACTTAATAGTCACTTGAAATGTATATCAAGGTTCAAAATATGTTATGTAACTAGATCATAAAAGAGATAGATCAACGACTTCAAAATTATCCTCTTAGAGGGGGAAACCTCCTTTACATCACATAAATGAACAATTCTTGAATGATATAGATGACAAAACCTCCTTGATATATATTGGAGTATAAGGGGTCAAAATATAATCATATCGTACATAACAACAATAATGTAAGGGCACAACAATAACAATAGTGGGCTTCAATGGGGCACAACAATAACAACATGGGGGATACATGGGCAGAAAAATAACAATATGGGAAACACTAACAATAACAATAAGTGGAATAAACTAGTATTATGGGTACCTAACATGCCCCTCTCCTTTAAAAAAAGTGTTGTCCTCATTGCTTGAGTAGTTTCAGATGCTTCTATATAAAACTCTCATCCTCCCATGTGGAGTCTTCACTGGGTAATTTCTTCCACTTAGTGAGATACTCTGAAATTAATCGATTCTAGACTTTTTGGGTTCTTGTTTCCATGACTACTTTAGGCTAAAATATAATTTTTCCTTCTCTTTCAAGTTTTGGAAACACTGTTTGAACAGGGAGCTTGTCACTAATAACCTTCTTTAAGCATGAAACATGGAAAACTAGGTGTAATTAGGAAGATGCAGGAAGCTCCAATTTGTATGCCATAGTACCAATCTTTTGGAACACCTTTTAAGGACCATAATAATTGGGTGATAATTTATTATCCTTCGTAGCCTGCTTGAGGGAAATTTTTTTTATGTGGTTGTAGCTATAAAAAATGCCCAGCTTCCTACATCAAAAATTATTTCAGTGTGGTGCCAATATGCCTGTTGTTTCATTTGATTTTGTGCCAGAGTGAGGTTATCCTTTAAGAGTTATAAAACTTGTGGTTGATGCTCAATGTGATCTTCCACTGCTTAAACCTTATAATTTTCTCTTAAATATGATGTGATGGATGGTGGATGATATCTATAAAGTGCCATAATGGGTCATTTTTGCTGTAGTATGGAAGGAATTTTTATACCACCATTCAGCTAGAGGTAACCACTTGTCCCATTATGTTTGTTTATTAGATACAAAGCAACGAAGATATCCTTCCAAACATTTTTTCACTTTCTCATTTTCCTGTCAGATTAAGGATGATAAAATGAGCTATGAGCTAATTGAGTACCAAGACAAGAAAATAATTCCATCCAAAAATTTCCAGTGAAAATGGGATCTATGTCATTTATAATAATATTTGGGCTTCCATGTAGCTTTTGAATTGTTTCCATAAATGGAGTAGCAAGTGTACTGGATTTAAAAGTATGAGATAATGCACAAAATTATACATACTTGGTAAGTCTATCAACTAGCACCATGATGGCACTCTTTCCTTCAGAACTGGGTAAACCTTTGATAAAATCTATTGAGACATCCTCCCAATGCTGACCTGGACTGGCTAAAGGTTGTAGCAGACCCGGGGTCTTAATTGTCTCAACTTTATTTTGTTGGGAAACCAAAAATTCAGCCACAAACTTCTAAATATAAGATTCGAGGCCATCCCAAAAAACCTCCTTCTTGACCTTGTTGTAAGCTTTTAAAAATAATGAGTGCCCTCCTTTTTAGTGTCGGTATATTCATCCCTCCGTTAGTGATCAAATTCTCTTGTTGCATTGCATATTAGGTGTCTCACTTAGTCAGATGCATTCCATTAGGACCATGAATCATCTGACAGTAGTGGCTTATTTTATATTTTCCCTCATTTCCTGTAACTGCTAGCCCATTTTTATTCATCTAGATCATCTGCAGTCAATTCTTGTCTTTAAATATGCAAATGTCATTTTTAGGGTTTTAGGTCTCATTAGGTCTCGATAATGGTTATCAGGCACATGAGGAGGTCAAATAAACTTCCAGTAACAATAAATTCCATAATCACATGCTCAGAGACTGATTTTTCCTCAAAATCCTGTTTTGAGGAAAACCAGAGTATTTTATGTTTTTATGTATAAATTTGATGTAATTTCAGTTTTTACATATGTAATAGCTTCAGTGGCAACCCTAGTCACCTTGTCAAGCTTCATCATCTCCATCACTTGCAAGGCAAACAAAAAATCAAATCATTCAGTTCATCAAAGGCAAAAATAAAGCAAACTGCCCAAAAACAGAGTTTGAAAAGCAAGTCAAATGCAAACATTACAAAAGTGGGTTTTTATGAGTGAAAAAATAAAATCTTTTGTATATAAACCATTTATCATGTTCAAGGAGCTTATTTGCATCTAAAGGGAAAAGAAAGAAGGAGAGGAAGGTCATGTTGGAGACAAAGAGAAAATTTTTCAGCAAAATTGGCAAGTTTCAGGGGCACGGCGCATTGGGTCGTGGGTGCGGCGCATTAGGCCGCCCTCCACAGTGCAAAAAATACATTGGCACGACGCATAGAGCTGGCATGGTGCATTGGGTTTGTTGCGCGACGCATAGAGCTGCAAGCCTGATTTCACCCACAAACTCATTCAAACTGCCAAATTTGCTCAATTTCCACCTGTTCAAGTAAGTCAAGCCTTCTTCCACTGCCAGTGAATTAGTTTCTCTTAAAGTTTATGGTAATTTAGTGATAAAATCTTGAAACCCTACCTCCTTGCAATTTTTGCTCAAAAACAATTGGTTAGGGTTTACAATTTGTGTTTTTGTTGCCAAGTCCACTCCATCACTCCCTCACTTTTTGATTCCCTCATTTATTTTCCAGTTTCATTAACTCATTCCCTAATCCCACTATCCCAAACCTTAATAAAATATCCATAAACCTTAAATGTTATTCCCTAAACCCTTTCATTCCCCAAAAACCTACAGCTAGCATCAAATCCTCCCCTCATCAGTATCACTCATCCATGGAGCTACAAAACGTACGAGAAAATCGGCAAACTGCCAAGAGGAGGAAAGCGAAGCTGACATCACTTGAACAAGAAATCAATGCTGATCGTGAGTCTTTGCTTGAGAGGGAAAATATCCACTTGGAAAAGTTGCTTGAGAAGACCAACAGAGAGAAAACTATGTTGAGGTACATGGCCTACCACTACTTGGCGAGAAACAAAGTGTGTAAAGCAAGAATTAGGAACTTGAAGGCCAAGTTGAAGACTTCAGATCTTGGCTGAGGCTTCCTTGGCCCAACACAACTCTTAATGGAGGAAACTCAGCCCAAATTTCAAAAAAATTGGGACACTTTTTGCAATTTTGGAATTTTTGGCACAAAAAACAGGTTTTTCTGCCCAATGTGTCGTGCCACCTGGCACTCACTTTTGATGGAGACCTCCTTTTGAGGAAAACTCAGCATTTTTGGATTTTTCATGGAAAAATATGCATGCCTACGAATGGCCAAGAAATTTGGATAAGTTTTGAGCTTCCAAAAAGGTCAAAAACACCTAAAAAATGACCTTTCTGCCCCTTTTTGGACACACACGAAGCGGTGTTGGGAGAACTCAGTTTTTGAGGGGCAAGTGGAGGCTAAATTAAAATATTCCACTTGTTTTGGAAATTAGATAGGCAAACCTTTCCGACAAGCCCACTTGGAGCAAATTTGGACACCAGGAAGGCCTCCAAAATCAGCTGCAAAATGGCACTATGCATAGGGAAATCAGCGCGGCGCATAGGATGAAATTTGCTCATTTTGGCCAAAAAACTCTGTTTTTTGCCTAGTTTCCTTACAGTTTGACTTTTCTCTTTCTAATAGTCAAACTCATGATGTAATTTAATGTGAATTGATGGATTTTGTTGTAATTATGTTAAATTTTCACTCATAGAGGTAGATTCATCCATGAAAAGGTAGTTTGCAACTGAATGAATCAGTTCCCTAGTTTTTAGAGGCAAGTTGTTCCACTACCTACTTTTTAGTTCTCAGTTTAGAATTTGTTGGAACAGCTCCTAAACTTATGAGCTCGACCCCTAGAGGCTAGGATGAGTTGTTTTTTGCCTATATCTTGTGATTTTTCAGTCATTAGCAAGGGTTGGACTTTTGAGAAAGCTTGGAGCTTCATTGTATACACATTTCAGCAGTTTGGCTAAGGAATAGACCAGGGTTTGCAGCACTTTATGGGATTCATGTGGCATCTTTCTTTGGTATTGTGTTTCCTTCTATAATTGTAAGTTTACATGTGTTTTATGTATGCCATCATCTCTCTTTGCTTCATCTTAACTAAATCAAACAAGGATAAAGGTAGAATCCATTGAAATTGCAGTGCTCTACCTAGGGTTTGTCTAGTTATTTATGTTTTCAGCTGTTTGAAGAGGATCCTTGAGACTTTCTTGCCCTCTTCAACTCCTCACCTATCTAAAGCTCTCCATTTCATTCAACTTGAAGTACCAAATCATTTGCCTCCCTTGCCCCATAGAGATCTCTGCAAAAACTGAGCTTCATTCCCCAGACCCAAATCTGCCTTTCCATTTGAACCAACAAAACATCATCAAAATTTAATCAAACTCTTCTGCACACATACCTAGCCTAAAATCAGTCTTCACATCAGTCATCTCAAGCCTCATTGATCATATTTTGCTGAGAATGACAAGGAGAGAACCCTCTCCCGACCTGGTAGGGCTAGCTACCAGGTTAAGCATGGTTCGATGTTATCCTCGATCCTACCTTTCTCAGCCTGAGGTAGATTTTAGGCACTAACACTCCTAAGGGGGATGTGTGTAATTCCCAAATAATATTTTTCTTGAGTTGGGAATTTTTACAAAGATAGAAGCAATCTTTGTACCATAATGAATCACTTTTCCAGCTAAATGTATGAGATGTACTGGGATCTTGCTGCAACTTTTGCATGAGTTTACACACCTCTTCTTCATTCTTCCATTCATCCCTTGGTTTGGTTATCCAATTATGTTGGATAATAGAAATGGCATAAAGCAATGCTTCCACGTCCTCATCCTTTCTTGAGAGTGCATCTGCACCAAAATTTTAGGCTTCCCTTTTTTGTATATGATTTCAAAGTCATAACCCAACATCTTTGTGACCATTTTTTTCTGCTCTTCTGAAGATAATATTTGTTCTAAAAAGTATTTAAGATTAACATGATCTTTATTTACCTTGAAGTGTCTTCCCATTAGGTAAGGTCTCCATTGCTTTAGTGCATGTAGTATTGCCAACATTTCCTTCTCATAAATAGGTTTTTGAAAATACTTTCCTTTGTTTGGATGACTTTAAAAAGCAATGGGTCTTCCTTCTTTCATTGAAACAACACCAATTCCATTTCATGAGGCATCGCATTCCACAATACAGGTTTTTATGAAGTCAAGTGTAGCTAAGACGAGTGCTTGGCACATTGCCTCTTTAATATGTTCAAAGGCCTTAGTTCCTTATGGAGTCCAAGAAAATGCATCTTTCTTCAGTAATGTTGGTAGAGGCGCTTCTATTTTCCCATAGTTCTTAACAAACTTTTGAGAATACCCTCTCAACCCGAGAAATCCTCGAAGATGCTTTATGGTTGTGGGCATTTTCCATTCCTTAATGGATTTAATTTTGTTAGGGTCTACCTTAACACCCTCATGAGATATAATATGACCCAAATATTCCACCTCCTGTACTTCAAAGAAGCATTTGGAGGTTTTTGCATATACTCCAAAAGTTTGAGCATGACGTCAACATGTTGGACATGATCCTTCCAAGACATTTTGTAGATTAGTATATCATCAAAAAATACTAACATGAAGTTTATAAGGAAGGGTTTGAAAATGGAATTCATCAAACCTTGAAATCTCGAAGGTGCATTAGTAAGGCCAAAAGGCATGACCAAAAATTTATAATTACCCTCATGAGTTCTGAATGTTTTTCTCAAAATTCCTTCAATATTCATTCTAATTTGGTGATATCTTGAATGGATCTCCAACTTGGTGAAGTAAATTTCTCCATGTAATTCATCCAACAATTCATCAATGACAAGAATGGGAAATTTATCTTTAATAGTGAGAGTTTTGAGCTCCCTATAATCCAAACAAATACGCCATGATCCATCCTTATCTTGCACCAATACTACTGGAGCAAAGAAAGAACTTTGAATAAGTTGAATTATGCCAAGCTCTAGCATTTCGACAACCATGCGTTCAATTTCACTCTTTTGGGCATGTCGATATTTGTAAGGTCTGATGTTTGGAGCAACACTTCATGGAATTAAATGAATATTATGATCATGATCACGAATAGGTGGGGGGGCTTTAGGAGTCTCAAATACCTTGGAATGATTGTCTAAGACTTTTTGGATATTTGGAGAAATATATGTTTTTGATGTTTGAACCTTTAGTGAGCATAATTGTGCAATTACGCTTATCGGGCGGTATAAATGCAGTATTTACACCAACATTTAATTTTTCAATTTGGGTAAGTAAACTTAGAGGTGTAGCACAATACGATGCCAGAATACAACCTCAGGGATCTATCAAATAAAAATCAAAATTCAAAAGAAGCATCATTCAGGAAAAAGGAACAAGACTTTTCGAAAGTAAAGTAAACACACTCTGGGAATATACTTCTGGCTCCTCTTCTCGGTTGAGTTGACTCCTGCAATAAGTCTTCCTCAGTTGTCTAGGGGACAAGGGAATGTAGGTCCCATTCAAAAGAAAGAAATTCAAGAAATCATTAATTCAAAAACCTCTTAAAATATTATTGCTATCTTGCAAAGATGAAAAACATGAAATAAAACATAAGGCAACTTCTTTCCAATTAATCTAATGAAACCATTGAAAGCTTTTAAAAGAGACCTAAATCATATTGCTTCTCTGGAAATGATTCAATATTCAAGTTTAAGGAAAGTGTGCATTTGTCTTTGTTACAAGTTTCCTTTCATAGCCTGAATCATAATTCCTGCACTGCAACAATGTTCTTACACTGGAACGTTGTTCCTGCACCAAAACGATGTTCCTGCACCAGAGGTATGGTCCATTCATGCAATGAGTATATCGGCCTAAAGCAGTAGTCAATTATGATGAAGGGATATAACTTTTTAACCTTAAAACATTCTAATAATTCTTGTGAGTAATTCAATTACCAATAAAACAATATGATAAATTTTCCTTATGCTGATCTTGGAATTTAATTATTAAAATTTCAAGAATGAATGTTTCTCTTCAAACTGCAGGAATCAGTTTCACATCTAAAATAGCGGTCTTAAGGCAATCATGAATGCTTAATGATACATGTTAAGTTGAATTAACCAGAACTCTTACTCAACAATTGTTTCCTTCACCATAATATCCTGAAATTAAACCTTATTATGTAGCAATGAGATCAGGATGAGTATCACACTAAATTCATAATAATAAAATGAGAGATGCAGTAATAAAACTTTCATTATCTATCATATACTACTTCAACTCAACCTTCATAAAAATACATTCCAAAAAACAGCCACATCATTAAAAATAATGGAAAATAAATTATGGAATGAAACCAAAAATTGAATGACCAGAGCAAGAAGAGGAAATGTGAAATGAAATTGCAGAAATATATTTAATCACACTAACAACATGCAAAATAAAATGCAGAAAAATAAATCCTAAGAAGTCTGGGGCAACAGACTAGCTAGTGGGCCCAACCACCCAGCTCATTTCCCTTGCAACAGCTAACTCACAGTGCCATAAGCTTTATAAAAACACTAAAAACATAAATCGAATACCAAAGTGTATTAATTATGAAGTCCTGTTACATGGTTACTGAACAAGCAGCACTGGGCTCTAGTGGTCCCCTCCAGGGATCATCCCACTAGGCACGCAGCTCCTCCTTCCTTGCACAATCAAAATCGATCCCTTACACTGCAAACAATGCAATTTACAATCTACAATCTACCATCCCCCACACCTACATAACTCCTCTCTTTTATATTATTTTTACATGATAGTTTCCTTAGAAAAAACATGGGGATTGAATCCCAACTGATTCTCATCAATAGAATATTAGTACAACTATTTCCCTATTAAAATAATGAAGATTTGATACGAATTTCCCAAATCTAAGCGTTTTCTAGAATTCTGTGAAAATTGATATTTTTAACAAACTGCCTCCAAATAACTTTTCATATCTCCCAAACCGTGATGAATTTTAGAAATATGTTTGAGGCTTAGTCAATGTTTCTTTGCTATAACCTGTAGAAATTTTGAATAATATAACACTTATTCATAGAGATTATCCTGATTATACACTATTGCGGAATGCATGCATAATACATAACCTCCTCTACATTGATCATCAATTTTGCGGAATTAAAAACAATGAAACATCAATTGCATGCGCACATTAACACAGTATGTAACCGAGGAAAGCATACAGCTGAAAATCCCAAACTATTTGTATATTATATTGATTGAGAACATGTAACAATACATAGTACAATACTCCTCGCAAGTACTCAGTACTATCTCCACCTGTTACACACAAACTAGCTCAGATCTGAATCAATCACACGTTCAAATCTCCTCCGCTGCTTGCCTACCTCCACTGCGCAATCCTGCATGAGAATGGATGAGAATGGCTGATCCAAACTCGTCTTTCCCTTGGCTGAACCACGCAATCCTCATTGGCAATACTCAATCCATTGATTGTGCAAATCTCATGCACAACTATAGTCACAACTGACAGTTGTATTGCCCTTTCACTCACCTCTAACACTTGTCTCCACTGAACTATCCATGCACTGTGTTAACTGATGTATTCTTTAGTTGATTTATGAGTTAATAATTAGTGAATTAATTAATAATTAATTCACATCACTCATCACTAGTGTATTATTTAGTTAGACTAAATACAACTAGTTCAACTAAGTCAAACTAAACACAACTCCATCAACTCCTCAATCAACTCCACCAAACTCAATCACTTGAGTTCTAACTGAATTCCATCATGCAATAGCTCAAATAACCCATAGGAAAAGCGTATTTTCTTCAGCCAGTTGCATGTGCCACATCCGTAGCTCGAACTGAAGTGCTGCAAGAGGATAAGATAATGTTTATAGTCCAAATATTATTAAGAGCTAATAATATTCGACTATTCTATATTTAGACTGGCAGTCTAAAAATAGACTCTGCCCATATGTCTAAAAATATAAGTCCATCTATTTTTAGCAACATGACCAATCATCCACAAATAGCATCCTGCAACTCATAGACCATGATCCATATGTCTAAAAATAGACATAGTCTAAAAATAGACTTTGTGCCAAAAATAGCCTGCGGGACCACTTAGTGAAGGTGACTTCTTTTCACTAAGCTCCATCATCTTGTTGCATTTTCAACACTCCCTCTCAACAAGATATGGATTATCTGTAACCCCTATCCTACAACTCTGGAATGTTCTGCATGCAACACATTTGCCCGTTCCACTTGCTCCAACAACACTTGGAACAAAAACTCTCCCAACTGACCACTCTGTTGGGCTAGGAACATACTCTGATGTTGAAGCTCTACCTGCTACTGACAAATGCTCCCTCTCTGACATCTACGCTACTGCAACATCTCCATGCATCTCGCACCATTGCACACTTCTCTATGCCACCTAGCACTGTGCAAAACACTTGTGCCTCTCGCATTGTTGCAGCCTGCTAGCTATGCGTTGTCCTGGGATTCCCTACATTGTCACTCTCTCTGCCTCTCCATCCGCATCTGTCTCTACCCAATCAGACAGTTCCTGCTACTCCACATCGGGGCTCCCGTAGCAAGGTCTCATCCAAGAGGTTGGGTACCTCAAGGATCCTACCCCTCCTCCTTGGGACGATCACTCTATATCGCCCCACCTCCTACCTGGAGGTATGGATGCATGTGATCCCTCAACCCACTTGGCTCGAAGTTTCCCCCTACTAGAGGTCTCTGCATGAGTAGATGTCTCTACTCGATCTCCTCTTAGCTTCCCTTGTTGTGGTTGCTCCACAACCTCCTGAAGCTGCTGCACCAATCGTGGCTCCTCCACAGTCGTCTGAGACTTCTTCTGGCTCTGCATGTTGAGAGGTAATATACTCTCCCTCTCAACCACCAAGTCTCCATCAGTTGCCTCGCTGCTCAAGGCTTTTCATGCATCTTGAACTTCAAGAGCATACAGGCTCTTGACCCGTGAACCAATCTGCTTCACCTGTCTAGTGATGATGTGTGTAAGGAAAACCTTTCCCTTACTGAAGACTACATCATAGCCTCTGTCTTCTAGCATCGCGATCGACACCAAGTTTCTCTCTAGTCCTGGTACATACTTGACATCGGTCAAGGTAAGGTGAGCTCCATGTTCCCTCCGAAAAATAACCATGCCTACACCTGAGACACTATACTTCTCATCATTACCCATCACTACGAGTATCTGGAGATCTTTCTCCTCCAAATTACTGAACAAACTCTTATCATCGGTCATGTGGAAAGAAGCTCCACTGTCAAGAAACCAACCACTTCCCACCATGGATGAAACCATGCATGCGAAGAGTGTGAAATCCAACTCAAACTGTGAATCACGTGCCTCACCTTCAGATGCTTCCCCGGATCCCTTCTTGGATTTCCTCTGTGGACAATTTGCAGCATAATGGCCCACTTCATGACAACGAAAGCATCGCACTTTCGATTTGTCAACCTTCTTCCCATCATTGGAAGAACTGGATTTGGAAAGAGAACCCTTCTCCTTCCCCTTCGTTGCTTTGGCAACCAAAGCACAATTTTCTTCATCAGATGCCTTTGATGAAGATCCGTCCCTGGTATTCTGCCTGATCTCCTCTTGCACAAGATCCGACCAAAGTCTCTCCCATCCTGGCAGATTCTTCCGACCATTGACAGAGTCCTGATAGGAATGCCAACACTTCAGAAGACCAAGGAGAGCCAAGCTCACCAAGTCCTCATCATCCACAGTCACGCCCACACTTCCCAACTCATCCCGGCACTGGGTGAACTTCGTGAGATACTTGGGCATATTGTCTCCATTCTCACACTTAATGTTTCTGAGTTTATCCTTGAGCGCCAACTTCCTCTGGTCGCTCTTGCTTTGGAATAAATCTGTCAACGCTTTCCACATCAAGTATGGAGAAGCCTTTCCATGCAGGCTGGATATAATGTGATCCTTCATGCCCTCCAACAGAATCCTTCGACACTTTGCTATCTTCTTTTGCCAAGCCTCAACGTGAGCAACATCAGTAGGCTTTGGGACCTCAGCATCTATGAACTCCTTCAACCCATTGTCATCTAACACCGCCTCCATCCTGTCTTTCCATGCAATATAATTCGAGTTGCCTTCAAGGGCATACTCCAATCGCAATCCGTTGAAAGACATTTCAACTTTGACACCAAGAAAACACTGCTGCAAATTCGAATTCCACCAGCTCAAAACTCAACCGCTTCTGATCTAAAATTCTTGAGAACAAGGTATTTCTCATACAGAGATTGACTGTCTGGGCATTCATCAGATATCTCACCTTCCAAAATAACGATGAATCCAGAGGCTACCTGGCCCGATTACAGACTCTGCCTAAAGAAATAAAATGTAAACATTTTCTGAATAATAGATCTGATGATCAAGTCTACTTCGATACCATGTAGAAATTTTGAATAATATAACACTTATTCACAGAGATTATCCTGATTATACACTATTGTGGAATGTATGCATAATACATAACCTCCTCTACGTTGATCATCAATTTTGCGGAATTAAAAACAATGAAACATCAATCGCATGTGCACATTAACACAGTATGTAACCGGGGAAAGCTTACAGCTAAAAACCCCCAACTATCTGTATATTATATTGATTGAGAACATGTAACAATACATAGTACAATACTCCTCACAAGTACTCGGTACTATCTCCACCTGTTACACACAAACTAGCTCAGATCTGAATCAATCACAGGTTCAAATCTCCTTCGCTGCTTGCCTACCTCCACTGCGCAATCCTGCATGAGAATGGATGAGAATGGTTGATCCAAACTCGTATTTCCCTTGGCTGAACCATGCAATCCTCATTGGCAATACGCAATCCATTGATTGTGCAAATCTCATGCACAACTATAGTCACAACTCACAGTTGTCTTGCCATTTCACTCACCTCTAACACTTGTCTCCACTGAATTGTCCATGCACTGAGCTAACTGATGTATTCTTTAGTTGATTTATGAGTTAATAATTAGTGAATTAATTAATAATTAATTCACATCACTCATCACTAGTGTATTCTTTAGTTAGACTAAATACAACTAGTTCAACTAAGTCAAACTGAACACAACTCCATCAACTCCTCAATCAACTCCACCAAACTCAATCAATTGAGTTCTAACTGAAGTCCATCATGTAATAGCTCAACTAACCCATAGGAAAAGCGTATTTCCTTCAACCAGTTGCATGTGCCACATCCGTAGCTCGAACTGAAGTGCTACAAGAGGATAAGATAATGTTTATAGTCCAAATATTATTAAGAGCTAATAATATTCGATTGTTCTATATTTAGACTGGCAGTCTAAAAATAGACTCCGCCCATATGTGCTAAGTGAACTATTCAAAAAATCATGAGAAATTAGGCAGTTACGACTACCTCTCATGGAAATGGTCATACATTTGAATGACTTACTTAACGCAGTTGAATCCCAAAAATGATATCTAATATAATGCACTGCGTAAATCCCCCATACTTAAATTTTAAAAGAGTCAAGGGATCTCCACTTGAATGGTTCATGAGGCACAATACTTGCTAAGGTTTTGCAAATGGGGTAGCAAGCTAAGTGGGCTTGATTGTGGGAAAAACTCCACAGTTAAGCGCGCTTGAGCCAGAGGAGTTCTGGGATGGGTGACCTCCTGGGAAGTCCTGGTTACCGGGTGCAAGCCCCGGAAGTGATGATTGATGCTATGTGATTCGTTCTCCACATTTCACTAGTTTCAATCCCACTTCTTCACCCCTGTGAGCATCACTCGATGCAATGAGTGCTAAGTGAACTATTCAAAAAATCATGAGAAATTAGTCAGTTACGACTACCTCTCATGGAAATGGTCATACGTTTAAATGACTTACTTAACGCAGTTGAATCCCAAAAATGATATCTAATATAATGCACTGCGTAAATCCCCCATACTTAAACTCCGCCCATATGTCTAAAAATAGAAGTCCATCTATTTTTACCAACATGACCAATCATCCACAAATAGCATCCTGCAACTCATAGACCATGATCCATATGTCTAAAAATAGACTTTGCGCCAAAAATAGCCCGCGGGACCACTTAGTGAAGGTGACTTCTTTTCAATAAGCTCCATCATCTTGTTGCATTTTCAACATAACCAAAACCCATGTTCAATAATTTCTCTATTCACCTTCACTTGCATGGAAAATGAGGAGGAAGTAGTACTCTAGAAACTGCTGTAAATTCAGGGCTGAGGCATTAATTATTCCTTAAATATAAATCCGTACAACCTGGCTGTATATTTTCTTATGTGGAAGTGTTCAGACAACATTTTGAACAAAAACCTCTTTCATATTTTCCTAGAAATGTGTCAATGTATAAAAACCCCAAATTGGTGCAGGAATGTTGTTGTAGAACTGAATTGGTGTAGGAACTGAATTGGTGCAGGAACTGCTGGTGCAAGAATTGCTGGTACAAGAATGTTGGTGCAGGAATTGCTAGTACAGGAACTATTAGCACCTACCACAAAAGAGCCTAACATTAATGACATTTTCACATTAAATACTCTTCAAATTAACAAAACAATAAGAGTTCATAGATCAACAACTATGAGCTCTAAATGCCTCTAAATAATAAGTTAATAATGCGTAAAAAGAATAATAATGATTATAGACACTTAGTATAGGTATAAAATTATTCAGTAAAATCATGAAAATCTAGACAAAATAGAGGCTCAACACTCCCCCACACTGGCCATCTTGCATGTCCACATGGAAGCCGAATTATAAGATTATAAAATGATGGAAGAAGGTAGGGGTGGTGTTTAAAGATGATTCTCGATAAAAATGTCAACAAAAAAATTAACAAGGAAATATTAATATATCATGATATGTCATCATTTTTAAAGCATACATCAAGTTTGCAACATCACTATTACAGTGCCAACTAAAACCATGTTACAACCCTTATGAAAGTATCGAGTGTTGGAATGATACAATTGCAACAATATCAAGTACAAGAAAACAATGCTTTGTACCATACATTATGGAAGAAGAGTACTGCACCTTTATGATAGATATCACATACCTGTTGTCCTATTTCAAATGAACTCCCTGTTTGTCATAGATTTTAGAGCTCTTATTTATACCCAAAGTCTTATTAACATTCATGATTAAAAAAATCAAATGTTTGTTGAAATGGTGCAATTTCAAAAATAATACCACAAGATTCCTGCACCCACTATAACAATCCTATACCTAGGCCATGTAGTTCTTATTTAAAGGCAGCCACAATCAACACATATTGTTGTCCATCAACACCTAGTGAGTAATCATTGTTGAGCAATTAATCACTCTAAATACCATAAAGAATTGGAGTTATGATACTAGAAAATGGAAATAAAAAAGATGACACCTTCCTGGACCAATCAACAAATAATCTAAATTTTGTTGTCATTCAAATGAAAAATCGAATTTCTCCTTAATCAATACAAAGAATTACCTTCACTTAGGGTACCACATCATTAAAGATCCTTGATTTTTGAAAAATATAACTCAAAAAATCATGTTCAAATCGCCTTAAAACTATTGTCCAAGAATTAAAATGATGAGTTTCAAGGAAAGAGAAGGATAACCAAGTAAATCTTAGTATGAAATTAACTTTAATACCATAGACATGGCCCTGCTGCCCGCAGGTCTCTATAACCTCGACAGGGATGTCTTTTATTCTAGCGAAATTCCTATGTCCCAGTTACTAGATATAGATTCAAAGTTAGCTGATTTGACTTTTATATGAAGGCCATTGTCCTGGATTGGTAATCATTTGATGGCAGTGCCACTCATAAGAAGTAATACAGATGAACAGGCCATCTCATGATGAATAGCATCAGTAATGTCATGCATGTTAGGTCCCATGATCATGGTAGGCCGGCTCATAATGAGACCTCCTATCCTCCCCTAATTCTTTTATAAATTTTGGTTGTAGTTAACTTCAAAGGTTACTTAATAAGTGGGGAGGTAGATCTACTCCTTAAGGGTAAGGGATGGCATGAATTTCTTTTAATGATAATCATTACTGGTTAATTCCTCTATCCTAAAGACTTATTAAGAATATCTGAGATAATGACTGAAATATTCTTTAAGTAATGCTAGTGTTCTCATGAATAGCTTATTATGATCTTTACAAGCGTGGTCCACCATAGGGGGCTCTCCAATAGTACCTTCTAAGGGAAATTGAAAATATATATCTGAGATGAAAACTTCATTAGAGTAGTTAATCATGGTTACTTTTGCAAAATCGTGAGGTATTAGAGTGAATCATACTCAACAACATTTGTCACTGATGTGTCTGTTAACAACCGATGTGGATCAAAAGTAGTTTCAGTGGCTATGAATTGAAAGTCAAAACCCCAATTGCATTGTTGTACCAAATTTATTCATGGAATTTCTTTATTCTTCTACCCTACTCTACCCTAAGAAGCGGAAGACTCCCTTTTAAGTATAGGAGGAATTCCAGTGCAACCAATTGCACAACAAGAGGATAATCATATTCATGTTCAAATTTGAAAAGCATATTCTAGAAAATACCAGAACATGAGGTACCAACTGCATTAACTGATGTGATGCTGCAAATTGTTGAATGATAAGGGAGGGATGAATAATGATAGCCATTTGAAACCAAGATTCTATGGGATCCATATACTCTTGGTCATTTGATTCATGGGCAACATTTGGTACATCATGCAAATCCTCCAATTTTCTTTGTTCATCCTCTAAAGTGCAAGCTGGATCAGGTTGGTGTTCTTCAATATTTGCTTCTGATGGTTTCTCCTCATCAAGCATGATCCATAGCTTCTTGGACTCCCTTGGAAGATCTTATGGTTCTTCATGATTCTCTTCTTCTAGAGGAGTAGATTGATTTATAAGTGATGCCACGATGTGTTCATTCTGTGAAGCAAAGACCCCAGCTTCTGCCAGAATTTGAGATGGTTCTTTGAATAGCATCACACTTCGTGGCATTTTCTTGTTAGCTGGAAAGTCTTGTCAGCACCTAGATTGAGAGTGGGGGGTTCTTTTGGCACCTTAAAAAACTCAAAAGATCAATTGCAATAAAAAGAATAAACCAATATTGTAAACTAAGTAAATCACACTTGCGTAAATTAAATAACCTCTATTGAAAAAAAAAGTAACACACTTTGTAGTAAAAGAAATTGCTCATAAAAAACTCAATTGCAGTAAATCAAGCATCACACTTTGTAGAAAGAAAAATTACTCATAAAAACTAAATTGCAATAAAAGAAACAAATCAGGCATCACACTTTGCAGTAAAGGAAATCACTCATTTGCAGAAAGGAAAACCTGGCTTGTGAGCTCTCTGGGAATGTCGTCCAGTATGCTTCAGCAAGCAAGGGGAATCTTGTTAATCAATAAATTCAATTGCGAAGGAAAGCGAAAATCATGACAAATCATTGACGCCTTATCTTACAACGCTTCTCTGACAACGATGCCAAAATGTCGAGCGATATAAATGAAAGATTTACACCAACATTTAATTTTTCCATCTAAGTAAATATAGATGCGTAGCACAATATATGCCAGAATACAACCTTAGGTCTCTGTCAAATAAAAATCAAAATTCAAAAGAAGAATCATTCAGGAAAAAGGAACGAGACTTTTCGAAAGTAAAGTAAACACACTTTGGGAATCTACTTCTGGCTCCTCTTTTGGGTTGAGTTGACTGCTGTATTAATTCTTCCTCAGTTGTCTAGGGGACAAGGGAATGTAGAGCCCATTCAAAAGAAAGCAATTCAAGAAATCAATAATGCAAAAACCTCTTAAAATATTACTTCTATGTTGCAAAGATGAAAAGCATGAAATAAAACATAAGGAAACTTCTTCCCAATTAATCTAATGAAACCATTGAAAGATTTTAAAAGAGATCTAAATTATACTGCTTCTCTGGAAATGATTCAATATTCAAGTTTAAAGGAAGTGTGCATTTGTCTTTGTTACAAGTTTCCCTTCCTGGCCTGAATCATCATTCCTACATCGCAACATCGTTCCTGCACTGGAACGTTGTTCTTGCACTGAAACAATGTTCCTGCACTAAGTATATCGGCCTGAAGCAATAGTCAATTATGATTAAGGGATATAACTTTTTAACCTTAAAACATTCCAAAAATACTTGTGAGTAATTCACTTGCCAATAAAACAATATGATAATTTTTCCTTTATGTTGATCCTAGAATTTAATTATAAAAATTTCAAGAATGAATGTTTCTCTTCAAAGTGCGGCAATCAGTTTCACATCTAAAATAATGGTCTTAAGGCAGTCATGAATGCTCAGTGATACATGTTAAATTGAATTAACCAGAACTCTTACTCAACAATTGTTTCCTTCACCATAATATCATGAAAGTAAACCTTATTATGCAGCAATGAGATCAAGATGAGTATCACACTAAATTAATAATAATAAAATGAGATGTGTAGTAATAAAACTTTCACTATCTATCCTCTGCTACTTTATCTCAGCCTTCATAAAAAGACATTCCAAAAGAACAACTACATCATTAAAAATAATGGAAAATAAATTATGGAACGAAATCATAAATCAAATGACCAGAGCAAGAAGAGGAAATGTGAAATGAAATTGCAGAAATATATTTAATCACACTCACACCATGCAAGATAACATGCAGAAAAAGAAATCCTAAGAAGTTTGGGGCAACAGAATGGCTAGTGGGCCCAACCACCCAACTCATTTCCCTTCCTGTAGCTAATTCACAGTGCCAGAAGCTTTAGAAAAACACTGAAAACATCAATCGAATTCCAAAGTGTATTAATTGTGAAGTCTTATTGCATGGTTGCTGAACAAGAAGCACTGGGCTCCAGTGGTCCCCTCCAGGGATCTTCCAACTGGGCATGTAGCTCCTCCTTCATTGCATAATCAAAATCAATCCCCTACACTGCAAATAATGCAGTTTACAATCTATAATCTGCCATCCCCCACACCTACGTAGCTCCTCTCTTTTATATTATTTTTACATGATAGTTTCCTTAGAAAATAACACAGGGATTGAATCCCAATTGATTCGCATCAATAGAATATCAGTAAAACCATTTTCCTATTGAAATAATTAATATTAGATTCAAATTTCCCAAATCTACGCATTTTCTAGAATTCTGGAAAAACTGATATTTTTAACAAACGACCTCCAAAAAACTCTTCGTATCTCCCAAACCGTGATGAATTTTAGAAATCTGTTTGAGGCTTATTCAATTCATATAGTGAGACCGAAACCCATGTTCAACAATTTCTCTAGTCGCCTTCACCTGCACGAAAAATGAGGAGGAAGTTGGCAGTCTGGAAACTGTTGCAAATTTGGGGCTGAGGTATTAATTATTCCTTAAATATAAATCTGTACGACTTGGGTGTATCTTAGCTTATGTGGAAGTGTTCAAACAACATTTTGAACAAAAACCTTTTTCATATTTTCCTAGAAATGTGTC
Organism: Pinus tabuliformis; assembly: GCA_031772625.1. NCBI lineage: Eukaryota > Viridiplantae > Streptophyta > Pinopsida > Pinales > Pinaceae > Pinus > Pinus tabuliformis. The sequence goes on from CM062807.1 coordinate 738,088,355, forward strand.
AGTGTATAAAAGCCCCAAATTGGTGCAGGAATGTTGTTGTAGAACTGAATTGGTGCAGGAGTTGAATTGGTGCAGGAATTGTTGGTGCAAAAACTACTAGTACAAGAATGTTGGTGTAGGAACTTCTAGTACATGAATTGTTAGCACCTGCCACAAAAGAACCTAACATTAGTGACATTTTCACATTAAATACTCTTCAAAGTAACAAAACAAGAACAATTCATATATCAACAACTACTAATTCTACATGCCTCTAAATAATAACTTAATAATGCATAAAAAGAATAATAATGATTATAGACACTTAGTACAGGTATAAAATTATTCAATAAAATCATGAAAATTTGGACAAAACGGAGGCACAAAAATGCTTCATTGTTCTTTCTTCATAATTTTTGTCAGGCCATTAGAGCTGATTATCCTTCCTAGTTTCCTTACGATACTCCTTAATTCAACTTCCTTTCCTTCCCGAAAAAATTTCAAGAAAAGGTCTTGAAACAGACTCCTAGTACAACATCAGCACTACCCTTTGGAATGGAAATCATTGGACTATTCAATACATATTCCCCCATGGTGAACTTGATATTATGGGAGTTTCTAGAGAAATTTATAATTCCTCCATTTGCAACCATCACTTGACACTCTAGTGCTGGATATAGGAAGAAATTCAATTTCTTAGCTATCTTACAATGAATAAAATTATGAGTATTACCTGAATCAATCATCAATATTACTTTTTTCTTCTTGATATATCCTTCTATATTGAGCATTTGAGGAGTGTTAATTCCTGCCAATGCATTGCAAGATATGGTTCGATTCATTTCTTCTTTCTCAGGGGTTGGTTCCTAGTGTATATCCTCTGATTTTGATGTTTCTTGTTCCTTTTCTTCCTCCTCTTCACAATCCATGTAGAATAATTTATTTTCAACACACTTATGACCTTTAGTGTATTGGTTATCACAACTGTAACAAATCCCTTTTTCTCTTTTCTCCTCCAATTGTTGTGGCATCAACCTTGTAGATTTTGGAAGGCCAGGAGCAGAAACACTTCCATTTTTATAGTTTTGAGTGGCATACTTGTTGCCATAATTTTTCTTTCAACTTTTCTTGCCACCCTGAATGCCTTCTCCAATGAATCAGGTTCCCACAAGCAAACCTCACATTGGATGTTATCCTTCAAAGTCCCTATGAAGGAAGTAACCCTATGCTCCTCTAGAATATCAGTTACAGTAATATTCAATTTTTGGAATTCCTCAATGTGCTCCGCCATCGAACCCTTTTGTTTGATATTTATTAACTGGCTAAAGAACATGTTTCTCTTTGTATCCTCATAATGTGATATAATTTTCTCTGTAAAAATTGACCAAGTGACAAGTGGTTTATGAGAATAAATCCATTGATACCATACAAATTGATTGGGTTCTAAATATAAAGTTGCAATGTGTACCTTTTGTGTAGGTTGAACATCATGGATATCCAAATATTTCTCCATTTGTAGTATCCATGTTACCGGATCCTTTCCATCAAAATTCCTCCTATCGATCTTTAGCATGTTGTGGTTCTTAAACAAAAAATTGGAGTCTCTAAAATCATAATTCATATTCCTTTTGCCCTCATCATGATTTTCATGGATTACCTTGTCACCACTGGGAATCCTTTCTTCTAGAAACTTTTCCAAACCTTCCTTCAACACCTTTATCTTGACACTCATCATTGCTTCCATGTCTACTTTTAAACCATCATTCAAAACTCCCATTTCCCTTTTCATACCATCTATGTTAACATTCATCATGGCTTATAATTCATTTTTTGTTACTTTTTGCAAGAGCGAAATTTGTTGCGCTTGGTTTCATAAATTTGATATATCATGTTATATTTCTTCCTCTTCTTCATGTGTCATAGAATATATTTCTGGTTTCTTACTAGGTGTGTCCATTTTTTTGTTTCAAGGCATTTTGGAATAAAAAAATGATACCTATGCTTCACTATGACCCTTGAATCACTTCAAACTGATTTTCCAAACAAAATTTATGCAAATTAAGAAAAATATACACACCTCTTTTGCTTATTTTCTGGAGCTAGATATTGGAACTATTGTATCTCTATAATTTCATATCTCCAATATCTAAAATTTTGTCTTGTGGTAGTACTTTGAGTCTTATTTCCAATCCCACAAGTTAGACCAAATTTGGATTCTTCAAGGTAAATTTATGCCCAATCTACCACGATGCCCTGATTATGGACTGGTTTAGTAGGAAGAACTTGTACGGAGTGCCACATGTCATTGTTTTAATATTCGGCCCTGAAAATGATATAAAAAATACTACAGTATATTCATGTTCACTCAATTCTTACGCAATTCAAATCCAATGCTCGTAGAGGAAGTTATGACGATTTTCCCAAGGTCACCCATTCGAGATTGGATTTTGGAGCCTGAAAAAACCATAACTTCTTCGAACCATTTCTTTAAAAATATAGCAAACCAATATCTGAAATGTTTATAGGAAGTTCATCAGGTTTCGGATCTATGTGGTCATAATTTCAGCTTCTTAAACTTCATAGAAAACACTTTATAGTGAAAATTCCAAGATGACCGGTTTGCAACAGCGAAATCATAGAATCTAAAGATTTGAGAGCAAATTTTATGTAACTGGATCACAAAAGAGATAGATAAACGAATTAAAAATTAGCCTCTTCGAGGGGGAAACCTACTTTACATTACATAAATGAACAATTCTTGAATATTACAAATGATAAGACCTCCTTGGTATATATAGGAGTCTAAGGGGTCACAATATAATCATAGCCTACATAACAACAATAATGTAAGGGCACAACAATAACAATAGTGGGATCTATGGGGAACAATAATAACAACATGGGGGATACATGGGCACAATAATAACAATAGGGGAAACACTAACAATAACAATAAGGGGCATACACTAGTATTATAGGGATCTAACAAAATAGAAACAAACAATAGACATCAAAATAGTTTAAAGGCTCCAAACATTATATAAAAAAATAAAATAAATCTATAAAGTCCTAATGCTATGGAAGATACATTATGGCTTACATGATGAATCATGGAGTGGAATCCCATAAAATGCTAAAATGACTCTCAAGCTCATTCAAAGTAACCTCCTCCCCTTCGTTAGTTTTATTGAGCCTATATTCAAGACTATCTATTCAACTATTGACACTAAACAATGATAACATGTTCACAAATTGGCGCACAATAGTTGTACTCTAGATTTATCCTAGGTGGACATTGACATTTTTACCATCCAGAGGATGGAATCTCAACCAAGTTACTAAGGAAGAACCAATGATGGTAGTAATTGCTAGTAATTGGAAACTACTAGGGACAAGAAGAAATTACAGAGGTTTAGAGCTATTGTGAGAGTATCGCAACCTATTTCCAAGCATTTCATATTAATGAAGATTGAATTAAAACATGACACAAAACCTTCAAGAAGAGATTGTTCTGCTTGAACCTAAGGTAGAAGGGGAAAGTATAGCGAGAGTTGGGAACAATATCGAATGCAAGCCTTGTAATTCCAGTGGAATATTTAGAAGAGTCCAATGTTAATTCACAAAAAAACACTACATGTTTAAGGATATGTGTAGATTCACACTTTGAATTAAGCTTGTGTAATTGATCATTTCCCACATTAAATATTATTGTTGGAAGAGAGGTGTACATGACATGAGCCTTCAAGTTTAAGTTTGGAGACTACATGCCATAAACCTATTACGCTACATGCCATAATGTATTAAACTTTAACATATAAAATATTTAAATTAATTTCATGCACCAAGCAAACATAATGGATTAAAATGAGATACACCATACAAGACTACAAGCTATATGGTGTAAGAAAACATTCATCAATACATAAGCCAAATGAGATGGCAAAAGAAATAGAAAAACTCCAACTCATGAAAAACCTGTTACACTACATGCCATATATATTTCACACGAAGATCATGACGTATTCCGCAATATAAGTTGCATGTCAGGTAGACAAATCGAGGACCTATAAAATGCTTATCATATAGTAATGCACCATACTTTTGTGCAAGCCACTAACAAACACCAAGACATGGAGATAACTGGCATAGTGTTATATCCTGCCTCTTGTTTTTGGGCAATGGAGAAAGTGTTTCCTCCCAAGTTTCAAAGAGTAAAAACTACATGGAGTTGAGAGGAACCCCTCTCTTTACAAAGAATCACACAATTAGTTTCTTTTAGCATAATAGAGCTGCTTATCAAATTGGAAAATCTTATAACAAAAATGAAATAAGCTATTGGAGAATAGAAATACATTAGAACTAATATCATTCATGCACTACAAACCAACATATTGAAGCTCTATACACTTTTGGTGATAAAATAATCTCTTTACACAATCCACCAACAAAAACAAATAAAAGGCATCCATTATCTTGCAAGTATGTAAGGCATCCTTATAAATCCAAAAACAGAAAATATGAGTCTTTCTCAGAAAAATGCAAGGGGTTTATGTTTGGATCCTACAATATCTCATGTTCATGTGACTTAGGATGAACATGCAAGGGTATAGGTTCTGGTTTACAAAAAAACCCTAAGAAAAATTTATAAAAACCCCAAGTAAACTTTACAAAAACCTTAAGAAAAATTTACAAAAACCCCAAGGAAAATTTATGTGAATGATAAGAAAAATTTACAAAAACCCTCATTTTTGATTCTCCATAAAACCATTTTAAGAAAACCCTAAGTTAATTTACAAAACCATTATGCAAATTTACAAAAAGCTCTTAATTTTTTACTTTCCACAAACAAGAAATTACAAACAGAAAGAGCACAGAATCTCTGACTGTCCACAAATAGGAAATCCATAGTTTACAAAAACCCTAAGCAAAATTTACAAAATCCTATGCAAAATTTACATAAACCCTAAGCAAAATTTATAGTGAACTGTAAGAAAAATTTACAAAACACCTTATTTCTAATGGTCCATAAAACCATTTTCCAAAAACCCTAAGTTAATTTACAAAAACTTTATGAAAATAAAAATAAAAAAACCCTAATTTTTTAGGGTCCACAAATAAGAAATTACAACTAGAAAGAGCACAGACTCTTTGACTGTCCACAAATAGGAAATTACAAACAGAAAGAGAATAGACTCTTTAACCATCCAAAAACAAGAAATTAGAAACAAGAAGAGCATAGACTCATAAAAACACCAAAGAGCACAGACTTCCCATGGTTTGAATGTGTTTACAAATAGAGAGTTAGTAGCTAGTAAGATTGAAAATCATACGGGACAACCATCGATAAAGCCACCAAGCCGCACAGACCACACTGCATTAGTGTTAAAGACCTCACTACCTCGCCATACCTTACCTGCAAACCCAACAGGGATTACATGCGGAACAAATCACAAAGGTCTAAAAAAACAACAAAAAAAACCATCAACCCAAGTGAAAATGCATGAAAAAATCACTAGCAAGAAAACTTACCGTCATAAAAACCCACTGGAGCATGAAACCCCCATGTCCACTATTGAGCTGACTGATATCTATCAGAGGGTAAAAAGTAGACAATTGTGCCAAGCGTTAGTGCGCCACAGCCATGGAGTAATGACTCATGAAAAACTAATCCATTAACCACAACAAGTGAACCCTTAAACCCCCAACAAAACAATTCTCTCAGAAAAGAAACCAGTGTAGTGCCATGACCAAGCATCCGGTAACCAACATCAGGGTGTCATTTGAACCATAATCGAGGTAGCAGAACGCCAACACACTGACCGCAAGAAAAATTACACTGGCTTCCTTGCAGCAATAGATTGAAACCCTAATTGAATACCAAAAACACTTGAATCGAGTCAGGAGTTAATTCCTCATTACCATGATAGGTGGGATGGTGAGGTGGCCATGTGTAATACAATAAATTCGTTGATTTTTTGGTTGTTTGTAGACGTGGCAGGGAGGGCATGCAACAACTGATGTCCCTCCCCTATCAGAGGAAACTCCACATGCTATTTAAAAAGAAAAACTCTTTTACATTTCCATTTTTGCCAAAATTGGTGATGCTGAAAAGTACTTATATTCCTTTTCCAACCGTTGACGCGATGTGATAAATAAAGAGACCTTTTTGGCAGCCATATGTGGCCATAACCATTATCATCAAGTTTACTACCATTTATGCTCGAACCTGTTCACATTCAAACAAATAATATCATTTATAATCAGTTTCCAGTAAAAAATAATACAAATAATACCAGTTAGCATTAGATCACACCTTAGAATAGAGGGTGATAGGGTGGATGTTTGGTTAAGGCACTCTGTGGTGAAAAGGTCAACCAAATGGGCAAAAAATCCAACCATGCTAAGGGCTAGCGTGAACCAGGCTAGGTGTGATCCCGCGTAATTTTGACAACTTAGATACCCTTAGATCATAGTTACTCAAACAACAAATTGGATATGTGAATCATCTCAAGACTCATATTACCTAACAAACCAAAAAAAATTATTAGCTAAAGTTCAATTTTTCCTTTTTAATGAGTTAAGGAGAATCATATATATTTTGGGACAAGTAATGGAAGATGGATTTTGGAAGGAGGTGAACTGCTAAGGTGTTCATATAGGGAGAAAGAGCATTGTTTTTACACACTTTTAAATTACTATATGAAGACCATATAATCTTTTGTTTAAGTTATCAATCATTTTCCAATATATAACTGAAAGTGAATCTAAATTACACAAAAAAAAATTGCAATCATAAAACCAAAACCTCTGCACTTAAATATCAGTGTATTTACAACAATATTGGATTGAGAATAAAAGCAAAAACCATCTAGGAAATATGGTCGAAAAGAAAATGAAAAAATAAAATGGTAGCAAAATAATTTCCTATGACTGACCACGTCGAAGATTAGTTCAAGATCAGTTAACAAGGGCGACATTCATCCTTTTCCATATCTGATTATGAGAGTGTCTACAGTTATGTATTAAATTCCCATAAAACATTTGATCAGTATGAATAGCTATATGAAGATAAATCTAGAAAAATTATTGTGTAATATTGATGGATGTTGGAGCAGTGTATAATGCGACTTTTTGGACATGGATGTGATGTTTCCATGGATGATGATCCTATATAGCATGGAAAAAAGGAGTAGTCTATAATGCGACATTTTGGACATGGATGTGATGTTTCCATGGATGATGGTCATATATAGCATGGAAAATCATGAATTAAAGATTTATTATAAGAAAAATGATAGAAAAAACACCTTTATTACGGAAATAAAGTTCCATAATTATTATAGTAAAATGACATTGAAGTTTAAAGAGATACTCATGTAAGTGTGTTTTGTTACTCAAATTGTTGTGTAAAAGTACATAAAAGACCTTTATTATATAGTAATGGAGGAGGCCCAATGTCAAATAAGAATAACTATGACAACTGGATAGATGCAAATCCCTGTGTAATCTCACAATTCATCATACTTACCTCATAAGGAAATGAGGCATTGAAAAAGACAAATTCCAACAATTGAGATAGAAAAAGACAAATATATTAATTATAAGAAAAATTATAAAAATGAACATGTTTAAGAAATCTATCAAGTTAGATAGGAATTAAATGGATAAGTTTAAGAAATGTATATCTTAATTATAGGAAAAGAATTCAAAATAAGTGAGGTGAATGGAAAATAAATTATAGGGAAAACATTCAAAATAAATAAAATGGAAAATTCAATATAGGAAAAACTTTCAAATTGATAAAATTAATAACTAGAGCATTCTAATATAAGAAAAAGAGTTTTAAAGAAAAATGATTTTAAAATCAATTATAACAATGTTGAATCTTTTATAATTTTAGGAAAAAAGTTTAAAATAAAAATGATATGGAAAAGCATTTTAAAATTAAATATAAAAAATGTGAAATGATTTAATTATAATAAAGAAATAACTTGGAATAAACTCCACATGAAAAGCATTTTAAAATGAGAAAAAGTATTTACTAAAAAAATAATAAGTTGAAAGTAATAAGTTTTTTAATAATTTAATTAGAAAATGATATAGAAAAATAGTTCAGATAAATTTAAAAGAAAAATAAAATTGGAAAATTAATTATGAAGCTAAAATAAACTTAAAACTAAAATAACATTGAAAATTATTTAATAAAAAAATAGAAACAAATTTAATAAGAAAAATGATATGGAAAAACAATTCAAATAAATTTGAAAGAAAATCACAATAGAAAATTAATTATAAGAAAGAGATAAACTTAAAAAAAAAAAAACATTGAAAATTATTTAATAAACAAATAGAAACAAATTTTTAACTTTTTAACTTTTCACACAGAAATTAATTTTGGTTGTCTATATAAATAAAAATAACAATGAAAATTATTTAATAAAGAAATAGAAACCACCATTTAACTTTTTCATACAGAAATTAATTTTAATTTCTCATATATATATATATATATATATATATATATATATATATAAATATATATAAATATATAAATTAAGTTTAATAAAAAAATAATATAATCAATTAAATTAATTTCATAATTATTAAATTGATTAAATTTATCTATGTAAATTTTGTTAATGTTTAAATAATTTAAACATAATCAATGAACTAGATTAATCAAATAATTACTCAAAAAACACATTTTAATAATCAATTATTCTTTAAAAAAAAAAAACTCTATGAAGAACAATTATGATATATATATAAACAAACATCAATATAAAAATAACTATAATCAATCTTTATATATAAAATAATAATCAAATAAAAAATATTAACTAAATTTGAAGCAAATTAGCCAAACTTAAGATTTTTTTTTGTCAATCAACCAAATTTCATTACTTTCTCAAAAAAGTAGTACAATCAGCATGCAAGTTCGATGTTGGTCTTCTAGCTTCACTTTGACCAAATTTGTTAGTGAGGAGAGCGATATGGAAGCTTAAATTATTGTTGGGCGCAGGATCCCCCAAGGCAAGTTTTGAGATTTAAAGCCCAAGTTTTGACTAAGTCCGATGTAAAGACTCCATGATTTGTGGGCGTAGACTGCAAAGTTGTAATTGAGTCATAGGGTTGTCCACCCTTGATTTTGTAATGTAGTGTCAGCTTGAGAGTTCTACCCATGGTTCGCGGACCATGGGATTGTATAAATAGAGTGAGGCTCTAAGCTGTAAAAAGACAGTTAAGAAGAAGTTAACCAAAGATCTAATGATGATGAATTGAGTCTTATTTGAAGTGTTGAGTCGTGTCTTTGGGTAGTAGAGTAGGAGAAAGCTCTGCAGCTGAGTGTGCAGAGGCCTAGTAGTCTGCAACTGAGTGCGCGGAACTCCTATTTCCAACCCCATAGCCTCATTAATGCGGGGCTACATGCACAGGAGATAGGAGTTTATAACACGCGAGGTGGGTACTACGCCGTTTTTTTTTTATTATCTAAACGCGAGGTGGCTATCTCCTGCACATGTAGCCCCGCATTAATGAGGCTATGGGGTTGGAAATAGCATTTTCCGTATATGCTCACTGTTAAATTTTGGGAAGCCAGTCTTCTAATCACGCTTTAAAATTGACACGCTTTTCTTTTTTTTTCACTTTTTAGCCGTAAAATACTGTTTATTTTGCAAAATAAACACATAATTCTTAATTGGCTAACTTTTTTTTTATTTATGAAATCATCAAAATGACGGGCATATAAAAAAATTGAAAGTTTCAATTTATTTATACATGTCGATGACACATGCTGATGGTAGGGTAGTTGACCTAGGTGTGTGCCTCGATTACTTTGTTGATTCTACGATAATATAAGGCCATGCAGGGAATAGGGATTAAAGTTGTATGTAGCAAGTTGCAGAGGTTGCGTGAGGTTATGTGACAGATGGATAATCTAATGGTTGTGCTTGTCCTATAGATTTCAAAGCCTCCTTGATAGCCCTTTTTGAACAGCAGCAGGAAGACCCAAATTTCAAATGGGCCAGGGTCGGGCAAGAAAGACGGAGGGAAGGTGGGGTTCAGGGTTTGTTTTGAGTTTTATATTCTTAGAAGTTCTAGCAGAAGAGATTTAGATTTGAGATGAATGCAGATGGAGATTTCTGTGAGAAAATGGTTGAGGGTGTTGCAGTTTTTAGGTTGTTTCGCTACTGTGTTGGTGGTTAATGGAGGAACTAAAACATATATTATACATATGGCTAAGTCACAAATCCCTATTGGTTTGGGAAGAAACTCAAAAGGTGGAGGTTCGCCTCTCGCTCCTTTGATTGAGGTTAGTTATATGACTTTTCACAAACTTCCAGTTTTGATCTTCAATTAATTCATTGTTGGCAATCATCAAAATACAAACCTAAAGGGTTTTTGATGTTGATGGATTTGCTTTAAAAACCAGTATTACTGTCATTTTAAATGGAATTGATTTGCTTGCAGTGAAATTATGAAATCGGAGATTTTGTGACTATCTAATTCATCCAATTTGATGTTTGATTTTGGCATGTTGTATTCTATGCATTTGTTTTTGATAAGTATATTTATATTTTTCCTATATGCTCAAAAATTACTATGAGAGTTTGTGTTATTTGTATGAAGGCTTTTTTTCACTTTTTCTTTTTACCCGGCATAAATGTATTCAAATAAATATCAAGCACGGTGCTCAAGTGGCAATGGCCGTGGAAATGAAGTCTCACCGAACCGGAGATCTTGGGTTCGATTCTTGTGCTACCCTCCCTGGAAATGGGGTGAATAACGGACATGTAAAAAACTCGAAAATGAGAAGGTCCCACCTAAGCTTACAAAAAAAAAAGATCTTGGGTTCGATTCTTGTGCTACCCTCCCTGGAAATGGGGTGAATAACGGACATGTAAAAAACTCGAAAATGAGAAGGTCCCACCTAAGCTTACAAAAAAAAAAAAATATCAAGCACCGTGCTTTTTTTTTTTTCTAAAGAACTTATAAAAAATGTGAGGAACATAGTTACCCAAATCGTTAAACTTTGTGCAAATTATTTATTTATTTTTCTCAATTTTGTATTGTGTTCACCACAGAGGTATCCATATTATGGTTTTTCCAATTAGTGTCAATGATTTCTTCCTAGTCCAAGACAACCCTTACGTATGGCCGATCACGTCAATATTATGGTGTTTCCAATTAGTGTCATTGATTTCTTCCTAGTCCAAGCAGGCCATTAAGTATGGATGATCTTTGGGGAATTTAACCCTAGACACTCTCACAAGTCATGGGAAAAAATAACACCTTTTCTTCCTTTTGTAAAATCTAAACCCCATTTTTGAACAGGTAATCCAAAATCTATGAACTTTGTTATTTTAATGTCTCAACTATCTGCCTCCAAACCGAGGGTTAGTAATCAACCTAAATGTTGTGATTCCTAATATTTCTTAAGCAAATTGTCCAAAAATATTCATGTACACCATGTTGAGTCTTCAAAAGACAGGGAAAAAAAAGACCCATTTTTTCCTTTTTGCAATCACCAATGTATAAACTTGTCGAGAGTCTAAAATCCACTTGTACTCTACTTTTTTTTTCAATGATGGGGTTTAAGTATTCACTAAAAAAATTGGGATCACAGATATTAGGAATGCAATGCAGGGTATCTAAAACATGCATATTAATTATGATGATTTGCTAAAATCTGGTCAACAGATTTAAGATTAGTGGGAAATTTGGATTATATGGATGTAATAAACTTTCTTATTAGTGAAAAATGAATTTCTTTTCTTTAGAAATACATTTTATTGATATATTTTATTCATCAAGCCGACTCCCAATTTAGTTACTCATGAATCTATTAATCTATTTTGGTACTTAATATACATCCTACATTTATGCTATATTAACTGACTAATACTATATAATTAGGGAATAAAAAATGATAAATTTTTATTGATTATATTTTTATATGAAAAATATTACCCCAAATAAAACCAGATATTAATAATCATATGAAGAACAATTTAAAAATAAAACCGTCATACAAAAATTTTCTAATGGTTAATGTTACCCATCAAATTTAACCCACTTATTTAATGTCTATTAATAAACTCATTTAATGTACTTATTTGTTACCCTCACTCAATACTTGAGACCATAACATTGAACATGTAAAACCCCACTCATTTAATTCCTATTAACAAACTCATTTAATGTACTTATTTGTTACCATCACTCAAGGCTTGAGTACTCCGACCATGACAGTGGCAGCCGCTAGTAATCATATGAAGAACAATTTAAAAATAAAACCGTCATACAAAAATTTTCTAATGGTTAATGTTACCCATCAAATTTAACCCACTTATTTAATGTCTATTAATAAACTCATTTAATGTACTTATTTGTTACCCTCACTCAATACTTGAGACCATAACATTGAACATGTAAAACCCCACTCATTTAATTCCTATTAACAAACTCATTTAATGTACTTATTTGTTACCATCACTCAAGGCTTGAGTACTCCGACCATGACAGTGGCAGCCGCCCGGGCAAAAAGAGCTAGCCGGAAATCAAGAGACCCAATAATCTCTTACCATGCTATGTATGACGATGATTTCTTTGACATGTTATATATCACCATCATCCATGGCAAGGTCACATCCATATCTAAAAAAATCACATTATGGAATACTGCCATGCAAGCAACATCAACCAATTGCAGTGCATCACTCAATTAATGTATCTGACATCGGGAACATTAACGAATTGCAGTGCATTACTTTAGAGTCTAATCAATGTATCTCACCTATTGACCACAAGAAACCTTCGCGCTGAATCTTGTTAAGTAAAATCTACAGAGATATATGACGGGTGTTTAATGTTCACAACTGTTCTGTGCCGGAAGTGGATTGGTATGCGGCATCCCAACGTCATCCTTTACACTTTGAGCATGGTTTGTGGGTATGAGGTCTCTGTCTCACACTACAACTTGAACACAATCTCTTTTTATGAGGCACACTAATTGCAATCTCACCTATTACAGATTAGGATTCTGAGAAATATACCAAATACAATTTGAGCAACCTTAAAGTGATCCCAAACAAGAATGCCACAATCAATACAACAACAATTTTAGAATTACCTCATACCAAGGAAATGCCAAAATCAAGACAATATAAATAGAAGTACAGCGCCTATGCATCTAACTTCAATAATAACAGTAGGTAGAAGTCTCCTCTGGGTACCTCACCCACAACACTTAAATGCTCATTGTTATCATTGACACTATATCTCTTCTCTGAACTCCCACAACACTTAAATGCTCATTGTTATCATTGACACTATATCTCTTCTCTGAACTCGTCACCCAGAACGCTTTGATGCCCATGAATGCCCGTCGCTCATTTATATCATTGACATCTTTCATATTCAACCTTTCCCGATTTTTGAAAATTTATTGATCGGAATCTTGAAAACAAACAAAAAACTTGTAACCTAAGATGTTTAGGTAATAAATTTATCACTCTTGAATATCTATTTCAGCATATCTTTCAATATAATTGAACCTTGTGAAAACATCTTACCATGAAGTATAATGGGCAAATATCTTAATGCAAAATGACATGAAAGTGATATATATTTTGTAGTATTTTCTTTTATTGCATAGAAAACATTGGTAGGACCAATACAACGAGTGAAATACAAATGATTATAATATTTCTATAGAAGATGATTACAAAGTGCAAAATCTTCTATCGGAGTGCAAAATGTGTTGGGAAAATGTTATAAGTCTATAAGTAAACTTCAACATTCGAATTACAATTCAAAGTTGAAAAAAGGACACCCCATGTCACAAACATATTTTGAGTTCCAACTATTTGTTTAGTCTAGCTAAATAATATAAATCATAATTATTGTTGTAGTCAAGAACAACATGGTGTAATAAGAGTATAAGAGATTTACATAAATAATTGATGAAGCTTAATCAATATTCAATTGATGGAAGAAATTTCTATCAATTTTGGAAAAAATCTTAGTACTAACAAATTATGCAATACATAGGTTATCTTTGTATTCTCTTTTGAAGCATGCATTCAAGGTTATGGTTATAATAGAATGGTTTGTTTGTTTGATATTAAACATATCGAACCATTTGATTTTATATAAATATGATTTTTGTAGAAGTTTCTTACTATTATTATAGAAATGTTTAAATGGTGGCGCAAAAATATTTTTCCTTCTAAGATATGGTCAATCATATGATTGTTTTAGTGATGAATCTGAAGAAATTTATAGAAGTTAGTGCTAGAAAGTAAATTGAAATCCGAAAAAAAAATTAATGTTGGAGGGAAGGAGTTTTAACTAAAAATGCTAACAACTAAATACCACAATATTTTTGGTTGTGTTGTCATTTAATGGGTGATTAAAAAACGACTATAAACTATGTAGGTTTAGTGTTCCCTTGGTCCATTTCCCATGATGTTCCTAAGTAAGAATACTAGAATTTTTTTACAAGTTATTTGTCTGTTTAGCTAACAGCACAAATGTAGTTGAAATGGAAACGAAAAAATAACATTTTTAATATTGGAAAATAGCATATAGTAAATAAGAAAAGAGACAAATACAAATACAAATAAATTTCATTGAGGGAATGAGTTATTTACTATTTAATTTGTATTTTTGTATTTCCATCTTTAAGGAAAACTCATATTGGTTTTTTTCGATGATAAGAGGTGAGAATTGCACCAATATATCTCAATAGATAAGTTGCATTAGAGATAACTAGTCTAACTATAGCAATGTATGGTCTAGGATAGAGATTTGTGCAAAATTTAGCAATTATTATTACTATACTATTTTTGTTGAGTATAATATAGTATTCAACATCTCCCCTTTCGAATGGGGTCTTTTGTCAAAGGAAAAAAACTATTAATGCAAATTCTCATGCCACATGAGAAGAAGGGAGTGCATTGATATATTGGATTGTTGCTTATATTCACTATTATTATCCCTTATCCATGTCTATTGATAATATTAGTGTGGACATGTTTTGGGTTTATTGGAGAGTTTGAAGATTCTTGTATAAGAATGCCCATATGAAACTAGTACATTACCCTCAAATAGATTGCTTGGCCTTTATATGCAAAGTTGCACAATTAATGGTGATGTATGTATGCATTCCAAAATAAAACATAAGACAAATTGTTTACTTGTGATAAGAAATTGCAATGCAAATTAATGATATTTAAGAACAATAAAAAATGCAACATCATATGTTAATTAAGGTTTGGATGCAATTTTATTATTAGTTTTTTTGGTCAAAAATAAAATTATAAAGAATTAATGGTATTGTTTGTATGGTGAAAAATACAATTAGATTTTTGTAAAACTTTGATTGCACCATTCAAAATGTTTTTGAAACATATGTATATCTTGTGTCTTATGTGAGTTAAAATATCTAATAATTTTCAAAGAAAATTGGATTGAGTTTTCTATTCAATGCAATGTTTGCATTTACAATTTCTGTAATAGAAATATTTTTGTGAAATTATTGTCACAAAGTTGCAATATCTAAGGATTTGAAAAAACTGATCTAGTTGTTCTATCTAATTAGTGTTTTCTTTTGTAGCTTCTATATTAAAAATAAGCTTATGATAAATTATTGAATCATAGAGTTATGATATCTAATTAATCAAATGATTTTATTTGTAGGTTCTATAATAAGAAGAAGTGTAAGATAAATTAGTGAATATATAATGGAATTACAAGAAAATCCACAAGTATCTAACATTTGGATAATTTGGAAAAATAATATCCCAAATATATCTCGAGGAATTCAAGCATTATATTTCTACCCAAAATCAAGCATACTAGTTTCTATTTAAGGTTACTAATACTTGATGAGCTATGAAGAATATTGAGACAATATGGCACCTCCTACAGTCAATGAATATCTAAAGTTGAAAATCATAGATGATGAATAATAGTTTTCCACTAGACTATTATGTGTGAGATGAATAATAGTTTTCCACTAGATTATTATGTGGAAATAGACAAAACAATGCTAAAAGATTACATATAAAAAAAAATCAAGATAGGCATTTGCAAATAGATTGTCTAAAGCATTCTTGGTCCATTGGTGATATTATTCTATAAGAAAACATGCAGAGAAAAACCTATAATGTCACACTTTGCTAGATAGGGAGGCCCTTGATCTAATATTTTGATAGTGATATCTTGAATAGTCGTGGGGCCTATTGCCCACTATTTTTTTAAGGATGCAAATGGGACCTAAATATTAACTACTACAATCACATTCCATGTTATGGTTCAATGAATCTAGCTAAAATGGTAAAATAAAAGATGAGGCCACAAATGTTAATAATTGTTTTGAAGAAACTTTCAAAGGGCACTACTTTACCCCTCAGGGTTATTCTATTAAACAAATTAGCTCCAAGAAATCGAATGGAGGAAACAAATCCTCTATGCTTTAAGTCCATTAGAAGAATCCAACAGCTAGAAGGGGTATCCCTGATTATACATTATGAAGGTAAAATTTACTCCAATTGTAGGATATTACTATTTTAGAGGCACATGAATACCAAAGTCATTAAATAAAAGCAAGGAAAGGGCTTTAACATGTAAGAATTTAACATGACGCCTTTCTTTACATTAAATAACGCACACCAATAATAAAATTCATTTGAAGAAAGAGATTTAAGATAGCATCATCTTAAAGAATTGATAGAGGAAAAGATCCAAGAATAGTTAGAACCATCAAACATTCCATATTAAAATTTGTAATATCAAGTATTCTTTCAATAATGAATGAAGAAAACCTTTTAAAGACAATATCATATCCAACTTCAACGAGTGAAATGAAATCGCATGTATGAATTCAAAATTAATATAAAGTCTATGGAATCAAATTCCTAATAAACTGTTTACAAAATTAAAGTCCCAACTATAAGTACTTAAAAAAAATGAATAAAAAAATGGTGAATCCATGTCAAGATTGCATATCAGAGTTCAAAGCCCTAGATTGGTTGTAAGGTTCAGAGAATTAAGTCTTGTCCTCTTCTCTAGATCATGACCCTTTTCTCTCCATTAAATATTTATGTTACTCTTGAAGTCGTTGCCTTTTTATTTTTAGCCTTTGAAACTGATTTTTTCTATGTGGGACCCAACATTATTATTTGGAAAGGAGTTGAAATGGGTTCGTTGGCCACTGGTTGGCTAGGAAGTTTTGATGAGGATGCTTTCTCTAACGTCATTGTTAACAGGGGCCTCTTATTTCTTAATTGATAGGTGACTTGCCAACTCACTTCATTTGTGATCGAGTACTTTAGCATTTTCCTTACACTAATATCTATTTTTTTATACAAATTATATAGAGTAGAACTTGAAATTTCCCTCAAACATGTGTAATTGTAACCAAAAGTGCAAATTCCAAGTAAAACTTCTCAAAGATCATTTTTCCTCTAATCCCACCAGTGACATCATTGAACTTTTCTTCATTGTTTCTTTTCTTATCCAACGTATCTTCATATATTTTTTTGGGATAAATCCATTTTTCCTACAACAAAGGTGGTAGAAAACCTAAATGAACAAATTTACCGTAATGGCCTTTGAATTGTTATGTGAAGCTTTTAACCTCCTTGTAGTTTTCATGTGTTGCAGTGATCAAGCTACTTTTAGTATTTACGAAAATGACATCCATAATGAAAGAAGTCTTGTCATGGATATCAAGGAGTTTCAAATTATTGGTAAGTTTTATATTGATAAACTCAATCACATCCTCGACTACTTCAACCTCATTACTCAACAGGTCCCATGTGTTTCTTATTTTAATTAGACTTCAATTATTTTCCAATATCTCTATATCAATCAATACTTCAAAGTGATATTTGAAGTTCATAATAGACTTGATTTGATACCAGATGCAGTGATTGAGGCCTTTATGTATCATCTTGGCATCCATCTTTTCACCAAGGCTTTCATTCACCTCTTCATATGCCAACTTCACAACTACAATTTTTTTCCCTTTTAAACAATTTTAGAATGACTCTCATTTATAATCTCATTCCTTTTGTCTAGTAATTCTTGTAAGTCATAAATTTTAGAGGATTTAGCTTTACATTCCTCTTGTAGCCAAGAAAGTTAGCCATTTAGTCTATTTAACCACTCTAGATTGGACACTTCTATAAAATCTACTTTAGGAACTATCTTCTACTTTTGTAAGTTTTCTTTGAGATTTGAGATCTCTTCCTCTTCCAGTCTTTCAAAATTTCATTCTTGTTTAGGGCGTTTACTTGGATTTTGAGTTGAGATTTCTCTTTTCAACTTTTTCTATCTTTTTTCTTTGGTTATTCTCAGTAATAGGCATTTTAATATTTCCCTTGAGCCTAGATATTTCATTATATTTTTCACAGAGCATATTTATAATAGATGCTCGATCTTACTTCGGTGCTCCAGTCATAAAAATATTTTGTTGTAAATCGGTTGTGGTGATTGTTTTAGCTTTGTTACTCACCTTTTCTATCTCTAAGTTCTCTTCAGTTCTATGGAGTTGTAATCTAAGTGTGTATAAATTAATGGAAACTTGAAATTAAGTCTTGGGTCACCACAGCACCCATGTGTTGATGCCAATCATTTTTTTCCTAGAGGAGGGAGATTGTCCAAGTCCATTGTAAACTGAGTAGTCTCATAGTCATCAAGCTTATGTTGTTTGTTGACACCTAATCTTCATGATTGGGGAATTTGTAAAATAGATAAATCAGGAATGTGAACAGTCATCGGAAGATGAACTGAACAATCACTCCTAATGTATAAAACAATAACATACCTATGGAATAAACACACGAATCAGTTTTTCTGAGTTTTCTGCCAAACTGGAGTTACTTCCTGGCCTGACATGGTATCAGAGCCAGTTCTAAAAATAGTTGTAACTCCCTTATCTCTACCACTGCCTCTGTCCTAAAATGCTCTGCCTCCATTACATTGCATTCACCTGATTACTCTGTCCTGAGCGCTGCTCTATCCTAAGCGCTGCCTCTGTCCTGCATCTCAACGATGTTGATTCTCTATGCATGAATGTGTCCGGTTATACCTTGACTGGTTGCATTGAACGATTGAGTGGAAGCTGGTTGAAGTATCACCGTTAAAGCGTATCTCTTCAGGCCACATGCAGAGAGAGGCGTGTTGAGCTTCTGACTGAAACTCATCTGTTCATTCCATTGAATTCTATTGCCAATAATGGAGGTTGGTTGGCTATGGATTATGAATTCTATCGCCAATGATGGAGGTTGGTCGGCTATGTATTAGCCCTCTGCACGCTCCCACAATCAGATATTCAACTGATAGCATAAATAAATGATGCCAACTCGTATCTTGTTTTTGTTCACGATTTCTTGATAAATATATTCAATCAGACAGATCCGTGGCCGCTGATAGCAGATTGCGAGATCAAGGTTAAAATAATGGTTTGGTATTATCGTTTTGAACTTTGAATGCGTTTTGAACTGTCTTGGATCTACTAAGAAAATGAGTTCTAGATTGTGATTTCCCTTTGCTTTGAAGGCAGTAGGCGTTCAACGGATTAGTTCACAATTAGGGTAAAATTTGTTGAAAAATTAAAATGGCTTATTTTCTGGTAAAATTTTAAATAGAAAAATCAGCAGAAGTTAAAGTGCCCAACAGAGTGTTTTAAAAGTATCGTTCCTCTCTGCTCTCAGTATATGTATATTGACCAGCATATGTTTTGAATGCGCTGTCCCATTAAACTATATATATATATATATATATATATATATATATATATATATATATATATATATATATATATATATATATATATTGACCAGTGTTAAGTTTTGGATGCATTTTGGACGTTGTTTGAATAGTCTGTACATATGTAATATGGTGGATATATTATATGAGGATCTTTGGAGGGATTTGAAGAAACAGTACATAAAAGTATTTGAAATCTTTTTGCCCTTTTGAGTACAATTTCACTATATATCAGCAGAAGTATTTTTTTCTATCAGCAGAAGTTTTTTTACAGAATGCATTCAATCATCTCTATGGTAGGAATAGTTCTCACTAGCAAGGAGAACTATCCTGAATGGTCCCGGATGATAAAACACACCCTCACCTTCAATGAGTTGTGGAAGGGAGTGTGTCGGAGAAGGATACAATGACCCAGTACAGCCTACATCAGACAAAGAGCTCGTCATTTGGGATAACAAGAACAGCAAAGCATATGCATTAATTGCAGCATCTGTAAATGAAGAAGTAAGCCGCCATATTTCATCATATTCAACTGCCTTTTAAGCTTTACAAAACCTCAAAGAACTCTATGACTCACATTCTGCACTTGAAGTTGTTCAGCTCATGATTAAACTCTTCACTCTTGAATTGAAAAATAATGATCCTCTTGCTCTTGCATCTGAAGTAAAATCCATAATGCATGATATCAAATCCACTAAGGTTGAGCTGGATATCCCTCTTATTGCTTTTCTCAAGGCACTCTATCCTACCTACTCCAATTATCTTGAGTCTTTACAAGCAAATGGAAATCTTAAAGATATAACCTTTGACTCTCTTGTGAAAAAGTTTGCTGAAAGAGAGAAAGCCTTTGGAAAGAAGACAGTCCCTGAATCTTCTGAAGAGACTGTTTGCCTTGCTCATAAAGAAAAGCATCCTGCTCAAGATTCTACAAGTGGAAGAGGTGGACGAAGAGGAAGAGGAAGATACTTCAGAGGCAGGGGGGCAGACATTCTCAAGGAGAAAAAGCAGATCTGCATTGCATTCGCTGCAAACAAAATGGATCACATGATGCTTCTACATGCAAGCTACCATGGGACAAAATTGATCAGAAAAGAAACCAGCAGAAAGGTAAAACTGATGATACAAACAAAGGTAAAGCACCTGAATCCGCTCACTATATTGAGGCACAATGTAACATTGGAGTAAATGAAGATTTGTTTAATGCTTCACTTGCGTCTTGGAAAAATGATTGGTTGCTTGATTCAGGAGCAACCTATCATATGACTCATAGGAAAGATTTTTTTGAAGATTTCACTGACAATGTTGATGGAGCAGTATACTTTGCAGATCAGTCAAAAATCAAGCCATCAGGGCTTGGCACAATCAGGCTTAAACTGCCTGGTCTTCCAGACTTTCTTCTGGATCATGTTCTATATCTCCCACAGCTTAAGAGAAACTTGTTGTCCTTGGTCCACATCCGCCAGCAAGGTCACTCCATTCATATGTTTGATGGCAAGCTTGAGGTAAGAAAAGCATCTGACCACTCACTTTTCATGAGGGGAATAGAAGAAGAAAGACTTCTCAAACTGCAAGGAACCTCTGCTCATGCACAACATTTCTCATATATTTCTCATCATGAAGAAGGTACACTTCCATCAAGTTTATTATGGCATGCTAGATTTGGACATTTAAACTATGACAGTCTCCGCTTATTGAAGAAAAATGGTGTTGCTGGTTTGCCTACAATTCCTAGGAAACATAAGCAATGCGATGCTTGCATCCTAGGAAAGCATAGCAAACAATCTTTTCATGATTCACATTCAAGAGCACATAGGAAGCTTGAACTCATTCATTCAGATTTATGTGGTCCAATGCCTGTTCCTTCCGCAAATGGAAATAAATATATCATGACATTTATTGATGATTACACCAGAATGTCTTGGGTTTATTTATTGAAGAACAAATCTGATGCTTTTCAAACATTCAAGAATTTTCATAAGTGGATTGAAAATTATGCACAATCTCATATTGGGTCTATTCGCACTGATAATGGAAAATAATATACAGCAAATGAATTTGAAAACTATCTTCGCCAACATGGGATCAAACATCAAACAAATGTACCTTATAATCCCCAACAGAATGCTGTAGCAGAAAGAATGAATAGAACAATTTTGAATATGGTACGATCTATGCTTTTCTTCAAAAATGTAAAGACAACGTTTTGGGTTGATGGTGTTCTATGTGCTGCATATATAAAGAATAGATGTCCATCTAATGCTATAAGAAACAAGACTCCTTATGAATTGTGGTATGGACATGTTCCTTCGGTAAAACATCTCAGGATCTTTGGTTCCACCTGTTATGCTTTGATACCAAAGGTACATAGAAACAAACTTGGTGCTAGAAGTCGTAAGTGTATCTTCTTGGGGTATTCAAATACCTCTAAAGCATACCGCCTCTATGATGAAGTAAATAAAAAGTTTGTTGTATCTAGAGATGTCATTTTTCTTGAATCATCCAAATCTGACAATGTTGTTGAGCGGCAACTTGATCGCTTGGATAGATTCACAAAAACGAAATCATTTCAAGAATTTGATAATCAGATTCCACATCTTGAAGGGGGGATCCCTATACTAGATCAACATGTGGAATCTTCTTCTGAAGAACAATCTCCTCTGCATGAAACTCCAACAACGGATGATGCTTTAAGTGATGTAATTGATAGAATTGGGAGACTCAATCTTGATTCAGTCCCAACTCAATCAATAGAGCAGCCTGGACCATCTCAGAAAGGTCCCCCAAAGTGGCTGACAAAGACACTTGAAAGTGTTCATCCTGATGAAATTGGAAAAACAGGAACCAGAAATTCAAACTGACAAAATGGAGGTGATGTAGATGACTCTAATTCACCTGTTGATATGGATGTTACTTATGATTGTGAATTGAACTTGTCTATAGATTTTAAACCAACTTCCTTCAAAGAAGTTGCTTCTCATGATGAATGGAAAGAAGCGATGCAAAAGGAGTATGATGCTCTCATAAAGAATGGCACTTGGAAGCTGGTTGATCCTCCATTTGGAACCAAACCAATTGGCTGCAAGTGGGTCTACAAGAACAAGTACAAAGCTGCTGGCTCACTTGACAAGCACAAAGCTAGGCTTGTGGAAAAAGGCTTTGCACAGAAGGAAGGGGTCGATTATGAGGAAACTTTTGCCCCCACAGCAAAATGCGCCACCATCCGGACACTCTTTGCACTAGCTACTCAGAACGGTTGGAAAGTCCATCAAATGGATGTAAAAACTGCATTCTTGAATGGAGACCTAAAAGAGAATGTTTTTATGTCCCAGCCTGAAGGCTTTTCTGTGAAAGTAGATGAACATAAAGTATGCAAACTTGTGAAGTCCTTGTATGGCCTCAAACAAGCACTGCGAGCCTAGTATGAAAAACTAACTAAGCATCTTCTGAAACTCAACTTCAATCATTTTGATCTTGATGATGCAACTTTATTTGTCAAGAAAGTTGGCAAAACAGTTGTGTATCTTGTGGTATATGTAGATGATCTTTTAATGACAGGGAAAAATGAAAGCTACATTGCATCCATAAAGAAGGAATTAGGGAAAAGTTTTGAAATGACTGATTTGGGCTATGTTCATTACTATCTTGGCATTGAAGTAACCCAACATCCAAAATCCATATTTCTTTCTCAAAAGAAATACATTGGAGATTTGTTAAACAGATTTGGCATGACAAAGGGCAATCCTCTTTCTACTCCAATGGAACAAAACTTAAAGCTCACATCTATTGAAGGAAAGGAATTTGAGGATGCAACAAAGTATAGACAGCTTGTAGGAAGTCTCATCTACCTCACTACTACCAGACCAGACATTTCATTTACTGTTGGAATCCTCTCCAGGTTCATGCAAAAGCCTTGTGAGGGACATTGGTTTGCTGCAAAAAGAGTTCTAAGGTACTTGAAGGGAACTCAAGACCTTGGAATCAAGTATACACAGGTGGACGACTTCAGCTTGATTGGATACTCTGATTCAGACTTCGATGGAGACAAAGAAACTGGGTATCTACTTCAGGATATGCTATGAGTCTTGGATCAGGAGCTGTCTCCTGGAGATCACGCAAACAATCAGTTCCAGCAGATTCCACAACTGAAGCCGAATACGTCGCAGCAGTTGAAGCAACGAAAGAAATTGTGTGGCTCAGGAAAATTCTTGAAGATTTGCAGGTAAAACAAGTACAATCAACTCCACTCATGATTGATAACACCTCTGCAATAAAGTTGGCCAAGAATCCAAAGTTCCATGATCGAACAAAGCATATCAATACTAAATATCATCTGATTCGACATCATGTTGAGGCCAAAACAATCCATCTCCGTCATTGTTCCACAAATGAGCAAATTGCAGACATCTTCACCAAAGCACTTGGAAAGGAAAAGCTTGAACGATTCAGAATGATGCTTGGACTCACCAACATCCCTTCAGATTAAGGGGGGGAATGTTGAAAGCTAATATTCATGATTGGGGAATTTGTAAAATAGATAAATTAGGAATGTGAACAGTCATCGGAAGATGAACTGAACAATCACTCCTAATGTATAAAACAATAACATACCTATGGAATAAACACACAAATCAGTTTTTCTGAGTTTTCTACCAAACTGGAGTTACTGCTTGGCCTGACATTGTTGACTTGGTTTTTATACCTTGGGCTACAAGACTACCATTTGTAGTTGTATAGCCTCATAGTTGATAGTACACAAGGGTTTAGAGGTATCTAGATCTTCCTACAGTAGCAAGGTGTATAACGTTGAAAATGTAGTAAGAAAGTCTCAATTTTGATATTGCCTTAAACAAATTGAGGAAATTCAAAGTTCCACATCAGTAGACAACTTGGAGGAGTTAACCGAGGTGACATGGCTCTTGTCACTCAGTTAAGAACGCTCAATTCGGTTAATGAGTTTAAATTTAGTTTGCTTTAGTTAAAAATAGGAGTCCAACTAAGTTAATTTGAAGTAGGGGCATGAATTTCAATTGTATGCAATGATTCCTAAATTTTAGGAGCCTAGGTTGAGTTAATTTCAATTTTAGAAATTTAATTCAATTAAATTGAGTTATGGTCAGTTAAACTAGTTCTAACTGTTGGAGGAACTAGTGGAAGGTCAAGTTGTGGAAGTGTGGCTTCAACCACACTCAGTCATCATCAAGATAATTGATCAATCAACCTAAATTAACTCATGCATGCAGAGAATTCGAGTTACCCAGTTGAGATGGAGATTCCAAGGCAGTGTACTACCAGTTGTAGACTATTCCATTGTATATAGGTGGTGCATGCAATCATAGGAAGAGCCTAGAGGAATTACACAATCCAATTGAGGGAATTTTGTAATTAATAGGGGCTTAATTCCTCAATGAAAAATACAAGGAAATAGGAGCTTGGAGGGCTATAAAATTGGCTAAGTGTTGGCTAGAGTTAGTCAGTTAGGCATAGAGATAAACTATACACTTGCAGGTTGTGCTCAGGCTTGAGGAAGCATATGTATTAATCTTTATTCCTTGACTAATGCAATAAAGATAGGAAGGGGTTTTGAGAAGTTTCTTTCCCCTAGATAAATATTTGTGCATGTGTGATCCTTCCTTTTGCATGTATATGATTTGTGTTCTATATTGTGAATTAGCTTCCACAGAGTACTAGAGTAGGTTTATGTCTTGTGATTTTGATTAAAACTTCATGAGTAGTTGCAAATATACACATAATTTCTACATGGTATCAGAGATATATTTGTAGAAATTTCTACATGGTATCAGAGTTGGATTCACATTAGAAACCAAACATTGAAGTCCTCATGTATAGTGATCACTAAAGAACTGATGAGATGTTAGGATGCAGAGTTATGGAGCCCTAGTTCGGGGCAGATCCTGAAGTCCCTATGTGCATACTTCTTAATGGAGCTAGAAGGTTGCTAGTGGGAAAATCAGTGAGCCAATGTTTAGTGACACAAAAAGGAGTTGTGATCATTGATATTGGTAGATTGACGAGTAGCAAGATTTCCCACAGGGATATCAAAAATCAAAGGGAATCTAGTTTAAGAGGGAATAGCACTATGGAAGCTATTACTTCAGAATCTGGGGAGATCATACTCATTATCACAGTGGTTGCAACAATAGTGCAGAAGTAGAAGAAGAGAAATAGAAACAATAGTATGAGTAGATCATATTTCGCCATGTATGTATCTATACCTCCAGTAGTGGCATGGAGTGACGTAGATCCTTAGTCCCAAGACTTGCAGAAATTTAGGCTGGGTCCATTGAGGTGTTCCCCTCATGGATCATTACCTTGCTATGGGGCCCCACAATATTCAGTAGTAGGAGGATTAGTGTCAGTCATATACTAAGGAGTGCAAAGGAGTGTTGACAACAGAGCAGGAGGCTCAGTGGCAGAGTTAGCAACAACACAATTTTCCCAGTAGGCAATTGCAAACACATTTGATTTAGTTTTTTTTTTATGCTTCTCAATTGTAGGTGTTGCAGGAGTAGCATCAATAGTGAGAGGTGTTGCATGTAGTACATTCCACATGTGCAAGACAGGGATGGTTGATAATCCCTTTCTTGCTAAGAGGGAGTGTTGAAAATGCAGGAAGAAAGACTCTATTTTGTTTCTTCCTTAATCAAATTGAGGAAATTTGAAATTCCATAGCAGTAGACGAATTGGAAGAGTTAATTGAGGTGACATGGCTCTTGTCACTCAGTTAAGAACACTCAATTCGATTTAATGAGTTGAAGTTCAATTTTCTTGAGTTGATTCCTAAAAAATAGGAGTCTAGCTCAGTTAATTGAAGTTAGGGGCATGAAGTTAAACTGTGTGCAATGATTCCTAAATTTTAGGAGCCTAGGTTGAGTTAATTTATGTTGTACCAATTTAATTTAGTTAAATTGAGTTATGGTTAGTTAAAATAGTTCTAATTGTTGGAGGAACTAGTGGAAGGTCAAGTTGTGGAAGTGTGACTTCAACGACACTTAGTGATCATCCAGATAACTTATCAATCAACCTAAACTAGTTCATGCATGTAGAGAATTAGAGTTACCCAATTGAGATGGAGATTCAAGGCAGTGTACTATCAGTTGTAAATTATTCTAATGTGTACAGGTGGTGCATGCAGTCAGAGAAAGAGCCTAGAGAAATCACACAATCCAATTGAGGGAATTTCCTAATTAACAGGTGCATAATTTCTCAATGAAAAACGCAAGGAAATATGAGCTTGGAGGGCTTGAAAATTGGCTAAGTATTGGCCAGAGTCAGTTAGTCAGGTAGAGAGATAAACTATACGCTTGCAGGTTGTGCCCAAGCTTTAGCAAGCATATGTATTCATATTTATTCCTTGATTAATGCAATAAACATAGGAAGGGGTTTTGATTAGTTTCTTTCCCCTAGATAAATATGTGTGCATGTGTGATGTGTCCTTTTGCATTACTATGATTTGTGTTTTATATTGCGAATTAAATTCCACATAACATTAGAGTAGCTTCGAGTCTTGTGAATTACTAAATTTCATGACAAATTTTGAATCTCAAACCTATTTCTACATATAATTCCTATTTAGCCTTCTTTGATACCTCACTATTTGGAATTGCTACAAGAAAAATTATATGGAAAGAGGGGAATCATCGGTATAAAAATGATCAATAGATCTTTTTTTTAATATTACTCCTATCTAGATGATCAATCAATATTTTAGTCCTTTCATTCCGAGAAAATGGAGAATCCACATCCATTGGATCTTTAGGTTCCTTCCTAATTGTAATTGGGATCTAAGAGTCAACCTATGTCGTTTCTTTTTCTATATCTAAGATTTGTTGTACTAACATTTCAGATGTTTCAACCTATGATTCTCTATTAGCTACCCTTTATTTCTCTTCATTAAGTTCATGGATGTAGGGGGGAAATTCCATGTAGACTCTTAAATTAGAGATAACATGTAAGGGGTCATATCTCCAATTCTCATCTTCTTCAAAATTGAAGGTTTTTTGCAACTTGTCAATAATGGGCACAACTAGTCTAGAGTTAACAGGGAATCCAAACACATCTATGGGGATAGTAAATGTGCACTCTCTTCCTTTGGATGAAAATTCCAGATCATCTAAGTGTATTCTTTGGTACATATATTCTAATGAAAAAAACATGGGAGTTAGGTACCATGGTACATTGTATGGTTTAAACTTTGTGCCATATATTCTAATCATAGTATAGTCATTTTTTATGTACCAATCCCCATACTTTAATTGATAATTCATGAGAATATGGAACCTACATTCTTTAGGCATTCTAAGAGGAAAATAACCATTGATTAAAATGAAAACTTTATATACAAAACCATCAATGAATCTTTGATATGCTAAAGGGCATTGATTAATGACAACTATTTGAGTCCATTGGAAGGGGAGGCTTTCCTCTCCCAATTTATTTATCTTTTGTAATCCTAAGAATTCAAAACATAAGGATTATTAATTTAGGATAATTTAAACCAAATTTGATTGAAACCTACATATCATTTCCTTGGGTGACTGTACTAATCGTTCATGGATTATTTTGGCTAGAAAAGAAACATAATTGAGTGTCATAAAATTTAGTAATCTTTGAACAAACTCTAGAATAATGGAATCTAAATTATTGTCATCATCATAACCCAAGAAGATATTAATAATTGAAAATAAATACTTTGTGGAGACCTAAAAGGTATCTTGCAAATGGGGGGGTTACCATTGAGCTTGATATCATAGTTCACCGATAGGGTGTTATGAACTTTAGGCTTAAAAACGATAAGAAACCAATAATTACATTTCACCTCAAGAAGGAATAAGACATTATTTAATGCTCCTACGACTAGGTCTACTAGAGAGAGAGAGAGAGAGAGAGAGAGAGAGAGAGACTAGGTCTACTATATATATATATATATATAGTAGACCTAGTCTCTCTCTCTCTCTCATATATATATATATATATATATATATATATATATATAGAGAGAGAGAGAGAGAGAGAGAGAGAGAGAGAGAGAGAGAGAGAGAGAGAGAGGAGAAAAATGATACAATTATAATAAAATGGGAACATGATGGGTTCTAGACTACATAAAAGTATAACACTAAAAATGTAATAACTTAATATGTAGGGTTTAATAAGGGAATTCTATGT
Source organism: Pinus tabuliformis (assembly GCA_031772625.1). Classification (NCBI taxonomy): domain Eukaryota; kingdom Viridiplantae; phylum Streptophyta; class Pinopsida; order Pinales; family Pinaceae; genus Pinus; species Pinus tabuliformis. The sequence continues at coordinate 738,117,296 of CM062807.1, forward strand.
TTATATGTAGTTTATATGAGGCTTAACATGCCCCTCCTTTTCAAATAAGTGTTGCTCTCAAAAATTGGCTATTTGTGGGTGTTTTTACATGATCAACACATCTTCCCATGTCGCTCCTTCCACTAGTAGGTTCTTCCATTTGATTAGGTGCTTACTAATTGCTCAATTTCTCAGATACTTAGTCCCTTTTTCTAAAATTATTTCTAGTTCTAGTATTATTTTACCTTATTAAGTAATGTTTGGTAGAATAGTTTAGACTGGCATCTTATCATCAATTATCTTCTTTAAGAAAGAAACATGTAACACTAGATGTACATATTAAATCCAAGGAAGATCCAATTTGTAATCCATAATTCCAATCCTCTACAATGCCTTATGGGGGCCATAATACCTTAGAGCTAATTTAGTGTCCTTTTGTTACTTGAGGGATATTTGTTTATATGGTCATAGTCTCACAAATACCCAATCCCTCACTTTAAATTTCTTTTCAATGTCTTGTTGATTTTCTTTTTGTTTCATCCTATTTTGTGTCATAACCAAGTTTTCCTTCAACAGTTTGAGAAACTCTTATTGGTGTTGGATGTGGTCCTCAACTTCTTGAGAAATCATAGTCCCTTTCAAGGGTGTTTTGACAGATGGAAGATGATATCCATAAATTTCCATAAATGGTGATATTTTTTATGAAGTATGCAAGCATGTGTTGTACCACCATTTTTCTAGGGGAAACCATGACCCATTCATTGTAGGTTTATCAAATGTAAAGAAACGTGGATATCCTTTTAAAAATTTAGTCACAATCTTACTTTTCCCATCACATTGAGGATGGTAAGATGATATGTGAGCCAAGTGAGTACCCAAACAAAAAAACAATTTAGCCCAAAAAATTATGGTGAAAAATGTTTCTTTGTCACTTACAATAATATTTGATATTCTATGTAGCTTTTAAATTGTTTCCATGAATTCTTCTGCCACAATGCTTGCTTTAAAAGGACTAGAAAAAGATAAAAGTGGGGATACTTGGTAATTCAATATGCCACTACCATAATGACACTCTTTGCTTTAGATTTAAGTAAACCTATAATAAAATCCATTGAAACTTCGTCCCTACGCTAGCTTGGTATGGATAATGGCTACGTTGAAAAATAGGGAAACCTCTATAGAGATAATTACTTCTTATGATATTTATTATTTTAATATTCTTCTTGTTATATTTTCCATCATTAAGAAATTACATGAAGGAGCTCAACAATAATTAAAGTAAAAAATCATACCATAAGGATCATAAAGAAATAGTCACACAATAACAGAACATTTTACCCTGGGAAAACCCATATGGGGGAAGAGCTCAACAATCCTTTCCTAATAAAATCAATTCAAAAAAAGAGACATAAAAGTTAATATTATTGGAAACTGGCCAGCATAGATGATAAGCTCAACCTCTCACTAAGAAACCAAGTCAGCCCTCCTCAATTTGATAGAAATCACATAGATAGAAGATGTTTCCCTTTTGCAGAAATATAATCAACTGAAGTTTGGACATCTTCCACAAATCAAACCACATAATTTTAGCCCTATTCCACAGATCAATCAACAATATTTTTGATCTTCATGCACATATATTTGGCCTCCTTATTCCACAGATTTTCAACCTCTTTATGCAGAAATAAACCATAGAAAACCTCAACCCTTCGAAGAGATATGCTAAAGATAATTTCAATCCTTCTAGCACTTAAATGACAAAGAGAAATTTTTTCATATGACTCAGGGAGGTTCCACAAGAACACATATTAAAACTTGGCTTCAAGATCTTATTAGAGTGAGGGAAAAAGGAGCATCTTTTATATTTTTTATTTCGACTTATTTTTACTCCTTGAAATTGTAGAGACATATTCCTTAAGAGATTGATTTTAAGTGCACAAAGAGGGAGGTCAAATGACTCCTTTATATAGCCATCATGAGGTCTAATGGGTGCCATAAGGAGTTGGGCTGAATTGAACAAGAGGAAGGCTAACTTGGTATTCTTGTGGAGGGAAAATTATAATTTCAAAATTCAATTTTTTCTTTTTCCAAAGGACATGAATAGCATGTCCTTATAAATATTCTTTTGACAAATCAAATAATAAATTCTCTTGTATCATAAGCATGAAGAACATGCTAAATATAACTTATATGTTTAACAAGTACAAATTGTTCATTCTAATGATCGACCATAGCTACATTCTTAAATAGGCTAAAGGAGCCATGGGATCTTAATAGTGCCTCCTTTATTTTTTGGCATACCATGCATTCCACCAAAAGTTTTTCACATATTCTTTAAGACCTTCACCGACAAAAAAATAAAAATTATAAATAATAAAAAAAACTTTTTTAATCCTATGGGATGTCTTCAAGAACCCTAAATGTATTCCTATAGGAGAAGTGTGTAATTCCAATAGGAATTTCAATTTGAGTTTAGAATTCTTACATAAGTATAAGCAATCTTGATACCATAACAAGTCATTTTTCCATGTAAACTTTTCTACTGCATCAGGGTTCTCCTATAGCTATTCAATTATCTTGCATCTCTTCTTGTCTTTCTTCTATTATATCCTTGCTTCTTCAACCCAATAAAATTATGAATGAGAATAACACATAATAAATGAATTGTGCCTTCCTCTTTCCTTGAGAGTGAATTTGCCACAGTATTTTTTTCTCCCTTTTTGTAGATAATTTCAGAGTCATAACCTAACATCTTTGTAACCCATTTTTGTTTCTATTTTTAAGATAGTCTTTGCTCCAAGTACTTTTATTTTCAAGTGTATTACTACTAGGTATTAATGTCATTTATTAACTGCATGTAGTATGGCAACATTTCTTTTTCATACATGGGTTTGAGTAAGTTCTTTCCTTTAACTTTGCTACTTTCAAAAGAAAGGGGAATTCCTTATTGCATCAAAATTGTACCAATGTCATGGCATGAGGCATGAAATTCCACCATGAATAATTTTGTGAATTCAGGTATCACCAAGATGGGAGTTGTACACATAGCCTCTTTAAGTTCTTCAAATTCTTTGCTTGATTATTTAGTCTAATAAATGCTTCCTTATTCAATAATTTTGTTAGAGGTGTTGCTATTTGACCATAATTCTTGACAAATTTCTAGTAAATACTATTAATCCTAAGAATCCTCAATTTTTCATCAATGTGTTGGGAATTCGCCAATCCCTCATAGCTTTGTTTTGTTAGGATCCACCTTGAAACCATGATGTGATACAATATGGCCCAAATATTCCACTTCTTAAACCCCAATGACACACTTGGAAGGAGTTTTATATATTTTTTTCTCTTCCAATAGTGTCAAGACCTTGTCAACATGTTCTACATGCTTTTTTCAAGCTTTTCTATATATTAGTATGTCATCAAAAAATACTAGAACAAATTTTTGGAGGAATGGTTTGAAAACATAATTATCAGTTGAAGGTTCTTTTGAAGTCAAAATGGCATTAAAAAAAACTCATAATGACCTTCATTTGTTTAAAATTTTGTTTTGGGAATGTTTTCTTGCCTCATTCGGATTTGATGATATCAGGAACAAAGGTCCAACTTAGTGAGGAAAATTTCTCCACACAATTCATGTAACAATTCATCAATGACATGAATATGAAACTTATCTTTGATTTTAATTTTTTTGAGTTTTCTATAGTCTCGCACATATGCCATAAACCATATTTTTTATAACCATCACCATTGGTGAAGAGAAAGCACTCTGGCTAGGTTGAATGACACCTTCCTCTATCATTTCTTAAACCATATGCTTAATATCACATTGTTGTGCATGTCTATATCTATAAGCCTAATTTTATGTCGTACACTTCCATGTTGCAAATTAATAGCATGGTCATGAGCTCATACAGGTGGAATACCCTTAGGAATTTCTCCAAATACTTTAGCATGATTGTTAATAATTCAGAAGATCCACTAAAGCAGAGGATATAGATGTTTGAACATTTAATGAACATGATTGTGAAACTACATCTTGGTGCCCCTTATTTAGCAATATTGTCATGCTATTAGATCTTATCACTTTATTGGGATTCCCTTGGATACCTCTAAGCTCAATTTCTTTTCCTTTTGAGAAAAACATTATGAAAAGATATTCGAAATTAAGGACCATTTTCCTCAATGGTTGTAACCATTGGACCCCTATTACAACAATATCACCACCCATTTGGATTCCAATCATGGGACTAACCAACAAATGCTTCTCCATCCTCATCTTAATATTAATGCACCTCCATGAACAAATTATGGTACCTCCATCTGCAATCATTACTTGAAATTCTAGTGCTGGATAAGCAAAGAAATTAAGAAGTTTTTCCAATTTGTAAATGATGAAATTACGAGTACTAAGTGAATCAATCAACAATTTTACCCCTTTTCTTTTGATTTATCCTTTTATCTTGAGCGTTTTTGGAGTATTGATGGTGGCCAATGCATGACTAAAATTTGTTGGAGAAGTCTCTTTTAACTCTAGATCTTACGAGGTTTCCACTTCTTGATCTTCTTCTTCATAGTCAATGTAGAACAAATTATTATCAATCCATTTATGCATTTTACTATACATGCTATTACCTTTGAAACATAGTCCATTTTCTCTTCTTTCATCCATTTTCTAAGGAGTAAACCTTGTTAGTTTAGAAAAGGGAGCTTGATTTTCTCTATAATTATTAGTGACCAATTTCTAATGGCCATATTTTTACTTTCAACTTTCCTTTCCAAACTAATAGCATGCTCTATAGATTTTGGTTCAAAGAGACACACCTCATGTTGGATGTTTTACTTTAAAGTTTGCATAAATAGGTCTAACAAGTTATCCTCTAAAATATTCTTTACTTTGAGACTCAACTTTTGGAATTGTTAAATGTGTCTTGTAACTAGAACTTTTTGTCAAATATTTAGCAATTGACTAAAGAATGTCTTTCTCTTAATTTCCCCATAACGTGCTATCAATTCCTCTATAAAAATCGATCAAGATATAACAAAATCATTTTTTCAAGTTCATAAATCCATTGATACCATACATGTTGGTCTTGTTCTAAGAATATGGATGCAATATTTATCATTTACAAGGATGCTAATTGGTGTATATCAAAGTATTGCTCCATCTTAAATATCCATGTTACAAGGTGATTATCGTCAAATTTCCTCATATCAATCTTCAAAATGTAGTAGTTCATTAGTGATAACTTGAAACCTTGATGATGTGGATCTTGGATTGAAATTCATGATTATGGTTCTCCAATTAAAAAATTGTCCTCTCAAATTGTGATGGCATACTCTGCATATGAGATTGATTCTCAACAACATGCTTCTTCTTATGTTGATTATTTCCTTGGATCTCCACGTCCTCTCTAGGAGAATATTTTCCATGAAAATCGTGGATTTTTGTATTTCTTCTTTACTTTATTTTATCTTATTTTCCATTTCTCTTTTAATATTTTGTTGAGAACCTGATAAATCCACCCTTTTCAAAATACTACCATACATTTCATTAAGTTTCTTATCTAATTAAGATAAATTAAATTCTATGTCTTCACTTTCCTTATGAGTCCAGGATAAGGCTTCACCAGATTTACTTAGTGTAGTAGCTTTCTTTGGAGGCATGTTGGAAAACAATAATAGCCACCTCTTTATTACAACAAAAAAATGTCTCTTCTAATGAAAAGTTAGGTCACTAGTAAGTTACATACATTAATTAGAAGAATATCAAAATGGTTGAAGCTTTATTGATATAACTTTGATATTTGAGGCCTTCTAGATCTAAATATTTTTCAGTGATACTCCAATATGTAGTTTTTGCAATTCCACCAACGTGAACTAAGTTTGATGTGGAAACTGAAAGTTAGAGTAACTTTCCCAAAATTTGTTGATTTTTTCGCTTCTTTCATTGAGAATAATTATATAGCATGCAACGTCTCCAATTCTTGAAATATAATTCTAGAATTGTACCTGAGGTACTTATATATGTCTCTTGAAATTCTTGAAGATTCCATAGTCTAAAAAATTTCAGACAAGAATATATAGAAAAAATACCAAGCTAATCTATTTAAAATGTAATTCACCACTATTCACAAACCCTAACTCCTATAGGGTAGAACTTCGAAATAATAGTGAACCATATTCTAAAAATGGAACCATATGTTCCTCAAGATGTTTCCTTAATATGGTCCAAGTTTCACTTTATGAAGTGTTACAAAAAAAGGGTTATAACAAAAATTCCAAACTGAATTGTTTGAGAGTGATTTTAGAAGCATATAAATTCCTTGGAGCATATCTTTGAAAATATAGAAAAACAAAATCTATAACTTTGACCACATGTTCACCATGAATTCAACTCAATGTGATGTAATTTTCATGATCTGAATCCTCACATAAAAAATTCTATAGTGAAAATTCCAGACTGGCATATTTGAGATAGAATTTAGGAGCATTTGGAAACCCTAACTTCCTTGGATCATATCTCTAAAAGTATAGAAAACAATATTTAAAACTTGAAATAGAGATTTCATAAGATGTCTTCTCAATATTATCTAGGTTTCACCATTTAACTTCTCCTATAAAAAGCGTTAAAGTGAAAATTCCACGATGACCTATTTGAAGTAGTAAAACCCTAGGATTATGAGATTTGATACCAAATGTTATGATCCTTGTTCCTTAAAAATGATAAGAAACCAATAATTACGGTCCAGTTCAAGGGAAAAACCTCCTTTTACAATAAATACAATAAAAAATAAAATATTTGATGCTCCTAAGACTAGGTCTCCTTAGTATAAATATAGGAGACAAAGGGTCAATTATAATTAATGGGACTATGATGGGTTCTAGCTAACATAAAAATATAACAATAGAAATGGAATCACTTAATATATATGGCTTAATCAGGGGTTTTGGGTTAACACGAGCTTATATAGAGCTTAACGTAGGGTTTTTTGAAATTATTCTCTATTCATTAGGTAAACTTTCAAAATGTCTTTCTATACCTTCCTCATCAATTTCCTTAGGGGTAAACGAAATATCAAGTGTTGAGGTATAGTCTTTCTCTATTAGAGAACATACATTGGAGGAACCATGACTTTGTATAACTATAATTTGGGAAGGGTCATAAGAATATGAACAAAGATATACTAATTCTAAGAAATGGAAGGTTTAGTGAAGAAGAACCTATCAAAGGCCACTTTCCCATATGGGAAATGCTCAAGAATTTTATATAAAGCATGCATGGGCTTCATTGTAGAGAAACTCAGGTTTATTTCTGGTTACATATGGCTCCAAAATGGTTGCATCCCTATCTATGTAAAATTTCAAAGCATCTAATTCGTCTATACATTTTTATGAAAAAATACCTCTCTTCTTGGGTGCCATAACTTACATAGGCTTTTAACTGAAGTTTAGAGGTGAAAAAATTTATACATGTTTAATGGAGGATTTCTCTGTGACTAACCATTGCAAACATTAAATTCTCAGTTGTTAACCTTTCGAATGATTATTTGGATTGCCAAAAATTACTCTCAAGTTGTGATATTAATTCGTGTAATAATTATTTCATGTGTGGTCAAGAAAAAGAATTAATGTTTGTAGTGCATGAGTAATCAATGAGTTGTCGTGATACATTTTCAGATTTTTTAGGGATATCAATTTTTTTTTCACTTGTGTTTTGAACGGTTTTGTATTTTCAACTTGCTTTGTTCACATAAATGTTAGGTGCTTTGTGAGGGAAAAATAACCATGTCCATTGGATGAGGATAACACATCCACAATTCTATTTCTTTCCTAATTTCTTGTGATGTTGGTCTCTCATGCACGCAATAGAGAATTAATTAGAGGCTTTACTCGTTAAGTGGTAGTTGTATGATATCAAGGGTGGACTACGTTGTTGATTCAGTGATGTTTCTAAATCAAGCTACAACAACTAGTTCCATCTGGGGATATCATTCTATGAGGCGAAGGATAAGAACTATCATATCAATGGCTCTTAGAAGGGCTATGGAGTAAGTCATGCATAAGATTTCATTGTGCATTGTGCATTGTGCAAGTGATTTGAGTAATATATCATGTAATCAATCATATCATTAGTATAATAAGTACCACTGTGAACTCATCAGAGTATGTGATTCAAAGAAAATAACTGCTTCAAAATTCAGCATTTTAAGTTTGAGCAATAGTTTATAGGATGGAAGAACATAGTAAATGAATATATATATATATATATATATATATATATATATATATATATATATATATATATATATATATATATGAATTGACAACCAGGTTGGTGTCGTATTTGTGTGACATGACGTTGATTCCATTTGCTACCACTATAACTTCTAGGTGCCTATGTATTCCCCTTTCATAGGAATAATTGAATTAGGGGGGTTGAACCTCGAGCCTCCTCATAGATACCACTTCATTTCTATGACCATCACCAATTTAGATGACCCCATGGCGCTAAAACATAGAAAACCTTGAGTAAAGTGGAAAATGGTAATTCATTGGGAAATATTTAGCACTAAATTTTGAGTATGAATGCCTACATAGTTCAGTCACTTTAGCTACATCGGTATGTTCATGGCTAATTGTTATAGATTACATCATCAGTAGTGCTTCCAAAACTGGGAGGAAGACATGGGTGTCTAATAATGTAGATGGATCAAATATACCAGCATGAGGCTTAGACATATATACTGAAATTAACATGAAGCTTTACTAGATTCTAGTTGATTTAACTAAACCTATAAATGATGTTCATGTGTTACGATGTACGAACTGGCAGGGTTTGTCCAACAAAAAGTGAAGGCATCATCTTAGTGGAGCTAATAGTATTTAATGGTGATTCTTCTTGAACCAAAATTCCGTTTGTGTTTTAAGAGGAAGAAATGATAATTAGACTGATAATGATTTTTACATAAGGTTCTATAAGGAAAAGAACCTATTTGGAGAAAAAAGTATATATATTTGTAATGCAATACCATATTGTCTTAGATAATCCTACTTGGAATCATGTTTTTACTCTAATTGAAGATGTTTCTTTTAAAAGAAATTGCATAGTGTGTAACTAGTTTGACTGAATTTTAGCATCTTCTTATCTTTATAACTAACACTATTAATTCTTATTGAAAATGTATCTTTACTATCTTAATAAAATTTCGACAACTTTCTTTGGTACAAAAAAATCACTATTTTGTATACATAATTTTCATGTATTTTTATTATTGTATATACATATATATATTTTTTTTCTCTCTCTCTCTCTAAAATTTATTGTTTTGCATACATAATTTTTATGTATTTTTATTATTGTATATACATATATTCTCTCTCTCTCTCTCTCTCTCTCTCTCTATCTCTCTCTCTCTCCCTATGGTCACATTTATTGTGTAATAAATATCCAATTTACTTATCAATGGAACAAATAGGGTTACAAGAATAAGTATAATTCTTCATGTTTAAAATAATGAATGATAGAATCAGAATGTCTAATAGTTTCAGTTTTTAAAAATAAATATCTCTCTATTTGGTCCAAACCTTAGAGATTGGAATTTAGTAGTTCATGCTCTTACAACTGATAGTATAACACCCAACATATTCAAAAATCTCATTTTAAAGTTTAAATGATGGAAGTATTGACAGTACAAGATGAATTTCCCCTAGGGGTGTGGCTTGTTGGCCAACGAACGCATTGATAAGGTGTTCATACCATTGTGTAGGTCATAGGTTCAAACCTCGACTTACCCATGCATCATTCTTGGGGGCAGTGCGCTTGCGCCTAGAGGTTATAGTGACAGCCATTAGGGATTGACCATGTGTCACGCGAGTACAAGAGCCAATGTGTTACCAATTCCGCCAATAAAAAAAATTACAAGATGAATTTTAACAAGGATCTGTCATTCATATGTTACTCCACTTCCCACAAGTGTCCATAGCCCTAGTGGAGATATCCTAGCTGGCATCATCTCCCTCAAATAGTAGTCAATTTCTTTTTCTTTTTCTTTTTTACTTTTGAAATGAAATGGGGGGTAGTTTCTTATTAATGAATGGGCCTTATATTGGTTATTATAATGTTCCTTAACTCTGAAGGGTGATTTTAGTACCTATATCGTGGTAGGATATTATGGATTTGGGCCGAGACTATTGTTCCCCGTATTTTCACTAAGGACCATTTTAATGTTTCCTTTCTTGTCAAAGTTAATTTTATTGCAATTGTATCGTTGCATAGTAATTTTGACGATGAATATTATTTTATAGGGAGTGAAACTTGATTTTTTGATCCTAAGTGTTATTTAATATTTATTATACAATGATGCCATCAATGTGGGTATTTACAATGAGATGATTAATTTACAATTTAACTGAAGAAATGTTTAAGGAGATGTTTGTTAATGAGTTTCCCTAACATCTCTCCCTACAAGTTTTATAAAATGAAGGTGTTTTCTCCTCCCATGGATTTGACTCTAAAAGGACTAATCAATAAATTATCAATTTTATTATGTTTCCCAAGTTCATCTCTCCTCTTATCCCATTTTAGCATTAGGTCGCCAACTTCAAGTTTTTAACTTCAACTTGTTTTTATTATAAAAATGTACTTTCATTTTGTTTTGATATTTGGTATAGTGGGAATTGACATGCTCTATTTTTTCATGGGCTTGGACTAACTAATATATTATTTATTGTAAGTTGTTGGATGCTTCCTAAAGATCCCACAAAATCTTCATTACTAGCACCTAGAGATGAATGGGTAAAATGAAATTTGTACCATATACGAGTTGTAAGAGAGAGGTGTTGATTGATCTCTTACAGGAGATCCATTCAACCCATAATGAAAGCTTAAGATGAGAATTCCATTTTTTCTTATTTTTTGTCAAGATATTTTAGATGATACTAATTGTGTTTTTTTATGACTCATACAGCCCATTACCCTAAGGATGGTAAGCAATGGAGTGGTCAAGGATGATATTGCGATCTTGGAATATCATATTTAATTCAGAAGAGGGAAATGTTTTGGTATTATTTGATATTGTTTTCCTTAGGAATCTTAATCTATAGAGTATATTATCTTCTAAAAATATAATAATAGTTTCATTTTCTTGGATTCCCCCCATTTGGTCAAATAGTTATTGGATGTTAGGATCCATGTGTGTTGACCACTAGATGGAAGATAAATTTATCCTATAAAATATAATCCTTATTGTTGGAATGGTCCACTGGCTCTATGAAATTTGAGAGGAAGATTATGGAAATTTTGTTTCCTAGCGAACATTTGGTGTAGCTGACAATCCATCACCATTTCATTTACTTCAGAGAAAATGGAATGCCACTAAAAAATGCTCCTAACAATCTTATGAGAAGTGGCCTTCATGTAAAGTGGTCACCATAGAGGGACCTATGATGTTGATATATAACGTTATTAGTATCTTCCCACACTAAGAAATTTAGGATAACATCGATAAGGTCCTTCCAATATAACCTTTAATTTCTGATATAATATTGAATGGATTTAAGCTTGAGATTTGAGCTTGATGCCTATTAACATTATTGGGGTCTTGGATTTTGAAGACAATAAATAGTATATGAATACCAAGATAATTTGGTATATTTGGGCAGAAAGGGAATAAATTCTTCATTCTCGTTATATTTATGATGATTCTTAGCTGATTGGTTCATGGAACAAAGCTCAAAATGTAGGTCTTCTTGAAATTCATTTATTTCAAGGAATTTGAGATTAGAACTAGTCAATAACTCAGGCAAACCTTATCCCTTGAATAACTTAGTCAACTTGATATGTAGATAAAATTCCTGTATTTTGCAATCCATCTACCCCAACTACTATAAGTGACCTACTATGTGAGAAATTCCTTAATAATTGAGTGGGGTTACATATACAATGGCCTTAGAGTCTATTACATAGATTCAAAATGATTTAAGAGACTTAACTAAAGTAAATATTGTTTTCTTCCATTATTTGATACTTAATATCAAAATACATCAAGGCCTTGCTAATGAAAGATATTGGTTGTTAAAATCCCAAGTAACTTTTTTGCAATAATAGTATAATCAGAAATGAAAGAAAATATTATGAAATCCTTGTTAAAGTTATGGCTTACCAACACTAGATCTTCACCAAAATAAGATTTGATTCAATTGAAGGAATTTTTAGATGAATTAGACCATGTTATCTAGGATCCCTTATTCAACATGTTAGCTATATCCTTTACCAACTCAACAATGTTAGGAATGAACCTTGTTAATAAATTAACCTTTCTTAGGAAAGATTGGACCTCTTTTTTATTCCTAGGTAATCTAATGACTTAGATTGCTTGGATTTTATTGAGATTGATTTTGATTCCTTGATTTGAGATAGCATGGTCATGAAGTTTTCCCTTGACCATGGAAAAGTCAAACTTCTTTGGATTTATCGATAATTCGTACATTATGAATTCCTTGAAGACTTGTTCTAAATGTTTCAAGTGATCATCCTCAGTTTTCTAGTAAACAATGAAGTCATCCAAATAGATTACCATGAATTTTTCCCTTCTCTCCTATGAATTCAATGTTCATATCTCATTGGAAGGTAGTGCCAAATTCATCATACGAAATGAAATCCTTTTGCACATACAAGCATCCCATGGAGTGGTGAATGATGTTTTTTGTCTATTGTTGGGGTGGATGGAGATTTGATTTTAGGCAGAGAAATAGTCTAACATAGAATTCTTGGTGGAACCAACGACCTATTGCAAGAAATGATCCATTTTCAAAAAAGATAGTTTTCCTTTAGAGAAGCTCTGTTTAGGTTCCTGAAATCTACATAGAAATGTATCTCACTAGTTCTCTTTCAAACACGGACTAATTTTCCACTCGTTCTGAATAACGAAGTGGGATAATGATTTTAGCATCTAACAAATTTTTTATGTCCCTATCAATTTGATGTAGTAATATGGGATTGACTTTCCTTAACTTCTATCTAAATGATTTCACATTTTCCTTTAAATGTATCTTATGCAAGATTATCTAACTATTGTAAGTTTTAAGTTTGCCATAATTCCATGCAAAAACATCCCTATATTTTTTAAAAATGTGTACATATTTCCAATGGTATCCAAAAGGTAAGTTTCTGCATAATTTGACAGATCTTGGGTCTTGGTCTCAATTAATTTTTATTGTTTTTACATCATCTTCTTTTGGCCTAATAACATTTTTTCTTGATGCATAATTTTGATTGAATATTTTTCAATGGGAACTAATCCTCTAACGATATAATTTGTTTTTAGCTAAATTACATCATGCTTTCCTATAGTATTGACAAAATTAGGTTGATTTGAATCTAAAATATTTGTTATATAAGTCTCACTATTTACATCTTTTTGTGGAATGTGTTGATCCATGGATTCCTTTTCTATGTAGGAATTTGAAAACTCATGTAGCAATTCTAAAAAAATCATTTTTTATGCATTGTCTTTAAAAACCTACTTGTGTTTAATATTGTCATAAATTGAAGGTATGTTGAGCGCTTGGGTCTTGTAATTTAAGGAAAAGATGCTAGGTTGTTTAAAAATAGAGGAAAACACCACTAAAGAGTCTACCAACTGATTCTTATTCCTTTGGTTGTCGATGACTTTTGTAGCCAAAAATAAATCATATATAAGATATCATACTTGGTTCCTATAAGCTCTCATCCTTTGATGCTTGGTTTGGTTCCTCACCTGGTTTATTCTTAATTCAGAGTCACCATATACAAAAATATTCTATAATTTTACCCTTATTGTTTCTTCTAATCTTAGTGCTAAGGCTTCATATTCAGTGATGTTGTTGGTGATTTGAAACTCCTATTTGTAGGACAACACATATTTTTATTCATTAGGTGAAATGAGACTATACCTACTCTAACACCCTCTTTGGAAGATTCCCCATCAAAGAAGAAATTCCATACTTGGATTTATCATACTTCATGGTAATTAAATAACCCAAGGGGAGTAAGCTCATGATTAATGTTGGATATAGAGAAGCTACCTATATTCTTTGTTTCTCTGTACAACCTACAATTATCTCCTCCAAATATAAGGATTTTTTCATATGATATATCCAACTATAAAGTCCCACCAATATCCCCACCCCCCCCCAAAAGATCTTGAGAGTAGCATTGCACATGAAAATGGAATATATGTTATTATGGCATCCATAACCACATTATTCATGGGGATTTGAGTCAAAGAAAACACTATATCTTTAATCATTTCCAAGCACTTACCTCCCATAGATTCAAAAGAGTATAAACCTTTGTATGGCCAATTAATCTCTAGCCCCAACTTCTCCATTACAACTTTGGTCATCAGGTTATGGAAGGCCCCTGAAATTAGCATACATTTATGTAGGAAATGATCATGGATGTTCAAACTTATATTCAAAGGTGAAAATGAATCAAGTCTTTCACTTATGGCTAATCCTACAAAAACATGCAGATAGCCATCCTACTAGTTGATGTTGTCACTATTGACTATAGATGAGGCATTTATGAATTTCTAAATGTTGGTTTTAAAACTAGGGTTCTTAGCTAGTTCTATCAAAATAAATATGAACTTTGATTTGTTTCAATTCATTATATACATTAAAATAAATTATGGGGGATGAATCATTAGTGATTGGATCCTTTTTTTCAGATGGCATTTTCTATTGTATTTGTGCAGTGCTCCTTTTCTCTATTTTTGTTTAAGGGCCACTAGGGAGCCCTTTCTTTGTCTATTCGAGGCCTACGGTCATATTTGTGTTGGAGTTCTTTTTGTAAAGAATCCACAAACTATCTATATTGTAGGGGTCAAGGGTATCTATCAATTAAGGGCCCTTGCTCAAAGGAGTGTTGATAATCATCAAAATCAAGATTATAAGAGGGATTGTTTTCTTCCAACCAATTCATCTCATAATTATATTTTGGGACTTCTACATCAATTGCTTCTTCTTCCTCTCCCCATTCTTCTACTATATAAGCCCTTATAGGAGGTTGTATGGGTGGATAATCATTTCTCCTATTGAATTTTAGATTAAAAGGAAAGGTAGGTGGGTTTTTATTTCTAACGAAATGATTTTTTGAAATATGGTTCCAGACAATAAGTCTATTGGCTAATTCTAAGAATGTAAGTTTATTTGGTAGCACCCTGATTAATTTATCCAGTTTTTCAATTATGTTATCTTGAGAATGTAAGGAGAAAGCCTGAGTGGTAGGTTCAACCTTTTTTTTGTTTTATTAGTGTTCTCAAGTTTCACCTTTGATTTCCTAGAGGCTTTAAGGTTCCCTTCAATATAAAAGAAATCATTATGGTCTTACTCTAATTTTATGGATCTCTTCTCTCTTAATATAAGAGAAAAATAAAGGTGAAAGGAAATGGCATAAGTGATTTTGGTTTCTTTGGAAGCAAGTTTGATAGGAAGTGGAATGTGGTTGTATAGTTTACTAAATAATTTATTGAACTCCAGAAATATTTTATTTTAGTTCCGTTTTAAGACTAAGAATTCAGTTTAGTGTTGATAGTCCTTATTCTCACCCCACGGGTTCATTAGGGGAATTTTGAGGTCTAAAATGGGCCTACTAAGGAAATTATAAAATAAAAGTGGAAATAATAAAATAATATTAGATTACATCATCAAGGTTTAGAGGGAATATATCTATAGATAGATATATATATATATATATATATATATATATATATATATATATATATATATTCAAATCGTATTTTCAACTTATCTCCTTATGGGTTTACTCAAATTTCGAGTGGAAACACTAGTTCGATGAAAAATTTGATTCCTCATCCAAGGAGTACCCATGTTTCATACTTTCGATGGACCCTACTACAAGAAAAATGAGAAATATGTGAAAAAGGTTATTACAATCACATTTTTTCATGTATTTCTGTTTTTTCGTATAGCAAGGTCCATCGAAAGTATGAAACATGGGTACTCCTTCGATGAGAAATTAAATTTTGAATCCAACAAGTACTCCCACTCAAAATTTGAGTTAAACCTTAGGGAGATAAGTTGAAAATATGAGTTGAAAAAGTAGTTTTATTATTTTATTATCTTTTAATCATTTTACTTTTTTACTCCAAAAATGGTGAATCATTCCCCATGGTTGACATCATCATCTTGAATCCTATTGGTTCTTATAAATTATTTGTTGGTTGTACATTTTTCTTAGGAGGCCCATTTTAGACCTCAAAATTCCCTTGATAAGTTTAAAAGGAGTTTCCAAGGTAGGCTAGTTAGTAGTAAAGCGATGGGGTAGGATTTTGAACCACATCATGGCATTTCCCTCTATATTATGGCAAAAAATCCTTAGATCAAAATCTTTGTGATATATCGCTAGGTTATTTGTATATTCCTATAAGGCCACTAGATGGTCCTTTTCTAGGATTTTATTTTTCCTATTAAACTTTGGGAGAAGGAATGTCATGTAAGCTTTGTGGAAATATGAGAGGGCGATATCTAGAGACTACCCAAGGATTTGGTAGATTATGGGGTGTGGGTTGTCCACCTCCTTTCCCATCTCCTCCCAGACACCTACCATACCAAGGTTTCTAGGGAACTATTTTTTCACAGGTGTAAGGATTTTTCATTAAGGTGAAAATAGATGGAGGAACAAGAAGTTTCTACTCCTAGACAAAATTATGATTCACCTATGAGTTTTTAAATGAGGGGCAGTAAAAATATTAATTTTAAATATTTTTGAAGTACATGGATTGTGATTTATAGGAATGAAAACTAAGATATATTTGTCTTTAGAAATGTTGACATTCTCAAACAGAGGCATATCTATGGAAGAATATTTCTTCTTTCACTACAAGATTTTATTTGTTCCTCGTTGTTAGCTTAGCAATAGGTGGAAGGATTGGATCTAGTGTGTTTGAAACTCCTCTCTACATTGAATGGAAAAAATTTAATCTTTGATAGATAGTTGTGATCTTGATTATGTTGGTTGTGTTTCTTGTTCCTTTTGAATGTGGGGATTTGGTTGGGTTAGTTCATCCTCATGTGAAAGGGTGTACCAAACTCTTTGTAACTCCTCCACTGACATAGAAAATTGTAATATTAATATGTATAATTGATTAAGAATGCTTCTTTTTTTATTTGTTTCTCGTTGTTAGCTTAGCAACAGGTGGAAGGATTGGATCTAGTGTGTCTGAAACTCCTCTCTACATTGAATGGAAAAAATTTAATCTCTGATAGATAGTTGTGATCTTGATTATGTTGGTTGTGTTTCTTGTTCCTTTTGAATGCAGGGATTTGGTTGGGCTAGTTCATCCTCATGTGAAAGGGTGTACCAAACTCTTTGTAACTCCTCCACTGACCTAGAAATTTGTAATATTAATATGTATAATTGATTAAGAACACTTCTTTGATTATATAGACAAAATAGCATATGAGGTTGAACATGATTATTATTTTTCATGTGAATTTAGAGACAACTTTTAATTTTTGGCTCCCCAATATGGTTGCTAATGTTGGAAAATGTAACTAGTTTCAATCTTCATAATTGTCATCATGCACATGTCATTATTTATATTGTTGGGTGTGTGTTATATTCTTTCCATGACTAGTCCCACGTGTTGTACATTGCGTCGGGTGCAGTGGGGTGGGGGGGGAGGGATCACAAGGGGGACATTAGCACCCTTGCATGGGATCTGGGGTAGCGCCCCATGAATTCTTTTTTGATGCAGACCCAAGGATGGGGGCTAGAACCAAAGATGATGGGTGGACCCACCCATGGTTTCGTGCATGGGTTTTGCACATGGTTTTGGGCATGATGGTTTTTTCCCATGGTATTTTTTAGATCTGGTTAAGGTAATTATGGTTATGTTCTAATCCAGAGTTAATGGATTGGGGTTTATGAATGCTTTGGCATGTATGTATATATATATATATATATATTGTAACATTGAAAAGAACATAATGAAAAATCAATATGGTAGTCCTGGTTTTGGGATCCAAGGGAAAATATATGTATATATTTGTTTTATCTTTCTCGCCATTGTATGTTTTTATATTTTAAGAATTCATTTGCAAGTAAATTCTATAAAGGGTTAAAACCTACATTTGGTATCAGAGTTGTTTCTACTTCAAGGGGACACATTTTTTGTTAAGGGATTTTGCTCGGGCCTGTGGTAGACCCTGTTATATTGGGAGATATGCGGGATTGATTCTTACAGTGAAAGAAGATGGTGAACAGTGGAAAGATAGAGATCAAGAAATTCAGTGGAAAAAGTTTTGAGTTGTGGAAGCTCAAGATGGAGAATCTATTGGTGGATAAATATGAGTGCATCGTGGTATATCTAAATAGTAAATCAATGACAATGTCAACAAAAGATTGGGTGAAGTTGGATCGGAAGGAAAAGAGCACAATACCGTTGTGTATCTCAACTTCAATATTATTAAATGTATTAGGGGAAGCTACGATGAAGGCTTTGTGGGACAAGGTAGGGACTTTGTACCAACCTAAGTCTCTAGTGAACAAATTGTTCTTGCAGAACAATATGTATAACCTGAGGATGAAGGATGGAGAATCAGTAACAAAGCATTTGGATGTCTTTAATACTATGGTAAGCCAGTTTTTATTTGTTGATATAAAATTTTAGATGAAGATAAGTGCATCAGTTTTTTGTGTTCTCTACTAGATTCGTGGGATATTTTGGTTGTTGATATAGGTAGCAATACAAATACCTTGAATTTTGATGAAATAGTCTCATCCTTGTTATAAGAGAAGATGAGACAAAAAAAATATGGAGAGCTAGAATGGAGATGCCTTGTCTATAATAGGACAGTATTAGAACATAAATAGAAATAATTCTTTGAGTGGGAAATCTAAATCTAGAGGGAGATCTAAATCTCCAGGAAAACCTATAATGGTGTGTTGGAAATGTGGAAAGGAAGGGCACTACAAAAAGGATGGTAGATCTAAAGCTCCTGAGAAAGGAAAGGGATATGATAATTCTCCTTCTATAGAGCAAAAAACCACCTCATATGAAGGTGTGGATGTGTATTTGGCTTCTTCTTCAAGTACACGGGTAGATCATGAGGCATGGTTGATTAACTCGGGTGCATCCTTTCACTTCACTCCCCATAGGGAGTGGTTCTGCGAGTATCAGAAATATGATAGTGGTGATGTCTTCTTAGGGGATGACAAGAAATCCAGAATCATTGGATGTGGAAAATTCAAGCTTAATTTGCAAGGTGGAAAGATTAGAACACTTCCTGGTGTTCTACATATTCCTGCATTAGCCAGATATCTGATTTTTGTAAGAAAGATGGATGATTCATGCGTAAAAACAATGTTTGCAAACAATACCTGCAACATGGTTCAGGGATCACAGGTATTGATGTGGGTAGTTCGGATTGGAACTTTATAAAAGCTTCTCGGTAGCATTGTTATTGATGGGTGCAACATTTTTATGGTTCCTAAAAGTGGAGCAGAAAACCTAGTGGTCTCTGGAGGAAAGACCATGCTATGGCATTAAAGGCTTGGACATATTGGAGAGAAGGGCCTTCGAATACTGCATGGTAATAGTATGGTAGAAGGTATGTCTAATTTCTCTCTAGATTTTGATTTCTGTGAACATTGTGTATATGGGAAGCATAATGAGGTGAGTTTTCCCTCTGGTGCTAAGAGGGTGAAAGGGATATTAGAGATTGTGCAAAGTGATGTGTTTGGACCTGTGTTGATTCCATCACTGGGTATATCTATGTACTATGTCTAATTTATGGATGACTTTTCAAGGAATACATGGATATATTTTCTTAGTTAGAAATCTGAAGTCTTTGATAGGATTAAATAATTTAAGGCTATAGTGGAAAATTAGATAGAGAATAAGATTAAGGTGTTGAGGATAGATAATGGTGGAAAGTTTTGCAAGAAGGAATTTGAACATGAAAATAAGGAAGGTTGTGTACAACCGAGATGTGGTGTTCAGAGAGGTGAAACATGTTATTAAACATGAATTCCTACCAAAGGAACCTGAGAAGATATATGTTGAGCTAAAGGAGGAAAAATCATACTCTATAGCATAACAAGAATGAAAAGAGGAAGAGCCACAAACTCTAGTTTTGAGAAGATTAGTACGAGATATAAGGCATCCAAAAAGGTATATTCCATCTACTTTCTATTTAAATTTTTCTTTATCTATTATTGATGATGATCCTAGAATTGTCAAGGAGGCAGTAGATTTATAGGATGGAAAACTCTGGAAAGAGGCCATGGTTGATGAAATGACATCTTTGGACAAAAATGAGGCTTCAGATCTAGTGGAGTTGTTGGCTGGAAGGAAACATATTGGAAGAAAATGGGTGTTTAAGAAGAATATTAATGCAGAAGGCGAGGTGGAGAAATACAAAGTTCGATTAGTAGCAAAAGGTTATTCCAAAGTGTCAGGAATTGATTTTGGTGATACTTTTTCTCTTGTTGCCAAGTTAGCTTCTATTAGATTACTTTTATCTATCACTGGTGCTTTTTATTTTGAAGTAGAATAGATGGATATGAAGACAAAATTTCTTCATGGGGATCTAGAATAAGAGATCTACATGACGCAAACCGAAGGCTTTGCGGTGAAGGGTAAGAAAGAATTGGTTTGTAGGTTAAAAAATTCTTTGTATGGGTTAAAACAATCACCAAGGATGTGGTATCATAATTTTGATACATATATATAGGGACTTTGTTTCACCAAAAGAAAAGTGGATCACTGTGTTATTTAAAATTAATAGGTAATTGTGTCATCTATTTAGTCTTGTATGTGGATGATATGTTGCTGAATAGAAATGACAAAGAAATTATCTAGTATTTCAAGACCCAATTGTCCTCCAAATTCAACATGAAGTATCTTGGTGTTGAAAACTATATTTTGGTCATGGAAATTAAAAGAGATCTAGAAAAGAGGAAGCTTTGGTTAAACCATAGGAAGTATGTCGAGAAAATACTGCAGAGGTTTAATATGCAAGATAGTAAACTGGTGAAGGTTCCTATTCATGTGGGTGTAAAGTTGTTGAAAATTGTCCCAAGACACAAGAAGAGGAAGAGGACATGTTCCATGTTCCATTTCTGAGTGAAGTTGGTATCCTGATGTATGCAACGGTTTGCACTAGACTAGACATTTCAGATGAAGTGGGAGTATTGCACAGGTTTATGTAAAAATCAGGGAAGGAGCATTGGAAAACAGTGAAGCGGGTTTTCAGGTATTTGCATGGCACTAGTGATTATGGTTTATGCTACCAAGGAAGACCAAGATCGGACAAAGTTTTGGAGATTTGTGGCTTTGTTGATGCAGATTGGGTTAGATATTTGAATCAAAGAATATCTATAAGTGGGTATGTGTGTAACCTATTTGGAGGAGCAGTTAGTTAGATGAGTAAGAGGCAGTCTGTAGTGGAAATTTCAACTATAGAGGTTGAATACATGACATCCACTCAAGCAAGAAAGGATTTAGTTTGGTTGCAAATATTTTGTTCAAGTATGGGGTTGGTGCAGTGAGCTACAAGGATAAATTGTGATAGCCAAAGTGAAATTTTCTTGGCTAAGAACCATGATTATCATTTGAAGACAAAGCACATTGATGTTCAATATCACTTTGTGAGGGATATGGTTGAGGACAAAAAGGTGTTGTTGGTAAAGGTGGACACTTTGAAGAAAGTTGCAGATTCATTGATGAATTCTATGGGCACTACGATTTTTTCTTGGTGTAGAAAACAATGGGTGTTCTAGGGATGGACCAATGACTAAACTCTCATATGACCCCTTGTGTGGAAAGAAAAGAATAAGTGGTAGAATGTTGGGTGTGTGTTATATTCTTTCCATGACTAACCCCACTTGTTTTACATTATGTTGGGAGTAGCAGGGGGATCACAGGGGGGGGCAGTGGCCTCCCCTGTCGGCGGGTTTTGCAGGGGGGCGATAGAATCCATGCACGAGGTCTAGGGTAGTGCCGCAATATTTTTTTTTATGCGGACCCAATAATAGTTGGGTGGACCCAATGATGGGGGGAAAACCCAAAAATGGTGAGTGGACCTACCCATGGTTTTCTGCATGGGTTTTGCACATGGTTTTATGCATGATGGTTTTCTCCCCATGGTATTTTGTAGATCTGATCAAGGGAACTACTGTTATGTTCTAATACATGGTTAATGGATTGGGGTGTATTAATTCTTCGACATGTATATATATGTATTGTAACATTGAAAGGAACATAATGAAAAATGAATCTGGTAGTCTTGGTTTTGGGATCCAGTGGAAAACCTTCATGTATATTTATTTTATGTTCTCTCCATTGTATGTTTTTCTATTTTAACATTTTTTTTGCAGATAAAACATACATATATATTATGTAACAATAAATAGAAGAAAGAAAAAATATTATTTTCTAGCATGGGTTTCATGCTTCTTTTGATTGGTCATCTAAGTTAAGCATGTTCTTTATGCTTATAGGGTTTTCATGTCATAAGAATTATTGTCATGAGTCAAGAGAATCAATATCATTTATATAAGACACTATTAGGTAATTTGTATCAAGAAAGAAACATTTTTTTAATGTAAAAATTGTCAAAGTTGTCTTCCAAGACCAAGTCGGCCTTGTTAGTCAAATTTAGCTTAGAGGAAGCAATTTAACCCCTTGAGAAAGGTATAAATGCAAAGAACTTCGAACTCATTAGGCTATCATGATAAGAAAGTTTGATTTGATCAATAAGAGGTGCAAAATACAAGAAAGAAATTGAGAAAGTCAAGGAGAAAACCCTAGGGAAGGAAAGAAGCCGAAAATTTGACATTTTATGTTCACATGTGTGAAGAAGGTTGATTCTTGTTGACTAAGAGTTGACTATTGACTTCTTGGAAGGGTTTCTTTGGAGGGATGACGTGGTGATTGGAGGAGGACTTGGTATAGGGTCTTTGGTCTTGGTTTTTGCATTTGAAGCAAATTCTATAAGAAGAGAAGAGGTTCTTTTTGGGTTTTCCCCTCAGAGGGGTTTTGCCTTGGCTTGAAGCCTAATTCTTGTTTCCATTGTATTTATTATTTTTTCTCTTGATAACTGTTTGGTGAATATATCTAATAAAGAAAAAGAAGAATATAACTAAATTTCAGAAGAAATTATTAAGGTTAAAGAGAATTTGGTTTAATAGTTGCCCTAATACATTTTCTAACAAATTAAAGGATTTTGTAACCCTTTGGGCTATTATATTGAATAGAGTAGCTCCAAGGAATCTAATGGAGGAAACAAATCCTCTCCACTTTAATTCAAGTGGAAGAATCCCACAACTAGAGGGGGTATCCCTCGATTATAAATTATGAAGTTAAAATTTTCTCAAATTGTAGGAAATTAATAACTCAGATGCGCATCAACCCTTGAGTCATTAAAAACAAGTAGAATATGAACTCTAACATGTAAGGATTTAATATGGACGCCTATCTTTACTTTAAATAAAACACAATGATAACAAAAATTCCTTTAAACCAAGCTATTGAAGATAAAGTTATCACTAAATAAATGAGAGATGGAAATATGCAAGAATAATTAGAACCATCAAACATTCTATATCAAAATATATGATATCAAGTATTCTTTAGATAATTAATGAAGATTTTTTTTAAATACAATAGCGTGTTAAAATTCATCAATTGAAATGAAATGGCATGTATTCCTTCAGAATTAATATAAAGTCTTAGGGAATTATGTTCCTAATAAAATGTTTGCATAATTAAAGTCCCAAATATAAGTATTTTTTAAAAGAAAGTTGAATAAAATAGCGGTGAATCCATGTCAAGATTTTATATAAGAGTTCAAGTCCTAAGATCGGTTGCAAGGTTCAAAAAATCAATCCCTATCATCTCCTCCAAATCATGACCCTTTTCTCTACATTAAATTTTTCCATTTATAACTTGTGGGTTCCTTCATGTGATTAGTTTTTTGAAGAAGTTTCCTTTCTTGTTTTTTCCTTTGTAATTGATTATTGATATGTGGGACCCAACAATACTATCTTGAAAATGGTTGATGTGGGTTCATTGGTTGTTGGCTTATTGGGGCCTGACCCAGGTTCAGAAGTGAGTTAGCCAAACAAATCCTGAAACTACCGGCCCTTTCGGCAACAATCCACGGAGTGTTGACTGAGGTCTCACCTGAGGTAGTATGGGAGGGTGCTAGAACCAGGTTTCTGCACCCTTGAGATGTCTTGATGGGTATTGGAAGGCTCATGATCCCACTCTACATGTTGTGCTACTTCCGTGCAGCTGTAAGTCTAGTGCAACTACCTTTGCGCAGCTTGAATGAAGAGTGTGAATGTTCTTTACCCTTTACTATGCTTATTATTATTATAGATCTTGAGTTAAATTAAGTGGGCCCAATACTTTCGTTTACCATTCAACAGACATGCGCACAATCATAAACTGTAAACATATGCATAAACAAAAATATAGAAACAGATACGCGATGTTCCAAAACCAACTTATCTTTATTAATGCTTTTTCCAGTTACAATCCACTTCCTACCCTGCGCACACGACTGTAGGGGTACGCACACACAGCTGTGGACTCTACTAAGCCTCTGCGCACACAGCTGCAAAGCCTCTATCTACTCTACTAGCCCAGACACAGACTTACAAACTCAAATCGAATATCGCACTCAAAAACCCATATCACTTATGATCAATACTCAAAAAAACTACTTTCTACCCTTCGAGCCTCGTTCTATTTATACATTCCCATGGTCCATGGACCATGGGCAAGCCGACTCACTTTACATTACCTTACATTATTTGAGGGCAGACAACCCTTTGACTTGACTCATTACAATTCGTGCTTCGTGCACTTCGCGGAGCCTTTATAATACCATTACCCAAAATTGTGGGCTTTAAGCCCCAAAATCATTACGCGAGGGATTCACTGCCCAACAGGGCCCCAACACAAACATTGTGACTCACCCTCGAGTCACCCCATCAGTGTGGCAAGTCGCGCTGCCAAGGCTTCATAGTCCTCTATCCTTGTGAGTAATTCACTACAATACGTTGCTTCGACATTGCCTCCTGCAACGCTTCTTCAAGCTCCTACTCCATTGCCCCCACTAATTCGCTTAACTGATGATGCTCATTCTTCTCTACTAGGTTAACAAAAAGTGACCACTCCTAGGATTTTAGCTCTAGCTGAGATGTCAAGTGTGTGAACTTTTTGTGCAAGAGCAGCAAGCTTGCGATCTCTGGTTTAGTATACTCAATGTTTGTTGAAGCTTGTGTTGCATTTTTGCAAGAGAGTTGTTGCTGTCTGCGAGGTCCCAATCTTGAAGTTTCATCATGGGCACACGACCTAGATATGAACCCTTAAACGGAATTTTGTCTTCATTCACCGTATTGCCCTTATCTTCCATAAATAGCTTACCAGACTGCGAGTTCCGTGGAGACATTCAGACTAGTCCTACTACCTGTGCGTCCTTTTTAGGCCTCGGTGTTCGGAGCAATATGGGAATTTCTGGTACCTCTCCCACCATTGGCGTTGGGCTCAGCACGGCATCCTTGGCTATCAACATTGCGCTACTCAGAAGGTCTGTGTCTCTTTCGGCAATGTTGCAAATGTTGGACTTGCTCTCGAAGCTTCGAAGTTCGACAGGTCCATACCTACTGGATAGCACGATAACTTAATTCTTAAGATGCCATGGGTTGTTCGGTGGATGACCAGCTGTGATTTATAGGCCTGTTGAAATTCAAATTCGACCGTTCCCCCCTTATTTGGTTCATTAATGTGACATTTACGGTAGATCGTTCCGAATTTGGCTCTTAATTCTTATCTTGAATGTCCGCTGCTTACTCCTTTTCGCCTTAACTTGGACATCTTGTCATGAACAGTGACACCAAGAGTCATTTCCCTGTATATCCACACAACAGCGCAGTCCCCTCTGTGCGACTGCGACCCTTGTGACATGTTGACCCTGTGCGCAGCCCTATTGTCGTGCAGCTCATAGATAGATTGTTTTATAGTTTTGTGCTCTCTTTCAACTATTTGGAGAGGTGAGACTCTCTCTTCCTTGGCTATTCAGGTGGTCACACCCACTTGGTGCAATGCTATCGCACCTTCTCGAACGAGTTGTGACACAGTCTTTATTGTCGTCACTATGCTTGTTGTTGGACGCAGTGCGCTTTCTTGATTTCCATCCTAACTAAGGTGTGGCCTTAACCATGGCATTCGATCAAATAGCTCGTAGAAATATTCCTCCAATCGATCCTTAGGTTTGTGCGCATTCGGCTGCAACTCTCCAGGTTTTTCGTTAAGAAAGTCTTCCCTTAGTTCCCTTTCCAGTTGCTTACTCTTTGCATCCAGCATCATACTATTCGTTCTCAGTAGCACCCTATTTCTTTCTAGTTCGCGAAGTTGTGCATTCCCTTGCCGAATGGCTTCCTAAATCCATTCATACTCCTCTTCGCATGGTCTTGTGATCTCTTCAGTCTGGACTTCACACGTTGTTCTCTCTACCGGTATTACTACATCCCCAGCCTCCTGTGGAGGTTCTTCAGGGACATAAGTTCCTATACCATTTTGCAGCCTCAGACTCGACTTTGTGGCCAGGTTCTGGCATAGTGCCGTATATGCCCATCTGACTGTTGGGACACGTAGGTCCCATTTTTTACATTGTATCCATTGTCCCCTATTCATGACTTCACGTACCTTGGCAAACGATTCCTTTCTCACACTTGGTAGTGCGATCCTTTTCTTCTGCCAATGCACCCTGTTCTAGCCTGCTATTGTAATACTGCTGCACGCTGGAAAAATCTGTTCGGTATATGTCTGTACCCCTCGGCAAAGGTGTTCATGCAAGCTATTCTACCCTTTTCCATCAATCCACCTTAGTTGGGGTCTTCCAAAACATACGAGCATCATCCTACAACATTCGCTCCAACTTCCCAAACTTCCTTGATATGTGTTCCACCATTCTGTGGGTGCCGCATGCAGCGGCCATGCTAATGCATCAAACTCTTGTTGCTCAGGCACCGCATGCCCAAATTCTTCTAGAAATTCTTCTACCGTGGATACCCCATGATATATTGGTAAGTCACGCACTTCTGTAGTCACACAATGCAGTGATCTTATCAACGTATTCAATTAAGTGTCATCACTTTGTGCAACCGTGCCATCTTTCAGTTTCTTCATCTGAATCCGAAGTACCGAAACTGTTGCACTCCCATGAGATTCTCCCGTCTGTAGTCGAGTTCACCTGATCCGGTCTTACGCTGTTATCAGGTAAATATAATCTAGCTCATTGTCGTTGTCATCATCACGCACAGGTTCAGTGTAGTGCACTCCTTCAGCTGGGTCTAGCCGAATTATTACACGTATAGACTTTTTCTCGAATATCATCTTTTTCTTCTTTAGATTGATGACTCCATTCATATCAGTGGCCAATTCTATTCCTGGCAATGCAGGACACATATTTTTGTCATCAACAATCTCTATCACCTCAAAGTCCATCTACATGTTCGTGCCTTCGATATCCACTGTTACCCCTTGCAACCTTCCCATGGGCAAGATATTTTTTTGGATTTCCATCCAAAATTGAATCGGGGACCACTATAATGTGGGCCTGCCCATGCATTCCCATGTCTGCTTTGGTAATACATTCACATCCAATCCCAGGTCCAGGATTACCTAATCCATTTTATACTCGCCAATATACGCCATCAATCTCATTTCCCTCCCAGTGTGCAATGCATGCCGTCCCAGTTTCTGGACTACGCGCGGTTCACCCGACCCTGTGCACCTAGTGATCAGCTCTTGTAGTCCTTTAAATGCATTATTGTCGTGCAATAGCTTCATGCATGTCTCTAAAAAGGTAGTAAGCATAGAAGGATCCATTCCCAGCTCTGGTTGATCCTTACTACCTGAAGTAGAGGCCTCCGTGAAGCTCTTCCTGGCTTCCATAAATGTTTCCCTTGCACGTTCCAAGTCAAACATAGGTTCCTTTGTAGGAGCCTTGCGAACCCATGTATCTTCCTCGGGCTGCTTCCCCTTATCTTCCCTTGTAGTCACACCACTTCTGAGCACCACGTTCACGTTGGGGTATTCTTTGTGCAGTTCAGACTTGATCATTTGGATATTTTGGGTCAGAGTAGGCTGTAGTACCCCCTTCTGACGCATTTGTGCTATCATTATAGGACAATCTACCATTTCATGATGAAACTTCTCTCAGTACGAACAACATATTCTCATTGGGTTGGTACAATTGCAAGCGTAGTGCCCTAGTCCTCCGTAATTGTAACAGATTAGCTATCCACGGCCCTTTCCTGGCCCCATTCCTCCTCATCCTCGACCTCACCCTTGAAATCCACCACGTGCCATTCCCGCTGTTGGGTCGAGGGCCCACATTTCTGTTTGCATTCGATAAGTTGGGGTCTAATCCATCATTAACTCATAGCTCTGACATGTACGCTCATCGTGGCCCACCAATCTATAGAAATTACAAAAAGTTGCTACGAAGTCTATGTATACTTCTGCAACAGGTGACAGTTGTCCATTGTGTGCTTTTCTCCCAACTGGTAGATTGCGCACCAGAGCACAGGTGTCGCACTTGGCCCTACCTGTGCCTCTGGTCTCAAGAGCATTGGTCCCCCTCCTGCCAAGTAGTTCACAAATACTGTACAGTGATCCTTGTCATGGCCCTGGCCTTTACATTTTATGCACCATACTTCTTCGCACGCCTCTGGCCACGGCGCCCTATCCTGCTTCAAACTCTACATTTTCAAGCATAGGTTCTGTAGTTGTGTGTGGATCTATAGATCTTATATCAGTGTTTCATGCAACCTCATCGCCATTTCCAGTGGTTCAGCCTGGGTTGAAAGGTTCTACTATGACAGCGCCATCCTCAAGGGTGGTGTCAAAGATGCCACAAACCATGCATGGTGCTATGCATTTGTTAGTGTCATATTAGCCTTGCGGATCATACTCTTCAGTCTCTGATCCAGATCCCACAGGTTCTCACCAGGAAGCATTGTGATCTCTTTAAATCTAATGATTGACCGTGTCTTTGATTTCGGCTGGCTAAATTCTCTATTCAGTGCATTCTGGATCTCTGCTATTCCTGCATTTGGGTGATCATTCGAGTGCTTGATATTCCAGGTCAGTGTGCGATCCTACACCGCACTCACCAACGTGGCCTTCTTAATGTTGTCATTTGTGACTCCTTGGGCTCCCTACACTGCTCTTACCACAAACTAGAACTGCTTCGGATCCTCATTCTCCACTCCTTTGAATATGGGTAGCTTGATCGGACTCGCCATGTTGAACTGTAGGTTTGGTGGAAGCGACGTGGTTGAAGATGGAGGTGACATACGTGAAGTGGGTGATGGCGTAAGTGGAGGTGATAACTACAGAATGCGCTGCCTTATCAAACTGAGCGCACTTCTTGGGGAAATCCAAGCGTGCTCTTCCTCGCTCACTCTCGCAGGTGAAATTAAAAGACTGATTACTAACCCTTCAATCCCTTTGTAGATCTTTCCACTTCGTGTTGTGCCAATCATTAATGTATTCACATAACCCACTTCTCACATAACAGCATCTTAATCCTGTTATTTAGGGATTTGATGTATCTACCTCTTCGTCCCTTGAGAAAACTTCGTTCTGCTTCGCTATAGCTCACAGTTGTGTCTATCACGAACGTAGTGATAAACCCCCCTATTATCCGGTCATGCCAATGGTCCACGGCCCACGCGATCTTATATTTTGATGCCTCTAGTCTACATACTAACTCTGGAGTCCACACTATCGGTTGATCGAGCTTGTACCATCCCTGGCTGTCGGCTAACCTCATGATCCAATCATACAGCTCTAAAGAGAAGGTCACGGAGATGATCTCATGGATTTCTGTATATACATAGTGATCCAGCCACCTCTTCTTGGATATCTGTGGATTCCTGTTTTCCTGTGTTATGAACTCGTGAAGCTTCTGATCCAACCAATCTAGAATTTTCTTCTGCGTATAGTTCCAGTGTTCTTACATCAGACATCCCTTAAGCAGATCCCGGTCCTAATAGTGGAACCATTTGTTGGCTTATTGGGGCTTGACCTAGGTTCAAAAGTGAGTTAGCCAAACAAATCTCGAAGCTACTAGCCCTTTCAAAAATAGTCCATGGAGCATGGACTGAGGTCTCACCTGAGGTAGTATGGGATGGTGCTTGATCTGAATATAAGATCTAAGACAATTATTAAGGTATTATAGACTCATGTGCATGGATATACCTATGTTACTTTATGCAATGGATCGATAATATTGTGAAATACATAGACAATGAAGTAGTAAAAGATCATAATAGACAAACACATATAAACATAGCAAGTTTACTAAGGATTTCACCCAATACTCCTAAGCTACATCTCTTGGTCTAGCCTTCAGTTGTGAGCTCTCTATTATGTCTTCAGAATAGAGTTTTACAAAAGTATTAGCCCAACTTGAGTCTCAACACACAACAGATACAACAACAAGAGTTTTGCTTGAATCTCTCAAGCCTCTCTGAGTACACAGACTCTTTCTATCACTTTCTGTCTCTATCTTTGCTCTGTCTCAGCAGAGCCTCCAATATTGTCTGTCTTTGTTTTTGTCTTCTGTGGATTTAAAGCCAATATGCTCTGCCTGTTCATTTATTCTTTTTAGCTTTCTATCTGCTCGAATCCCTCTTCTAGCATTAAACAATCATTGCATAACATATTAAGGGGAGGTGGCCACCTATTATGCAACAAATGAGTGCATTAGGCCTTTGAAATCCCTAAAACGGCCACTTTTTGTTTACATAGAGAAATGCATCCAAATGGGAAAATCTGCCAAAATTACTGTTCATCCGAACTTCAAATGTCCTCAAATTTGATCTATTCTCCTATCGGGTCTGCCTGTAAGTCACGATCGCATATCGCAATGGCCTATTCCTTTGTATTTTAAAAATACGTTAAAACTGTGAAAATAACGTAAAAATGGATTATGACGGATTTGAAATAACATGCAATAGCCTTAAGGAACCCTTTCGGGTCCAGCTTATCGCATCAGCACTTCATCCTCTGTATTTTGTTTAATAAACGAAATACAAAAATACAAAGGAAATGGTGGTTGCCCGGAACTCAAACTATATCAAATATGGTTTATAATGTTATCGGGTCTGGTCAGTTGCATCACATATATGTGTGCGCGTATAGCCTCACCCTCGATGTAGGTCCAATGCGATATTGTGATATCGAAATCACAATTCGCGTAGTCTCCTGTCTCTGTAAGCCTTCCCCTTGGTGTTTCACCAATGCAATATCACAATTCAACTTGGGCCATTGATTTGCACACTTGATCGATGGTCCTCACTAATCGTGCCAATCACTATCACAAGTGTTATGTGGTGCGCTCCGATTTCCTCTGCCTGTCACCACAGATTTGTGATTTGTTGTTCAAATCTGGACCGTTGATCGGCCAGATCTGACAGCTCCTGTGCATTCACTGTTTCCACCATCGATAGCTCTGTTTTTAATGTTTTCTTCATATTTTCGACTATTGCTAGTGTTTTCTGTTGGTTCTAAGGGTTCATCCCATGTGATGGTTTTGATCTTTTGAATGATTTTAAGAAGATTTTGAAGACTTAGAGAGCAAATGGATCCATTTTGGATCACACCTTCCCACTGAAAAAAAGATTTTGGACCACCAAAAGTTGGTTTTCAAGCATCGCTCAAGTGACGATACAGCTTCCGCATTTGCCCAATCTCTATCCATTTTGCACTGCTAGGTTTTGAACCTTTGAGTCCAATTCTTAGGTACTCAACATCCCCTCTATGCGTGGTTCTCACCTTCCTGTCCAGAGCTGTATCTTCCTACAACTCATTGAGATATTCAGGCAATAGATCATTAATAGAAGGCAATCGACTTTGCTCTTCAGGATCTTCAATTAATGAAGGTTCAAATAGTCTTAAATTTTCTGCATTTACCACTGAATAGATGTGCATGTAAGCTGGAAAATCAAGGAGGAAAGCATTCTCACCAATTCTCTCAAGTATCTTGAAAGGCCCATACCTTATTGGTTTCAACTTCTTTCATTCACCTGGCATTCTATCTTTGCTGATATACAACCAAACATGATCACCAACTTCGAAGCTATGCACCATCCGATGCTTATCATGCCTTGTCTTGTACTTGGTTTGGCTCTTTTTGAGCTGTTCATGCACTTCTTGGTGAATCTCTTGGATCTGTTCAATGAACTTAGTTGGTTTGTCCACATCATTATGTCCATCAACTGTTATGTCTTTACTAAAGGCAAAATCCAAGGGAGACCTTGGTATAAAACCAAAACAAGTCTCAAAAGGATATCTTTGTGTAGAAGAATGCTTAGCATGGTTGTAAGCATGTTGCACATAGCATAAATGTTCATCCCAAAGCTTGGGATGCTTGTTGCAATAACCCCTGAGTAACTTGGTCACTTTCCTATTGACCACCTCTATTTGGCCATATGTTTGTGGATGAAAGGATGTGCTCTTCTTCAATCTGGTGTTCATCAATTCCCACATACTTGACCAAAACTTCCCAACAAATCGGGAGTCTCAATCAGATACTATGGAAGTGGGTAACCCAAAATGCACCCAGACATGCTGAAAGAACAATTTTTTTGTTTGTTCAACTGTAATCTGCTTGTTACAAGGTATTAAAATACACATTTTGTTGAACCTGTCCACAATAACATATAAATAGTCATGACCTTTTCTAGATTTTGGCAATTCCCCAACAAAATCCATGGAAACACTTTCCCAAGGATGAGAAGGAACTAGAAGTGGAGTGTACAAGCCTAGTTTTCTATTGTTGGGCTTGCTTTTAGCACACATCGTAAACCCTTTAATATATCTAGAAACTATTTCATGCATTCTTGGCCAATAGAAGAATATTTGCAATTGTGCAACTGTTTTACTTACACCAAAATGACCCGATATTAGAGAAGTATGTGCTTCCCTAATTATGTTAACTCTTTCAGTTTGTGGAATGCATAGCTTTCCCAAATGATACAAGAGTTGGTCCTTAACATAATAGTCCAATTCTTCTACTTTTTTTCCATGACATAAAGTTGCATATACATCTTTAAAATCTATATCTTGAGCATACTATTTAATGTAGATTTCATGCATTACTGAGTTATGCTTAAGTATAGTAGATGCATTTATAATTGGTCTAGACAACATATCTACAACTTTATTGTGTATGCCCTTTCTATATCTGATGACTAGATGAAACTGTTGTAGGAAACCAATCCACCTATAGTGTCTTGATTGCTGCAACTTAGTTTGTGAGTGAAAATACTAAAGTGGTTGATGATCGGTATGTATAACTATTTCTTTGCCCAATAGGTAATGTTTCCACCTTTTCACACTCTACACTAATGCATACAATTCTTTATCATATGTGGGATAATTAACTACTGCAGAATTAAATGTTTCAGAATGATAACATATGGGTTTACCATGTTGCATCAACACTGCTCCCATGGCATAGTCACTAGCATCTATTTCAATATCAAATGCTAGTACTGGTGCTGTAATAATGTTTTCCTTCAAGGTGTCAAAGGCTTTTGCTATTTTCCTCCCCACTGAAATGCCTTGTTCAATCCTGTTAAAGCATGTAAGGGAGCTACAATTAAGGAAAAGTTAGCAGTAAACTTTCTCCAATACTGTGTTGCTCCTAGGGAGCTTCTAACTTCTGTAGCAGATTTGGGTTTAGGCCAGTTTACAATGACTTCAACCTTAGAGGGATCTTTCTTCAATTCACCACCCCCTACAATATGACCCAAATAATTTAAAGATGTTTTTCCAAATTCACACTTTGATAATTTAACGTAGAGATTTTATTTTTTTTAAACATCTAGAGTCTGCTTTACATGCTTCAAATGTTCTTCCCATGTTTTACTGAAAAGAAGAATATCATCTAAATATACAATTACAAAATCATAAATAAAAGGCCTGAGTACATCATTCATTACTCTCATGAAAGTGGCAAGAGCATTAGTTAATCCAAAAGGCATAACTAGCCATTCATACAACCCTTGCTTTGTTTTGAAAGCAGTCTTCCATGCATCTTGCTCTGCTACTCTGACTTGATGGTAACCACTACACAAGTCCAACTTGGAAAATTAGATAGCTTCTTTCAGTTGATCCAATAGATCATTAATGTGAGGAAGGGGATAATGATTCTTGATTGTTATTTTGTTCAGCACTCTATAATCAATGCACATCCTCCACGAACCATCTTTCTTCCTCACCAACAGGATTGGAGATCTACATGGTGATGTGCTTGGCCTTATGAACCCTTTTTTGAGCAGCTCCTGTACCTTCTTCTTGATCTCTGCATTCTCTAAAGTGGATAACCTGTACATTCTGATGTTAGGCAATGGAGCATCTTGCTGCAAATGAATATCATGTACAATTTCCCTTTTGGGTGGCAGACCTTTAGGTTCTTGAAATAATATATCATATTCTAAAACAAATTTTTCTAGATCAGCTTTTTGTTTAGTATCACAGCCCTCAAATACATTGGTTTTATCAGGTTTCTTTTCCTTTACAACCATCAGTAAAAATTTATTGCATGAATTTACAATTCTTTTCATCTGCCCTGAGTTTATGAAAGTATAATTATTCTTGAGTTTATGAGCTCTTACAATATATTCTCTTCCATCTTTAATGAGTTGATACTTATTTTCAGCTCTATAGAAAATGGCTTTTCTCTCATACAAGTAAGGACTTCCTAAAAGCATTCCACATATATCCAAGAGAACGATATCTAACTCAACCTCATCTACAAATGCTAACCCAAAAGAAAAACTAAGTTTACATTGTCTAGTCACTTGTAGCTTTGCTTTATCACATACC
This sequence comes from Pinus tabuliformis, assembly GCA_031772625.1. Taxonomy (NCBI): domain Eukaryota; kingdom Viridiplantae; phylum Streptophyta; class Pinopsida; order Pinales; family Pinaceae; genus Pinus; species Pinus tabuliformis. The sequence goes on from CM062807.1 coordinate 738,152,200, forward strand.
CAACCTAATGGATATGGCTTCTTGTGAGGTGTGGTTAGTAATCCTAGCTTCTTCACAATTGCTTCAGAAATTAAGTTTACTTGTGAGCCACTATCAAATAAAGTATCAATCTTTTGATGCTTGGAAATAACTATAATATGAAAAGGCTCATGTCTTTTCCTCTCATTTTCTTCACTATTAATACTTTGTGCAGAATTACTAGTAGATGCTTCAGAATTTTTAACTTTTATACCTGTGGTTGTGATGGTTGCTTCATCACCTGAGTCTGACCCAAAATATTTCTAAATAGCAGTAGCAACCTTCTTCTTCTTGCCATCGAACTTCTTGGGTTTCAGCTCCGGATGCAAAGACTAGCAATGTTCATCATCATGTCCATCCTTATTGCAGTGAGTGCATGAAGGTTTGGCTTTCTGTACAGAATTTGCCTTCCTCTCTTTCCATTCCTGCTTCCTCTTTTCCTTGTTCTTGCTTGCAGTGGGTTTTGATGATACCCCAATCTATGGGTTCACATTCTTGCCTTTAGCCTCTAGATGTGTAGCTTGGACAGATACCTCACCTTTGATAGTAGGGTTAAACATGAGAATGGTGTGCCTCAAATAACTATGCAGACCACCTATATACTTCAACAAAGTTTCAGGTGAGTATAAAGAAATGCCTAGAATTAATTCTCTGTTTCTAAATTCCTGGGTATAGCTTTGTACACTGTACCCTTTTAATTGGCGAAGAGTTTGACAATTCATCATGGCTTTCTGCATATAAGCTAGTGGATAGAATTGTTTTTAATGACAAAACAAATTCACTCCAGGCAGAAAGAATTTTATCATGCTTCTTCAAATCAGCTTGTGTCCTGTCTTCCCACTAGACTAAGGCAGTTCCTCCAAGGTGAACGCTGGCCAACTAAATTTTACTCCTGTTTGAATCAATGTTTTGCACCCTACAATACACATCAATCTATCTAATCCAGTTATCTAGATTTTTTTCATTTAATTCTCCATCATATATTGGCAAATCAAATTTTGCATCTAACTTAATCAGAGATTATTTCTTCTTTTTATTCTCAGGGCTATCAGGAGGTGTGGATAGAGGAGGCTCTTTTCCTTTCCCTTTGCCTTCAGAATGGCCATCTAGAAGAGTTTCCTCGGTTCCTTTGTCTTGTTTGGAGGTTGAAGTATCTTCACCTTTACCTTTCTTAAATTCTCGATACATCTCTTCTACCATGGCTCTCATGGTCATGAAACTTTCCATGAACTGAGAGTCTGATTCCAAGGGAATTTCTTCTGTCATTTTCCTCATAGGATAGACTCTACCAATTTCTTGGTTAGTCTCAACCAGTTTTCCTTCTCCTGATTTGAGCTTTGACCTAGTTAGCATTCAACAATCCAGCACAAGTTTGTCTAACCTTAGCAAACCTGAAGCTCTGATACCACTTGATATGATTATGAGATCTAAGACAATTATTAAGGTATTACAGACTGATGTGCATGGATATGCCTATGTTACTTTATTCAATGGATCGATAAGATTGTGAAATACATAGACAATGAAGCAGTAAAAGATCATAATAGACGAACACATACGAACACAACAAGTTTATTAAGGAGTTCACCTAATACTCCTGGGCTACATCTCCTGGTCCAACCTTCAGTGGTGACCTCTCTATTATGTCTTTAGAACATATTTTTACAAAAGTATGAGCTCAACTTGAGTCTCAACACACAACAGATACAATAGCAAGAGTTTTGCTTGAATCTCTCAATCCTCTCTGAGTATATAGACTCTCTCTATCACTTTCTGTCTCTGCCATTGCTTTGTCTCAGCATTGCCTCCAATACTGCCTATCTTTGTTTCTGTCTTCTGTGGCTTTAAAGCCAATATGCTCTGCCTATTCATTTCTACTTCTCAGCTTTCTGTCTCTTGGCATCTGTTCGCTCGAATCCCTCTTCTAGCATTAAACAATCATTGTATAATGCATTAAGGGGAGGTGGCCACCTATTATGCAATGAATGAGTGCATTGGGCCTTTGAAATCCCTGAAATGGATGCTTTCTATTTAAACAGAGAAATGCATCCAAACTGTGAAAATCTGCCTAAAACACTATTCGTCCGGACTTCAAATGTCCTCAAATCCAGTCTATTCTTCTATTAGGTCCACCTGTAAGTCACTATCGCATATTGCAATGGCATGTCCCTTTCAGTTTTAAAAATACATTAAAACTATGAAAATAACTTAAAAATGGCTTATGATGGATTTGAAATAGCATGAAATAGCCTTAAGGAAACCTTTTGGGTCCAGCTTATAGCATCGGCGCTTCATCCTTTGTATTCGTTTGATAAACAAAATATGAAAATACAAAGGAAATGGCAGTTGCCAGGAACTAAAATTATATCAAATGTGGTTTATAATGTTATCGGGTCTGGTTAGTCTACATATATGTGTGTGCATATAACCTCGCCCTTCGGTGTAGGTCTGATGCGATATTGTGATATCACAATCGCAAGTCACCTGGTCTTCGGTCTCCGTAAGCCTTCCCCTTGGTGTTTGGCTGATGTGATATCGTGATTCAACTTGGGTTGTTGATTTGCACGCTTGATCGATGGTCCTCACTGATCGCACCGATCACTATCACAAGTTTTATGTGGTGCGCTCCAACTTCCTCCGCCTGTCACTGCTATTTTGCGATTTGTCGATTAGATCTATATCGTTGATCGACCAAATCCGACGACTCTTGTGCATTCACTGTTGCCACCACCGATAGCTCTGTTTTTAATGTTTTCTTCATATTTTCAGCTGCCGATAGTGTTTTTTGATGGTTCTAAGGGTTCATCCCATGCGATGGTTTTTATCTTTTAAATGATTTTAAGAATATTTTGAAGACTTAGAGAGTAAATGGATCCATTTTGGATTAGTACTGAAACAAGGTTTCCGCACCCTTGGGATGTCTTGATGAGTCTTGGAAGGCTCGCGATCCCACTCTACATGGTGTGCTACTTCCACGCAAATGTCTATCCAGTGCAACTACCTTCATGCGGCTTGAATGAAGAGTGTGAATGTTCTTTACCCTTTATTGTGATTATTATTATTATAGATCTTGAGTTAAATTAAGTGGACCCAATACTTTCATTTACCATTCAACACAAACAGACATGCGTGTAATCATAAACTGTAAACATATGCATAAACAAAAATATAGAAATAGATATGCAATGTTCCAAAACCAACTTATCTTTATTAATGCTTTTTCCAGTTACAATCCACTTCCTACCCTGTGCACATAGCTGTAGGGGTCCGCGCACATAGCTGTGGAGCCTCTATCTACTCTACTACCCCAGACATGGACTTACAAACTCAGAGCAAATATCACATTCAAAAACCCATATCACTTATGATCATTACTAAAAAAAACTACTTTCTACCCTTAGAGCCTTGCTCTATTTATACATTCCCATGGTCCGCGGACCATGGGTAGGCTGACTCACTTTACATTACCTTACATTGTTTGAGGGTGGACAACCCTTTGACATGACTCATTACAATTTGTGCTTCATGCACTTCACAGAGCCTTTACAATACCATTACCCAAAATTGTGAGCTTTAAGCCCCAAAACTGTTACACGGGGGATCCACTGCCCAACATTGGCCATGGTTGGATAGGTAGTGATGAGGATTCTTTCTCTAACATCATTGTTAACAAGGATCACTTTTGTCTTCATTGAGAGATGAATTTCCACCTAAATTCATTTGGGATGGGGTACTCTTGCACTTTTACACTAATATACAATTTTGTATATAGATTAAACATCATAAATAGAAGTTTCTCTCGCACTTATGTAACAACATTTAAAACTGCAAATATCGGGTAAAACTTCTCGAAGAACATTTTTCCTTTGATCCTATGAGTGACATCATTGAATTATTCTTAATCATTTATTTTCTCCTCTATCACATCTTGATAGATGTTCTTAGGATAACTCCATCCACCATGCATCTAAGGTGGTGACAAACCCAACTAAATGTCTTTAGAGAAGTAGACATTGACTTGATGTGTGAAGCTTCTGATATCCTTGCACTTTTCATGTGCTACCATGATCAGACCACTTTTTCCCCTTATAGGCACGAATTCCATAATCAAATTAGTCATGCCATGGATATCCAAGGGTTTCATATTACTGGCAAGCTAGCTATCTCATTTACTTCCACCTTGTTACCTGATAGGTCCCTGACATATTTTATTTTAGTACTTAAAGTATTTTAATTTCTCTTTATGAATCAAGACTCCGAAGTGATCCTTAAACAAGTTCATAGTGGACTTGATATAATCCCAAATGTAGTGATTGGCACCTATGAGTATCTTCTTGGCATCCATCTTCTAACAAATGCTTCTATTCACCTCTTCAAATGTCAACTTCGGATATACAATTTGTTTATCCTTTTATACCATTTCATAATACTATGGTTTATAATTTCATTCCTTTTGTCTAGTAATTCCTGGAAGTCAAAAATATCAGAGACTTTAGCTTGAGAACCCTCTTGGAGCTAAGAGAATTTCACATTCAACCCATTTAACTACTCCTGACTATACCCTTCTTCTATAACCTATTACCCACCAAACCTGGGTGACGCCATAGGAGAATTTTTCTCCTAGATTTGTCTTTAGTCGACAACCAGTAGCCCTTGCTAGTCATCGTTATATTTTATATTGTGTCATTTCACCTACACTCCTTGAGCCAGTCATATGTCCCCTTTCCCAACTGTCGAGAGTGTATGTTTGAAGGTTGGCCATCCAATCCTAAGGGTATGTTTTTTGTTGTGCATTCAAGTTCTTATGCTTGTTTTTCCTTGGGCACTTTTGGCATGGATTATTGGGTGACTTGGAAAAAGGAAGGGTTTTCACAGTATTTTTGTTCACTCACCTTAAATGGGGGGTTAATCCTCAATCCTAATAATATGGGATCTCCCCTATTACCTTATAGCTTCAAGAAGGGCACTACTTGGGAAACCCTGATTTCGGTAGCGCAGTCCCATTTTCCCATTTCACACTTTTCACTCCCCTCTGCACATTATAAGCCCTATTTCATCATTTTCCGTCTTTGGGTCCACATAACGATTAGGTCCACAAAGTGTTGGTACACCCCCTCCCCTTGTCCACATGTTTGGGTCGTGCCTAGAAATGTTTCCCCAGAGGTTGATGCAACTAAGAAAGAAGGTTAAAAGTATATCATGGCCAAAAGCAATAAACAAAAAAAAAGAATATTATAAAACACAAAAGATGGACAAGACATTATATTAACATATGGGAAAAATCAAAACATGAGATCTACCCTTAGATTATGGAAATAACCCTGGTTCCTAGGGCCCCATGAGTACCCCCACATCATTAAGGCACACATGTAGGTCCCAACCCCTAGTGGGAAATGAACTACCCCACCTTAAGGGGGTGATAAATGTTTATGTCACACACAACATGCTCTCATCTCTTAGAGCCCCAAGTAGTAATAGAAAGAGAAAAATAAAGAAAAGAAGAAAGGAAAATTAATAAGGGTGGAAAAACAAAGGTTAAGGTAACTCATGTATCCATGATTTCTCCTTCCTACATCTATACACATACATATGTGGGCATCCCTCATCATTTCCACACTTGAACCCATGGAATTTGTCTTTGATACCCCCTTGTCTCCATCCATCTCATCGTTATTTACATGACCCCTTTCAATTGAAGGATGTACCTTGGACCTGTCTTTTGACTTAGGGGCTGGGAACACCTAATAGGGTTGTTTATTAGCCACTCCCTCCTAGGGAGGTAACATTATTACATGCTTAAAGCCCTAAATTTGAAAGGGAAGGCCATTATGAAGTCTCATTTTTTCCCTTGATTAACAAGCTTGGTTCACTTATATGAACTAATGAATTATTGTACTTAATGGTGAGGAAGCACATTAGATCTTATTAGTAATTGGTAGGTGGTTTCATCATGGGTTGGGCAACTTAAATGGGGCCTATGCCCATTAGAGGATCATACTGACATTTATAAGAGATATGTTGAGAGCCATGGGACTCCATCATGTGTTTGAGCATTATTTCATGACATGATCACCCTCAACAACTTCAACAGTTTGTTCATTGTCCAACGTTATTCACAAGATGATGCACTTGGGCCAGCATGACGTAATCGACTTAGCATGATCAAGGTAGCTACTCCAACGTCTAGAGGAGGTTTGTCTAGCCCTTGAGACATAGGAGGGTATGCACCATCATCAAAGCCCTCATTTGTCTCTCTCACATCCCTACATCATCATTTTGTCATCAACTCGGCTTGCATATAGATGTTTAATTCATAAATTGCGATAGATACTTGGTTGGCTTGTGACCAAGACTTGTTTTGAGCACATTATTTTATAATTTTGGGGTCTCATTAGGCTAATTTGATTTAGAGAGGCTCATATCAATATAAGTGAGTATGATTTGTAATAACTCATCATCATCACTTGGATTCTTCTATTGTAAAAGAACTCAAGGATTCTTTTATTGTAAAAGAACTCATACTTTTTCTTTGGAAGCTATTGGAGTATCTTGGATGCACTATGATATTTGGAGATAATTTTTGATCTTGTCTTGGGGCTACTTCTTGAATATGGATGGATATATTGCATGATTATCTTGTAATTTCTTTTGTTGATGAAATATTTCTCTTAAAAATGTCTAATGTATGTAATTGTTGCAACTAATGTAAATTCTATTGTGCCCTGATTTTGTTGAAGATTTTTTTTTAAATTATTTGGTTGGTTCTTGCATATGTTACTCATGATATAACATGCAATGACTATTCACAGTGATGAAATTTATTTTTCTTTGTGAAAATCCATATTCTATTAGTAGGTAATTTTTGAAGGTTGGTACCTAGGGCATCAACTTTTGACCTCCTTGAGGAAAAATTTGGCCAATCTAATGCATCTAGGACTCCATAACCGAAAGAACTAGGAACTAGTCCAAGTATTTTGGTGATCAAACTACTCTTTCTCCATATTTTATCCTCCCAAATTTTTGTCCACTAAAGATAGGAGGAAATCTAGGGGTTGTAGCGAAATTTTAGGGAGGTTATTTTTTAGGAATTCGAGGGTCCAAACATCAAGGTCAAGGTCTATGCTACCTATGCTCCAAGTTTGGTGGGAATCCGCCCAAATTTCATCCATTAAATCTATTGCCCTAGGTGCTACTCCAAGAGGGAAAACATAAGTCTTTCTCTCTCACCTTGGGGACTTCTTTGAGGGTTGGATGAGCATAGTATTCATTGGAATAAATCATAATAAACCCTTTCTACTCCCTTTCCTTGACCTAGTGACTACCTTGGAAGTATTTCTTGGTTGTATGACTATAATTAGCACTTGCACAATGTAGCACGCATGGTAGAATACAGTGCATTTCATATTGATTTTTCATAGATAATATCATCATATCATGTTCTCGTGATAGAATAGGTGGATTTATAATATATTTTTTCTTTTATTTATGGGTTTTATTATTTGATGAAAAAATGGGTGATAAAAGTATGCCTAGGACATGTGCTTCCAACATTGTTTGTGAAGTCTAGGATAAAAATCCACTGTCTGATACGATCACTAGCGTTCTCATGATATATCATTTGAGTACATGTTTCGTACACTCTACAACGAGTTCATGTCCCAATTGTAGCCATATTTTTCTTCAGCAAACAACCAACAACCCCTAATAGACACTAGTGTTGCTAATATTATTCCATTTCATCTCCACTCCCTAAGCCAGTCATATGTCCCCTCTCCCATCTATTAAGAGCATATTTTTGAAGGTGGACCATCCAATCCAAACGGTATGTTTTTCATTGTGAAATCGGGTGCTTATGCTTGTTTTTCCTTGGGATCTATGGGCATGGATTATTAAGTAATTTGGAATAAGGAATGGTTTTGGTTGTAGTTTTGTTCCATTGCCTCAAATGGGGGGTTAATCCTCAATCCTAATCCTATGGGATCTCCCCTATTAGCTTATATCTTCAGGAAGGGTAATATTTAGGAAACCCTAATTTTGGTAGTGTGGCCATGTTTTCCCATTTAACATTTTTCACTCCCCTCCACACATTACAAGCCCTATTTCATCATCTCCCCTCTTTGGGTCCACATGACCACTAGGTCCACAAGGTGCTAGTACACCCCCTCGCCTTTGTCAACATGTTTTTGTTGGCCCTAGAAATGTTTCCTTGGACATTGATGCAACTAAAGAAAACGTTAAAATCATATTATTTCCACAAGCAAGAAACAAAAGAAACGAATAGTATAAAATGCAAAAGAACATCGAAACATTAAATTAGCACATGGATAAAAGCCAAACATGAGCTCTACCCCTACATTATGGTAATCACCCTCGTTCTTAGGGTCCCATGAGTACCCACACATCATTGAGGAACCCATGCACATCCCAATCCTGGGTGGGCAATGAATTTCTCCACATTAAGGGGGTGATAACTGCTTATATCACAAATAGCATTCTCTCATACCCTGGAGCCCTGAGTAGTAACACAAAGAAAAAAATCAAGAAAACGCAAAAGGAAAATGAAGAAGGGTGGAAAAATAAAGGTCAGGGTAACTCATGTATCCATGATTGCTCCCTCGTACATCTATACACCTAAATATGTGGACATCCCTCATCATTACCAACCATGAACCCATTCTATTTTTCTTTGAGACCCCCGTGTCCCCATCCATCTCATCATTATTTACATGACCCCTAAATTAAAGGTTGTACCTTAGATTTGTCTTCCCCTTAGGGGTTGGGAACACATAAAAGGGTTGTTTATTAACCACCCGTACCTAGTGAGGTAAAACTATTAAATATTTAAAGCCCCAAATTTGAAACGAAAGGTCATTATGAAGTCTCATTTGTGCCATTGATTAACACGCTTTGTTCACTTAGATGCAAAATTGAATTATTGTACTTGACGGTGAGGAAGCACATTGGATATTATATGTGATTGGTAGGTGGTTTCATCATGGGTTGGGAAACTTAACTTGGGCCCAAGCCAACTAAAGGATCATATTGACATTTATACGGGATGAGTTGAGAGCCATGGGACTTCATCATGTGTTTGAGAATCATTTCATGCCATGAGAACCCTCAACACTTTCAATAGTGTTTTCATTTCCCAACATTATTCACAAGATGATGCACTTCGACCAACATGACCCAACCATATTAGCATGATGAGGGCAACTAATTCAAGGCCCATAGGAGGTTTTTCTCACCATTGAGACATGGGAGAGCATGCATCATCATTAAAGTCATCATTTGGTGCATTATATAAGCTTTTCTTTCATCTGAAGACCCACGAGACCAATATTAATGCCCTAAACCCACTTTGGGGCCCCACATGATGAATTTCATGGAAAGTTAGGGGCCATCACATAATTCTTCTTTATTGGGGCCCTCTCTCTCTTCATGGAACTTACAGGACTGAACATGGCCCTCTAATGGCCCTACATCATCATGATGTCATCAACTTGGCTTGCATATGGATGGTTAATTCATAGCTTGTGATAGCTACTTCATTGGTTTGTGACCACGACTTGTTGTTAGCACATTATTTTATAATTTTGGGGGCTCATTAAGGTAATTTCATTTAATGAGACTCATATAAATAGAAGTGAGTCTCATCTGTGAGAAATCATCATCATCACTTGGACTCTTCTCTTATAAATTAACTCGCAATTTTTATTTTTAAGTTATTGGAGTATCTTGGATGCACTCTTATATTTGGGGATGATTTTTTATCTTTTCTTGGAGCTACTTCTTGAATATGGATGGATATCTTTCATTATTATCTTGTATTTCCTTTTGTTGACGAAATCTTTCTCTTGAAAATGTCTAAGGTATGTAATTGTTGCAAATAATGTAAATACTATTGTGCCCTAATTTTGTTGAAGATTTGTTTTTAAATCTATTTGGTTGGTTCTTGCATATGTTACTCATGATATAACATGTAATAAATGTTCTTAGTGATGAAGTGTTATTTTTCTTCATGAAACTCCATATTCTATTAGTAGGTAATTGTTGAAGGTTGGTAGCTAAGGCATCAATTTTTTACCACCTTTAGGACACATTTGGCCAATCTAACACATCTAGGACACCATATCCCAAAGGAATAGGAACATGTCCAAGGATTCTGGTGATCAAACTCATCTTTGTCCAAATTTTTTCCTCATAAATTTCGATCCCCTAAAGGTATGGAAGAAATCTAGGGCTTGCAGTGAAATTTTAGGAAGGTGAATTTTCAGGAATCTGAGGGTACAAACATCAAGCTCAAGTTTTAGGCTACCTATGCTCCGAGATTAGTGGGCATATGCCCAAGTTTCATCCATAAAATCTCTTTCCCTAGGTGCTACTCCAAGAGGGAAAACCTAGGTCTTTCTCTCTCACCTTGGGGACTTCTTTAAGGGTTGTATGAGCATAGTATTCATTGGAATAAATCATAAGAAACCCTTTCTATTCCCTTGCCTTTACCTAGTGATTACCTTGGAATTATTTCTTCCCACATTTAGTCACAAAACCCTAGGTCTAGTGCAAGTCTTTCCTCGGTATCTCAAAGTGAGAGAAGAGACTTTTGTAAGTGTTAAAACGTCACATAGAGTTTCTCTAATAGGTCATACCCTATAACTTCGAGCCCTGACATTAGCAACACCAATTATCACCATCATACCTAAAAACCTAGGTCTTGATCTCCTCCTAGGCCTTTCATGGAAAGCTTTTAGCTTCCTTGAAGCATTGAGCCATTGTTGTGTCTCTCCTTGAGTGAGCTTTGTGGAATCACAACATACCTAAATCATTGCTTTATCCATTATACGTTATTCCTTTCCTATCGAAACTCCTCCTATCGTTGAAATTCCATAAATGGTAGGGGACTTTGACTAAGGTAACAATGGATCATTATCTCATTGTTATCACTTAGTCTAGAAGTTTCCGCTTAGGTTTTACTTTCCTTAGGGCCATGCTAGACTGTGTGGTAACATAACCTCTACTTCAGGAACTACCTTTTTCTTCTATAACCATTTTGTGAGCGTTGAGTCTACTTTGTCTTCTTATCTTTTAATTGTTTCTTCCTATTTATCCTTGGCTTTAGTAAGGGGCTTAAATTGGATTTTGATTTGAGCTTCCTCATTTTCAATTTATATTATCTCTTTTCTTTTATTGTGCTTAGTAGTAGGAATATTCAATTTTCTCTTGAACCTAGCTATTTGATTATCTTTCCCTAAGTATACTAGTAATAGATGCTTGATCTTGTTGTCATGGTCCAACCATTAATTATATTCTATTGTAAATCAATTATGGTGGTCATTTTATCTTTGTTACATACCTTTTTTATCTGTAAGCACTTTTTGGTTCTCTAGAGTTGAAATCTAGTTTTGTTTATATTAATAAAAGCGTACATTAAATCTATGGACACCACATCACTCATGTCTCAATGCCAATTGATTTTGTTATAAGGAGGGAGATTGTCAAATTCCACTATAAATTAAGTAGTCTCGTAGTGATCAAGCTTATGTTCTCAACTTGGTTTGTCTACCTTAGGTTGCAAGACTACCATTTGTAGTTTTCTAGTCTTATAGTCAATAGTAGAGAATATTCTAGAGTTGGGTGTGTCTTCCTAAACCAACTACATGTATAATGCCCATTTTTCTGTAACACCCCCTCCTCCCAGGTCCACCCAAGCAACTGACCAGTCGGGGTAAACATGTGACAAGAGAGACCACTATAAGGGATTAAAATTATTTGGTGACCTTAAGGAAATGGAATTGACAGAACATATCAAACAAACCCATCCACATTAACAACAACACCCTCAGGAGACATGTTAGCCACTCAAGCATCTTGTCCCTGAGTCCCACTAATGATTTAAGCATTTTAACCCCTGGTCTCTCTCATTTTATAGGCAAGGCAGTGACCATAAGCCAAAGTTTCTCTCACATTCCTGTGTGCCAGCGTCCCTGGACTTTTTCCAACAGATCTGTGCCAGTGTCCCTGATATTTGAGCCACTTTTCTAGCCTAGAATCATGGCCTCTGTCAATAACTTTTTATAACCTTCAGAATCCATCAAAGACATGATGACAATATAAAAAATAAAAAATCAACCTCAGGACTAGGCCTGAGCATCCCTAACCGAGACTGACATTCTGTCAAACACTTGGCATTAATGCAACCAATAGGTCTAGGAGATAACACAAAGCATAAATGAGTAAAATAACTTATGAAACATAACCAGAAGGATCACCTCCTTCTCCAGTGAGCTATTATAACATCAATTAGGTCTTTCATCCATCCATTTAACAATTACAAGTAAATACATGAAATAACCATGACATGAACCAATCATTTAACCATGCTTATAACCAACATAAAACCATATAAATATCAGAGATATGAAAACCACTAAAACCACATATAAAGTAGTACAAAAGTAAGAGAAATTAACTTTTATTAATCATAGGAAAATCTGACCAAGTTCGGGACTTCCACTCACCACTTGACCATAGACATGGCTGAACCAAATCTCTTTCTTAGCTAGTCACCCCCATGCCATATTTCAAGCATGAAAGTGGTATCTCATAGAACAACCAGTCCAAGAACAACCAAGGTAATCCAGAGGTTAAACCACCTCCGCCCTCATCAAAATGTGAACACACCAAAACTGGTTCTCCGATCACAACCAAATGAAACTTGGATTCCATGCAGAATCCATCACTATCCTTAAGGAATTTTCTATCTCCTTGTCTCTCAGGCTTTATCGCAATCCAATCATGTATCACTAGGACCTAAACTGAGAGTTATCCCTCCAAATTTACCTTGTATACTACCAAAACCAGTCAAGGGATTCCTAGGACTTTGGGAATGAACCTTGAGACCATCACCGCCCTGGATTCTGAAATCCATCCAGAAAACTAAAGCTTAAAAACCAAAGGAAACATCCCAACACCATGGCATCTGAAAAAATTCAAGGCTAGGTCTAAAAGCACTTCCATAACCCGACAAAACCATACCACCGACAACAAGAGAACCATACACCAACATGCAAATCCATGCATGTCCAAACCATCTAGGAAATCACACAAGCAAAAGGTTACCTACAACTAATCGTGCTGAAGCTGCTTGATCCTACTCTTCTTCATTGATCCTTACTTTCCTTCCTTTCTGATTGCTTGCTTTTCCTTCCTTGATCCAAAGCTAGAGTGCTCCAAGAAAACTCTAAGTGACCAAGAGTGAGTGAGAGAGAGAGAATAATGAGAGAGCTCCAAACTTGAACTACAAAAATGTTACCAACTGATCCTCAGAAGCCTTTTTATGAATGAGGCCTCTAATTTCTTCATTTTCCATTATTTTCCTTCAATATCATCCTCATATGCAACCTATGACCTTTCACCTTACTTTTCTCCTAATTTCCTTTATTTTCCTAAATAAATGTGACAAAAATACATTTTTTCCTTTTAATACCTTAGCCTTAGCCTTTTCCATTTTTCCTTAGCTAGAACACAATCCAGTCTTGCCCACTATGATATCTTTCCCAACATTCATCTTGGAATAAGTGTTCCTTAACTATGGTCTTAATTTCCTTTAATAAATTTTATTACATGAATATTTCACCAAGGTTGTTAGAGAACCCTCCCCCTTGGGGAACACTATCCTCGGTTTTAAACCACACCAATACCTCAGTAAAGCCATTGAAAAGAAAACATACTATCCATGGAGCTTTATAAATTAACTCGTGGAAATATTTACAATGAAAGACCTGCTCAAAAGAAAAACATCATGACAACATGAAAATATAACAACCATAATAACATTACACCCATACCACTTATTGGAGCTTTATAACTTTTCTCATGGTGGTATTTACATCCATATACATATACATACATATACCAAAACATTAACAAAACATATATGAACATCAAACCAAAACTTCTTTACCTCAACTAGAAAACAATGAAGGATACATGGCCCACATTTGATCCGCCATCTCCCGTGTGGCTTCTTCAGGCCCAAAGTGCTTCCACTACACTTGAACTTGCTCTATGGATCTGTTCTTGAGCATGAGATGTTTCCATTTCAATATGCACTAAGGCTTCGGCTATAACTCTCCTTCTTGCTCCACCTGCAATACAAACCAATAGATAACATGATCAACATCCTTTATATAATTCCTAAGCAATGAAATATGGAAAACAACATGGACTTTCATTGTCTGAGGAAATGAAAATCGATACACCCCTGGTCCAATCCTCTCAAGGATCTCAAATAGCCTGCAATACCATGGTGCCAACTTGGTACATGAACCAATCCTCAAAGACCTTTTCTTGGGCTTGATGCACAAATACACATGCTCCCCAACCTAAAATTCATTGAACACCCTGTGCTGATCTCCATAACTCTTTCTCCTATCCTATGTTTCCTTTAGATTTTTCTTTATAACCTGCATTTCCTTCTCCATGTCTACCAACATGTCTGTTCCAATAAGTACGTTGTTCACTGGATCACACCATCTAATGGGTGTTTTACAACTTTGCCAACAATGCCTTGAAAGGACTCATCCTCAATGACTCCTGATAACCATTGTTGTATGCAAATGCAACCAATGGATGATACTCCTTGCATTTATTATGCTGGTGCATCATGTACATCCTCAACATATCCTCCAAGATCTTGTTTACCCTCTCTATCTATCCATATGTTTGTGGATGATAATTTGTACTGAAGGCCAACCCTATACCCAAACCTGCAAATAGCTCCTTCCAAAAGATGGAAATGAGCTTTGCATCCCTGTCTGACACAATCTTCTTTGGAACACCATGAAATCTCACTATATCTCTGGTGAACACCTGTGCTACCTCACTAGTTGAATATGTAGTCTTTACTGGAATGAAGTGAGTTGCCTTGCTCAACCTTTCGACCATGACCATAATAGAACCATGCTGCCTCAATATCCTCGAAATATCTGTAATGAAATCCATGGAAATGACCTTCCATTTCCATTCCAGAATCATTATAGGCTGTATTAAACCACTTGGATGCTTACATTTCACCTTTACTTGCTGACAATCTAAACATCTAGCCACGAACTCTACCACTTCCCTTTTCAAATTTGGCCAATAGTAGAACTTCTTTACCGTCATCAAAGTCTTCTAACATCCTGGATGACTCGATTATGGCTTGGCATGAGACTCCCTCGAGATAAGCTTCTTGAGCTCACTACGATTCGATACTTATATCCTATCTCTAAATCTAACTAAACCATCTATCGTGAGATGATAGTCTATATTTGATCCAAATTTAAATAGGAATGCAAAAAATTAAAAATATAACCATAAATATAGAGATGCAATAGAAATAACACTTCATTTTGTTAATATCAGATACTGAAATATGCTTACAAATAGAATGGGAATAAGACTAGCTCAGGCGATGGTAGCTTATCTCTGAGAAGAGATGTGGTGTCTACATGCCTCTGAATTGTGTTACAATGAAGCTTAAGGGCCTATTTATTATTGAGAAACACTGGAAAACCCAAAATATCCAAAAACATAAACCTAGGAAATGAAAAACTAAACTATGGGCCGCTTTGGTGTAAATTGGTACATCAACTTCCTGAGGTCGTAACTTTGGCATACGATCTCCATTTGGCGTGAACAATACCTTATTAAAAGTATCTGTCTGAGGAAAAAAAAATTAACAACAAATATTAGGTTGAAAACTCATATTTGCAATTGGTGATTTTCCAAAAATGCATCGTTTAGGGCCTCAAAACGGCTCTGGAAGTTCAAGACCCGAAAAAATGCCAGAAATAGTAAACTGTGCTACAATTAAGGAAATTGAAAAACTAAAAGAAATAATGGTGGGGGTCCAAGTGGAATAGATGGGTGGCCACCAATATCCACCTAGATCGTTCCTCCTCCCTTAGGAAGAAATGGTCCCCATTGCGTTGAGTTCCTCCATGAGATGAGGAAACTTCTGCTGAACTTGGTCCCTAGTGAGCCACTTGTCTTGGTGGAGTTGGCCTGCTCTGACAACTCGATATAGCTGGATCCTTTGTTGTCAAGTGTTCTTGATCTGTGTGTCCATGATACAATCAGTTGTGTCTTGTTCCATGCAGTCTGGATTTGACTCTATAGATATGAGTTGTTATGCAATGTCTAATGTGTCGAATAATGGTGGGAAGTATGGTCGAAGGTGGTCCACGTAGAACACAGGGTGAAGGCCAAGAATGGGGGAATGTTGAGTTCAAATGAATTGTCTCCCACATCCTTGGTAATGGTGTAAGGACCATATTGGAGTGGTATGAGTTTCCAATAGGCTTCGATAAGGTGTTCCTTCTGCAAATGCAACCATACTTTATCGCCCACCTGAAACTTGTGTGGCACCTTTTGTTGATCATGTCACTATTTGTACTTGGCATTTGATTTCTACAGAATGTCGTGGACCTACTAGTAGATGCGTTGGATGCGTTCAATGAATCTAGTTGCTTTGGTAGCCTCAAACAATACATGTGTGAATTCAGTCTGCATAATTGCATGAGGCATGGCAACATCAATCAAACACAATGGTTGAAATCTGAGACCGACTTGAAAGGGCCTGTGACCAGTCGAGCTATGGAGAGCTCTATTATAATTGTGTTACACATATGGAAGCTCTCATCCTAGGTTCAAGGATGCTTGGAGTTGTACACTCAAAGTATGTGCACTATCCTCCTATTGACGACCTCCATCTAGCCATCAGTCTAAGGATGGAAGGAGGTTGATTTTGTGAGCTTGGTGTCCAATCGTGTCTAGAGGCTTGACTAGAATGTGCTCAAGAATCAGCTATCCCAATATGATATAATGGTCTGTGGGATCCCAAAATGTATCCATACTCATTCAAAGAAGAGTTTGGCAGTGTCCTCTGATGTGATACTCTTCTTTCAGGCCACCAATATAGCCATCTTAGAAAATTTTTCCATGACCACAACTGCATAATTGTTACCATGCTTGGTAGAAGGGAGGCCCGACATATAGTCCATGGAGATGGATTCTCACAGTTGGCTAGGAGTAGGCAAAGGAGTGTACAGACCTTGCCTCTTGATGGTTGGCTTGGCGATGACACAGGAAGTGTAGGATCCGATATGTTTCCCAACATCCAGTCAGAGTTTGAGTCAATAAAAGTACTTTTATAATATAGCCACATTTTTCTCCACACCAAAGTGTCTTGCTACCTGACTGTAGTGCGCCTCCCAAAATCAGCTTGGCACGCTCGCTTGAAGGAACAAAAATTTGGCCCAGGTAGCATAATAATGCATCCTAGAGGTGGAAATTGGGAACTTTCTTTCCATCAACTAGCATCTAGTATGTGGAGGTGAACTCTGAATCATTTTTGTATAGTTGCAACCATCTAGAGGTCTCATGACCACAAGAGTTGAGAACCGATAGTGCTGCAATTGGGGGTCGGCTGAGGCAGTATGCAACACGATTATTGCGACCCTTTTTTATTTAATGTTCAAGTGGAATTGTTGTAGATATGTAGAACATTTTTTATGATGATCATTCCACAACTTCCCCCGTGTCTGTATAAACTGAAGAGGTCGGCGATCGGTGTGGATGACCATCTCCTTCCCCATATTGAAGTGCTTCCATTGTCGGTAGGCCTGCATGATGGAATACATCTCTTTATCATAGGTGGAGTACTTTTGAATTTTATTGGAAAGTGTCTCACTATAATAGGCCACTGGATGCCCATGTTGGGTTAGGATTACACCAATAGCATAGTTTGAGGCGTATGTCTCAATTTTGAATGGTTGCTGCAGGTCTGGCAGTGTGAGTATTTGATGAGCTTCCTCATTGGGTAATTATATGGGCCTTAATTCACCTCCTAACTTAGTGAAACCAATTTTTCTCACAACTTATTACATGTTTTTTATTATATTTTGTTTATGATATGAGTTAGAGTTGGATATTATGCCTAGTGGACTAATATGCATTGAATGCAGGATTGAAGCAGAAAATCAAGGAATTTTGGCAAATAATAAGGTTAAAAATAGAATGGGAAAAGGGAGAGGGATTTTAGGAGGTACATCCTCCTCATTTACTTCTACCCCATTTGAATATTCCTCCATTTATCACATCAACTCGAAGTGCAAGCAGCCAAGCCATGAGGATTAGAAGGCAACCAAGCAAGTGAGAGACAAAGAGCTAGTTTATCTCGAGTTTGGGAGTCGAGCCTCCCTAATTTTAAGGAATTCGTTGGGGGATTCAGTTGTATAAGTAGAGAGGCCTAGAGCCTCATTAGGATTCAAATTTTTGTTGTAAAAATATAAGTTATTTTCGAGCTCCAGACTTGTGGAAGTTTTATTGATGTAATTTTCTGTTTTGGTAATAAGAATGAGTTTTGTTTTGTGCCAGCACTGAGTTAACTTAGAGTGCTGAAACTCTTGGGTTAGTGCCCAACCCTAGCAGCCAAGGCTCCTCTTTCTTGTATCTATATGTTTATATTAGTCTCATAGCCTCATTGTTAACTTTCCTTTAGGTGTATTTTCATTGCAAGTAGTGTAGATTGGATTGGTTGTTTATTAGTTTTCTTCCATTTGTGCCTTACTTCAATAGTAGGTTACTAGGGATAAAAGGAGAACCACAAGGATGTAAGTAGGTGTCTTGGCCTCATTTCCTCCCTTTGGGATCATGATTTGAGGAAGATACCCTTATGCAGCCCCAAAAACACATATTTTTATTTCTTGTATGAGGTTTAAAGTTTACTGTATTTAAGTTAGAATTTGATCAGTTTTTCAAAGTAGGATTTCATTTCCATCTCTTTTATCTTCATTCTTACAGTAGATCTCATCCATGCTTTCATTTGTTTCAAAAACTTCCTCATGCATAATGTAGGCAATTAGTTCATTAATTCTGGTTTTCTAGCTTATGAGAATGCTTGTTGTTTACATAAATTTTTGGAAATTATACATGTTTTATGTAGAGCAGGTGCTTCAGGAGTAGACAAAGACTTCGTAGCCAACAACCACCTTCCACTTCATCCACCATAGTCATTCCTTGTTTTCACCATTACCTTCACTAGTTCTCATCAGTATATAGAAATTCTTCCAAGCACATTGAGTGAATCCAACCATCTTCTATCCTTGTTGTTGACTTCTAAATGATCCTAGACCTTTTCTCACTCCATTCCACCCATCAACAACCTTCCATAAGCCTTCCATCACCTCCAATACCTCCCATTTTGCTCTCGGCTGTATCTTGTAGGTTTCTAGTACATCATGTAGGTTTTCCTATAATGGCCTGTTTTAAGGCCGAATTGAGGGAAAACTGCTAGGAAGCCACGAAAGGTCACCCAAGGATCTCCCACACCATCCAACCATCTCCTAACCCTTCCATCCATCCTCCAACATCCTTAATTCACCTGTCACTTCACCAAAAGAAATTAGTTTGCATACTTGATTTTGCATGTAAAGACAAAAAGACAAAAACAGATTTATTTCAGTCCCTTTATTTGCACATTAGTGATGTTTGATGTTTTTTACTTCCATGTTTAGATAGTAGCATTTGGCTCATGTTAATTTAGCATTATTGAAAAGCATAGTTTCTTGGCAGTTAATTAGGAAATGGTGTGATTTAGTATTAAATTTTGGTCTTTTTTAGTATGACAGTAGAGTAGCTCTCCCTTAGAGTAGACTTCCCTTTCTTCCATCAAGAAACCAAGCTTCTCCTGACTCCATAGAAGTCTATCTTGAAAAATCCAATGGTCTCTCACCAACTAAACAGTGAGAAAAGGAAAAACCATCACTTTTACTTTTGTATACAGCACTATCAACTCCAAGTTTTTACGAACCCTGGGTTGATAAAGTAAAGCTGGTAGCCTAGGAGTTGCAGCATTATTGCTGCAATACTGGAGCTCATCACCTTTTGGTGCTATTTCCGGGGAGGTTTCTGAGTAATATGTGATTACTGCTTCTTTCTTCTATTTCTTGTCTCTAATATTCTGCCAATAGTTTATTTCTGCAAAAGTAATTTCGTTGCTTCCTTTTTCATTCTACATTTTTTGCTTTCCTTTCAATTTTTCAAGCAATATTTCAATTCAGTAAGTAGTTTTTTCATTCAGTCAATAGTTTTCATTTAATCAGCAATTTCAATTCTGCAAATTACTTTCCAAGTTTGAAAAAAAACACAAAACCAAACCAAAAACATTTCCTTTCATGCCTCGTAGGAATAGGAATAACATAGGGAAATTTTTGCCAAATACCCCCACTACATCAAATAGCGAACCTTCCTTCTTCTTTGGTGGCTGTGAACTTGATGAACCCTTAGGTGAGAAACCTAACATATTTGAAGGACCTACGGGGGAAGAAGAAGAATAAGAACCCATTCCTACTGAAGCAATGGGTGAAAACAAAAATGACAGAGGGAATAGAGAGAGAGTTGAGGGTGCCTTCCCCATCCGGGAAACAAATCAAGACACTAAGATGAAAAATATAAGCCCCTTTTCCCTACCTCGTTTCCATGGCTTGACCAAAGAAGATCCCGACACTTTCCTATTTGCGTTTCATGTTATATGCCGAACCTATGACTATACAGATGATGAGCAAAAGTTAAAACTATTTCCATATACCCTTAGGGATGCGACATTGCATTGGTTCATGGGTTTACTTGGGGATAGCATCACAACATGGGCTCGGATGCAGGCAGCCTTTAACAAGAAGTATCAAGACTATTGTAGGTCAAAGGATACTAAAGAGAAAATTTTTAGGACAACCATAGGCAATGATGAATCCCTAGAGGATTATGAAGAAAGATTTCAGCTTAGTTACAAAAGGGCCAGGTGCACACTTAACCCTAAGTCACTAAAGTTGGTCCTGCTTAGGGGAGTAAGGGAAGATCTCTTGGATACCCTACACTTGTTAGCAGGAGGAGATATCTACCAATTACCCTATGAGGATATCAAGACAGTATTTAGAAACCATTCTAGGGTAGCTAGGAAAAAGGGTAGGGGTAGTCAACCTATGGTCAGTGCATCCTCTTCCAACTCATCCATCCATGGTGAAATTGGAAACATGCTAGAAGATTTCAAGAGTGAGATGTTGCAAACCCTTGCCTTACAAATGGACACTATACACTTTAAGAGAAAGCAGGAGGAAGAAGAGAGATCCTTGGCCATTTTCCATCCTAGATGCACTAGGAGGCACCATAGGAATGAATGTCCATTGAATTATATTGAAATTTGCTCATTCTGTGAAGAACACCACTCCATAGAAAAGTTCCCTTCTTTTCTTGGACTCAAAGCTGTATATCAAGGAGCTAAATGGGTCACTGAGCAACTCTGCTACATAAAACAAAGGAGACCTCATGGGCCTAGACCATACCAACAGGGCATGCAAGGGTCATCCCATGCATATTACAACCCTAACCAGACCACATACATACCTTCTTTGGGACCCCTCACTCATCCTTCCTGGTATATACCTCCTCCTTGGTCCTTTGCATCTCAATATCACTCCCAACCAGCCAGCCAATCATTTCAACCATATACTCTGCCACAACCTCAATGGAATACACCACCTCAAGGGTGGAGGCCCCAATACAACAATGTTCTAGCTTTATTGCCTCCACCACCTACCCAATCACATCTGTTACACTCTGCTCCACCTAAGCAACCTTAGATTCCGGCCCAACCAAATCCAAACCTGAACAATAGACAGGCTCAGCAAGTATACAGTGGAGAGACATCATATCCCGCTAAGGTTGTGGAAATCCAGGAGATTAACCTGAGATCTAGGAGAGTTCTCCCAGATAACCAACCTTCCCCTCCACCTAGGGTGGTTGAGGAAGAAATAAGGGAAAACATTCTTAAAGTAAATCCACTCTTTCCTGAAAGATTAACCCAACTACTCCATCCTACCCTCGAAGAGACTAAAATTCTTGGAGAATTCAAAAATTTATGTGTAAATATTCCACTTCTCCAAGCAATAAAAGATGTTCCTATTTAAAATAAGTTGATTAAGGAGAAGTGCTTCAAGCATCCAGGGAGGCGAAGAAGAGATGCCCCTACCATTAATGTCATTGGACAGTTGTCTGACTTAATGCTGGGGCAGGTAATTTGTCCAAAGTATTTGGACCCTGGAAGCCCTATAGTAGATGTGCACATCAATGGCAGCATTGTCCCACACACATAGATTGATCTTGGGGCTGCCATTAATGTGATGACCAAGGACACCAAGCTCAAGCTTAATCTCCAAGGTTCATTGAGGAAGACCACAACAGTTCTGCAACTTGCAGACCGCTCCATAGTGACCCCTAAGGGGATTATGGAGGATGTGATGGTCTCCATTGACTCTTGGGAGTACCCTACAGATTTCCTAGTTCTCCAACCTAAGGCTAAGCTTACTGGTTACCCTCTCATCCTTGGGAGACCCTGGTTGGCCACTGTCGATGCTTACATCAGCTGCAGAGCTGGGAATATGACCATCAAGAATGGGCATATGTCCAAGCAGTTAGTCCTATACCCTCTTGCTTAGCCATCTCTAGAGCATGATTTACCTTTATGGCTAGAGGAGGAGGAAGAAGATGAAGTTTATTCCACCCAACTTTATACTTTAGAAACAACCATGGGAGGAGGACAACAGGATGAAGATGATTTGATTGAACACCTACTCCAAAGTCCAACTCCCAGTACATTGTCCTTAGAAGATGTAGTAAAGGAAACCCAGAACAATCATCCAATTGAACTATGTTTTGCTGATTCCAACCCTCTCCGTGTCAAAAGCATAGAATTCGGCCTTGAGAGAACCTTGAAAATCAATCCTTCTCTTTTTTCTCTCCAAGAAGAGAAGTTATGCAACATGCTAAAGGAACATCTAGATGCCTTCGCTTGGAGTTACAAAGAAATGAAGGGAGTGCACCCCTGAGTTTGTACTCACCACATATATATCAAAGAAGGTTGCAAGCCAGTCTGGCAACCCCAAAGGAGGATGAATCCATCTCTTAAAGATATAGTCAAAGAAGAACTGCAAAAACTACTAGATGCACGATTCATTTACCCTATCTCCGACGGTGAGTGGGTCTCTCCTTTGGTGTTAGTTCCAAAGAAAAATGGTAAGTGGAGGATTTGTGTCAGTTACAGGGAGTTGAGCAAAGCCACGAAGAAGGACTAGTTTCCTCTACATTTCATTGACCATGTGCTAGATGGCCTATCAGGGAAATTTGTTTTCTCTTTCCTAGATGGATTCAGTAGGTACAACCAAATCCATATCAGTCCAAGAGACCAGGATAAAACCACCTTCACTTGTCCTTGGGGTAGTTTTTCCTATAGGGTCCTTCCTTTTGGCCTATCAAATGCCCCTGCCACTTTTTAGAGAGTAGTCCTGAGTATTTTTTCTGTGTTAGTCCATGATGTGGTAGAAATCTATATGGATGATTTTACACCTTATGGCTGTGATTTTCAAGAGGCTCTATCCAACCTAGGCAAAGTACTGTAGAAATTCATTGAATGAACTTGTCTCTCAATGCCGAAAAATGTAAATTCTTGATGACTACAGGGACCGTGGTAGTTCATTCAATATCTCAGCAAGGACTACAAGTGGACCCAAACAAAATAGCTATCATCTAAAGGGTCCCACCTCCTCAAAAGCAAAGAGATGCCAAAAGTTTCCTAGGGTTAGTTGGATACTACCGAAGGTTCATAAAGGACTTCAGCAAGCTGGCCTCTCCTTTATTTCGTTTTTTGGCCAAGGACTCTGAGTTTATATCGTCAAAAAGTTTTCAAGAGGCCTTAGACACCCTAAAAAACAAGTTAACCACTGCATCGATTCTTCGAGGCCCAAATTGGGCCCTTCCTTTTCATATTCATGCTGATGCCTCACACAAAGCCATAGGAAAAGCCCTAGGTCAGATAGATGAAAAATTGCCTTATGCTATCTACTTTATCAGTAAGAATATGTCAAAGGTTGAACTGAACTACACAGTGACCAAAAAGGAACTGTTGGCTGTTGTGCATTCATTGAACAAATTTAGGAATTATATTACAGACTATCAAACATTTGTACATACCGACCATGCTGCAATAAAATATTTAATGAATAAACTAGATGTGAATGCTCGGATTATAAGATGGTTACTTTTATTACAATAGTTTGATCTAACTATTGTTGATAAGCTTGGGAAGGAAAATGTTGTTGCAGACATTTTGTCCAGATTAAATTTGCTTGCAGTTGAAGAAGGAATGGTTGATGACCAAGTTACCAAATGAGCACTTATTTGTTATTTTAGTTCTCTCTCCATGGTTTGTTGATATAACAAACTATTTGGTATCTTCACAGTTCCCACCGAACTTGTCCTCCAAAGAGAAAAGCAAGATGGAAAGGAAGGGAACCCCCTTCACTTGGATTGGGGGAAATCTCTTCAAACTTGGCCCAGATCAAATCTTGATAAGGTGTGTCAGGGAGGAGGAAGTATTTGACATCCTTCTGACCTGTCATGATGGGCCTTGTGGAGGTCACTTTGCAGCAAAGAGGACATCATTCAAAGTGTTACAAGTAGGCTATTATTGGCCTACTCTTCATCAGGTTGTAAAAATATATACTATGTGGTTGGTGCCAAAGGATGGGAAGGCCTACTCCAAGAGATGAAATGCCTTTGCAGCCTCCAGTGACTTTCGAGCCATTTGACAAGTGGGGCATGGAATTCATTGGACCTATTGACCCTCTTTCCAAACAAAAATAATATATCATTGTGTGCATTGACTATCTGACTAAGTGAGTTGAAACCAAGGAAATTAAAGCATCAACAAAGGAGAAGGTAGCTGAGTTCCTAAGGGAGAATGTACTCTACAAATTTGGGTACCCCAGAGAGTTGGTCACAGAAAAGGCAGCCAATTTACCTCCAACATGATTGAAGACTTGCTCAGCCAGCACAAATCAAGCATAGAACCTCCACTCCCTATCATCCACAAGCTAATGGACAAGTGGAGGTGACCAATAAAGCACTGGAGGGCATCTTGACCAAAGTGGTAAGTAGTAATAGGAAGGATTGGGCAAATAGACTAGTTGAGGCCATCTGGGCCTATAATACCACCTGGAAGACCCCCACTAAATTCACACCCTATGAGTTGGTCTATGGGAAAAATGCCATGTTGTACATTAAATTTTAGTATAACACATTAAGGATGGTAGCACCACTAGATCTAGATCTTAGCAATGCACAAAAAGAGAGATTGCTCCAGTTGAATGGTTTAGATGATTTCAGAATGTAGGCCCTCCTACATATAGATTTAATTCAACTTCAGAGGAAGATCTAGCATGATAA
Source organism: Pinus tabuliformis (assembly GCA_031772625.1). Lineage (NCBI taxonomy): Eukaryota > Viridiplantae > Streptophyta > Pinopsida > Pinales > Pinaceae > Pinus > Pinus tabuliformis. The sequence goes on from CM062807.1 coordinate 738,177,538, forward strand.
GAACATCAAGGAAAAGAAATTTCAAGAAGGTGATTGGGCTTTATTATATGATTCCAGGTATAAGGACTTTAAGGGCAAGTTAAGGACAAGATGGCTAGGACATTATGTTGTAGAAATATGTCATGATAATGGTTCAGTATAGATCAGAACCATATATGAAGAGGCCATTCCTTTACTTGTTAATGGACACTGATTGAAAATTTACAAGAAACCATTGTCAAAACAAGAGTTCATTGATGGTATCAATAAAACAGTGATGGTAGTAGAGCAAGTTTCAACTCCTAACTCATCAAATCACTGAGAAAAAAAAACCTCCATGAGGCACCTGAGTCCCACTATCGGGTTGAAAACCTCCATGAGGCACCCAAGTCCCACTATGAAGTTGAAAACCTCTTGGGGCAGCCCAATGGTGTTAATAAAAAAAAAAGGAAAAAAAAAAGAGAATAAAAAGATCCTTCAATGAAAACCTCTCTTGAGGCACCTAGGGCAAACACCTAGGATGAAAACCTCTCAGAGGCAGCCTAGTTGCTTTCAAAAAAAAAAGGAAAAGAAGAGAAAAATCATAAAAATTTCTATTTTGCAGGTCAGCAAGAAGGACAATCTGAGAGAAAAGGAGGATCACAAAGAGAACTATTTCACTCACATTCTTATTTTTCCACTCATTGTCATTCATCACTCTACCATTTCTTTCATCTTTTCCACTCCTTTACTTCGGTTTACAAGGGGAATATGTTTTCTACAGGATCCCTTGTAAACCTACAATATCCCCTGAAAACGTATATGATGATCCTGTAGGAATCACAGTGACCCAGAAATCCTACAAGAAGTGGCCCTAGGGAAAAAATGACCTGCTATGTCAATAAAATAACACCCCTCCATCATCATTCCATTACCATACCTATGTCCACCTTCATCACCCCTGCATTCATACTTAAGAAAAAAAAACAGTTTCAATTTTTTTTCACATCCTTCAAAAAAGAAGGAAATAGAGAGCAGAAGGGAGCATCATCTGAGAATTTTTCAAACTCCCAGTCTCCCTCTCCATCCATGTCACCATCCTCAAAATCCCAGCAAAGTGTATGATTAAGAGTTCCTAGGGAGAAGCAGCTACAGGACATCCTGTAGGAAATCCTGTAGTAGCCTATCCCACAGAACAAATCATAAGAACAGCAAGCTTCCAGCATGATGATCCAAGAGCAGAAGTAACTCCAAAGAAGCAACATCACCATCATCTTCAACACCAGGTACCTGCACAACAAAAGAATCATCATAGAACAACAACAAAAAAAAGGAAGAAGAATAGCATGTAGCCAATACACACAGCAAACACCTCCGGTCTTCAACAACTGCAGCAAGGTATTATCACCACATGTAAGTATCCCGCTCACTCCCTCATGTGCATAATGTAGTCAAAAGACATAAAGGTTACAAGTAATTTGGTTTATAAGCGAAAGATGGCTAGTTAACTTGGCCACCTTCAATTAGTGAACAAAGACAAAATAGTTTGTCCTCTCACACGTGACAACAGTCAACTCAAGAACAGAAAGGAGAAGGACAAAATTAGTTAAGGCTATGAAAGCATGAAGTGGGACTTGATTACGAGGATTGGGGAATGATGAGGTGGTAGTGGGGACCAATGGTCCAAAAGTGGAAACCGTACCTCGGCTGCCAGCACAGCACCTCAACCCAAATGACCATAAGAGGAAATAATTGTTGTCCCCATGCATTCATGCATTCATTTACTCAAGGTTCACTCTCACAAGTCGCTCTCGTATCCAGGCAACCTACAGAAAGGAAAAATCTATCTTCTTTCTGCACAGGATTCCTACAATATTGCACAGGAAATCCTACAAGATTGCATAGGAACTCCTACAGGATTGCACAGAAAATCCTACAGGATTGCATAAACGATTCCTATAGGATACACAGACACAACCTACAGGAAAGGTCAAAAGGAGTTTCAGAGGGGAAAACACGGGGGTTGGCCACCAAAAACACTATGAAGAGGTAAGCTCTATAATTACGTCCTTCTTTCCAAGTAAATTGAACTAAAAAATCCTCTATTTTGAGTGAATTTGGCACCAGCGCAAGAGAATTTTCCACATAGCCATTTCATTTTTTTACTTCTGCATTTGAAAATTGTATCAACCATCTCATATCCTCAAACTTCACCAACCAAGATGATAGGAGGGTTTAATAGAAGGGAGACCATTAACACTGTGAGAATCCAACAACACCCTCAGGTGCTAGAAATCTTCACAAGGCATAATTGGATGAGGTATTTCGAAAAATTAATGGGGTATGATGATGAGGTGGCCCGAGATTTTTCTCTCTCCCTCATTCCACTTACCAAAGTCCATTCCACTGTTGTGGCAAAAGGCCTCTCCATAGAGCTCACCCCTAAACTCATTAGTAGAGTTACCACACTTCCCCTAGGAGTACAATGGAGGAAGGAAGACAAAGGAGATAGCTAGATTGCCAAAAGGAAATTCTTTTTAGAAGGTGAGGAACCCATTGAGGAAAATAATGGATTAAGGAGAGCAAGTCTGCCATATCCCTGGAATGAGGTGAGCTACCAACTTATCGAATACATATCTGTGAGGGTAGTCATCGTGTGGTCTATGGCTATCATTTTAGGCTTCTTGAAGAGTTGAGATTTGGAGCAAAAACACCTCCTCACCTTTGGCTTAGCATACCATACTTCCTGGTGCAATCACTGATAGACACAAGCATCAAGGTGCAAGAGGGAAATTCCAAATAGCTATCTCACCATGGGTTAATTAGAAATCTTATAGAAGAAGCCCTCAAAAACCTCAGAATTCCTATACAAGGGTCAGTTTTCAAAGACAGGTAGGCAGAGGAGGACATCAAAGCTCTCACATATGATGTTAGTCCTACTGTCAGTGGAGAGGATGAGGAAGAGACTGAAGTAGAGGAAGACGAAGTAAAGTAGAAGGAGATGAAGATGAGATGGGTGAAGAAGAAGATGAAACAACATAAAATGAGGAAGATGAAGAGGAGGAGGAGAAAGAGGAGGATGATGAAGAAATAGAGGAGGATGTTAAGGAGGAAACTGATAAAGATGATGAGGATCTACGAGAAGAAGAAGAAAGGAAAGACATAGGTAAAGAAAGCAATGGGAAAGAGGGGGCATAAAACAAGGAGGATTCACATAGGGTGTCTCACAATTGCCCTCACTGCTCTTAGCACCCCCATCAAGCAATAAGGAAAAAGACAAAGGCAGACCCCCTTATATTTCAAGACAAGGAAAATTACAAGAATAAGGCAGGGTAAACCCCAAACACCAACCAATATTCCCATTGTGATTGAGGACTCACCTAAAAAATAGGAGAAAATGCCTTCTCCTAAGTCTCTTATCACCTATGTGAGAAGGCCTTTAACTAGATCCACCTCCTCCAAGGGAAAAGAAATCCTATAGGATACACAGTAGGATCTACATGAAGTTGAAGAAATCCTACAGGATACTCTGTTGAACCTACAGCAAACACAAAAATTGGAAAAGGAGGGAGGGAAACAACAAGAAACTAAAGAAGAGGACCCAGAGTTAAAAGAACCTAGCCCCCAACCTAACCTTGACACCTACTACAGGTTTATTGAAGGAGGTAGGGTCATTCCTCAAAAATTTGATATTCCACTATTCTTCGAGCTTAAGAAGGAGAGAGCCAGAACTCGTCAATGGATGCAGATTTCCAAATCAAAGGGGGTGGAAGACATTGGGCACATAGAGGAGAATCTCAAGGAGATGGGTAGAGAGCTAAGTAGCTTGAGAGATAGAGAGGCCATAATGAAAAAATCAACTAGAAATAGAAAATGCATGGTTGAGAGGGCAGCTGCAAGAAACAGAGAAACAATTGGCATGTATGGCTAGTCTCTCTTTGGAAGAAATACAATGTAGGATGCCAACTAAATCCTATGCCCTATACCTCAAGGAAGAATGGCTGCAGTTCTAGATCAAGACTCTAGCATAGAGAGGCACCATGCGATTTCAGGACTACATGTAGCTCATTGTTCTTTGTGACCAGAGCACACTAGAAGATAGGGCCAAGATGTCTTAGTTTTATTTGCATAACATGGCCTTCATAAACATGAATGTATGGGAATCTAATGCCAAGCTAGGATATTTACAGTTGCTGGATTCGGCATCATGGATGAACCATGAGGAATCAAGGGCTGTAGAGATGAAGAAGATATTGGCAAGAGAACAAACTGAACCTCTTATGATCAGAACTGAATAGTCAAATCCCATGGCCCTCATCAGCACGCATAATTTGATTGTAAATGATCCTCAACTTACACCCAGGTATCTTGCTTCCCAAGAGCAAGAAATTTCACATTTTGATGACATTTTCAGTTTGATAGGGGATGATAGCATACATGCTTGCCTTAGGAGATGGAACACATTTCCATACAACTTAAAGATAAGAGAGCACTACTCTCCTCAAATATTGAGGAGAAGCACTGAATAGGACAACCATGTACAAGCAATATATGCAAAGGCTAAAGGCCATTTAGATTGGCCTAAAACTCAGTCCACCACTACTCTTAGGAATTCTAAAAGGAAGGAAGGAAGAAGAAGAAAAGAGGAAATGGGAGGAGGTAGAAAAGAAAGAAGGCTTCTATGAACAAGAAGAAGAAACCACAACAGAGGCATGGGATGTCAAGGAGGCCATTAGAGCTATGAAGGATATGGATATTGATTGAGTTGCTCAGAGGATAAGCAACACTTTCAGTAGGGGGGTGACGATAAGCCTCATCATTGGGTAATTGTATGGGCCTTAATTCACCTCCTAGCTTAGTCAAACCAACTTTTATCACAACTTATTACATGTTTTTTATTATATTTTGTTTATGAGATGATTTAGAGTTGGATATTATGCCTAGTGGACTAATATGAATTGAATGCAAGTTTGAAGGAGGAAATCAAGGAATTTTGGCAAAGACTAAGGTTAAAACTTGAATGGGACAAGGGAGAGGGATTGTAGGAGGTAAATCCTCCTCATTTACTTCTCCCCCATTCGAATATTCCTCCATTTATCACACCAGCTCGGAGTGCAAGCAACCAAGTCATGAGGATTAGAAGGCAACCGAGCAAGTGAGAGACAAAGAGCTAGTTTATCTCAAGTTTGGGAGCCGAGCCTCCCTAATTTTAAGGAATTAGTTGGGCACTTCAGTTGTATAAGTAGAGAGGCCTAGAGCCTCATTAGGATTTGAAATTTTTGTTGTAAAACTCTAAGTTATTTTCGAGCTCTAGACATGTGGAAGTTTTATGGACGTAATTTTTTGTTTCGGTAATAAGAATGAGTTTTATTTTTAGCCATCACTGAGTTAACTCAGAGGGCTAAAGCTCTTGGGTTAGGGCCCAACCCTAGAAGCCAAGGCTCCTCTTTCTTATATCTTTATCTCATAGCTTCATTGTTAATTTGCCTTTATATGTATTTTCATTGCAAGTAGTGTAGATTGGATTGGTTGTTTATCAGTTTGCTTCCAATTGTGCCTTACTTTAGTAGCAGGTTCGTAGGGATAAAAGGAGCACCACAAGACTATCAGTAGGTGTCTTGGCCTCATTTCCTCCCTTTGGGATCATGATTTGAGGAAGGGACCCTTATGCAGCCCCAAAAACACAGATTTCTATTTCTTATATGAGCTTTAGAGTTTGTTGTATTTAAGTTAGCATTTGATCAATTTTACAAAGTAGGATTTCATTTCCATCTCTTCTATCTTCATTATTGTAGTACATCTCATCCATGATTTCATTCCTTTCAGTAACTTTCCTCATGCCTAATGTAGGCAGTTAGTTCATTAATTCTTATTTTCTAGCTTATGAGAATGCCTCCTGTTTACATAGCTTTTTGGAAATTATATATGTTTTATGTAGAGAAAGTGCTTTAGGAGTAAACAAAGACTTCATAGCCAACAACCACCTTCCACTTCATCCACCATAGCCATTCCTTGTTTTCACCATTGCCTTCACTAGTTTTCATCATTTTACATAGAAATTCTTCCAAGCACATTGAGCGAATACAACTGTCTTCTATCCTTGTTGTTGACTTCTGAGTGATCATAGACCTTTTCTCACTCCATTCCACCCATAAACCACCTTCCCTAAGCCTTCAATCACCTCCAAAACCTCCCATTTTTCTCTCGGCTGTATCCTATAGGTTTACAGGGAATTTAGTAGGTTTCTAGTACATCTTGTAGGTTTTCCAGTAATGGCCTATTTTGAGGCCGAATTGAGGGAAAACCACTAGGAAGCCACCAAAGGTCACCCAAGGATATCCCACACCATCCAACCATCTCCTAACCCTTCTAGCCATCCTCCAACATCCTTAATTCACCTGCCACATCACCAAAAGAAATTAGTTTCCATATTTGATTTTGCATGAAAAGTAAAAAAGACAAAAACAGATTTATTTTAGTCCCTTTACTTGCGCATTAATGATGTTTGATGTTGTTTACTTCCATGCTTATATAGTAGCATTTGATTCATGTTAATTTAGCATTATTGCGAAGCATCGTTTCTTGGCAGTTAATTAGGAAATGATGCGATTTAGTATTGAATTTCGGTCATTTTCATTATTGCAGTAGAGTAGCTCTCCCTTAGATTAGACTTCCCTTTCTTCCATCAAGAAACCAAGCTTCTTCTAACTCCACAGAAGTCTAACTTGAAAACCCCGGTGGTCTCTTGCCAGCTAAACAATGACAAAAGGTAGAACCATCACTTTTACTTGTTTATATAGCACTTTCACCTCCAAGTTTGTACGAACCCCGGGTTGATAAAGTAAAGCTGGTAGCCCAAGAGTTGTAGCATTCTTGCTACAATACTAGCGCTCATCAGTATCGGTGTAGAGAAGAGGCATGATTCAACTCAATGAATGACTTCTATTGGGACTTGGACCAAGATAACTTTTCTTTCGCCCTGCCCTTAGTATTCTGACTTAACGACCAAGTGATATGGGAGAATCCCAACATAAAACTCTTATAAAAAATTTCAAGGCCCAAAAATATGCAAAGCTCCTTTAGAGTGGTTGGGGTTGACCAATCCCAAATGACTTGGATCTTGATTAGGTCCACATGCACACCATGCTCATATATGATGTATCCCAAGTATTGGACTTGACTCATGCCAAAAGGTACATGTATCCAAGCTGGCACACAGTTTGTGCTATCGAAGGGTTTGAAGGACCTGCCAAATGTGTTGCAAGCGTTCTTCCCAACTCTTGTTGAATATGATGATGTCGTCCAGATAAACCACAATGAATGAGTTGGTGAAGGGCTACAAGATGTTATCCATTAGCCTCATAAAAGTGGTAGGGACGTTTTTCAACCCAAAGGGCATAACCAACCATTCAAAATGGCCTTCCTTAGATTTAAAGCTAGTCTTCCATACATCTATGGGCTCGATTGGAACCTGGTGATAACCAAAATTCAGATCGAGCTTGTTGAAATACTTGGGCCCTTTGAGTTGGTCCCGTCGGTCACCAATCCATGGGATTGGATACCTGTTCCTAACAGTGATTTTGTTTAGTGCCTGATAATCGATGCATAGCCTCCAAGTCCCACCCTTCTTCTATACAAGTACAATAAGGCTCCCACAAGGTGAGGAACTTGGTTAGATGTGCCCTTTTTCGTAGCAACTCCTAGATTTTCTACTTGGTCTCTTCGTTTTCTAGAATGGAGCGGTGATATATTGGCCTGTTGGGTAGCGGTGCTCCAGGAATCAGATCGACTGGATGCTTGGCCTGACAATGCAAGGGTACCCCTTTGGGTGAGGAGAAGAGATCCTTGTATTCTTCCACGATCGCATCCACCTACTTTTGTTGCTTGGAGGAACCCCTACTGAGGGAAATGGATGTGGCTATGATCTTCCCCTTACTTTGAGAGAGAATCAGAATAATAATAAAAAAAAATATGACCTTACTACATTGCTTAGCAGAGATCAAAGAGATGGCGGTAGGTGGGGCTACCTTTGGTATCCTGTATAAGTTAGTGCCCAAAGAAATAATAACAGAGCGAGGTCTAAACTCATATATAACATGTCGCTTCCATAAGTATGGTTGACCTAATAATACATCACACACTTCAAGAGGAGCAACATCACACAATACCTCATCGGTGAAGGGCTTGATGCTATAAGGAAGGCGACACTATTGGCTGATCGGGAGATCACATCCTTGGTGATGCCACCTAATCGTGTATGGATGTGGATGTGTTGTAGTCGGTAGGCTCAACTGCTTCATGACCTTGGCTGAAATGAGGTTCTTTTGGCTCCCGCTATCGACAATGAACCACAACGGAGAACCATTCACCCACATCTATGAGTGGAATAGGTGTTCCCCCTCTTCTAGATCTTTAGGCTCGATCTTTTGGATGTTGGTGGTTTCCATAGTGGAACTCAGCTCCATGCTAATGATCTACATCCTTTTTTCATTCCCCTTGTCGGGTTCTGACTCAGAGTTAGAACATGCATCAGACTCAAAATCCTTTAGCTCAGCCACCAATGACTGCTTGGCCCGACACTCACTTGTGTTGTGAGTTGAGCTCTTTTGAAACTCACACCACTTTCTCATGTCCTTCTTTGCCTTCATGGTGTTTTTCTTTGCTTGTGGCTTCAATAGGTTATCCTGGGTCACCCCGCTTTGGCTATGCCATTAGCTCTATGGCTTGGGGGTGCCTTGCCCCTGCTTTGGATTCACAAATCCAAAGGCTCACTTTTTTTGTTTAAACTTTTACTCTAATCTTGACAGTGTATCGGTACACCATGTTGAGTGAGGAGATGTCTAGAAACTCCATCTTATCCTAGATGTACTTGTGTAGGAAATCATGGTACTTGAGTACCAAATGTTTCTTAGAATCTATGATACCAAACTTCATGTGAAGGGTATGAAAAACATTTGCAAACTCCAACACATCTTGGTCCCTTCCCTGTCGCAGCGTGGTCCACTTTATGTATTTATCTTCATAGCTCCTAATAGGGTAGTACTGCTCCTTGATGGAATCTCAGAATGAATCCCAAGTGTGTGGGGCTGAAAATAGTGAGGGCATACTTTCATCCTTATTCTCACAGTAGGTTTCCCACCAGTCCTTGACATGGGGGCAGCCTTGAGCAGAGAAAAAGTAATCTTTTCCCGACTAGAAAAATCATAAACAAAAATATCCTTCTACCATATTTAACGATTTATCTATAGTATCTACATCTATCTGACCCTCAAATATGGGAATGTCAAAGTTAACTTTAACTTAAAGGGTGTGGCGCTTATAGAGTAGCTGCTGGAAGTAGATGCGTCGCCCTTGGGTAGCCGCTGAACGATCTGGGTTTGGTTATACATCATTGCGTTCCTCTATCACTCGAGGGATTCTTCGAGAAATATTTTGAAAGGATCTCCTACCCCCTTGTCTTTATTTTCTTATGCCATGGAAGATCATCAGGATTTGTGAGGCTAGTCTTGCAAAGGTTCGACTAGTTCAAGCCCTAACTCCTTATATCCTGACCTCATTGGGGACATGCAAATAAAAACAGAGAAAGAGCAGATTGCTTGATACCACTGATCCGAATCTAAACAGGAACACAAAAAATTATAGATATAACCATAAATATAGAGATGCAGCAAAAATAACACTTCATTTCATTAATATCAGATACTAAATATGCTTACAAACAGAATGGGAATAAGACTAGATTGGGCAATGGTAGCTTATCTTTGACAATCGATGTGGCAGCTACATGCCTCTAAACTATGTTATGATGAGGCTTGAGGCATATTTATTATTGAGAAATACTCAAAACCCCAATACTTCCAAAAAACTAACCCTAGGAGATGAAATTCCAAACTATGGGCCATGTTGGGGTAAATTGGTACATCAACTTCCTGGGGTCGTAACTTTGGCATACAATCTTCATTTGATGCACACAATACCTCATTAGAAAGACCTATCTAAGAAAAAAATCTTCTAAGAAAATATATTGAGTTCAAAACTCTTATTCACCCCTGATGATTTTCCAAAAAGACATCATTTATGGCCTCAAAACAGCTCAAGAAGTTTAGGACCCGAAAAACTACCAAAAATACTAAACTGTGCTATAACTAAGGAAACTGAAAAATTGAAATAAACAATGGTGGAGGTCCAAGTGGAATAAAAGGGTGGCCACAAATATCCACCTGGATCAACATCTTGATCACTTGTACATGTACCTGTACCTGCACCTGTACCTGTACATGTGCTCTGTTGTAGCCTGTGCATGATCTCCATATATTTTTCATCCTGCTGCCCTGCTTGCAAGATCTTATCCTATAACTATGTCTCATAAGAGCTCATCGTTTCTATATGATTTACCTGCACCTTCCTTTTAACAACATCTACAACCTAGTTCCCCTTCCCTTTGATGTATCTCATCTGGAAGTCAAACTCACTAAAGGTAGCCAACAATCTAGCTTACCTAACATTCAGATTTTCTTGGTCAAACAAATACCTCAACCCATTGTGATCTCTCACCAATGTAAACCTCTTTCCCAGAAGATAATGTCTCCACATATTTAATGGATGTATAATTGTTGCTAGCTCAAGATCGTGTGTCAGGTAATTTTTTCTCGTGATCATTCAGTTTCTGGGACCCATAGCACACTACCTATCCTTCTTGCATGATAAATCAACCAAGTCCTCTCTTGCAAGCATCTGTACACACTACAAACTCCTTGTCTGGATCCACAATCTTTATCATTGGTGCATGTATAAACAACTACTTAAGATGCTCAAACTTCTTACCTTTCTACTGCAATGATATGCTAGGATCTGTAATGTGTGAGAAGAACCTGATGAACCCCCTATAGTAACCTGCCAATCCCATAAATGATATCACCTCATCCACATTCTTAGGAGCTTCCCACTCCATGATGTCACTTATCTTTTCTGGATCTATTGCTATGTCATCCTTGGAGACAACATGCCCCAAGTAATGCACCTCAGTATGAAAGAAGTTTCACTTGCTAAGTTTAGCATATAACTAGTGCTCTCTTAGCAATTTCAACATTGTTGCTAAATGCTCGACATGTTCTTCCGCATTTTTAGAATATACCAATATATCTTCAATGAATATAGTAACAAACTTATCCAAATAAGGACACAACACACTATTCATCAAACACATCATGAATGTAGCTAGAGAATTCGTTAAACCGAATGGAACAACAAGAAACTCATAATTCCCATACCTTGACCTAAAAGCAGTCTTGAAGATATACTCTTCCTTGATGCATACCTGATGGTATCTCGATCCCAATTCGATCTGAGAGAACATTGATGCTCCCTTCAACTGATCAAACAAATCATCAATCCTTGGTAAAGGGTACCTATTCTTGATGGTCACTTTGTTCAACTGCATGTAATCAATGCAAAATCTAAGAGTACCATTTTTCTTCTTCATGAACAACACTGGCGCACCCCAAGGTGATACACTTGACCTAATGTACCCCTTGTCCAACATTTCCTTCAACTACAAGTTTAACTCAACCAACTCAGGTGTGCTAATCCTGTAAGGTGATTTTGATGCCAGAGCTACCCCTGGCACCAACTCAATGGAAAATTCTACATCCCTATGAGGTGGAAACTTTGTAATATCCTCAGGAAATACATGCTGAAAATGCTATAAAATTGGGTATCTTCTCAACACATCTACATCCTCAACATCCTTACCCTTGTCACTAGATAGAATACTGCAAACATCACACAACCGTTTCTACAACTACGCTTAGCCCGCATAGCGATAACAATCCTCATTGATGTAGGCTTCTTCTTCCCCTGCAAAGTCCTCTTTTCCCCACTATAATCCACACACTCAAAGGCCTTGTCGAAACAATCCACCTTGGTTCTATGAAGGTATAGTCAATCCATGAACAAAATCATACTATATGATCCCAATGGAAATACATTCAAATGTGCTATTGTAGGCATACCATTTAACTCAAATGCACAAGCTGTCACCCAATGGTGAACTCTCTTTTTCGTACCTGTAACCAACTGTACCAACCAAGGTTCTTCATGCACTTCTTTTCTCAAACCACACTTATCCACTAGGTCAGTATTAATATAACTATAGTTAGATCCAGGCTCAATCAAACTAGAAACAACTTGATCCCAAATCTTACCATCCATCTCAATGATCGATGCCTAACGATCAGTCTACCTGATGTTCATAGATGAATAGAGTCGAGGAATGCTATGACCAACATCACCAACTATATGTGCCTCCTGAGCATTGTAGATCTAGGGTCTACCACCACTCTGATACTGCAGAAAATCCCTCTTATGATGATCTTTACCATATATCCAACATTGCAATGGTGCCCTACCACCGCCTCTAGCTTACTTCTCTCCACATCCCTTCTCAGTTGTATTGAATCTCCTGTAAGGAATTACATTTTTTCTCTCACTACATCTTTATTTCTTCCTCTCTTTTGTGGCCATTTTCCTTTAGCTTTCACATTTATTTTCAAGTCATGCTTAGGCTCAACTTTGCGCTTCAACTGCTCATAAAAATGCTTCAACTTTTGGATGGCCTCCTCAAATGATCTAGGCTCATCGAACTCAATCTAGTCTCTGTATGCAACTGGAAATTGACTCATGAATCTATGAACCTTATCCTTCTCCTCCCTAAGGTAAGGCACATATCTCAACAACTCCAAAAATATGCTAGTATACTCATCATCTGTCATAGAACCCATCCACAATGCATAAAACACCTTAGCTTTGTCATCATAGTACCTCTCCAACAAGCACTTCTTCTTGAACATACTTTTAAACGCATTCCAAGTCAAATATTCATCATGTATACCTTTAAAATTCTTCACATCTTCCCACTAGATATTCGCTTTACCTTTGAGCTTAAAAGTGGTTATCTTTGCTTTCATGTTTTCTGAATAATCAGCAATCGGAAGAATTTCTTCATACCAGGAAACCATGCCTCCACATCTTATGATTTCTTCATCCCTCCATCAAAGGTAGGTGTCTTTTCTTTCTTAAAATCATCCAGAAAGTATCCCCTATCACTCCTCCAATAATGATGATAACGATGACGATCATTATGCCTATCAGAACTAGAACTAGCATAGTACCTATGTCCATCACCTCTCTTATCCAGAATGTCCAACAACATACCATCTCTGATCATGTCAAATATATCCAACATGTGCTACTAGGATACCGACTACCATATGCCCCATTACTTTTGTCCTCATGTCCATGGTTGATCTGAAGTGGTCCATGTCGATGCAAATATTGTTGGCATTTTGGCTCAGGTATGGCGCTATGATACAGGTGTTGTCCTTGATGGCAACTCTCTTTGATGAAAGATCTCCGTTCAGTCTACAAAATGAAGAGAAATCTCATATACGCAGGTTAATTAAGTCCAAGTTGCATATACTCGCTGGTTATATGCATACTAAGTCGCGTATACGCAGGAGAGCTATATAATAAGGCGCGTATACACGCAGATGCATGTACAGAAAAGTGCGTATATGTCGGGAAGTTTCCTTTTGGTCCATGGTAGTTAGTCCTCGGTACTTGTGCCCATGTCTTTGGACCAAAGTACCTCGACAGTCGTGTAGATCTCTAGTTTCGCTGTTGATGGTTTTGGATTTCTATGGTTTTGGCTCTTGGTATTGAACAAGGCCTAAGGCTATATAAGGAGAAGAAGATCATTAGGCAAAATCATCTTTTGAAAAGGCTTGAATATCTGAAAAAGAAAGAGATCTGATATGCAGGTTCTGGGTTGCTTGATCTAAGCCAAGGAGAGATCACATCGGTTGATGGAAGACTAGATCTAAGGATAGATCGGGATCTAATGGTTTGAAATGCACTATCATGATATGGTTGATTATGCGTATTTCTAGATCTGCATATTGTCGCAATGTTATGTTCTGGGTCTAACTGATGTCTGGTACAGCTGCAAATTGAGAAAGTTTATTTTTAGATCTGTACGCAGGTTGGCTTCGGTAAAAGCGCGTGTATACGCGGGTTTTGCTCATTGAAGTAGCGTATATCTTTTGAAGCTTGATTTTGGGTTTACAGTGGGGTCTGACTGTTATTGCAGAGTTCTGTAGTCTGCTCTGTGTTCTGGTAACTGGTGATTGACAGGGTTCAGTGGTTCAGTGATTCAAAGTTTGGTTGTTTTATGCTTCAATGATCTGTTGTGAAAGGTGAATGAATTGTGGCCTTCAGTTTGTAATGTTGTGCTTCAGGAATATCCAGTCTGAAAATGTATGAAAGGTGGTACCTGAAGGAAAGAAGATTGTAGGTCAGCACCTACGTACTAGTATCTTGGCTAGTACAAGAGCAAAGGGGGTTGGAGCTCCCTTCCAAGGAAGTTTGGAGAACGAGAGAAGGTTGTAGCCTTCTGCAGGTTGTAGCCTGCGTACTGGTATAAGGCTGCACCAGTACAAAAGATTGTAAACTGAAGTTTCATATTAAAGAAAGATAGAGACAACTTGCAGCAGGTGGTTTTCACCCACATTGGGTTTCCACCTTATATCTTGGTGTTCATGTGTGTGGCTTTTGATCTGTTCTGTTATACTGCACCTGTTTACTGTTAATGTGGTGAATAATGTCCTGATGAACTTAACTGAAGAATAAGCTAACTAAATTATGAGTTTTCTTCTTATACGCTGTTTTATTTAGTCACAGTAGCGTGTACACGCTGGTTCACTTAACTGAAGTAGCGTATATGTTTCTGAGCATTGAAAAAGTTTGATTGATCTGATAATACTGATTCACCCCCCCTCTCAGTATTATTTCCAACAATTGGTATCAGAGCAGGTCCTTCAGAGAAGCTTGATCGCTTGAAGGTAGATCATTCATCATGAGCAACTACGAGACAAATTTCAATTATTGGAAGGTAAGAGTTACTGCATATCTTCAATCTCTTGGTACAGAAGTTTGGAACATTGTAGAAACAGGCTATGCTTTTCCTTCAGCTACTCCTACAGATCCAGCTGAGAAAAAGCAGTATGAAACAAATGCAAAAGCAGTCAGTACTCTATTAGGAAGTATATCCCAAACAGAATTCATGAAGGTCATGCACTTCAAATCAGCAAAAGAGATATGGGACAAAATGATCACTAGCTATGAAGGAGATGAACAGGTAAAGCAAGCTAAACTTCAAACTCTCAGGATTCAATATGAGACTCTCAAGATGTATAATGATGAAAGTGTGGCTAATTATTTTCTTCGGGTAGATGAGATTGTTAATTGTATGAAAAATTTGGGTGAAGAAATAAAAGAGACTATAGTAGTTCAAAAGATTCTAAGATCATTATCCCCCAAGTTTGAATCTAAAGTATCTGCAATAGAAGAAAAAGAAAATCTCCGTGTTCTCACTATGTCTCAGCTACATGGAATTCTAACTGCTTATGAAATGAGAAAGGGAGGTCCATCAGACAGAAGGGAAGCTGCTTTTAAGGCATCAGGAAAAGAAGATTACTATGAAGCAAGCCATGTTCCAGAAGAAGAGGAAGAAGAATCAAATTTTGTCAGAAATCTTCAAAGGGGTTCTGGAAGGTTCAGAGGTAAGCTACCTTTCAAATGCTTTGCTTGTGGAAGAGTAGGTCATTATGCTGCAAAATGTCCTTATAAGGATAAAGGAAAAGAACCTGCTAGATGGAACAAGAAACAAAGTGCAAATAAGAAAAGCTACTACACCCATGAAGATAGTGATGGCTTATCAAACAGTGATGAAGATGAACAAGGTAATAAATATAAGCTGTTAATGGCATTTGAAGATGATGATTATGAGGATGCTGTAGATGTGGATAATCTCTATAATGAAATTACTAGACTCAAGAGATGCATAGAAGAAAAGAATGTGATCATTGATACTTTGCAATTTCAAATTGATGAAAAGGAAAAACATCTTGAAAAACTAGAAGGTGAAATTGTTGGTCTCAGAAAAGAAATTGAGAAAACAAAAGCTATTAATCTTAAATTTGTCAAAGGATCTGAAACTTTGGATGAGATTATCAATGTGCAGCGGTCTCCTCTAAACAAGACAGGTTTGGGCTATAATGGAGAAACCTCTCAAGCATCCACCTCAAAAAGTTATCTTGATGCAGCAAGAAGAAATGAGCAGAAGAACAATGAAGATAATCAGGTAAAGCAGGGACGAATTACAAACAGAAACTATCAGGGACAATCCTTCTTAAGGGTGAACAAAAGCTACAACCAACCACAGGAGCAGGTTTCAGGAGAAAAAGGAACAAGCCACGAGCACCAAAACATGGAGAATAAAGGAACCTCAAACAGAAAGATGTGGGATAGCATTTTATGCAGAAGGACAGAAAAATCTATGGTACATTGACAGTGGATGTTCGAAACATATGACAGGTGATAAAGAAAAACTTGAATCTTATTCTACTTTAGAAAAGGGAAAGAAAGTTTCTTTTGGAAATGATACTCCTGCAACTATAAAAGGAAAAGGTATTGCTCCTTTGAAAGAAAAGGTCAAGGCTGGAAATGTTTTATATGTTGATGGATTGAAGCATAATCTACTAAGTGTCAGCCAGATGTGTGATCAAAAAACCGAGGTTATTTTTAGATCGAATGGATGTCTTGTTCGTGATCTTGATACAGGTAAAATAGTTCTCAAAGGCAAAAGAACTCCAAATAATCTGTACATATTTGAAGAAGGACAAAAACAATGCTATCTTAGCAAGGATGAAGAGCACTGGTTATGGCATCGAAGGTTGGGACATCTAAGCTTCTCACAAATAAGGAAAGCATGCAAATATCAGGCAGTTCGTGATCTTCCAGATATCAAAATTCCAGACAACACCATATGCAAATCTTGTCAGTTTGGAAAGCAAACCAGAACTAACTTTCCAGAGAAGGAAGGATCAGCTAGCCTGCCTCTTGAGCTAGTCCATACAGATGTATGTGGTCCATTTAGGAAAAGGACACCTCGAGGAGAAGAATATCTGATATTATTCATTGATGATTTCTCAAGGTTTGTTTGGTTAGGGCTTATGAAGCACAAAGATGAAGCATTCGAAAAATTCAAATCCTTCAAAGCATTGGTTGAAAATGAATCAGGACACAAAATTAAGTGCCTCAGATCTGACAGAGGTGGGGAGTTCACCTCAAATGAATTTTTCGATTTCTGTGACGAACATGGGATAAGAAGAGAATTCTCTACAGCTAGAACTCCTCAGCAAAATGGGGTTGTGGAAAGAATGAACAGAACTATCCAACAAATGGCTCGTGCTATGCTCGATGAATCAGGTACTCCTGCAACCTTCTGGGGTGAAGCTGCACATGCTGCTGTTATTATTCTTAACAAAACAAATGTCCGAGTAAACAGCACTCAAACACCTCATGAGCTTTGGAGTGGTAAAACTCCTTCCGTGAAGCACTTCAAAATCTTTGGGAGCAAATGTTATATTAAGAATACTGATGAGCAACTTGGCAAACTTGAACCAAGAGCAGATGAGGGCATTCTTCTTGGTTATTCTCCACATAGCAAAGCATACAAGTGCTACAATAAAAGACTTGGTAGAATTGTTGACAGTATTGATATAGTGGTTGATGAGAAGGGATATATTCCTAGGCAAGTTCATCATGAAGACATTGAAGAAGATGAAGGTTACTCTCAAAGGCGAAATGATGAAGAAGAAGAACCTCAAGAAGAAGAAGAATCTCAAGAAGAACCAGAGGAGCAGACAAGAATAGAAGAGAAGACTCCATCCAGATATGTTCAAAAGAATCATCCAGAAACTCAGATTGTGGGGCAGAAAGAAGCAGGAGTACAAACAAGAAGGACACTTGCAGAAGCTTCAAGCTACTTGGCATTACTCTCCTCCACTGAACCACAAAATGTGAAAGAGGCATGCAAAGATGAATGTTGGGTCAAAGCAATGGATGAAGAACTTGAGCAAATCGAAAAGAACAACACTTGGGAATTAGTTCCTAGACCAAAAGATAAGAATGTAATAGGAACAAAATGGGTCTTCAAGAATAAATTAAATGAAAATGGAGAAGTAATTAGAAACAAGGCCAGACTTGTTTGTAAAGGGTATGCACAGCAAGAAGGAATAGATTTTGAAGAGACCTTTGCTCCTGTGGCAAGACTTGAGGCCATCCGAATGTTCCTTGCTCTCTCAAGCTTTCAAAACTTCAAGGTATTTCAAATGGACGTGAAATCAGCCTTCCTGAATGGAGACTTAGAAGAAGAAGTATATATTGAGCAGCCAGATGGCTTCATTCTTGGGAATGATCCAAACCTTGTATGCAGATTGAAAAAGGCACTCTATGGACTCAAACAAGCTCCAAGGGCTTGGTACTATCGGTTGGACAAATATCTTCACCAACAAGGCTTTTCAAAAGGATCAGCAGATAGCAATCTCTATATAAAAGTTGAAAATAACAAATTGCTAATTCTTGTTGTTTATGTAGATGATATTATTTTTGGCAGCAATGAAGAGACTATGAGTCAAAACTTTGCCTTGGTTATGCAGAAAGAATTCGAAATGTCACTTCTTGGAGAATTGACATATTTTCTTGGATTGCAAATCCAACAAAATGAAGGAGGTATCTTCTTGTCTCAAACCAAATACCTCAAGCAGATCTTGAAGAAGTATGGCATGGAAGAGTCAAAGCCAGTATGTACACCCATGGTTACAGGATGCAGCCTCAGTGCAAATGATGAATCAGCAGCAGTTCACCAACCCACTTATAGATCCATGATTGGGAGTTTGCTTTATTTGACAGGTACTCGACCAGATATTACACATGCAGTAGGAATGGTTGGAAGATTTCAAGCCAACCCAAAGGAAACTCATCTTCAGGCAGTCAAAAGAATCTTCAAATATCTTCAAGGGACCCAAAACTATGGCTTATGGTATCCTAGAAATACAGATCTCACTCTTCATGCTTACACAGATGCAGATTGGGCTGGAAGTGTGGATGATAGGAAAAGCACAAGTGGTGGTGCTTTCTTCATGGGTTCCAGATTAGTATCTTGGTTCAGCAAGAAACAGAGTTCGATTGCCTTATCTACAGTTGAAGCAGAATATGTGGCTGCAGCATCTTGTTGCACACAACTTCTTTGGATGATGCAGACCTTGCAGGACTTTCAAATCACTTGCACTCCACCCGTCTCTATCTTATGTGATAATACAAGTGCAATCAGCATTTCAAAGAATCCAGTCATGCACTCAAAGACCAAGCACATACCAATCAAGTACCATTTTCTTCGGGAACAAGTGCTTGAGCAGAAGGTCAAGTTGGAGTATGTTCCTTCTAAGGAACAGGTTGCTGATATTCTCACAAAACCACTACCCAGGGAAACTTTTGAATATCTCAGACAAAAGCTGGGAGTAGTTGATGCTTCATCCTGCTGTTGAAGTTTGTTTATTCTACAGAAAAGTTGGTATACGCAGGTTACGGAAGGGCTATCCGCGTACATACGCAGTTTCATGCAGGAGAAAACGCGTATATGAAGTTCTGAACAGCAAGGGCAATCTCTGGAGTTCTGAACAGCAATGGGTATGTCAGAATTCTTCAGGCACAGTTTCAGGGGGTGCAGCAGGCACAGGCTCAGGGGGAGCAGCTTAAAAGTCTCATAAAGCATTGTTGGCATTCAGATGTTTTGGTTGTTGGGTTCAGGAGAAGGAGCTCAGAAAGAAATCCTGGTTGCTGATCTAAAAAGATGTTTCTCAGATGCTGCTGGTGACTTTCATAAGTCTTGGTCTAGATCTGTTGTCTCTATGTCATATCTCTTTTATGATGTCAAGGTCATGTAACGGCCTATGTTGGTTTCCCCACTATGCCTGGGATGAATGATGTAATATAATTGATTGTCTCTGATGTGTCCCCTCTTGGTAGGGAGTATGGATGTATGTATTGAGTCTTTTGGTGATAGCAAGGTCCCTTATGGTGTATAAGTCTTGGTTCTTGTTGAAGAACATCTTTTGCAGACCTTGCCTACAGTCAGGGGGAGCATGTTTCAGCACAACCAAGTAGAGGTATCAGCATGTTCTCAGGGGGAGCACAGCCCTTTGCCCTTGATGACAAAGGGGGAGAATGATCCTAAGGATCTGAAGGTTGCCATCAAGTCCAAAGGGGGAGATTGTTGGCATTTTGGCTCAGGTATGGCGCTATGATACAGGTGTTGTCCTTGATGGCAACTCTCTTTGATGACAGATCTCCGTTCAGTCTACAGAATGAAGAGAAATCTCATATACGCAGGTTAATTAAGTCCAAGTTGCGTATACTCGCTGGTTATATGCATACTAAGTCACGTATACGTAGGAGAGCTATATAATAAGGCGCGTATACACGCAGATGCATGTACAGAAAAGTGTGTATATGTCGGGAAGTTTCCTTTTGGTCCATGGTAGTTAGTCCTCGGTACTTGTGCCCATGTCTTTGGACCAAAGTACCTCGACAGTCGTGTAGATCTCTAGTTTTGCTGTTGATGGTTTTGGATTTCTATGGTTTTGGCTCTTGGTATTGAACAAGGCCTAAGGCTATATAAGGAGAAGAAGATCATTAGGCAAAATCATCTTTCGAAAAGGCTTGAATATCTGAAAAAGAAAGAGATCTGATATGCAGGTTCTGGGTTGCTTGATCTAAGCCAAGGAGAGATCACATCGGTTGATGGAAGACTAGATCTAAGGATAGATCGGGATCTAATGGTTTGAAATGCACTATCATGATATGGTTGATTATGCGTATTTCTAGATCTGCATATTGTCGCAATGTTATGTTCTGGGTCTAACTGATGTCTGGTACAGCTGCAAATTGAGAAAGTTTATTTTTAGATCTGTACGCAGGTTGGCTTCGGTAAAAGCGCGTGTATACGCGGGTTTTGCTCATTGAAGTAGCGTATATCTTTTGAAGCTTGATTTTGGGTTTACAGTGGGGTCTGACTGTTATTGCAGAGTTCTGTAGTCTGCTCTGTGTTCTGGTAACTGGTGATTGACAGGGTTCAGTGGTTCAGTGATTCAAAGTTTGGTTGTTTTATGCTTCAATGATCTGTTGTGAAAGGTGAATGAATTGTGGCCTTCAGTTTGTAATGTTGTGCTTCAGGAATATCCAGTCTGAAAATGTATGAAAGGTGGTACCTGAAGGAAAGAAGATTGTAGGTCAGCACCTACGTACTAGTATCTTGGCTAGTACAAGAGCAAAGGGGGTTGGAGCTCCCTTCCAAGGAAGTTTGGAGAACGAGAGAAGGTTGTAGCCTTCTGCAGGTTGTAGCCTGCGTACTGGTATAAGGCTGCACCAGTACAAAAGATTGTAAACTGAAGTTTCATATTAAAGAAAGATAGAGACAACTTGCAGCAGGTGGTTTTCACCCACATTGGGTTTCCACCTTATATCTTGGTGTTCATGTGTGTGGCTTTTGATCTGTTCTGTTATACTGCACCTGTTTACTGTTAATGTGGTGAATAATGTCCTGATGAACTTAACTGAAGAATAAGCTAACTAAATTATGAGTTTTCTTCTTATACGCTGTTTTATTTAGTCACAGTAGCGTGTACACGCTGGTTCACTTAACTAAAGTAGCGTATATGTTTCTGAGCATTGAAAAAGTTTGATTGATCTGATAATACTGATTCACCCCCCCTCTCAGTATTATTTCCAACAAATATGATAAACTATGAAGTAGTATTGCATTCACCTCTGCTTGTTTCTCTTTTTCCTGCATGATTTTGTCATTGTCTGCTTTACAACTCCTTATTTATTCCTTTAGTCTTCTCTGTGTCTGCCTAGTCAGAAGAATTCCCCACACCATGTTTCCCATATCATGCATAGGGATATTCTATGTAGTCTACCACCTTGCTATCCATCTAGTATCTTTCCTGCAAGGCATACTATGTCAGTTGAACCAAATTGCAGTAAACCAATATACCTTAGCATAATTCGGGGAGGATACCTTGTCTGCAAGATCATGGAATCAACATGATCCATGTATATCATAATAATAACAACATAATCAAAATAATGTTGCGTAATACACCTAATGATAAAATACATTATGGCTATGTGCCAAATGCATCAGAAACTCCTGCATAAAACAAGTTTGAGAATAACCATCGAAAATTGTACCCTCCAACATACATAAACTCTGCAATCAATCACTACACCAACAACTCCAATTTTGATCTATACTAAAACATGCATCTGATCTTCAAATTATTCAGCCATTAGCACTCATGGACTGAAGCATCTAGGCTCTACTCAAGGTCTAAAGCATAAACTCCTTCTTTGATACCTTCTCACTCTCATACATACATCCTCAACTCAATCAATCACAATCAATAATCATATAGCTCGAAGATCAAGTATATAAAACCTGTAGGGCGAATTTGAACTTGGCGATAGGATCAAGAGTGCACAAGTTGGACCAAATAAATCCACTAAGTTCAATACTAGTGCAATAAATGCATTCACATCATGACAAGACATTTTCAAACCATATTCTACCTTTTTCACTTTTTCTGGAAGCCTCTGGGAATTTCCAAGCTAATTTCCTTTCGAACAATGCAAGGAATGCAGAGAAAATCTCATGAAAACCCTTAGTCTCTCCCTTGACAATATCTGAAATATACTAGGGCTATAACCACTCCCATAGGCTAGCCTCCATGCGATTGGAGCATTCCAACCACTCCTATAGGACTCTATGCATGTGACTGAGGATTAGGCTTAGTAAAAACATCAGTTCTTTAGTCTAGAACCTCTGCCACCTATTGGATCACCTTCCCTTGAATCTATACTATCCTCTATACTTATGACATGGCCTCTGACACATCTACAAGTAGATCAAACAAGCCTCACAAGTTTCACTTCCAAGTTTACCTAGAAGGGCCAACAAACAATGTTAGAAAGTGTGCCAACAAGTCCTCCATTCTCCATCAAACTTCAGAAAAAGCTGCAACACATCTAAACAGACTTGAAAACCTCTCTAGCACCTATACAACATCAAAATGATCATAATGAAGCCATCATATTGCAACAACTCATCTCCATGAAGCATAAGCATGAAGACCTAGTTGACAACTCAACTAGTGTGCCATTAACCATCACCATCACATGTAGATCTGCTCATCGACCTATGGAAACTTCCTCTACCTATAGCAACATCAACAAACCATCATGACATGCCCATCAATGCACATGCCAACACATGCCAACTCCTCCAAGACCATCGTGCTACCATCAAGCTCCATCAATGCCAACATATATTGACACACACCATGGTTCATTAATCTATATCGTCATGAGGCTTACATAAGTGCATGACCTCGAGACTTGACATCAATGCTAACACATCCATGTCAATGCACATACATCAATTCCAACCTATAAGAGCACCAAGTCAACATCCATGACACATGCATATGATAATTATGATCATGACCATGACCTTGTTGACATCAATGCCAACAAACTTCCCCTTTGGCATTGATTTCAACTTCATCAACATGTGAGGATACTCTTAATAAACATGAGGTTTATCTCCATACACTCCAAAAACTGAAGTTGCACTCTATCCATCCAAATATCTCTAAATTATCTCCCCCTTTGAAATCAATGGAAAAGGGTCAACTCCATATGAATAGGTAGCAAGAACTGAATCACATACTGGAGCATACATTTCTACATGGCTGAAATATAATGCAATCAGTGATCATCCATGTATCCATTTAAACAAAAAGCAACATATATACCAATCAACATTTAGAGAAAAATCAAAACCAATGACTACTTACAGCAAGCAACATTATGCCAACATAAGGCAAACACCATCAACATATGCATCATTATCATAATATGAAACTATGAGCAACATCAAGTACATGCATCAATATGAACATAAGCATTAAACTATCACTTATCCTCATAGCAACATCATAAAATGCATCATCATTTGATATGTAGTAATACCACATGAGGAAACCACACATAATCTCCCCCATAACTACATAGCAACAACTCTATAACATTTCATCACATGAGGCCAAGAACCCCACTATCATAGCATAGTATGAGGCATAGCTTAAACACCTCCAAGCAGATCATAATTCCAACAATGTATGGCTAAAATAATAAGATAAAATAGTGCTCCCCTTGAAGACATGTCATCTCCAAGCTGAAGAGATACCAATTTTTGGGCTGAAATCACTGCTTCAGCTATGAACAATGATTCCTTTGACAAATAGAAGCACCATATGGGTCAAGAATCCATATGACCATGACTCAAGTGACATATACATGATAAATACATGGCTGTAGCAGTGACATAAGACCTCATATATGACTATTACATGACCATAACATGACCTCATGACTCATGGCTATATGACTCAAAGGATAGTAAATAATAAGTACATGGCTCCATGAGCATTTGCATTAATATATCAATGAATACATGGCTTCTATGATCATCTCATATGGAACAATGACTCAAATACATAATACATCATGAAAATTGCATCATCCTTAACCCATACATGTGGTTGCAAAATAAATCCATAGAATCCTAGAAACCAATCCTATCATCATTATGACTCATAAACTATTGATCGGACTCTCAACAAATACATGATAATGAAACAATAGCAAGAGAATGGTTGTAGTAATCATCATAAAACAACTCATACATGTCCAATCCATGTCACAAGTCAGCTCAATACATCCTGAAATGATGATCACAATCTATGAATGCTTGCACATCATTTCAACCAGTGATTAGTAGAAACCAAAACCATATACATGGCTGAAAAATGTTCTCTTATTTATACTCTTGAAAGGCATATAAAGCTACTACAAACACATGAGAAAAAAGGAATGAAAGAGACAAGATAAATCATGAATCTTAATACCATGCATAGTTCCCTCCTGAGCTCAATATACCTCCAGTAAGATAGGTTGATCCCGTGGACCTGAAAGTGCATTAAGGCTAAAATGAAATCATCGTATGATGTTGCAAACTCAATCATACACTACCCCTAAGGTTATGCACCTCTCATGATTTCCACTCCTCTATAAGCATGCATGATATAACCATGGACTGCAGGAGGGAATTCTCTTCACTAGTTGAAGAGCTACTGCTCCTTCTTTCTCCACACATTTTTGGGTTGCTTCCTTTCTTCCTTGACTTGCTTCTTCCCCTCCTTCACTGGAATTGTGCCAGATCCTCTTTTTTTTTGTTTCTTTTGATGGTTTTGTCTTGAGTAACATGGAAACAAACAATCTCTTGCCATATGGTCAAATCTATGGAAAATATAACACTCCACATGGCTAAGAGGATCAAATCTTCTTCTGCTCATTCCAGATCTAAATTGTGCATGAAATGTGTCTCTCCTCCAATGGTTAGACCTATAATATATTACCTTATGGCCAACCATGTTACATAAGTTACAATAGCCCTAAAAAGAATATTTATACTTGTTACCCATTCTCCTTGGTTTCTGGAATTTTTGAAATCTCTATTGGTATGTTCTATACAATCTGCTCCAGCAATTTTCTGCAATATGCCCAAACTTGTGATAGTTGTAACATTCTACATTATGCACAAAAGGAATAAAATAACTTTGATATCTTATAGATCTGTCATGATTATCTCAAGGACCAAAAGATCTTCTCAGTGTAGGTTCTCCTTGAGATTTTCTTATCTATTGTTGGTTTTGTTTTCTATTCTACTACTGGTTATTTTATTTGTTGTATGGCTACTAGATATGCTTCTTATTTCCTTGGATCTCACTTTTCTACTGGTATTGTTTGTTACAATTTTCTTGGGTTCTTCTTTTGTGTTCTTACCTACATGCAAACTAGATTCACCCTTTTTAAATCCAAGACCAAATTTATCTAATGGTGATCATTCGATCTCAAGAAAAATATCCAAGGCTATGGTGCTCTTCTCCATCTTCCATTGCTTTCTCAAGGAAACAACTTCAGCTTCTAATTTCTCAACCTCTTCTACCTTCACTCGATATTGTTTCCTCATACCTTCCTCAACTTTTTTAGATTCTTCCAATTTAACTTTTAAGTTAACTATCTCTTCCTTGAGCTTGACTTCCTTATCATCACAAATCTGCGACAATTTTTCCTTATATTTTCATGTTTTTGTTGGTCTAGAAATATCATCTCTAAGAACCTTAATATCACTCTCATATTCATTGGCCAATTCAGCATGATCAAAATATGAATCATCAAAATTATAACTCAGTAGAAAATAATTAATGTTTATACCTTTAGGTGCAAGATTTTGTAATTCATCCTCAGCTTCTGCTGAATCATGTGCACTGGGAGAATGAGACTCTTGTGGATGATATTCTTATTTTTGGAGGATATTATATTCATTCTTCTTCTTATTTCTCTTCTTCTCATTTTCAATATTTTTGTTGGTACCATCTTCAAATCTATATTCTAGCTTGTCCCACATATCTTTTCCATGTTTCGAACCCACTAATTTCTTGTAGATTATGCATCTTGTTGTAAAACCTCATCTGCAATTAGATATTTACCACAACCTTCAAATACTACTTCCCAAATGTTATATCCACAAGCTAATAATTGAGATTTTTGTGACATACCTTGTAATTTTCACTAGTGAGGACCATTTTGGAAAAAACAAAAAAAAAAAAAAAATCAATTTCTTCCAACAAAACCCAGATCTACTCTCCACCAATTAAGCTGAAACCAAGAGCCCCACTATGATACCAATTGTTGGAAACCTTTGAGCACTACTGGGGGGGGGGGGGTGAGTCAGTAGTGTGATCTATATACAATTTTTGCCAATTATTAACTTCATTTACTAAATCACACATACATGCACCAACAACTCATTAGATTATCCATGCATATAACATATAAGCAGCTAAATCATAAACCATGTGAGAAAAATAAACAATAATCAACACATCAAAATCACATCTACACAAGAGTCATATGATTTATGGTGGAAACCCTTCTGGGAGAAAACCACCCTTGTTGTTGTTGCTCTACTCTGAATTTCTAGTAGTCAAGAAATTGGTCTTTTACATAGCTTGTTGACTCCCATCAACATGGATACTTGACCTCATATACAAGATGTCAACTCTGATTGACTAGGAGACTTGATACTACATATCAATTGGAAGAATCTATTCTTTATAGATCTACAAACTACCATACGTTGAAGGTCACCACGATGAATGATCTTTGCCTGGTTACTCCTAAACTATCAATTGACTTTTATAGAACCCGATCTGATGGTCACCACCATGACCAATGAGCCTCGCCTAGTTTCTACCAAACTATCCAACCACCATTGGATGATAACTAATTCCTTTTTTGAAGCTTCGTTATTCCTGTTCCTCTCTCAGGAAGTCACTACTCCTCTACCACTATGCAGACCTCCTTTCACGTATTTTCAAATTGAATCCCAAGACACAATGCTCAACGATAAATATTCTCTTCATACATTCTCTTAGTAACAATATCTCTTCATGAAACAAAATATGAAGGCCACTAGAAGTGTGCTCTCCAAAATAGAAAATATTGCGGCCACACAAATCTGAATACAATCATATCCCCACATCAAAATAATGTTGCATAATACATATAACAATGAAAGACACTATGGCTATGTTCCAAATGCATCAGCAACTCCTGCATAAAACAAATGTGAGAATCACCATAAAAAACTCTACCCAACAACATACATAAACTCTCCAATCAATCACTACATGAGAAACTCCAATTCTGATCTATAATGAAACATGCTTCTAATCTACACATTATTCAATCATTAGCATTCATGGACTGAAGCAACTAGTCTCTACTCAATATATGAAGCATAAACTCATTCTTTGATACCTTCTCACTCTCATACATTCATCCTAAAGTCAATTAACCATAATCAACAATCACAAAGCTCCAAGATCAAGTATATAAAACCTATAGGGTGAATTTGAACTTAAGGCTAGGATCAAGAGTGCACAAACTAGACCAAATCAATCCACTAAGGTCACTGCTAGTGCACTAAATGCATTCACATCATGAGAGAACCTTTCCAAACCATTTGCGGCCTTCTTTCACTTTTTCTAGAAGCCTCTAGGAATTTCCAAGCTAATTTCCTTATGAACAACACGAGGAATGAAGAAAAAATGTCATGAAAACCCTTAGTAGCTCCCTTGACACTCTATGAACTTGAATGGGGATATAAATAATCCCATACATTTTTTTACATGCGACTGGAGCATTCCAACCACTCCCATAGGCCTTTGTGCATGCAATTGGGGCTTAGACTCAGTAAAAACATTAGTTCTTTAGTCTAGAACCTCCGCCACCTATTGGATCACCTTCCCATGCATCTCTACTAGCCTCCATACCTCTGAAATGGCCTTTGACACCTCTACAAGTTGATCAAACAATCATCCTAAGTGTCGCTACCAAGTTGACCTAGAAGGGCCAACAAACAAGGTTAGCAAGTGTGCCAAAAAGTGCTCCATTCTTCATTAGACTTCAGAACAAGCTGCATAAATTTGAACATAACCACAAACCTCTGTAGTACCTCTATAACATCAGCATCATCATCATGAATCCATCACACTAAAACAAGTCATCTCCATGAAGCATAAGAATGAATACCTAGATGAAGACCTAGTTGGCAACTCAACTAGTATGCCATCAACCATCACCATCACATGTGGAACTTATCATCAACCTAAAACAATCTCCTCTACTTGTAGCAGCATCAACAAACCATCATGATATGTCCATTAATGTACATGCCAAATCCTCCAAGACCATCATGCTACCATCAAGCTCCATGAATGCCAGCACATACCGACACACACCATGGTCCATCAATCTAGATCATCATGAGGTTGACATAAGTGCATGACTTCAAGAGTTGACATCAATGCCAAAACATCCATCTCACTTTATATACATCAATGCCAACCTATAGGACCACCAAGTCAACATCCTTGACACATGCATATGACAAGTATGATCATGACCATGACCTTGTTGACATCAATGGAAACACAATAATGCTAACAACTGAGGAGTCTTTCCCTAGTGTTTTGTATCCTTCGTCCTTGGTATTAATATTTAATTTTTACCAATTGTTCAATCTTTATCTTTTTATTTCGACCTTATCTGGGACTATTACAATATTAATTTGTTTGAATTTGGTTATATATGAGTCAATTTGTCTTTTTAATCTCGACCTTAGGGAGATTTTCTCTCTATAAGTGGTTTACAAAGTGATTTATGCTATTGGTTTCTTCCCGAGAGCTTGTAGCAACTAGGTACCTAGTCTATGTGCTGGCTGGGAGTGATGGTTCCTCATTGGTGAAATATTTGGTAGGGTTTGCTACATGATATGTTGAGAGTTCCTTAGATCTATCATCCTCTACTTGTATATAATCATATACTTTAGATTTGGGTTAGTTTCCTTTTCATTTGTGAGATCACTTATTTTGTTTACAACTTTGGTTTATGTTTCACGTTTGTATGTTTAGGTTTATTTCTTCCAGCACTAATTGATTTTGTCTTTTCTTGTGTAGCATTATGAACCTATTCTGAATCGTCTGGTGATTATTTTTTACCTACTTTCTTACTTTATTTGTGAAGAAATATGATTGTTATTCCCTCTCATTTCTTGTTTGCTTTGTCGAGGGTTTGGATTGTTTTCCTATGTAGGTCGTTGTAGGTTTGTGTTTGTTGGTTTCCTACATTGAGCTGCAAATTGAAACTCTCTTTATGTGTGATATTTTGGTTGTTTCCAAGTGTGATAAGCCACAATTTGTGCTTTTCATTTGCAAAGCCTTAATTTTTAGCTTTTGAGTGCTTGTTGGTATTGTTTCTTTGGCATTGTTTAATATTGTTTATTTTTGTGGTATAGGTTTTTTAGTGTAATCATCAACCTTTGAGTAATCATCAACCTAAAATAAAGTGTTAATAAAAATAATTAGATGTTTTTGTTTATAGAAAACCAATAGTGGCCTAGGGTTGTAGAGCATTGGGATAGGAATATGAGAGGACACTCTTCAAAACTATCAAATTAAACTAGATCTACTAGTTAGTGTAAAACCATTTTCATATCAGATGCTTGCTAGAAATCTCCTCTCACATAGGAGTTAAGCACATGGTCACATGGGGAACTTGTGGAGCGACTTCCTCACTATTTAACTACCAGTGTTCATTGAATAATGTTCATTACAAGGGCGTATCTTTGAGAATCACACAACTTAGTTTAAGAAAACTTTCAAGATGTTTCAGACTTAGTTACCCTTCTTACGCATATGGTTCTAATCACACATGTTTCATTGATCATTTGGTTGTGAGGTGGTGACCATAGTGACTTATCTTCTAGGGCTTTTATAGAGGTGGTTGTGGATGGGAAGTCCCCACAATACCTAAGGCATATGTCAATAACCATACTAGTGCTCCTAGAGGATGACACTGAGAACCATCGAGACCACTTACATTGGTTAATGTTGATATAGGGAGGTTGGGATAACTTCCTCTCCAATTATTTGTTAGTCCAAGTTACTTGGGCTATTTATCTCCTCAAGTGTCTTGGATTTCAAGAGGTACCTTTTTAAATGGTTTTCCTATTGGATCTCTTAAGGAATTTATGGTACCTGTTGTTTAGTCTAAGTCTTGTTGGCTATAAAGTGTCTAAAATTAATTAATAAAGTAAACATATAATCACTATGGCTGACCAAAATGTTTGTCAATCTCAAATATTACTAAACATTTCTCTTAAAGATGAGGGTCCACCAACACAGAGACATAGGATAAATCTACTATCAGGTGGACTATATCAAACTCTAGTTGGGAGGGAAAACCTTGGTTTTGGGTAGAAATATTAGGTCATTGTTGAAGTGGTAGAAGAAAGTTTCCTACCACACATAAACCACCTTTAATTAACCTTCTCAACCCCATACTTGTACAATTAAGTTCTTGTTTTGAAAAACCCTTTTACTTGTTCTCTCATCAAGTGTTTGGTGTGAGTGATGCATCTACCATGGGAGAAATGGCTTGCTCATTGTCATTCATGTCAGGAGTGTCTTCTATAATTTCTTATTTACCACTGATTAGTGCAATAGGGCTTAGTCCTATAATTTTGAAAAGACCTCTTTCCTTGCTTTGGGGAATTCCATCAGTTTCTACTACTACCTCAATACATTTTCCAAGCCTATTTGTGTCTCTATAGAAATTAAGATTTGTGTTTGGAATAATCTACAAGCCCAAGTCAACCCACAAGATTTGGGTGGTTTCTACCTAGTTCATTTATCCCTATGATAACAATCTTTAGTATGGGTTTATCATCTTCAAAGAACTTGCTAGGCGGATCTACATTTGTCCCTATCCAGTCTGGGGGCAAAAATGTTTTTGAAGGAACCTTTAACCCTTGGGGTAGTTTTGTGCTCATAGGAACACCATTCTCTTAAGGTTTTCAATCCTTTGAAGAGGCTAATCTACGTGGGGGAAAAATCCCTACTGGTTCCACAATGCCCATGATTTTTCACACTTAGGTCCATGCTTATATGCTAGGAGGTCTTCCTTCTAGCGTCAGGTATAATGCCATTGACAATCATTCTTTTGGGAGTTCCATTATCTCATGGGGCACTCCCCTTGGAGGCAACAATGCTTTCACTATGATAGCTAGTACAAGGCCTCAAAGCTATGGATCTAGTCACTCCTTTGGTCAACCTTCTTATTCTGGAAACTTTGCAATGGGGTGATCACAAGGTCTATCTTGGGGTCCCTCTTTACCTTAATACCTGCTCAATCAAAGTCTAGCTTCCATTTTTAGCATCCCTTGACTTCCTATATTTTAACAAGTCAACTAATGACCCCATATTCCATGATCCTATGTGCTCTCCAATGCTTGCAAAATTACCTTGTGATTTTTTTATATGTAAATTTTTCCATTTCTACTGTGTGTGGACAATGCTAAATTTTGCACACACTAGAAATATAAAAATTTTCATATGATACCTCTACCCTAACCTAAATTAGTTCAACAAATGCTATATAAAGTCATAAAGCTAATGTAACCATTTAATTACCTCAGTATCTTCTAAGATGTCATGGCATTTTGTAGGGGTGTGTAATTGGGAAATTATGTTATCTTTAATGGAAATAATTAAAATTTTATGAAGTTTCGAAAAAAAGAGGATTAAGTACTTGCTAGTTTGAGGAAGCAATCAACAAAAGATGACCCCAATAAATCTCCAGTGATATCATCAAACTAACTTTGGAAATAGAGTATTAAAAAAATACCCAAGAATATGTGGTGTACCCTCTCATGGAGATTGACTTGTGATCCTGAAACAAATATAACTAACAATGATCTTACTTTAGTTTGTCATTAATTTATTTTGCATGATGATCCATTGTCAAGTTGTTTTCATTCCTACACGGAGATTTGGAAATTCTTGATGTATTTCATGTTGTACCCCTTCTACCATCCGCCTTTATTCAAAGATACTAGTAGATACAAGTTGTACATCATTAATGTATGATACATCAATGCTCAAACTCATATCTATATATATATATATATATGATAAATGAAAGTTTTCAAGAAGAATGCTCTTTTTTTAATCATCAAAACCCCTTCCTCTCCCTGAATCTGCCTGGGCGGAGTATTAGCCGCCCCCTTCAGATTCCAAATGCAATGGCCAAGGGGGAACACACAGACTCTACTCCTGTTTCTCCTCAAGCGATAGTCATTGGGTGGACATTTGTTGCTCCGGAAGAATGCTCTGTTATTAATCATCAGAACCCCATCCGCTCCCTGAATCTGCCTGGGCGGAGTATATGGAAGCTCTATGAGGCGGATAGCATTGACAGACTCAATGACGCCAGGATTTTCCCATCATCTCCTCACAAGCCCCTGCAACAAGTTCAGGAAGAGAAAGCCCATCAAGGAACCAGCCTCCTCTCGCCTCATATCAGCAGAGGAAAGTGGAACTTTCACCTCTCTAGCTCATTTTAGATCCAAATCATGCTCATCTCTGTCAAAACTCTGCTTCAATGGGTGAGCTCATCGGATTTAGTGCAGAACCTCAATCATGCTCTGGAACTCAAGCTGGGGATCCCCTCTGCAGCTCAACGACTTCTCCACGAAGTTAAACAACCTGAGGATCTTTACCCCCTTTCTTTCTGCAACATCAAGAGAAATGCTTCCATTGTCTTCACTTTCCATCTGAGAGGGGGAGCTGTAGGACAGTCTTCCTCAGCTAAAGTGTTTTCATATAAAGATGTTGTCCATGCTCAGATGCCTGAGAAAACAGCTCCACTAGTTTAGGCTCCCAAACCTTTCTTGGTGGACAAACTAGAGGAAACCCCCTCCATTGAAATAATGCATCCATCGCTGGATGAGCAAACTCAAAATTTTGTAGAGCATGCCATTATTTGCAGGTTCAATGGGCTATGGCCACGCACAATAGACCTTTACCAATGGATTCACTCTAACTGGACCAACAATTGTAAGGTTCTGTTTTGCTTAAAGGGATTCTTCATTGTAGTGTTTGCTTTTGGCGAGGACTACCAAAGAGCTTTAACTTCAGGCCCATGGTTTTGGGGTTCAGCATGTTTATTCCTCACCCCCTGGTTCCGAGATTTCGATCCCTCTACAGCAATCATCACCAAGCTCCCAATCTGGGTCAGACTGCCCAATCTCCTGGTGCATCTATGGCACTTTGTTGTATTTCAAGGGATTGGCAACTCTCTAGGATGCTTACTAGACACAGACATCTCTAGAGGGGAAAAGGGCCTATACACCTTCGCCAGAATCTGTGCAGAAATAGACATGAGCAAAGGTCTCCCTGACCAGATCAACCTCAAAATTGGAGACTTCCATTGGACTCAGACCTTGGACTATGAGAACACAGCCTTTCGCTGCAGAAACTGCCACAACACAGGGCACCTTCGAAGCTCCTGTCCCTCGATGCCGGCCCAAAAGAAGAAAGCCAATCCCAAGCAGAAATCCAAAATCTGGAAGCCTCATGACCCTCCCCCCATGGACGATTTTGTTTTCAGCTCGGATGAAGATGAGGGGTCTGAGGAAGGGATGGAAGCAAAGTTGGCACAGGATCCGCCCTCGACTGGGCCTGAGGATTCGTCTGTCCAGCCAATCTCTCAGAAAAGGATTCATGAATCCTCTACCTCGGATTCAGATAAGGAAACCTCTCACTCCGCCCAGCTCAGTTTGCAAGTCATGCCAGCTCAGCAATGCCCTCCTGAATGGGTCAAAGTTGGTAAAAAGAAAGGGAAAAAATGTCGAATAGCGGATTCCTCCCATGTTGGGTAGAATCCTCTGTTCTGATCTTTTTCTTCTGTTCTTCTTGTTTCTTCCTGCTCAGCTCTACTCTCTTCTCTTATTCTTCTAGGAGCCGAGGTGGATAGCCTATCCTTTCCGGCTGCCTATGTTCCTGCTTTTCTTGATTGTAACTTCTTATTGTACTATTCGTCCTCTTAATAGAATTAGTTTTACTTAGCAAAAAAAATGAAAGTTTTCAAATATTCCCTCCCTAATTGATCCTTTTATTACCAAAAAATGATGTACAAGTTATATTTCATGATAATTTCATGGATTCTCTTATATGTGGACTTTATCAAATAAATTTGTGTAGTGGGAAAAGTAAATTTGAAAAAGATTTAATATCTTCAACATGAGAGTTTTTACATATCATTGCATATTCATTGTTTTCTTGGTCCTCAATGTGAATGACTGATATGATTTTGAAGGAAACAATATTGATTTGTTCCCACACTGAGCTTAAATGGTTTCTAAATTCCAATGGAAATTACTTTGTTTCAATGATAGATTACTAATTAGAAAGAATGTCTTGATTTCCATCTTCTTTTCTTAGCACATAAATTTCATTGGATGTTTTGGGTT
The DNA here is from genome assembly GCA_031772625.1 of Pinus tabuliformis. Taxonomy (NCBI): domain Eukaryota; kingdom Viridiplantae; phylum Streptophyta; class Pinopsida; order Pinales; family Pinaceae; genus Pinus; species Pinus tabuliformis. Next base: position 738,212,456 of record CM062807.1, read on the forward strand.
CTATGTTTTCTAAGGATAACCTATCCATGGAATTCAAACTAGGATTAGAAATTGTTTCTTCGTTAAATGTAGGATTTAAATTATCTTTTATAATATTACCCTCTAGTTGTGATTTGGAATCAAATTGTAGAGTCACTAGGAATTTTATGATGTCATCAGAAATTTTATGGAGTCATAGAAATAATTTTACACATATTCACATTAAAATTACATTACTATGTCATATTTGACAACTAACCATAAATAATTAATCACCACCTATCTAACTAACCATAAATAATTAATCACCACCTATCTAGTAAATAGAAAAGAGACTAAAATTATCCCCATATTTTGTTAATTGAATAGCATAACCATCAATATCATCATTTCCACCTTTGAAATCTTCCCTTCAAATTCTTCTCTCTCCATATGTAATGAAATAATATTTCACATCTCATTTTCTTATTCACTTATATAGTCCACAATTTTTAGTTTCCAATTTAATCTATCTAATAATAATAACCGAATTTGAACTTAGGATGTTACAAAGTTCAAATTTGACTCTATTTGGATGATATCATTTCAACCTCATCTAGGTATTGATAAAATATTTATCGCTCTTTTAAAATATTTAATCCCCTTTGGTTTTATGATATTGGAATTAACCAAGTCATGATTTTCCAGATTGCTATTAACTACAAAGCTTAATATTTAATGATGAACAATTTGAAACTCAAAGTCCAAGATGAAGTTTGAGGACCCTGTTGTGAGAAGCTACTTAAATTATTCTTAACTATGGAAAAATACCCCCATTACAATAATATACAACATTATTCACAAAGAATATTCTAACCAACGTATGTATTATTCACAAAGAATATTCTAACCAATGTATGTAGATCAATAGCTTCAAAATATTATTTTGAAGACATGTCTACGTGGCCTTCGATTGTGAATGCTTCATAAAGGACTTTATATTTAATTTTCCTACATTTTCCATTTCCTCTATAGTGTCTTTGAGTACAAATCTAGAATTATTTAATAATTCAATATATTCAAGAGGAGAAATAGTACATTTGTGTGTAAGCTATCATTTTCTAAACCTTCCCATAAATTTTCAAATAATTCATCTCGAGAAACATCTAATGCTTCTTGCATTGCAGGGACCTTATGGAATTTTCGTGAATACAATCAACTCAAGTGTTACTATATGGAATTTTAATGACTAAAGGGTAGTCAAAGTTAAAGCAAGAGGAAGAAAAAAACCCACAAATGTGACACATGTAATAAGAACCATTTTTTATGTAAAAAAACTTTGCTGCGATACTTCCATGGCTAATAATAACTGCAATGTAAGGTGAAACTAAACAACATACAATTGACCAATAATCATGATTAAAATAGCAAATGCTTAGTTATTAAAAACTAAAATAACATAATCAATAGATGAATCAATTCAAATATTTGTTTTCGAACAATTTAAAAAGGAGGGGTCCCAAGCTAATGGACTTGGGGTTTGTTGAGACCTCAACATATTCCTAACCCTAACTTTCCATCTAAAAACATTCCCCCCCACTAAACACTATTTTTGTATATCTATTGTAATCATGTCATAATTTTCAGTACCATTTCCATAAATGCAATCACTTCTTCCTACATAATTCCAATTTTTACAACCATTATTAGTTCCCAATCCTAGCAAAAGATCCACCTCTTGAACCTAAGTTCAATTCCCCACTAATATGTCAACTAAAATCCTTTTGTTATACCTTGACCTACGCTAAATACTACCTCATGTCACAACTCTAACAACTTCAAATCCCTCAACTACCAAATCCCTTTTTTGTTCACCTTCATAAGTGTACCTAGAAAGGCCCTACTACTATTGGGATCTCCACTATTAACATTGCAAACGTGTTGCACATCACTCTAACTCCCTTACTAGTAACTATTACTTATTCAAAAAAACATGTTTCCATGTCACAACAACTTTATGAGAATAACTACATATTTTAGAAATAATTACCACCTCTAAGTGAATATAGTAGTATAAAAAATTCTAAGGAAGCAATGGACATCATAATTTTCATTGTAGGACTTGACTAGGTCCACACTAATGTATATGTAGCATTTATCAAACATATGTTAGATATAGTATTTTCTAGACACTTCTAATTATAATAACCTATTTCCACAAAAAATTAGACACCTCTGATTAAAATAGCCTATATCCATAAGAATTTTAGTATAGTCATGTAGTAGTAGAAAAGACTCAAGATCTCATGTTACAACAGATAGATTTTTTTCCTAATCATATCATTGGAAAGTCATATGGAAATGCTGAGAAACACAACACACTAATTTACACATCTCCTCATGACGTTATAGTGAATGAGTAATAGTTCTAATACATGAAATATTTTGACAATATCGTCATTGACATAAACCTATTATGTATAAGGATGCAAATATAGCTCATGATATTTTGTGAACAACCATAATCACCAAATGCTACAATAGTACACATTAAAAATTTGGAACTTGAGGAACATAATCTAAATTATGTTTGTTTGACACATTTCATATTAAGATCTCAATCAAGAAAAATAATCTAATGCAATCTTAGTCATGAAGGACTAAATTTAGCCACACCAAACATGAATTTTGGTTAACAATTGATCACTATCAAAGTGTTACATAAGATTGCACAATCATTAACATATATTTTGGATGCTAAGAATTCCTTTCAAAAGGCTACTCCACATTCTCTTTAGTGGCAGGATCATTATATGTCACACATATATCATGCTTCTAAGAGGAGATTTTTGTGCTAGAAAATGTCACCATTTCTTGTTATGGACAACTTAGTACACTTTAGGTGGATGCATGTTCCAACAAAAATCTTGTTCCTTTGGCTCAAAATATGTCATACAATGGAATGAATATGATGTCTCCAAGAAGCACACTATGATGATAATACTAGGATACAGAAATCGTGTCATACTCATAATAAATCTCTAAATTATGTTCTCTTTGTATAATAGCCTCTTGAAACTCAACACCCATCAATTTTTTATTCATAGACATATGTACTTTTATACCTTGTTGATAAGGATCAAAAACTCTTTAACAAATGAATAAGAATTGTGGGAAACAAAGTTTAATACTGGGGGGGTGAATCAATATTAAGGCTAATTTAATCTCGTATACCAATTTATATATTTGTCTTTAAAACTTTGCAACCATCATGTGAGCAATCACCAACCAATCATAACATGTGTAACAAATGAATAAATCAAAAGATAAATGCATACATAATGAGTAGCAGGAACATACAACACCGAGGATTTAACATGGAAAACCAAAAGGGAAACACCACCAATCTTGTTTATGATGTAAATAGAAGCTCCTAATCTATTACATCAATGTGTTTATGAGCCACCACTCATAGGAAGCACCAACACCCTTAGATTGTTTTCTAGCACCCACTAGCAGGAAGCACCAACTCCCTTCTTTTGTAGACACGTGATCAACTTACCATAGGAACCAACTGAAGAACTAACTTCATGGATTTGTTGCAAGCACCAACTTGCAACTTCTTAGATTTATGTAAGAACCAACATGCAGAAGGCACCAACCCCCAAGGTCTACTCAAACATCCAATAAGATGGAAGCACCAACTCCCTGTTTTGCAGGATCTGACCCACACTCAATAAGGAACTTACTACTCCTTGTAATTGGCAGCCACTTTGCCTGATTCTAGCTCTCTATTCTCCTCTACAGCCTCCACTTTACTCATCCCATGCAACACTTTATCTTCTGATCACACTGTAGAAACACACATTTTTCTCTTGGCCTTAAATATTTCAGCAACATATTCAACAGTCTATCCTCAAACCTTATTCAATAAACACTCAACAGCTCTTGGCCTTCACATAATTATCACTCAACAACGTTTTTCTCTCTCTTTTGCACAGGCACATTCAACCTCTTCTCAACAACCCACTCACACACACACTAGATCTCTCTCCACATCTCTCTCAAAAATGTCGCATTCCCCCTCACTTTGCACAATTGTAGCATTTGGTTTTGTTTATCTGTTACACATAGAACAATGTTCTCTCTATCTACATTCACACTCATAGCATGGATACCCATTTTGCATTCAAGACTACTTGTTTAATCTCTTGACTATATAATGGTGTGTTTCCTTGTTGTATTGTCTTGTTACTCAGCCACTCCAGCTTCATTAAATCACAAAATGGGCACACAATGATTTTCCATGGTGAATAATTAAATCTCAATCAAAGATGCACACAACAAGGCTCTACATGGCATATTTTGATCCACCAAATTAGAACTGACTAGGTGATCATTTTTTGGTGATAAGAGATTGCCCCCACACGTATCAGTGTTAGGAGAAAATTGTATGACCGAAAAACATTGTAGGTTACACTTCCACGAGACACCAAAAGGGGAGTCGAAGAGAGAGAGAAAGAACTGAAGCAAGTCAAAGATGGCAAAATAATGGAGGGGGCAAGACCTACTAAACTGATATAAGTCTCCTTTTATGTGAGAGTACATGATCTCAAATGAGGTGGGCGAGGTATACCCATACCCGCCAAGATAATTCCGTACAAATAATAATTATGAGCCCAACAATGTGGGACTGAGCTACAAAGTACATGATACATGATACATGATACACGATACACTAAAATCCATGGGCTAGAAAATAATACAATGGATCCCATATACATAATGCACCTAGAGAAACATAGGCCAGGACTGAATACAATAATGTCTTAGTACATGAGACATAATGCCCCTCAAGCTGACATGGTGAGGGGGGATCACAACCAAAGAATCCTTGCTGAACAGGAAAGGGCTCTGAAGATCTGAATGGATCATCTGAAGGAGACATGTGTGTTATGGGTGCTGCAACTAGCGGAAACCGAACCCATCACATTTTCAAACTACATCTGAGGCTGGATCAACATCTGTGGCCATCCGGTCATGTGGGGCTCTACCTGAAGGGCCACCCCCTCGTGAGGTATGAACCATATCACACACACTCGGGAATCACTGGCACAATAATCTGGATCACCAAACTATCAAGTGTACGAATCTCAATCGTGTGATAAGGAGCTGATGTCGAGCATGTGAGAAACAACCAAGTCAAATGGCAATAATGAGTCCCTTTGGTTGATCTGAGGCACCGAACAAAGGTGGTAGTTGGAACCAAGGTACACTGCCCTCTAGACCACTCTTCTGGAATAAGTGTGCTGATTTCGACAGAAGGGGGCCTACTAGAGTTAAGGCAATGAGGAATCCTCAACAAAAGAACGAGGGATCATAATAGAGTGACTAATGGACTGACACCAGAGATGATGATGGAAGGAAACGAGATGGGTGGAAGACTAATGAATTCCATTGTTAGAGCATAATAAGGATGGTTTACCTGGCAACGACTGACTCAATTCCTGAGGGGATGGTCAATGACTCAAACGAGGGTTCAGAAAAGATGGAGCAGTAGAGCTAGAGGAAAAATATGAGTGAAATGGGAGGGATGCAACACGACAACGTATGAAAAACTATAATGAGACACAAGGGGATGTGGAACAAAATCCATAAATACAAGTGTTACTCACTCTAATTCTCTGAACAAGGGTAACTCGATGATGCTACCACGTTGGGGAGGCCCAGAGGGGACCATGAAAACATAAGTAAATGATGGTTACTCGTGACAAAAGTTGACATTTGAGTCAAACAATGCAAAGGTAAAGTGGTACCAAAGTACAGGTGGCTCAAATGAATAAATTTCATTTTAATAGGTGGCAAAGTGAGACCTCATGGAAAAAACGACTTCCTTACGAAGTGTCAAATTACAAAAAATAAAGAGAAACCCATTATAGAACTCTGTGATAGCTTTCCACACAGATCAATGACTTGGAGAGGCTTGAGACATGAGCTACAGCCACAATTGTGCTATGGATTTGTGGTAGTCATGCCTTCCACCATGTCATTGGAGGAAAAATGATGCTGGTGGAGGGTGTGCTAGGAGGGCCCTACTATGGGTGGCCCCAGATGATGATGTCGTCTTTGAAACGATAGTTGACATTATGCAAGTGGAGGACCAATGATAACTATTAATTTGGGGCAGTTTTATGCTCACTCTTCTTTGATAAGATCCCCATTATTCGACCTCATGTTCAGATCCATGATGGGGGCCCATAGGAGCCTAATATGCAATGTTGGGGGTAGCTACTGAGATGAGGTGGAGGAGGAGGACTCGGATGAGTGTTATGACTTGATTTTTTCTCTCATTGGCGCCAGATGCCATTGTACATACACAATTATCCATATAGGGGCATGAACTATCAGGGGTATCTTGACTTACCACTTCCACCACGATGAGCATGGGGCCTAGATGGTAAGTGAAAGTTGCTATACATTTGATGCATTTCTAGTTTAAGAAATATATGTATGTGGTATTGATTTCTAAAATTTGTGGTATGCATATATAGCACCGGTAAGGTCAGCAAGATACATGGGATGAGCCACAGTTCCAGGGGCTGCAGATCAGGGTAGTACCTCATCACAACAAAAACCAAGTGGTGATGCTCTAATGGAGGATCTTCAATGCATATGTGACATATTACTGACCGGGGTGATAGAGCGTGGGTGGCATGAGCTAGAAGATCGATATACAGATGAGTGCATAGGTCTTCCCTCAGAGTGGCAAAGAATCATGCGGTGCATTGCGATGGCCGGTCAGGCAGTACGAGATCTACGCGTTTGGGGAATGGATTCGTTGGCTTGGGAGCGTCCAAATTATAATTATTAGGTATAGGGACATGTCGGTCCCCATTTTTGTTCTATGATAACATGTGAATGAGCATGTCAGATATATTTAGAGTAGTGGACTCAAAACATTGTATTATGGTACATATTTATGATTATGCATCTTTTATGTGATGATTGTGATTTTCCATTTGTTTATTGATGTCTTCTTACATGTGATAAATTCCAATTTAGAATGATATTAGCAATGGTATCTACATAGTGATTCTAGGCTCTAGGAAATGATTGAATGAAATTGATTCAAATTCACACGCCAAAATCTTAACTCATAGATATTTTATAAACAAGACCAGATTATACACACGATAAATGCCATTCAATTGCATGACAAGTAGCAAGGAATCAAGACAAACATGAAGGTGTAAGATGCAACGGTTAAGGGCATCGACTAACAAACCTATAACAACATCATATTCAACTTGGTTATTGGTGGCAGATTGTTAGGTTCCCTATAATACTAGTGTAAACCCTTATTGTTATTAGTAAAACCCCTTACTATATTGTTTTTCCCATGTAGTCCCCATATTATTATTATTGTGCCCCATAGAAGCCCACTATTGTTATTATTGTGCCCTTACATTATTATTGTTATGCCAACTCTGATTATATTATGACCCCTTAGATTCCTATATATAGAAAGGAGGTATTGTCATTTGTATCATCCAAGAATTATTTAGTTATGTAATTTAAAGGAGGTTTCCCCCTCAAAGAGGCTTATTTTAAAGGCGTTTATCTATCTTTTCTATCTTTTTGTGAGCTGGTTTCATAACATTTGTTATCAGAGCTTTGGATTCTAGGGTTTTGTTTCTCCAAACAGGTCATCGTGGAATTTTCGCTATAACGGTTTCGCTACAAAGTTTCAGAAGCTGAAAAAAAAACCCATTTGAGCCAACATCGTTCTAAACCTCGGGTCCGAATTTCATATCTTTTCGTGCTATATTTTCGGAGATATGATCTGAGGAAGTTAGGGTTTTTGCAAGCTCCATAATTTCATTTCAAACAGGTCATCGTGGAATTTTCGCTATAACTTTTTTTTGCGACATTTCAGAGGCTATCAAAATCACCCATTTGATCTGAAAACATGGTGAAGCTCAGGCCCAAATTGCATATATTTTTTCTCTATATTTTCAGAGATACAGTCCAAGCCATTTAGTGTTTCTGCAAGCTCCCAAATTACATCCCAAATAGGTGACCTTGGGAAAATCATCATAACGTTCTCCTTGAGAGTTAGATTGAAATTTCGTTAGAAGTTACATAAAGATGACAGATTGTAGTTTGTTGTGTATCGGTTGCAGGTCCTAAGGTTGAAACAATGACACCTGGTGCTTCGTACAACTTCACTCTACTGAACCAGTCTATAATCAAGTCATTATGGGAGATTTGACATAACTCTTCCTTACAGAATCCAATCTTGATTAGATTGGGGTTATAAAGAGGACTCAAAGGGCTACAGTAGGTTAGGATTTCAGAACTTGGAGATCTGAAATTATAGATTTATAGTCATTTCAAGATTGAGCTCCTAAAATCAAGAAAAGACGATATGAGGGAGTTTGATGGCAAGGATCCTGTAAACTGGATACTACAGATGGAGCAATATTTTGATCTAAATGAGGTGCAACTATTACAAAAGGTACGTATTGCATCTTCATATTTAGAACTGGATCATTTTTTATGGTATAAAGGGCTTTGTTCTCATAAACCACTTGTTACGTGGTCAATTTTCACAAATGAAATGATAGCACATTATGAGGATATAAAGAGAAACACCTTATTTAACCAATTGATAAATCTCAAACAAAAGAGTTCAATGGCAAAGCACATTGAGGGCTTTCAAAAATTGAATAGAAGGGTAAATGATATTCCAAAGAAGCAAAGGATTGATGTCTTCATAGGGACTTTAAAGGATAACGTTCAACATGAGGTTCATATTTGGGAACCTGATTCATTGGAGAAGGCATTCAGGTTGGCAAGAAAAATTGAAAGTGAAATTATGGAAACAAGGAATCCCACCACTCACGACTATAATTATGGAAGATTTGTTTCTCCTAGCCTTCCACAACCTACAAGTTTTACACCACAACAATTGGAACCAAAAAGAGAAAAAGGACTTTGTTACAATTGTGATAGCAAATACACTAAAGGTCATAAGTGTGCTGAGAAGAAATTATTTACATAGATTATGAAGAGGAGGAAGAAAAGGATGAAGAATCATCAAAAGAAGAGGATATACACTAAAAGGCAACCCAAAAGAAAGAAGCAATGAATCTGACCATATCTTGTAAAGCATTGGCAAGAATTACCACTCCTCAAACTCTCAAGATAGAAGGACATATCATGAAGAAAAAGGTTCAAGAAGTGAAAAATCACATCGAGAAAGAAGAAATGAATCTAACCATATCTTCTAATGCATTGGTTGGAATTACCACTCAAACTATCAAGATAGAAGGACATATCAAGAAGAAAAATGTTCAAGAAGTGAAAGATCACATCGATCATCAAGAAATGAATCCGACCATATCTTGCAATGCATTGGAAGAAATTACCGCTCCTAAAACTCTCAAGATAGAATGACATATCAAGAAGAAAAAGATTCAAGCAGTGAAATATCACATCAAGCATCAACAAAAAGTTCTCCAACTTTTAAAGGATGACGCCACTTTGGTGCAGAATCAAATGAAACAACAATAAAATCAAGATCGCAGTGAAATTTTTTTTGGTGTAGGTGATTGGGTATTTTTACGGCTACATCTCAAGCAAGCTATTTATGAGAAGGAAATGTTGGCAATACTACATGTACTTAAGAAATGGTGACCTTACCTAAGGGGAAGACACTTCAAAGTAAAAATGGATCATGATAGTCCTAAATACTTTTTAGAATAAAGATTATCTTCAGGAGAACATAAAAAATGGGTCACAAATATGTTGGGTTATGACTTTTAAATCATCTACAAAAAAGGGAAGAAAATTGTTGTTGCAAATGCACTCTCAAGAAAGGATGAGGATGTGGAAGGATTGTTTTGTGTTATTTATATTGTCTAACCAGATTGGATAAATGAAGCAAGGGATGAATGGAAGAAGGATGAAGTGTGGCCACTCATTCAAAAGTTGCAAAAGATCCCAATTCAAATAATATTGCCAGAACTTGACGAGGAAGGAAAAATCATATTGGAACTTGAAGAAGTCACAGAAACAAGAACCTGACAGCTACGATATCGATCAATTTCAGAGTATCTCATCAAGTGGAAGAACTTACCCACTGAAGACTCCACATGGGAGGACAAGAATTTTATACAGAAACATCAAGAACTACTCAAGTGTTAAGGACAACACTTTTTGAAGGAGAGGGGCATGTTAGGTCCCTATACTACTAGTGTAAACCCTTATTGTTATTAGTACAACCCCCTTACTATATTTTTGTGCCCATGTAGTCCCCATATTGTTATTATTGTGCCCCATAGAAGCCCACTATTCCTATTATTGTGCCCTTACATTATTATTGTATGTCGGCTCTGATTATATTATGACCTCTTAGACTCCTATATATAGAAAGGAGGTATTGCCATTTGTATCATCCAAGAATTGTTCATTTGTGTAATGTAAAGGAGGTTTCCCCATTAAAGAGGCTTATTTTTAAGGCATTTATCTATATTTTATATCTTTTTGTGAGCTGGTTTCATAACATAGATCCAATGCAAACATCGTTGGAGTAAACTAACAAATGCAAGGGGGTGAAAATGGCCTAAGTTTCCAAGGCTAGATTCCTGGTGAAGTGAGTCACACCATCGATAAAACTGATATAAGGTGTGGATGATGGATCCATATGAAAGATGCAAGAAGACAATGTGTAAGAATGTGGGGGATGAAAACTACCTAAATGCAAGAAGAAAGAAAGAGATACATGCATTTCAATGGGAAATGCTATGGGTAAAATTTCTTGAGGTAGAGTGCATTTCGAGGATTGGGAAGGATTTCTCCTTCTGGACCCTCTAATAGGTATGCCCCCTTGCCCAAACACTTATGGATGATATAAGGCCCTAGCCATAATGGTTCGAACTTCCCACACCCCAGGACATCATGAGCTTGGTCATACACAAGAACAAGGTCGCCTTCATGGAAGGTGCGAGGGTGGACTTTGCAGTCGTACTAAGCTTTGGTTTTATTTTTGGCCACTTCAGTGGTTTGCAATGAAACACAATGGTCTTTAGTGGCATTCTCAAGCATGATGAATCATTGTTCTAAAGGTTGGGTGTCCAAGAGGAGTTCAACGACAAGGTGAAGGGAAGGGATTTCACACTCAATTGGTAAAAGCGCCTCCACTCCAAAAAGAAGATGGAAAGGAGTGAACCTTCTGGTGGTCTTGACAGAATTTCTATAGCCCCACAAATCAGGGAAGAGCATTAAATTCCATTTGGTCTTGTGTTTATTCACCGTTCGTTGAAGCATAGTCTTAAGGATCTTGTTAACAACTTCAACTTGGCCATTGCCTTGAGGATAATAAGATGATGAATATTGGTGTTCAAAGCCTAACAGAGAGGATATATCATGTCATATCTCATCTTAAAATTTCTGGCCATGGTCAGAGACCAATTTTTACGGAACCCAAAATCAAGTGATAACATGGTTAAAGAAGAAGAGGGTTGCAGTAGCTGCATATTATTGAACGTTGGCATGGTTTCAAACCATTTGGTGAAATAGTTGATGACCACGATAATATAATTATGGTTATTAGCATATGGGGGTTGACACATAGTGAAGTCAATAGCCCATTTACAAAAAGGACCAGTTGTGACAATAGGATGGAGGGGAGCAGGTGGAGCTCGTGACTTAGGGGCGTATAACTAGCAATTATGACCGTGTTTGATTGCCACAATACAATCACTAAAGAGAGAAGGAAAAAGGTACCTAGTGTGCATTATTTTATGGGCAGTGGCCATTCTGGAGAGGTGACTACCACAAGTGCAACCGTGGGAGTCATTGAGCACCTGCTCAGCTTCATCATGGGTGAGACAACGAAGAAGAAAAGTATCGACACCACGATGATAAAGATCATCACCGATGACGAGGTAGCAAGGGTCTTGATGTCAAATACGTCGTCGATCATCACGAGTGATGTGGGGGATGAATTTATGGGTTCACAGATAGGTAAGGATGTCACCATACCAAGGGTAATCTAAGGTAATGGCAAACAAATTTTCATCAAGAAGATCATCATTTACCGGAAAATCAGGCACACCAATGGGAAATTCAGAAATGAGTTCAACAAGGGCTAAACCTTTCTTATTCTTGGGTGTGACAAATTCATGATTTATTTCTTGAAGGATAACGATCCAACGAGCGTACTTGCCGCTAATGATCTGTCGACTCAATAGGAAGGCCATGGGGTTGAAATTGGTCACAAATTTGGTGGTACGTGTAAGTATATAATGTTGAATTTTTTGAACAGAGAACACTATAGCCACCGCTATATTTTCTTCATGGGAATAGGACAAAGGGGGGCCATTAAGGTTATTACTGACATAATATATGACATCCTCAATACCTGTAAAATCTTCTTGTATGAAGACCCCAACAACCGAATGGGTGGACGCAGAGATGTACACGATGAAATCCCTCTCAAAGACAGGTTTACTAATCAAGGGAGCAAAAGTGGAGCACGTTTAAGAGCATCAAATGACTATTGAGCTTGGTCATCTCAAACAAATGGAATGGTAGATCGAAGGAGTCTAATGATCCCATAAGCCGTGGTGGCATAGTCAGGAACAAACCGATGAAGAAAGTTAGCTTTGCCTTTAAGGCTTTGTAACTAGTGAAGAATACAAGGAAGAGGAAGTTCAAGGATGGCTTGAACTTTGAGTGGATCAAGAGTGATACTGTCTTTCGCCCCAATGAAGCCCAAAAGTCGGTTGACAGGAATGAAAAATACAAACTTAAGGGGATTGAGGTGAATGTTATGCTTTCGACATCACATAAACATGGTACACAAATCATGAAGGTGTTGTGATTGAAGTTTGGAACGAGCGGTAAGATCATCGAGATATGAAAGTGTAATATGAGCCAAGTCGTGAAAGTAGTAGGACATGGCATGCTGAAAAGTGGCCCCAACATTATTTAAACCGAAAGGCATGACCTTGTAAGTGAAAGTTCTCCACAGACTAGTGAAAGCAGTTTTAAGCTGATCGACATAACATATATGTATCTAGTTATATCCAGAGAATCCATCCATAAAGGATAGAACTTCATGCCCCATACACTCATAAATGACCTCGTCATTGAAGGGTGTGGGAAAGTTGTCTTTTGGAAAAGCTTTGTTCAAATTATGGAATTCAATACAAACACTATTCGTGACTTGTTTATTGAGAATGGGAATAATATTGGACACCCATGTGGTATATTCAATGGGATAGATGAAACCAAAATGCTTGAGCATATCAATTTCAACTTTGATAACTTCACATTTGGAAGGATGTATAGGCCTTCGCTTTTGGTGGATGGGTATGGAATTGGGCCAAGTGTCGATGTGATGTTCAACAATTGCGAGATCTAGTCCGGGAATTTCACAATAATACCAGACGAAAACGTGCCGAAATTCCTTGAATAACTTGGTGTAAGTGTAAATTTCTTCTAGGGTGATTGTGCCCCCAAGATGATATTTTCTTCGGCCTCTAGTTTATTTGAAATGTTAATTTTGAGGGTAGGGGAAATGTTAGCCATATTTCCTTCTTCAAAATCATATGGTGTAGGAATGGGATTTTTAAATCAATCAACTTCACCATGAATGAAGTCTTTGGATTTTACAGAATATTGGTCATGGGTTTTGTTACACAGCATTTTGTCACTGTCCCTGTACTCCTTGTTCCTTGATCCTGGAGGACCTCTACAGTGAACCCCACATGCTTTGCCTTCATGGAGACACTCCCATTATGTCCCTTTTCATGAGCAGATCATTTCCCTTTTGCACCATTTCCCCTGAAACTTATGTTTTGCCCAATTTACAAGACCGACGCTAATGGCCTCTGTCTCCCCCGCACCGATGTGCAGAGATTAGCACTATTCCCCACGCCGATTAGTGCAACTGAGTTGTATTCTAGTTGCGTCGGTCCTGTTATGGAAAGGTTTTTAAATTAGAGTTAAAGCTTCCATCTCTAGAAACTCCATAACGGAAGTTTGGTAAATGGTTTAGTCGGATGGGGTCGAGGATGATAGTTTGGGTTCCTTTCCCCTATAATGATGGAACTACCTCAAGGGATATGTCCTTCTCCCATGCGAAGAGGATCCATATCGCATCCATATATCCTATATAGACCTCCCTTCTTCCCAAGCATAAGCTAGTTAGAGTGTTGGCTGAGTGTGAGTATACTATTTTGATTTGACAAGCAAGCTATTACTAGTTGTAGCCATCTAGTTGTGTGAGGGAGAAGTGTGTTTGGTTTGGAGTGAAGCCTAAAGGGAAGAGTCTTTAAACTATTTTTTTTTAAGCCATCATGAAGTGCTAGCAAAAGTGTGTGGGAACCTAGTCTTGTTAGAGGAATAATGTGACGTCAAGATGAATGGTTGTAATCTCTCTTTGATGTTAATATATACAACTATCAATTGATTTCCTACATGTTTTGTAATATTAGATATTCATGTCTTGATTCTTCTTGACTCATTAAGTAGGTTGGATTGCAATTTGTCTATTATTATGTTTGTCTGTTGTTGTTGTTTACTTGTTTCAGGAGCTTGAAGAAGGAAGTGAGAGATTGCTGGAGCGAGAAAACGAGGACGTCATCAAGCAGGATAAGCAACCAAGAGGTAGGCCCTCTTGATTGATTCTAACCTAAGGAAATATTCCATAGAATGTACCTGTTGTGGCTAGACCCATTATCGGGCTAGAGGAATTTGTTCGTGTCCGCACTTATAATTTTACCTCACCACAAATTGGCAACTCCATTGGGGGTCCCAATCCTTTTGTTTGTCTTGGATTTCATGACTTTTTGAGAACTTTTCTAGTTCCACTTTTTCCCTTTGGTTCTATTTCTTTTCTCTTGCTTACTGGTCTGAGTCTAAAACTCATAATAGCAGATCTTGTCCCTATTTCAAAATTTTTATTTTTTCCTTAGCCCCCTCGATCAGTGTGCTTAATCCGCTGACAGTCGTGTGGTGGGCTCCAGTATTGTAGCAATAATGCTACAACTCCTGGAGCTTCCTATCTCTAATTTTATCAACCCGGTAGTTCGTAACAAACTTGGAAGCGACGGTGCTGTATGCACAAGTACTAGCTCTTGTCGCAGCTGTCACTTGGTCAGCTGGCACAAGTCCGCTAGGGCTCAAGCCAACTTCTATATTTTCTCAGAAGAAGCTTTCTAAATGATGGATGAAGGCTATCTCAAAGGAAATTAACCTACTTTGCAATAATGAACTGAAAGCCAACAAAACATGGAAACCCTAGTAAACCCTAATCTGACTAGTTTAATCTCTATGATGCAATGGTGGGAGTGCAAACTTCTAGAAATGATGCCATTACTTCTAGTGATATGAGATGCATGAATTTAAACTACTTCTATTGAAAAGAACATTGTTTTTTATATTTTTGCTTAAGTGGTTGGAGTTATTATGATTTTGTTTCTTATTAGGGTTTTGATTGTGCAGGGGTAGTGCGAAGGGAAAGAAAGCTTGGGAAAGGTCAGGAGGGCTACGAGAGGTTCCAGGGGATCCCTAACATCGTTCCACAGAAGTCCACAACATTCAGGTCCTTGGAAACCGAGGTTACAGGTTTCTACAGGATGTCTGCAGGGGATCCTACACGAAGCTCGGGATTTCTACAGGAAAGTCTGCTAACTTCTACAGGATGTGCTATAGTTGGAGTTTCGGGTGATGGAGGAGTCGAGGAGCTGTATGGGTGGATAGGTAGGATGAAAAAGGAGCTTGTGATGGCTCAGGGACAGAGGTATGAGATGAGGAAAGAGTGGGTACAGTTGGTTGGTGGGTAGAAGGGTGGAAGCAATGAAAAGTCCAAAAAGATGGAGCTAAATGAACAGTAGAAGGGTTGGAAGGAAAACGAGCTGAATAGAGGTTGGGTAGGTGGCTTTAGGCGCGGTTGAGAAGAAGAAGAAGATAACAGAGTGATGCAACGCAGTGTAAAGGAAACAAATCTGCACAAAACCGAGAATTCATCAACCTATCCTAACTGTGTTATTAAATCAACGAACAACAATGGAAACTTCAGAGAAAAATCGTGCATGGAGTTGGAATGAAGAAGTACTGCTCAAGATCAGAATGCATGGATGGATCTACAATTGAAATGACTTTGTTGCAGCTTGAATGAAAGTATAAGACTGCGTTTTTTTTGGTGGTCGGTACGGTCTACACCCCCAATCTCTAAACAGAGATGGCAGTGAGTGCACTGTCAACCTTTTCTTGGAGCTCTAATGAATGCTAATCCTCCTACTCTAATCTAAGCAACTAAAAGCACTTGAACCATAAACTAATCCTACTCAATCACATAAAAGAAATCAAATCAGCAGACTGTAATTTCCAAATGCATGTCAAAACAGAGGAATGAAGTGCTGAAAGGAAAGACAAGTAACAATACAAGGAAAAGGAGGTCTATTGCTCTCAGGTTGGGCCCTAACCTGAGAGCTATAGCTCCCTTAAAAACTCAGAATTGAATCCAAAGCTGCCTGCCTTTATTGAATAATCATGAGTCTAACATCATGCCAAAACTGGCTTACAAAAAGCAAAAACCGAGCTGTAGCTCGTGCTTAGAAATTGCAACAGTAGTTCAAAGGTTCAAAAAGCTCCTATCAAAGGCCACGACCTTAATATTTATACATGATGAGGATCAAGCTGGCTTCCTCAATTAGTGGAGCTCGTCTGTCCAACTAAAAGTAAACTGCTGTAAACTGTTGTTCCTATAGAATCCGTTGGTTGCCTTTAAGCTCAGTGGGGAAAGCTATTGGAGCTCAGAGTTAGGGTGGAGACCACGAGGGAGGTCATTTAAGGCTGTAGACAACCTCCCTATAAACCTGCAATGCCACCTTTGTTGTCTCCTTGTCTCCTTCTGCGTGGTCTTTGCTCCCTTTAATGCCAAAAAACCTGAAATCATCATGTATTAGCCACATAGATATAATGCCTGCCCTTCTTCCTACAAATAACACGAATATACTAAGAAATGAATGCATAAGTGATAAAAGATGAAGGGTTGAGCAAGGTAAGTAGGCCAAATGAGCCCAAATTGTTAACAAAAATTGGGGCTCATCATCACCCCCCAGCTAAAATATTTGCTCATCCTTGAGCAATTTTGCCCCAGCTCCTTGTCCTTGGC
The DNA here is from genome assembly GCA_031772625.1 of Pinus tabuliformis. NCBI lineage: Eukaryota > Viridiplantae > Streptophyta > Pinopsida > Pinales > Pinaceae > Pinus > Pinus tabuliformis. The sequence continues at coordinate 738,229,605 of CM062807.1, forward strand.
CGAGAACTAGGCTCCGGAATACGCTCTTTCTTTCCTACTCTTGGTGGCTCTGCCTATTCTGCCCTTGGTGGCGATGAGGGTGCCGCTCCTTCCCTCTTCTCAGTTTCCTTGACCCTGAGCCGGGATTTTGAAGCCGATTGGTCTACCCTTCCTTTCCAAGTAGTTGTTTTTGGGCTCCCCCTCTCGTAGGTGACCGATGTCTTCGAGGGGAACCTCTCACTGGGTGAAGTAGGGGCATCCCCTGTAGTGATTTGGCTGCTGGATGGGGGCTGTGGCTTGCCCGTCTTTATTCTCGCACTTCTTCGAGCTTCAAAGTGTAGAGGGGTCTCCCTCTTTCTCTTCTCTTTTGGCTTAGGTGGCGTGCTGAGGGCGGCCAGCACAGCTGCTGCCTCCCTTGCTAGAATGTCCGCCTTCTTCTCCTTGGGTTTCACTTTTTCAGGGCTTCCTGTAGAAGACCCTGTTTTAGTAATTTCTGGGCTTCTTGTAGAAGACCATGTTTTGGTAATTTTCGGGCTTCCTGTAGAAGACCATTTTTCAATAATTTTCGGGATTCCTGTAGAAGCCTGTTTCTGCTTTCCTGTAGACACAGGTGTCACCGCCTTGGCTTGCTTTGCTGCATGGGTTTTGCTTTTTGGTTTGGTTGCGGGTGCTGATGAGGTACTTGTGCTGATGTGGACCTTCTCAGCTTTGTTTGTTCTGCTCTGCAGCCTTTTCTCTCTTGCTGACAAGATGGGTGTGTCATCTTTTTCTTTGTCATCCTTTTTCTCATGCTTTTTCCTTTGTTCTTCCTTCTGCACTGTGGTCGGGGTCTTCTGGCCTGTTTCTTTCTTTCCCGCAGCCACTGATTCTTTTTCCTCACTGCTGGAAGAACCACTTTCTTCAGTCAGCATCCTTATGTCTCCATCTCTTGTCAAATTTCTGAATGCTTCCCATGAGATGGTAACCTTATATGAATGAAGCGCATCCTCCACGAGATGTTTGATTAATCCATGGTGGGCTACCTGGTCGGGTATGCCTTCTTTTAACTTTGTGGCACACTCAATTAGAGACTGTAGCAGGAAATAAGGGATGCTCAGTTTATTTTCTACAGGAAGATCAATCTGGTGCCTTAATTCAGTGAGCAACCGAAAGTGATACCCGTACACAATGCTAAAACGGCCTTCACAGGATATATACTTCATGATCTGTAGGCTAACTTCATTCCATGGTGCCAGCAAACTGGTTCTACGCACCCCATTTTTGTCCTCCGAGAATTCCTCCTCAGGTGGAAAGAATTCTTTCTTTGCCAGTTGGCTCAACTTCCTTTCTTCCTTTTCCCATGGAAAACCCATTGTAAGTTCAGTAATTCGACTGATATATTGCGGGGTGATCTTGAGGCTTAGGCCCCTGAAGTTCACGGTGGCCAGTGTTTTGGATTTCAGACTCAAAGCTTATAAAAATTCTTCTACCACTTCGTCGTCATAACCCTGCAACTTGTCACAGAAGGATATCCATTGCACCCGTGTGAAGAGATCCACCACCTCCTAGTTTTCTCTTTTCTTTGATGAATCAGTGGGTTCCCGTCTGATAAACCCACCTGGCATGATAAAAAATGTTGCTAGAGGTGGCGAATGCGGAAGAAATTTGGCCTACTGAGACAGAGTGTAGAATTACGCTTCTGTCATGCACATAATCCACGAAACTTATCCCCGAGGACCTTAACATAGTTTAATTACACTGACATCTTGTAGAACGACAGTTTATGTATGGCAGACAACAATTGCAACCATTTCCTATGACCGGACTGTAGACGACGATTCTGCCACCTTTAAAAACCAATTGCATGGAGACTTCAGGGTTACCTTTTTATCTGCCACCTTTTTACGTGAGGAAACCGCCTTCCTGTAGAAACAACTTTCCTGTAGGAGAAGCGCATGATTTCTGGGAAGGACTGCAGTTGGTCTGCGCTCTCGGTGTTGCTTCACAGGCGTTCTGATGGCCAATGGCTCGGAGTTTCGAACTGCAGAGGGATCCGGATGTTCACTTGAGTTTCAAACGGTGAATGATAAATGCATGTGGGCAATCTAGCCGATTAGATTTGAATCGGCGGAATCTGTGGCGCGGGGGTGAGCTGTCCCCGCCGGACCGTTGGATGACGTTGTTCCATCATTTGTCTGCGAGTTCACTTACTACCGCATCATCCCTCCAGCAGATCCGCCGCCGTTTCTTCTGCTAAATCCGTTTTTCCCGACGGGGATTGCTCTCACGTGTGTGCTGCCCATTCCTTTTGTCACGGCCGCCACCCAAACATCCGACTGGACCATTAACCGGTCGACGTGGCCAGTCAACTGGCCATACAGCCGCTCAACCCATTCACTTCACACTTTGCAAACAATTCAAAGTAAAATTCATGCAATCTGACGGAAGAAAGGGTCGAGACACTTACCTGCGCGGCTGCAACACGATTTTTCGGTTTTTGGACGATGATGAGTGGATCTATCTGCCGCTGATGAATTTGCACAGGCCCGAAGGTTCATGTCTACAGGCTGCCATCGATGGATCTGGACGCTTTGGCTGCATGCGTCCGCGTTTTCATTGCATATGGCCAGCGCTGTGAATAGTGTACACTCTAGCGGGCTTAACTGTTACAGGAATCCCGCGGGATGTCTTGTAACAGTTCTTCCTCCTTGGGTGCATGCTACACGACGAAGGATCTGGCCTCACGATCACGCTCCCAGAGCTTCTGGATGACTGGGATGGATATGGTATGAGATCTCAGCGGTTTTTTTTATTTAAAAATTGCTTTTTCTTGATAACTCATCGATCTTCTTTGCTGGTGCAGGTAACTTCATTGCATGTCGACAAGGATGGCAGGACGAGGTGACAACAATGTGCAAGGGAGATAACAATAGCTTGCATGCGTCCAAACCGATCCTTAGTCGTTAGATCTCCTCATAAAATGGATTATGGGCCGTCCTGAACTTCTACAGGAAGTTTCTTGTAGAAATACAGAGCTTCCTGTAGAAGGTTTGCGTTTCCTGTAGAGAGTCTGCACCTTCCTGTAGAAAATTTGCATCTTCCTGTAGAAAATCTGCGTCTTCCTGTAGAAGACTCAAGCCGTGATAAAATTGCACATACCTTGGAGAAAATGAGTATTCTTGGAGGAGGTGCTGGTGAGGTCTCCTGACAGCATGATAAGGAACCTTGGCTTTGAGTTGAGAGGCTTCCTCTCCTCCATAGAACACCTGCAATCTGCAATATCACATTATAAACTTGTTGTCCTTGTCTTTTTTTTTTTTTTTTTTGCTTATTGCTTTTTTTCCTTTTTTTTTTTTTTTTTTGAAAGATAACAGGGGCACCTCAATGAGGTTTTCACCCTTGCCATCTGCCTCAAGCGCCTCAGAGAGGTTTTCACTCAAGGATCTTTTTTCAAATCTTTTTTTTTTTTTTTTTTTTAAAAGACAATAGGGGCGCCTCAATGAGGTTTTCACCCCTACCACCTGCCTTGGGCGCCTCAGAAAGGTTTTCACACAAGGATCTTTATTATTTATTATTTATTTATTTATTTATTTATTAGATCTTTCAGGGTATGCCCAAAGGAGAGGCAGAACCCTTCTCTATGACCAACACTGATTTCTCCATAGTATTGATGAACTCTTGTCTTGAGAGAGGTTTCCTGTAGATCTTCAATCGATGCCCATTGACAAGCATGGGGATGGCTTCCTCATCAATGGTCCGAATAAGAACAGATCCATTGTCATGACATTTCTCCACTGCATATGGTCCCAGCCATCTGGTTCTCAGCTTCCCCTTGAAATCTTTGTATCTGGAGTCATACAACAAAGCCCAATCTCCCGGCTGGAATTGCTTGTCATGGAGGTGTTGTTCATGCCATACCTTTCTCTGAAGTTGAACCACTTCTGAGTGAAGGAGGGCCTGCATTCGGTGCTCGTCCATTCCATTCAGCTGCAATAACCTTTCTTGTTGTGCATGGCTGAGATGTAGATCTAGCTGAGCTGCCATCCTCAAAGTGTTGTACTCGAACTCAATGGACAGCAAAGCTTTCTTCCCATAGACCAGTTCATAAGGTGTGAAGCCGGTGGTGGTCTTCCAGGTTGTGTTGTAAGCCCATGTGGCCTCAACCAGGCGATTTGCCCAGTCTTTTCTGCTGCTGCTCACCACCTTAGTCAAGATCCCTTCTAATGCTCTATTGGTGACTTCCACCTGCCCATTTGCTTGAGGGTGATAGGGGGTGGAAGTCGTATGCTTGATCTTGTGATGAGCTAGTAAGTCTTCAACCAGGTTGGATGTGAACTGGCTCCCTTGATCGGTGACTAGCTCTCTTGGGTAGCCAAACTTGTAGAAGATGTTTTCTCTTAAGAACTCGGCCACCTTTTCTTCTGTTGTTGCTTTGATTGCTTTAATCTCTGCCCACTTTGTCAGGTAGTCAGTACACACAATGATGTAAGACCTTCGCCTCGAAGGAGGGTTTATTGGACCCACAAAGTCCATACCCCACTTCTCAAATGGCTCAAGAGTCACTTGAGGTTGGAGAGGCATCTCATCCCTTTGAGTCGGTTTCCCCATTCTTTGGCACTGGTCACATTGGCTGATATATCTTCGGACATCTTGATGAAGTGTGGGCCAATAGTAGCCTGCCTGCAGGATTTTGAAGGCAGTCATCTTTGCTGCAAAATGTCCTCCACAAGGCCCATCATGACAGGTGAGGAGGATATCAAAGACTTCCTCCTCCCTTACACAACGCCTTAAGATCTGATCAGGGCCAAGCTTGAACAGATTGCCCCCGATCCAAGTAAATGAGGCACTTTTTCTGATGATTCTGCTCTTCTCTTTTGAAGATAGGTGCGGAGGGAACTGTGCTGAAACAAGGTAGTTTGCTATATCAGCAAACCATGGAGAGAGTGCTGAGATAGCAAACAGATGTTCATCGGGCATCTGGTCATCCACTGTTCCATCCTCATCTGCAGACAAATCCAATCTAGATAAAAAGTCAGCAACAACATTTTCTTTACCTGGTTTGTCAACAATGGTCAAATCAAACTACTGCAACGAAAGTAACCATCTAATAATACGAGCATTCACATATGGTTTATTCATTAAATATCTAATTGCAGCATGGTCTGTATGTACAAATGTTTGATAACCAGTGATATAATGTCGGAACTTGTTCAATGCATGGACCACAACCAAAAACTCTTTCTCGGTTACAGTGTAATTCAGTTCAGCTTTGGACAAGTTTTTACTAACAAAGTAAATGGCATATGGAAGTTTTTGTTCAACTTGTCCTAAAGCTGCACCTATGGCTTTGTTCGAGGCATCAGTGTTGATGTGGAAAGGTAGGGCCCAGTTTGGACTTCTCAAGATTGGGGCTGACACCAACTTGTCCTTTAATTCATTCAAAGCCTTCTGACAATCGTCGGTCCACTTAAACTCCACATCTTTTGCCAATAGGCCAAACAATGGCGAGGCTAGCTTGCTGAAGTCTTTAATGAATCTCCTGTAATACCCTGCTAATCCTAAGAAACTCCGAACATCCCTTACCTTTTGAAGAGGTGGAACCTTCTTGATGAAAGCAATTTTGTTAGGATCCACCTGTAACCCTTGGCAAGAAATGGTATGGCCTAGCACGGTCCCTTCAGTCATCAGGAATTCACATTTTTCAGGACTAAGGGACAGGTTCATCTCAATCCATTTGGTTAGGACTTTTCCCAGATTGGACAATGCTTCCTGGAAGTTGGCCCCATAAGGAGTGAAGTCATCCATATAGATTTCCACTGCATCATGGACCAGCTCCGAGAAGATGCTCAAGACAACTCTCTGGAAGGTAGCGGGAGCATTGCATAGCCCAAAGGGAAGAACTCGGTAGGCAAAGGTACCCCAAGGACAAGTGAAGGTGGTCTTATCTTGGTCTTCCAGGCTGATTTGGATTTGGTTGTACCCGCTAAACCCATCCAGGAAAGAGAAGAACTTCTTTCTTGCCAGTCCATCCAACACTTGATCTATGAAAGGTAGAGGGAAATGGTCTTTCTTGGTAGCTTTGTTCAGTTCTCGATAGTCCACACAGATTCTCCACTTCCCATTTTTCTTGGGAACCAACACTAGAGGGGACACCCATTCACTATCTGAGATGGGGTAAATGAATCCGGCATCCAACAGTTTTTGCAATTCTTCCTTGACAATGTCCTTAAGGGCTGGATTCATTCTCCTCTGAGGTTGCCTAACCGGTTTACACCCTTCTTTGATGTATATGTGATGGGTACAGACCGAGGGATGGACTCCTTTCATCTCCTTATAGCTCCAAGAAAAAGCATCTAGATGGCTGGCCAACATGCCACACAGCTCCTTTTCCTGGGAAGGAGATAGGGAGGAGCTGATCTTTAACGTTCTCTCAAGGTCGAACTCCACATTCTTGACTCTGGGAGTGACAGGGTTGGTTGTACAAAGATCCACTAAGTTGCTGGCTTGGGCATCCTCCACCAATTCCTCTAAGGATAGTGCACTGGAAGGTGGATTCTGGATCAAGGTCTCAATCAAGTCATCCTCGGTTGGGGGGTCTCTTCTAGTGGTATCTAGGGTGCACAAAGGTGCTGAGTACACTTCATCCTCTTCTCCTTCCTCTAACCAAAGTGGTAAGTCTTGCTCTAAGGAAGGTTGGGCAGGAGGGTATAGGACTAGCTGCTTGGACATAGGACCATTTTTGATGGTCATATTTCCTGCGCGACAACTTATGTAAGTATCTGTAGTGGCTAACCAAGGCCTTCCCAAAATAAGAGGATATCCAGTAAGCTTTGCCTTGGGTTGCAGAACCAAGAAATCTGCAGGGTATTCCCAAGAGTCGACAGAGACCAAGACATCCTCCACAATCCCTTCGGGAGTCACAGTGGAGCGATCTGCTAGTTGCAATACTGTCGAGGTCTTCCTCAAGGAACCCTGAAGATTGAGTTTGAGCATGGTATCCCTGGTCATCACATTAATGGCAGCCCCCAAATCAATCAAGGTGTGAGGTATGATGGTGCCATTGATGTGGACATCTACTACAGGACTCCCAGGATCTAGATACTTTGGGCAGATGACTTGTCCTAACATAAGGTTAGACAGTTGTCCTAAGACATTGATGGTTGAAGCATCTCTCTTTCGCCTGCCTGGGTGTTTAAAACACTTTTCCTTAACCAGTTTGTTGTATATTGGCACATCCTTGATGGCTTGGAGAAGTGGTATTTTCACACACAACTGCTTGAGCTCACCCAGAAGCTCATCCTCCTCTGGGTTGGGTTGTGTGGTGGCTGTTAGTCTCTTAGGAAAGGGTGGAATAGCCTTTAGTTCACTTTCCTGTTTATCTTCCTCATCCTTTGGGGGAGGAGGTTGGCGATCCGGAAGAGTCTTTCCAGATCGAAGATTGATCTCCTGGATCTCCACAACATAAGTAGGGCATGATGTTTCCCTAGTGTATACCTACTGGGCCTGCCTATTGTTGGGGTTCGGGTTCGTTTGAGCAGGCATTTGAGGTTGCCTTGGAGGAGCAGGAGGTAAGGGTTGAGGTTGAACTGGTGGTGGAGGCAAAATGGCAGGAGGAGTATTGTACTGGGGCCTACACCCCGAGTGAGGTGCATTCCACTGAGGCTGTGGCTTGGCATGTGAGTGATAGGAATGAGTAGTGGGTTGAGTAGGTTACTGACGTGGGTAAGACCATGGAGGAGGCATATACCAGGAAGGATGAGCAGGGGGACCCCAAGAAGGCATAGGAGTCGATTGGTTGGGGCTGTAATAAGCTTGGGGTGCCCCTTGCATCCCCTGCTGGTAAGGTCTAGGTCCTTGTGGCCTTCTTTGGTTGAGGAAATAGAGAGGCTCACTGGGAGCTTCTGTCCCTTGGTACATGGCTTTAAATCCAGGTAAGGTTGGACATTGGTTTGTGGGGTGGTCCTCCTCACAAACGAAACACACTTCAACCGAGTGCAATGGGCATTCGTTCTTAGGGTGTCTCCTTGTACATCTAGGGCAGAAGATAGCCAAGGCTCTCTCAGCTTCTTCCTTCTTCTGCTGGATCCTGAATGTGTCCAGCTGCATGGCAATGGTCTGTCTCACCTCACTCTTAAGATCTTCTAATTGATTTTCAAACTCATGTTTGGAGAAAGGGACACCAGTTGAGAGGAGGTTTCCTCTTCCTCGTTTCTGAGCTACCCTGGAGTGGTTTCTAAACACAGTCTTGATGTCCTCATAAGGCAGTTGGTAAATGTACCCCCCAGCTAACATGTGAAGGGTATCTAAGAGGTCTTCAGGGACTCCTTGGAGCAGGACCAACTTGAGGGATTCAGGGTCAAGTGTGCACCTGGCCCACTTATAGCTAAGTTGGAACCTCTCCTCATAATCCTCTAAGGACTCATCATTTCCCATGGTCATCCGAAAGATTTCTCCCTTGGTTTCCTTGGACCTACAGTAGTCCCGGTATTTGGTATTGAAAGCTTGCTGCATCTGAGCCCAAGTAGTGATACTATTCCCAGGTAAGCCCATGAACCAGCGTAATGCTGCATCCTTAAGAGTGGAAGGGAAGAGTTTCAGCTTCTGCTCATCTTCAGTATAGTCATAGGTTCTACAAAGGACAACAAACTCAAACAGGAAGGTATCAGGATCTTCAGTAGTCAGTCCATGGAAGTGAGGTAAAGCGGAGGGGCTAATGTTATTCATTTTCATCTCTCCATTGGTCTCTCGGATGGGGAAGGCACCTTCTATTCTCTCATCTTCTCCTCTATTGTCAGCCATAGCTTCAGATGGGATAGTCTCTAATTCTTCTTCTGCTATAGGATCTTCGTATATCTCAGGAGGTTCACCTATAGGTTCTTCTGGATCACTGTCACCGAAGAAGAGAGAAGGGTGACTTAGTGATGTGGTGGGGGTGTTGGGTAAGAATTTTCCTGTTTTATCTCGATTCCTACGAGGCATGAAATGGAAAGACTTTTTTGATTGCTTTTGTTTTTTCTTCTTTGGTACCTGCAAAACTGAAACAGATTGATCTAAAACTAACTATCTTACTGAAATAAAGATGCAGAATTAAATTGAAAGCAGGAAAGAACTAATCTACTTTGCTCAAATGGAATTGTAGGAATGGAAATGCTAGTCTACGCTTGCAGAATTGAAAGGCTAATCTACGCTTGCAGAAATGAAATTGCAGAATGGAAATGCTAATCTATGAAAGCAGGAAATGATAATGCTACTTTTGCAGAATGGAAATGAAATAAACTACTTAGCAGAAGGCAAGAGTAAGAAAATAGAAGAAAAGCAAAAATTACTAATACTCTGACGCTTCCCCGGCAACGGCGCCAAAAAGATGGTGGGCTCCAGTATTGTAGCAATAATGCTACAACTCCTGGAGCTTCCTATCTCTAATTTTTTCAACCCGGTAGTTCATAACAAACTTGGAAACGACGGTGCTGTATGCACAAGTACTAGCTCTTGTCGCAGCTGTCACTTGGTCAGCTGGCACAAGTCCGCTAGGGCTCAAGCCAACTTCTATATGTTCTCAGAAGAAGCTTTCTAAATGATGGACGAAGGCTATCTCAAAGGAAATTAACCTACTTTGCAATAGTGAACTGAAAGCCAACAAAACATGGAAACCCTAGTAAACCCTAATCTGACTAGTTTAATCTCTATGATGCAATGGTGGGAGTGCAAACTTCTAGAAATGATGCCATTACTTCTAGTGATATGAGATGCATAAATTTAAACTACTTCTATTGAAAAGAACATTGTTTTTTATATTTTTTCTTAAATGGTTGGAGTTATTATGATTTTGTTTCTTATTAGGGTTTTAACTGTGCAGGGGTAGTGCGAAGGGAAAGAAAGCTTGGGAAAGGTCAGGAGGGCTAGGAGAGGTTTTAGGGGATCCCTAACATCGTTCCATAGAAGTCCACAACATTCAGGTCCTTGGCAACCGAGGTTACAGGTTTCTACAGGATGTCTGCAGGGGATCCTACAGGAAGCTCGGGATTTCTACAGGAAGTCTGCTAACTTCTACAGGATGTGCTATAGTTGGAGTTTCGGGTGATGGAGGAGTCGAGGAGCTGTATGGGTGGATAGGTAGGATGAAAAAGGAGCTTGTGATGGCTCAGGGATAGAGGTATGAGATGAGGAAAGAGTGGGTACAGTTGGTTGGTGGGTAGAAGGGTGGAAGCAATGAAAATTCCAAAAAGATGGAGCTACGTGAACAGTAGAAGGGTTGGAAGGCAAACGAGCTGAACAGAGGTTGGGTAGATGGCTTTAGGCGCGGTTGAGAAGAAGAAGAAGATAACAGAGTGATGCAACGCAGTGTAAAGGAAACAAATCTGCACAAAACCGAGAATTCATCAACCTATCCTAACTGTGTTATTAAATCAACGAACAGCAATGGAAACTTCAGAGAAAAATCGTGCATGGAGTTGGAATGAAGAAGTACTGCTCAAGATTAGAATGCATGGATGGATCTACAATTGAAATGACTGTGTTGCAGCTTGAATGAAAGTATAAGACTGCGTTTTTTTTTTGTGGTTGGTACGGTCTACACCCCCAATCTCTAAACAGAGATGGCAGTGAGTGCACTGTCAACCTTTTCTTGGAGCTCTAATGAATGCTGATCCTCCTACTCTAATCTAAGCAACTAAAAGCACTTGAACCATAAACTAATCCTACTCAATCACATAAAAGAAATCAAATCAGCAGACTGTAATTTCCAAATGCATGTCAAAACAGATGAATGAAGTGTTGAAAGGAAAGACAAGTAACAATACAAGGAAAAGGAGGTCTATTTCTCTCAGGTTGGGCCCTAACCTAAGAGCTATAGCTCCCTTAAAAACTCAGAATTGAATCCAAAGCTGCATGCCTTTATTGAATAATCATGAGTCTAACATCATGCCAAAACTGGCTTACAAAAAGCAAAAACCGAGCTGTAGCTCATGCTTAGAAATTGCAACAGTAGTTCAAAGGTTCAAAAAGCTCCTATCAAAGGCCACGACCTTAATATTTATACATGATGAGGATCAAGCTGGCTTCCTCAATTAGTGGAGCTCGGCTGTCCAACTAAAAGTAAACTGCTGTAAACTGTTGTTCCTGTAGAATCCGTTGGCTGCCTTTAAGCTCGGTGGGGAAATCTGTTGGAGCTCGGAGTTAGGGTGGAGACCACGAGGGAGGTCATTTAAGGCTGTAGACAACCTCCCTATAAACCTGCAATGCCACCTTTGTTGTCTCCTTGTCTCCTTCTGCGTGGTCTTTGCTCCCTTTAATGCCAAAAAACCTGAAATCATCATGTATTAGCCACATAGATATAATGCCTGCCCTTCTTCCTACAAATAACACGAATATACTAAGAAATGAATGCATAAGTGATAAAAGATGAAGGGTTGATCAAGGTAGGTAGGCCAAATGAGCCCAAATTGTTACCAAAAATTGGGGCTCATCATCGTGCCGACCAGCATACGCTACTAAGAAACAGTCACGCCGACCAACCTCTAGTGCTAGTTGTCAGTTAGGCAGTCGTGTCAATGCCTATAAGTGAAGATTAGGGCCTGATCCCAATCTTGGCCAGTGTTTTCTACTCTTGTGGTTTTGACCCCGTGATCCTTTTAGACCATTTTATCCATGACTAGAAAGCTTAATTTAGCTTCATTTTTGTTCTTTCTTGGTTTAGCCCACCCTCTGATGTGTTAAGTCTGGCCCTATGTGAAGTTATTTTTTATTTTTTCTTTGAATCCCTCGATCAGTGCTATTTTTGGCCAAAAAGACATGCCAATCAACCATCAATTCTAGTTGTAGTACTGGTCAATTGTGCTGATCGGCACTACTTTTGGCCCAAAAGTTGCTCCGATCTCAGGGGGAAGAAAAAATCAGAATTTCTCCCATTCCAGTGCCAGTGTATCTTGACCCTCAAACTCTCTTCTTCCTACCAGAAGTGACTAGGATTCTTTGTTTTCAATTGAATAAATGAAAGAGTCTCATTTGTTCTCTTATTTCGAGTGTCTCTTTTCTCTTTCCAAGCATAGATTACATTGCTTGGTTTCTAGATTCAAGCATTATGTGTTTGGTTAGGTCAATTTAGGGAAGAAGTTGTTTTTAGTTTCATTTATCATGCTTTGGATTTGATTGATTCTTGTTTGTCCAGAATTGTGAAAATTTTCATTAAAGTGCTTTATGTGAAAGATTCATTTTACATTTTATGAAAAGAAGAACATCATTCTAGTTTACTTAAGTGAAAATATTGCATTAGTAGTGTTATCGAGAAGCTAGAATTGCATCATCATAAGCATTGGAAATGAAATGAAACTTCTTATGTTTTCATAGGAAGATTAAGTGAATTTAGGAGATTTATTAGAGAAATATTTCATTCTTTGATCGTTGCATTGATTGTGTGCTCTCTATCCCTCAATTAGTGTTAACTTTCATCGAAGACATAGATCTCGTTTCTCATGTAGTTGCATATAGGAGTTTTGTCAAATGATAGCGGTAGCGCGTTGTAATTGAAACCTAATTCAAGATAGACCATTAAAATTTATTGAATCAACCTAAGGAAGCATTGAAACTTAACGCTCACATTCAGTGGTCTAGGCTAGAGACGTGTTCTGACGTCTTTAAACCTAGAAGCTGTCGTTCGCTTCGGCATTAGACAACACTAGTACGGATTTGTGCTCCCCATACCAGTGAGTATATAATGGGAGACCCCTCTAGGCTACAATCCTTTATCCATAGGAAGCTGAGTCGGCCGAATTGTAAACGCGATACACTGAACATAGCATTCAGGGAGATTGCCTGCTTGTACTTCTTCATTCATCGAGAGGTATTCTGCAGTTCACGATTGCCTAGTAATCCTTTTTACCTAGACCATCCAAAGCAGTCATTTGGCCTTTTTGACTCATTAAACTTAAAATATCATTCGAGCACTTGTTATTTCAAGCTCGTTTCCAATCGGAAGTGATACAATCACATTTCCTCCTTTTCTCGACTCTTAAAACATGAAAAGGCAAAGTTTTGTTTCAGTGTTCTAAAATTAACTACCCACGAAATATTCCTGGTTAAAGTTATCTTTCTTAGTGATTCTTTAGGGTTGATTCCCATGGCAACGTTTCCAGAGTACACTAGTCAAGGATTCCCCTCAGATGGGAATCCTAGACCTTTTCCTTCTTTTGGAAATGTTGGTGCTCCTTATATGGCAACGTTGTCCCTTCCAGGGTTAACCATTGGTTTACCTGTTTGGTTGTTTTCAACCTCGGTGGTCCCAAGTGTCCCAACTCCTGTCCAAACATCTCCTTCATTTGAGTCACATCACGATGATTCTAAGGTTGACCCCTCGCCTTCTTCCCCCATTTCTTCACCCTCCTCTTCTACTTCACTTGGTGAAAGTTTCAAGTCTAATAACTAGGAGGCTAAGAAGAAGAAGAAGTCCAATAAGTGAGAGGCCAACCGTGTGGATGTTACTCAAAATGCACCTCCTGTAGACAAACCTTTTGATCCCTCACAGAAGGTAAAATTCCCTTGCCAGTTGTGTAAGGGCAACCATCTCCTTCAAGATTTTCCTAGCATTCCCAGAGTCTTAGAGGTATGGTCTGAAAATATGGATCAACCATCCCCGTCGACCTCTGGAGATCATGTCGATGTTACGCCTTCAACTAATGATGGTAAGAAGAAGGGAAAGATTAGATTCCCCTATAGTTTATGTGAAGGATAGCATCTTCTTCACCTTTGTCCTCTTATGGATAAATCTTTAAGCTTGCGATTAAAAAATAATTGGGGTACTTGCCAGAAATGGTGGGGGGAAATTTTGAAATCTATCGAGTCGTGTCAGTAGCTTACTCTTGAACATGACACTCTTTGCCTCATGTTGGGTTGGGACATCCTCCTTTGCATTGTTGACCTTCCTGGGTTTGGTCTGTTCATTTTTCCTTCCATTTGATCTCTGTTATGTCACCGTGACCACCGATCCTATGCATCCAAAAGCTGCCAAACTTCCAAGTTGTGGCGCTGATATGTTCAAGTGTTAACCCTTTTGTAGTTACACTTACCTCTAATTATCTATATCATCCAAAATCATTATGCATCCTCTCGTCTCGTGTCGATGTTGTGGGATTCATTATGGCCCTCCTTTGACACGATCACTTTCTGTCAACATCAGCTCATTATCTGGGAAGTTGATCGAGAGACACCCTTCTAGTATCTTAGAGGTTGCATTCCCTAATGGAAAGTTCTTCGCACTCGACGACAAGTTCACATCATTGGCTTTCGACTAAGTGATTTCGCGGATGTTCAACTTCAGTTCTTGTATTCACATTCCACGGATTTTGCTAATAGTACCTTGAGGGTCATTGTCATTATTTGTGGTTTCTCTCACACTTGTTAATAGTTTACATCATTGACTGGTAATCAAGCGTCTTTCTAGTATGTTCGACGTCAACTAATCTATTCACATGTTATAATTTGTACTTTGATCGGATCGTGTTGGAGTGAAAGAACCTGGACTCATATCACAAAAGTATAGGTTGTGAAGTGGCGTGACATGGTTATGATGATATGCATGTCTCTTTCAGATGGCTGGATGCGACCATACCATGAGTTGTCCTATGTGATCCTTCTCATTATCAGATGGCTGTGACCATACCTTGGTTTCATTATGATCCTCTTTGATGGATGACTACGCCCATGCCTCGATACATTTACATGATCATTCTCTGGATGGCTGCATCCATGCCATGATTCATGTATCATTTGAAAAAGATATTAGTTTATGTATATGTATCTGTACTTGTTTGTAGGTTTTCCGATGAAAGACCGTTCCCCACACTGATTTATAAAGCATTTCATCCCTCACTTTGCTTCGCCCTTCATAGTTTAGGGGGCATTTGTTACACAGAATTTTGGCACTGTCCTTGTACTCCCCATTCCTTGATCCTGAAGGACCTATCCAGTGAACCCAGCATGCTTTTCCTTCATGGAGACACTCCCATTATGTCCCTCTTCATGAAAAAATCGTTTCCCTTTTGCACCATTTCCCCTTAAACTTTTGTTTTGCCTAATTTACAAGACTGACGCTAATGGCCTTTGTGTCCCCCATGTCGATGTGTAGAGATGAGCACTATTCCCTGCGCCGATTAGTGCGACTGAGCTGTGTTCCAGTCGCGTCAATCCTGTTATGGAAAGTTTTTTAAATTAGAGCTAAAGCTTCCATATCAAGAAGCTCTGTAATGAAGTCTTGTAAATGGTTTGGCTAGATGGGGTCAAGGATGACAGTTTGGGCTCCTTTTCCCTATAATGATGGAACTACCTCAAGGGATAAGTCTTCCTCCCATTAGAAGAGGATCCATCTCCCATCCATATTTCCTATATAAACCTCCCTTCTTCCCAAGAACAAGCTAGTTAGAGTTTTGGCTAAGTGTGAGTATACTATTTTGATTTAACAAGCAAGCTATTACTAGTTGTATCCATCTAGTTGTGTGAGGGAGAAGTGTGTTTGGCTTGGAGTGAAGCCTAAAGGGAAGAGTATTTAAACTATTTTCCTTTGAAGCCATCATGAAGTGCTAGCAGCAGTGTGTGGGAACCTAGTCTTGTTAGAGGAAGACTGCGACGTCAAGACGAATGGTTGTAATCTCTCTTTGATGTTAATATATACAACTATCGATTGATTTCCTACATGTTTTGTAATATTACATATTAATGTCTTCTCTTGATTCTTCTTGACTCATTAAGTAGGTTGAATTGCAATTTTTCTATTATTATGTTTGTGCGTTGTTGTTGTTTAGTTGTTTCAGGAGCTTGAAGAAGGAAACGAGAGATTGCTGGAGCAAGTAAATGAGGACGTCATCAAGCAGGATAAGCGACCAACAGGTAGGCCCTTTTGATTGATTCTAACCTAAGGAAATCTTCCATAGAATGTACCTATTGTGGCTAGATCCATTATTGGGCTATAGGAATTCATTCGTGTCCACACTTATAATTTTACTTCACTACAGGTTTATTGTGGAAGGAAGTACGCATGATGGTGCATATCATCCCAAGGATAATCAAGGGTGGTCATAGCTTCCATGATGTTTTCATTAGAATGGAAGATGGGCAGACTAGAGGAAGAAGGACCACATGATGGAGAAGAGCTACCTCAAGCATCTTCATGAGAGATAAGGTTCACATACGCATTGTCAAGGTTGGGAGACATATGACTAGTAGATGGAATATATACCGATGTTGAGACCGGGGTGTTCGTCGAGGGGGGTTCAACAGAATCACAAGGAGACATCAAATGAGTTCCAAGGCATCGATCTCACAAATAACGATGGGTATAGAATAGGAGCGGTACTATTTGTCATCTCGACATTAGGGGGAGGGATCACAATGGGTGTTTGGGAGACCTCCTATTCTGGTGTGCGAGTGGGACTAGAATCCATTGGTAGAGGATACATGGACTCACTATGAGTAGCCTCTAATTCGCAAAGCACTTGAAGTGTATCATGAAAATCTTCGAGATGGGGAAAACGATGAGAATAGTGGCCATAATTATCACACAAAGCACATGGGTGATTTTTTCATAAATATATGTTCTTCTTAGTTGACTCAGGTAAGGTGACATGGACCTTAGAAATGTTAGAATCAGGGAAGTTATCAACAACCAAATCCTTAACATGAGGGAGTTCAGGAAAATTATTGGTTGCATGACTGATAAAACCACACAAAGTGCATGGAGGAACAACCTATAGGCTTTGGCGGCTTAGGAGGAGCTAGAATTGCTGAGGTGGCCTTGTCTTTCGTTTCATTTTTCTGCGTTTCGCCCCCATCACCAAATTCCTTCGCAACAAGAGTAGGATCATGTTGAGGTTATTGTGGAACTGAAGCAAAGGCAGGGGTAGGAACTACAAGTTGGACCAAGGTCAAAGCAGTGTAAGGTTTAAGTTGATTGGGTGGAGTTTTTGCGGGAGGATCGATGTACCAGACAAGGATCCCGAAGGTAATGTTGGGTAGACTTAACATAGCCATGAAAAGTGTATAATAAACTCCAGGAGGTGGAAATAAGAATGGTATATGACCAGAAGGATAGTGGCTTGGAGGAACTACTCCTAGATGGTTAAGACCTGGGGGAACTGTTCCAGGTGGAAATGGATTAGGAGAGACACCAACAGAAGGAAATAATCCTTTAGTATTAGTACCATAAGGCTAGGTTGACTGAGGAACAACAATGTTGAGAAATGGAAACAAGAAATTTGAGTTTAATTTGTCCTTGAATTAAACTATGAATTAAAATAGAATTGTTTCCTCATAGAAATTTGAAAATAATTAATTAAGTTTAATTAACTTAATTAATTTAGGAAATTCAAATTGGAAGTCTTTTAGAATACATCTATATGTTCTCCCTAACTTATACGAGTTAAGGATGAGTTATGAATGAGTTGTAATTACTTAACACAATTTATTGAGTTAAGTCCAGTTAAATTAGTTCCAATCAGTTTCAGGAACTAATAGTGAGTAAATAGTTAGTTGGGACACTAGTGACCTAATTAATGCTACTGTAGTTAACTAAAGATTCCACCATCATAAACTCATGCATGTTGATTTTGAGAAAGACCCACTTGAGACTATAGTGCAGGGATAGTGTACTATTTGTTTTAGATTTTTCTGAGTTTAACTGACAGTGCATGCAATCAGGAACCGATCCTTGAGGGATTGTGTTATTTTTAGAGGCTTTATTTCCCTTTAAATACAAGCTATCTTCATAGGAATTACACATTGGAATAAATACCTGGAGAGATTTTGAATTGGCTAATATTTGGCCTTGAGCTTGCTTATGAGTTGGAGATTGAATTTGCTGAATGTTGGGACTGTTCTAGAGAGAATAAGCATTGTAATTTCATCTTGATTTTTTGGATTAATACAAAACATATAGTGGGGTTTTGAGTTGTGGCTTTCCCCTGATATTTATTGTGTTGTGTGCCTTTGATTCTCTTCCTCTATTGATTATTATTTTCTCGATGTTTATGGGCTTCCACTTTAAATAGTAGTAGTAGATTCTTGTCTCTTATTTTAGTATATTGCATGAGCTTGTGAATCTACAAGATTTTCTACATGCTATCGGAGCAAGATTATTTTTTTGGGTCGAGAGTTTGCAGAGAAGTTCTGAGAATTTATGTGAAAAAATTTCAGAAGAAAATTGTAGATTTGGATTCCTTGGGAAAAGATACCCAAATGCAAAAAAAACACGGCCGAATCGGAGTTTGGATGAAGGAGAGATCGTTGATTTAAAATCAGCTCTCTAGAGGAGATTTTGAAGTTTTGAGTTTCTGGGTTACAAATTAAAGTCAAATTTGCATACATACTTTAGGATCAACATATGGTGTTCCATGGGTTGAGGCCTGAGTATGCCTTAGAAGGCAGCTCAAATTTTATAACCTAGAGGGACAGGATGGAGGTTGTGCAAGAAGATAATGGCTTGAAGGAATTCATTGATCAAGAAGTCCCCAAGTCAACAGCTACGAATGCACAAAACTTGGCCGAATGGAAGAAGTGTGTGGTGAAGGCAAGGCATATAATCCTTTAGGGAGTTTGAGACCACATTTTCTCAAGTCTCCATGGCAAGGAAGCTTCACATTCTATGTGGAAAACATTGACAGACTTGTATCAGAATAGAAGTGATCAAAGGAAGTTAGCACTGAAAGATAAACTTCATAAAATCAAGATGAAGAAAGGCGAGATGATTCCAAAGTACTTGACCAAGTTTACTCAATGTCGGGATGAACTTGGAAGTGTTGGAATCACAATTCCTATGAAGATATGGTGAGCCTTTCTCTTCTTGGACTTCCAAAGAGTTGGCATAGTTATCAAGACTTTGTCAATGGTAGGGAAAAGCTGCCAGATTGGGAATGACTATGATCGGATTTGATGCAGGGTGAGATCAGGAGGAACACCAGGGATTACTTTTCATCAAAGATTGATGATGAAGAGAAATGTGCCTTAGCGATTAAGTTAAGGAAGGGGAAAGGTAAAATTTATCGTTCCAAATTATATTCTTATAATGAAGGTAAGAAGAAGGACATGGCGAAAGCTAAATGCTTTCATTGTCACAAGATGGGTCACTTTGATACAAATTGTCCATTGAAGAAGTCCAAGGAGAAGTCCTTAGGAGGAGCGGTGGGTGAGGGTTTGGCCTCCCAATTCGAATTGGACTTTTCCTTCATTGTATGTATGTTGTCTTCAATAATGGGAAGTGTCTGGTACTTAGACAGTGGAGCTTCTTTCCGCATGACTGGAAACAAGGAGTTATTCAGTGACCTAGAAGAGAAGGATATCTAGATGCATATCAAGACGGGTGACGATGGGAAGCATAGTGTTACCAATATTGGCACTGTAACCTTTAAGAGGGAGCATGGGCTCCTCTCACCTTGAAGAATGTTATGCATGTACCAGGTTTGACGAAGAACTTGGTATTTGTCACTATGCCTGGGGATAGAGACTACGATGTGATATTTTTGGAAGGAAAGGTGTTCCTTCGACACATAGCCACAGGTCAAGTAAAGAAGATAAGGATTTGAGTTCAAAATCTCTGTAAGATAGAGGTATAGGATTGTGCTTCTTTGAGTTCAAAAGAAGAAAATATGTTGAGTCGAGATATCGGCAAGTTGTGGCACAGGTGATTGGGCCACTTGCATCATGGGGCTTTGAATATATTGCAGCAAATCTCTACCACTCTTCCCAAAGGTAAGATTGAGCAAGTTGATACATGAAAGGGTTGTACTTTTGGAAAATACACCAAGTCTTCCTTTGGAGACAGAGACAGTCGAGTAAAGTCTATTCTAGAGAGAGTCCATTCAGATGTGTGTGGACCATTATCGACAATATCCACTGCCAAACACAGGTATTATGTTATATTTGTAGATGACTATTCTCGTAAATGATGGATCATTTTCATGTAGAGAAAGGATCAGACATTCACAAAGTTTTGTGAATTCAAAGCATTGGTCGAGAAAGATTTAGGCAAGAAGGTTAAGGCTCTACAGAGTGATAATGGTAGAGAATATGTCTTCAATGAGTTTAAGAACTTTTGTGCATAGGAAGGGATTAAACGAGAGTTGACAACACCTCATAACCCTCAACAGAATGGGGTTGCCGGGAGGAAGAACAAGAGCACAGTAGGGGCAGTAAGTGCGATGTTTCATGATCAGGGCCTACCACTACACTTGTGGGTTGAGACATGCAACACAGTGGTTGATGTTCAGAACCATAGCCCACATCATATACTTGACAGTAAAACACTAGAGAAAGATTATTCTAGTAAAAGGGCAGATGTTGGTGACTTCATGATTTTTGGGTCATCACTTTATTTCTATGTGACCAAAGATGCACGGAAGAAGCTTGAGCCAATAGCAAAGTTGGGGATCTTTGTGGGGTACACTGATACTCCCCACAACTATTGGGTGTACATGCAAATGAGTCAGATGACAGTGGTTTGTAGGGATGACAAGTTTGGTGAGGATAAATCCATGCGATTATCGCTTGAGAGGGAGCTTGAGCTACATGTGGAGGAGGAACTTTTAGTTCGTAAGGTTGAGGAGCCTCAGATTCATGTGGAGAAGCCACATGCAAAGGTTATGGGAGTGGATACATCCACTCAGGTAGAGTCTTCCAGAGAGGGAAGAAAGCACACCAGAGAGGTTGACATATTGTTGGATGATGCATGGAAGAATGTGGGAGCACCCTCTTCTCAGCGCAGACAGAGGAGGTCACCAGAGAGGTACATTGGATACATGGAACTTATGGGTGCATGTGTTGTGACAAAGCCATCTTCCTTTCAGGAAGCAGTGCAATAGCTGGTTTGGTTTGATACAATGGTAGAGAAGTATGACTCCATATTTCGAAATAATGTTTGGGATGTGGTCCAAAGACCAGAGGACAAGTCAATTGTGAGCTCTCGTTGGCTTTATAAGGTGAACCAAGATGTAGATGGTAGTTTGGAGAAGCATAAGGCCAGATTTGTGCCCCGTGGATTTTCACAGGTAGAGGGGATTGACTATGATGAGACATTTGCTCCTGTTGCAAGGTACTCATCAACCAGATCTATTTTGGCACTATCAACACATATGGGTTGGAAGATCCATTAGATGGATGTGAATACTGGCTTCCTCAATGGCATGATTGAGGAAGAGGTGTACATAGAGAAGCCTGAAGGTTTTGAAACCTTGGACCGTGAGTCGCATGTGTGCCGACTCAAGAGAGCATTGTATGGGCTGAAGCAATTACCCTGTGCTTGGTACACTAGGGTATATATCTAGTTCACCAGGTTGGGCTTCATGAAGAGTGAAGCAAATGCGAACTTGTATCACAGAGTGGTGGAATGTAAGTTGTTGATCATTGTACTTTAAGTAGATGATCTTATACTGACAATTGATGAGAAGCTCATCAAATCTTGCAAGGAGGACCTTGCAAGAGAGTTTTAGATGAAGCACATGGGGCTCATGCATTACTTTCTTGGCATGGAGGTATGGTAGGGAGATGGGGAGTTGTTTGTTTCTCAAGGCAAGTATGCTAATGAGATACTCAGGAGATTCCACATGGAGATAAGTAAACCCATGGAGACTCCTCTAGCTGGTAACTGGAGGAAGGAGCATGCTACTTCAAGAGAAGTAGTGGAAGCTCCTATTTACAGGCAACTTATGGGTTCACTCATGTATTTGGTGAACACACAACCACATATGTGTTATGTAGTTAACCAACTTAGTCAAGCGATTGTTAGGCTTACCAAAGGAAATACTTAGTTTGGGTTGTGGTATAGACACAAAGAGGGAGTGAAGCTTCAAGGCTTCACTGATGTAGATTGGGCAAGGAGTCCATCTGATAGGAAGAGAACATCAGGAGGGACCTTTAGTATTGCGTCAGCTATAGTTTATTGGTACAACAGGAAATAAAGATCGGTGGCAATTAATTCGGTAGGGGTGTTGGTATTATGATACAAGTGTTGTCCTTGATGGCAACTCACTCAGATGACAAATCATAGTGCAGCAGGTCAATAGCAAAGAATTAATGATCAAAGAGAGGCATACGCAAGTTCACCTTGACAAAGAAGCGAATACACGTGGATTAATAGACCAAAAGGAGCATATAACATACACAGGCACTTTCACAAAAGGAAATGCGCATATATCTTGGAAAACTAAGTTTTGGTCCAAGGTATTTGATCCATGGTATTGGTCCAAGGTATCGGGTTCGAAGTATTGACCCCAGGTATTTGGTCCAAGGTATTGGTCCTAAGTGGTTTTGGTCCATGGGATTGAGAAAGGCCTAAAACTATAAAAGAAGAAGAATATCATTGGGCCAATGTGTGCAAGCATTGAATATCTGATGAAGTGTGAGATCCAGTATGCAGGTTATGGGTTTGTGATGCTTTTCTTGATCTGAACCAAGGATGCACCTATGTGGATGATGATGAATGATGGATTGGGATCATAAGGCTTGGAATGTATTATCATTATGTGCTTTGATCATTGATAGACTATATCTAAACACTGACACATATTTTATTCTGCAAATGTTATGATCTGGGTATGAATGAATTCTAAAATAGTTCTGAAGTGCTAAGTTAGTATTTGTAGATTTGTATGCAGGTTCGCTTTGGTAAAAGCACGTATACACACTGGTTCGGTTCATCAAAGTTGTGTATACATTGTGCAATGTGATATCTAAATTTGCAGTTGGTTCTAGTGGGTGTTTCAGAGTTCTGGGTTCTGCTTTGTGTTCTGGTGACTGTGTTTTGATGACAATATTCTGAATGTTCAGTGGTGATTTTTTTTGAGCTTCAATTGTTGATGGGTCTAGTATGAAAGTTGGATGAAACGTCGCCTTCATATATTGGTTTTGTGATCCAGGAGTATCCATTCTGAAAATTTATGAAACGTGGTTCTTGGAGGAAGAGTGATGGTTGGAGCCTTTAGTAGGCTAGCACCTACATACTGGTAAACATACCGGCCAATACAAGAGCCAGGGCATTGTAGCTCCATTCCAGTAGAAGCTGGAGAATGAGAGAAGTTTGTATCCTTTTGCAGGTGGGTGCCTGTGCACTGGTATGAGTCTACGCCAGTACAAGATTGTAAACATGTTTTTCTTATATTAAAAGGAAGACAACAGCAGGTGATTTTTGTCCCGCATTGGGTTTCCACCTTACATCTTGGTGTTCATGTGTGTTTCTTATGTGTGATGATCTGTTCTATTTTTACTGCACCAGGTTACTGTTTATATGGTTAATGAAGTTCTGATGCACTGACCAAAGATCAACATATGATGAATTAACTGAATCATAAGTTTGTTGGATATACACTAGTTGCATTAAACACGGTTGCGTGGACACGTGAGTTCCCTTAACTGAAGTAGCATATATGAATCTGATTATGGAAATGAAAAAATTATTGATTTTCTAATACTGATGCACCCCCCCCCCCCCCCCCTAGTATTATTTCCAACAATTGGTATCAAAGCAGGTCCTTTAGAAGAAGCTTGATCGTTTGAAGGGAGATCCATCAAAATGAATAATCAAGAGAGCATGGGATCCATCAGACTACCAATCTTCGATGGCAACAATTTTGTTTATTGGAAAATAAGAATCACAACATATCTACAATCGCTTGGAATGGATGTTTGGGAAATTGTGGAAAAAGGATATACATTTCCAACAGCAATTCCTACATATACAACAGGTAGAAAGGATTATGAGACCAATGCCAAAGTTGTCACTATTTTATTGGGAAGTTTGTCAAAATCAGAGTTTGTCAAGGTCATGCAGTTCAAATCAGCTAAAGAAATATGGGAAAAAATCGTTCTGAGCTACGAAGGAGACTCTTAGGTAAAACGTGCTAAGCTTCAAACTCTCATAATTAAGTATGAAACTCTTAAGATGCATACTCATGAAAGCATAGCTAGTTACTTCCTACATATAGATGAGGTTGTAAATTGTATGAAGAATCTGCGTGAAGAAATTAAGGAAGTTGTCTTAGTTGAGAAAGTTTTGAGATCCTTGTCTGCTAAATTTGAACCCAAAGTGTTTACCATAGAAGAAAAACAAGATCTGCAAAATATCACTATGACGCAGCTTCACAGAATCTTAACTGCCTTTGAGATGAGAAAAGGAGGACCGTCAGATAAGAGAGAAGCAACATTTAAAGCATCAGCAAAAGGAAAAGAAAAACTCTATGAATCAGGACACATCTCAGAAGAAGAAGATGAGGTAAATTTTGTTAAGCAGTTTCAACAGGGTTCTGGAAGGTTCAAAGGTAAGCTACCTTTCAAATGTTTTTCTTGTGGAAGATTTGGTCATTACACTGCTAGATGCCCTCATGACAAAGGGAAGATGTCTAAATAAGGTAATAGAAGTTATTATACTCATGATGATAGTGATGGCTTGTCCAATAGTGATGAAGATAGTCAAGAAATTAGACTACTCATGGCATATGAAAATAATGACTCAAAAAAGGAGGATTTCCTTAAAGAAATCAATGGACTTAAAATCAATTTGGCAGAAAAGGATACATTCATAAACGCAATGACACATCAACTCACTGAAAAGGACAAACACAATGAAGTGTTAGAATGTGAAGTGGTAAGACTAAGAAAAGAACTTGAAAAGACAAAGACTCTGAATCTTAGATTTGCTAAAGGATCAGAAACGTTAGATGAAATCCTCAAAGTTCAGCGTTCACCCATTATAAAGTCTGGTCTTGGTTTTCATGAAGGTGAATCTAGTTCACAAGGTAAGGTAAGAAACTCCAATGAAAAATATGAGATGCTCAACAAGGAAATAGAAATTCAACCACATCAACAACCAAGGAAAGAGATTCTTCAAAGAAAATATGTTACTCCAAACTATGGAAGTAATAACCGGTTATTTCCTTCAAAGAATGATGTTGAATGTTTTATATGTCATAGTTTTGGACATGTTGTAGCCAAATGTAGAAGAAGAATGGTTCAATATCATCACACAGAAAAATCATCAAGTTCCAAGTACTTTAAGGGATATTGCTTTGCTTGCAATATGTTTGGTCACAAAGCTATTGATTGCAATAAAAGGAATATGAAACATATAAGATGTTATGCGTGTAGCAAGTTTGAACATAAAGTAAAGGAGTGCAAGAGCAAAATTTGGACACCAAACCAAAAGAAACATACATCATCTCAATCCCAGGTATTGAAGAAGACAGAATTACTATCAGAAAGATGTGGCATAGCTCAATTTGCAAACATGACAGACCCAGGGGAAGCCAAAAGTGTAAAACTTCAGTATTCCAATTTTCATACACACTTATTATGAAAATAAGTAGCATATATACGCAAGTTAGACGCTACACAGTCGTGTATATGGTTTTCTGAAGAAAAAGTAGTAGTACATACTACAGAAAAGGAGTCTGATATGGTTCAGTCACTTATCTGCTCTGGTTGATGATGGTATGGCACAGGTTCAGGGGGAGCATATGCTTCAAAATATGCATTGTTGGCATTATGGTTAAAAGCCTTTTGTGATGATGCTTATGTGGCTAAATGATGCATCTTGCTACTTATTATTGGTTGGTCAAGAGAATGGTATTGCAAGTTACATATGTTGTTGTCAGATGCTTATGATGCAGATCATATATGGTGTATGATAGTTGCTATGACTATCATGGTCTTGTTTATATTGTTGGTCCTTGTTATAAAAGTCATGTATATCATTTGATGTAAAGGTCATGAAAAGACCTAATTTTTAACCCCACTTTGCATGGGAAGGATGATGTAATAATGTCTATATCAGTCATGTATAAACATTTGGTATATCCCCACTTGGTTGGGTGGATGAGTCAAAAATGGTGTATCCCCACTTGGTTGGGAGATTGAAGTATGTATGAGTCATTGGTGAGAGGAAGGTCATACTCACATAATTGAGTCATAGAGTCATCTTGTTCTTTTGAATATATTTTTGCATACTCCACATGTGCTCAGGGGGAGCAAGGATGGTTTAGTACATCTTAGCATGTATAAAGGGGGAGTTCGATCAGAGAATTCAACATGTGCTCAACGGGAGCATGGAAAGTTTACTGCAGCTCAACATGTACAAAGGGGGAGCTCAATCAAATATTTTAGCAAGTACTGAGGGGGAGTATGGACAACATAATGTATATCTAGGGAGAGAATATCTTGGTCCACCATTTTCCCTTGATGTCAAAGGGGGAGAGTTACTTGGTTTTGTTGTTGCCATTAAGTCCAAAGGAGAAGATTGTTGGCATTATGATATAGGTGTTGTCCTTGATGTCAAATCAATCAGATGACATATCATAGTGCCACAGGTCAATAGCAAAGAATTAATGATCAAAGAGAGGTATACACAGGTTCACCTTGACAAAGAAGCGTATACACACGGGTTAATAGACAGAAGGAGCATATAACATACACACACACTTTCACAGAAGGAAAGGTGTGTATATCTTGGAAAATTAAGTTTTGGTCCAAGGTATTTGGTCCATGGTATTTTGATCCATGGTATTGGTCCAAGGTATCAGGTCTGAAGTATTGACCCTAGCTATTTGGTCCAAGGTATTGGTCCTAAGTGGTTTTGGTCCATGGTATTGAGAAAGGCCTAAAACTATAAAAGGAGGAGAAGATCATTACGCCAATGTGTGTAAGCATTGAATATCTGATGAAGTGTGAGATCCAGTATGCAAGTTATGGGTTTGTGATGCTTTGCTTGATCTGAACCAAGGATGCACCTATATGGATGATGATGGATGATGGATCTAGATCATAAGGCTTCGAATGTGTCACATGGAATAAGTTAATCTTGCGGACAAGATAGACCTTCCTAGAACCTAAAGAAGACCTAATGACAAGCAAACCAATGAGACACTATCTTTCTCTAAATATGCTTTAACAAAAAATGGCAAACAAGTGTTTTTAGGGCCTACCTTAGGTCCAACGCAAGTTTTTGGATGCCCTCGCTCCTTCGATCCAAATGAGCTCCTTTGTTGTGAATCTGCAAACACCAACAAGGCAAACAAATTAAGTAGCACCTGAAAAGCCAATTTCATAAAACATATTTAACATGAAAGTCAAGAAGTCCATGAAACAAATAACTTGAGATACTTGTTGAGAAAAATGAGTTTGATTGTATTAATTCAAAAGAAGAAGAACTTTACAACCTTTGCCTTGACGTTGTACAAGCTCCTCCCAAGGTCCAGCAAGAAGTCTCCTCTATTTTGACAAGTTTCACTCACTCCCCAATGAAGCCAAAAAGGTATGTGATCTCTCCTCTTAAGCTCAACTAGGAAGTCTTGATTTCACCAGCATTTACCCTAAAAAATGTTCAGCTTTTAACCCCTCCAGCAACCAGCCTAATGCCTGTATTTATAGTGCAATGGAGGGAGGTTACTAGGTCCTCCTTCAAAGGGATAAAGCCCTCCTTCAAAGGGATAGCTCCTCTCATCAAGGGATTACTCCTTCTCTTTTGGGATGCATGAACCACCTCAGAGCGAACAATACACGTCAAAATTCCTTCTAGAATCCTCTAGAATTAACCCAAAGTGATTTTTTTAAGACAAAGCTTGCGCCTTTTGACTTTCACAGGGGTCCACACCCACACCGTTAGGGACAGAGCAGGCAGGTCCGCAGTTTTTGTAAACATAAGGTGCGGGACCGCAGGTGACAGTGAGAGAAAGTGAGGAACCAGAGTTTCATTGATTTTCAAAGACTTTCTCCCATTTTCAAAGCTTGACTTGAAGAGCTGACGTCTGAGACTTGCTTAGGAGGACAGTACAAGTGGTGATAGACCCATACTGACTGCAAATAATCATGGTGACGATATTTTTGTGTAACAAATTGCCCCTAAAGTGCGAAGTCTATAGTAGATGAGGATTTAATTGATCATTTAGGAAGATTGAAGTACTTTATCATTTCGAGGATCATCTTGTGGAGAGCCTGGTTGGAACCTGTAAAAACATTCAATGCAACATATATATATGAGATCATATCATCGCTGAGGTAGGCATTCCCATACTTAGATCAAAACTGACTAGAAAACTAACTACTACTCTGATACAGGAATGATCTTGTAAAACATCACAAGTATAGACTCATGTGGACACAGTATGGATGCAGCCATCTATTTATGAATAGTCCATTATATAATGAATACAAAATTCCTCGCAGCCTGGATTGTGGAAACTAGATCCAGGGTCTTCATTTCTACTTCCCGAAACAGTACGATTCTATCCATGGGAATGAATGTGTTGATGTCGAAAATGGTAGAAACCACTTGATTACCAGTCAATGATGTAAACTATTAACAAGTGTGAGAGAAACCACTAGCTATGTCAATGGCTCTTAAAGTACCCAGTACAATCCATGAGATGCGAATAAATGTGTTGATGTCGAACATGTCACGGAATCCTTTGATCAAAGGTCAATGATGCAACCTATCGTCAAGGGCAAGAAACTTGCCATTGAGGCATGCAGATCTCAAGGTACTGACAATTTCTAGATCATCTTTCTAGATAATGAGCTGAAGTTGATAGAAAGCGATCTGTCATGGGTAAGCCCACAACACGAAATCATAGATCAAGTCAAAGAAATTTAGTTGCAAAGACTGACTCAGCGATGGTCAAGATGAATGACATATATTTTGCAGATGAATGGCTTATTGGCAGTGACCTCTTGAACACATAACGACACGACAAATGGTTTGGTGACAATTAACCCAAAGTTAATACCCAGAAACTGGCTGAAGACTTTCAATGTGGTTTGATCAACTATTAGGCAAAGGATTTCCCAACCCAGGTGAATAAAAGTGTCGTGTTCAAGAGTGGTTACAAAGTATGACAAACAGGCGCATTTTCTCTCTTTTCCCCCACCATTTCTGGCAAGTACCTCTTTATTTTTGACAACCTTGAGGAGGATAACATTTGCTTGATTATAAGCTCATCCTTCGGATGAGTCCAACTTAGTTTAAATTCGAACCCTAAGAAGGAGTGGTTCATTCCTGTTTGTAATTGAACAAGTCCTTTACTGTGAAATTTTAACGAGTCCAGTATAGGAGAAACTCGGCGTTTTTCAATTTTAAAGAGTCTGAAAAAACTTAAGAAGACTCCAGGGTTGACCTTTTTCGTAAATTTGTGTCTCCCAAGCCTGAAAAAGTATAAAATAATACTTGAGAGAACCACTTGATCTTTTACGACCAAGGAGTACTTTTCGTCATTAGTGCCTTTGATCCGAAAAAGTAAAAAAGCGATTAATGACACGTCATTTTATAACCAATATCGAAATTGAAACGACAAAAATCCGGCAATCTTTTCATCTTTTTACGGTCAGAAAAGCGCTGTAAGTGGACCGTCTTTTAATTCTGTTTTAACGAGTTTAAAAGAAAAACTCGGCGATCTTTTCATGTTTTAGGAGTCAGAAAAGAGCTTAAATGTGACTCTAAATGTTTTTCATCGAAAATGATAGATTTTGCCTAAATAATCTGTTATTCTGCACAAAAACACAAACATTACTCATACCTGTTTGAAATGGATAAAAATGTCGCAAAAATACCTTTCCAAAGTGAAACATAAACAAATTTGCAATTTATTTACTCAAAAAACTTATAAAAATGGCCTTCGTCAATTCATTTTTACCGTTTGAGTTTTGGGTGAGAAAATAGTGCTTTTGCTTAGAAAACTTCCCGTGAAGATTGCGGAAAATCCAACCGTCAGAATCGAACGCCGTCTTCTCCAAGTAATCCACATCATCCTACTCTTCATTTTTAACCATTTCAATTTTTGTTTTAGTCATTTATTTCATTTTTGGGAGGGTTTTTAGGCATAAAACCCGTGCACGGGGTCCCGCAGGTTTACCACTGCTGGCCTGCGGACCCTGACTTTTTATCCATTGGGAAAAAGCTCAGGGTCCGCACCTTCCATTTAGACAAAGTGCGGTCCCATGCACTGTGTCTAACCCAGAGGGTGCGGTCCCCATCGCAAGGGTTTTTAACCCAAAAATTCTCAAAAACGGACCAATCAAAACAATTTCTAGCAATTTAATTTATCCTTATGCTTGATGCAGAGAGTACATCATGCTAGATTGGCATGAACGAGAGCATGAGGACGTGGATGCTGTCGCATGGAATCATCAACCTTCACTTGATGCTTTGAGTGCGTGCGGCTTGTACAAATTTTGGGCCATTCCTAGCATGAGGGCTCAGGTGGATTTCTTATAGTGGTTGGTTGACAGACGGAGCATACAGGACCAGTGCTTCTTCATTGATGGCCACCAGCTCGAAATCGAGCCGGTGGACATATATTTCTTGACTGGTTTGCCTAAGAGAGGCGAAGACTTGACTCTGTTTGGGGCTAGGCTAGGTGGCCAGTCTGTAGATAGCCTCAGGGTAGAGTACTACAATAGCTAGGCTAGAGACAAAGGGATATACATAAAGACCATATCCTGTCCTGAACTCATGGTGATTGCGTTTACTGTCACCAGACTTTACGGAGCTGCCGCATTACATATTGCCACCGGATCCCAGATGTGTATGGCAGTTGATTGCTTCCGAGGCACCATCTTCAACTGGTGCGATGCCATGTTGGCCAATCTGAAAGTCCAACTGACCAGGGCCAAAAACGGACAACTAAAGGCCTTTGGTTATGGGACTTTGGTTGTGAGTTTTGGCCTGGAGAGGGTTCCTATGTTGATCCCACAACACCTTACCGTTGGAGCTGGGCTTCCTCGAGAGCCCAAACTGATGCGATGGGTTGCAGTTATGGCCCGTCACCCGGACGAGAGGACAGAGGTTGCTCGATTCAAACCTAAGTATTTCCAATGGCTGGAAAACCAGGTATTTTCTATTCAGGACTTCCCTTACACTGGGATAGATTTTCTTGGTGATCCAGACATGGTTCTTCCACCAGGAGAGCAGTGGGACGATTCAAGTAAAATCATTTTCAACATTTTTCCTATTTTAATTTTTTTTATTATTTTTCCATCGCCTCAAAATTGATAGTAAAAATTTGAAATGCAGATGTGGGTCCACAGCGACCAGCCACTCTCCGGCCTTACGAGAGGAAACAACCAGTTGCACCTGCGCCAGCCCCACAGGACGAATCAGCAGAGGTTTTGGACAAGTTTGAGGGTCATCTCGAGCGCTTGACAGGAGATATTCCAGAGACCACTATAGATGACATTTCTCGTCGACTTCAGCACTATGTGATTGGGGTCCCGGGACCTTTTAGGAGGTTCCTTGGCAAGGTGGCCCGTGCAGTGGTTTCTTATAGAGATCATCACTAGTGATAGGATGATCACCTATTGTGGGCACATGTGACATTTTTGTTTTTTGTGCTTATCATTTTTGCCGATTATAAGGTGTTTTTCAACCTATGATCGAAGACGATGTATTTTTTGACACACTCCTATATATATATCACTATTACTGGCTTATCTTGTAAATCATGTTATGGAATGGTTTTAAATTTACATGTATGATTATTGCAAATGTCTATTTAACATTCGAGAAGCAATTGCATCTGCTAATGTATTTAAAGATCTTGGAATATGTTGATTTTCAATATAATCAAATTCACGTTCCAAGAGACGCACTCTCAAAAATAATCTTAATAACACTGGATTTCTAATGGAATACACTCTATTAAGCTGTAATACAACGAGTTCAGAATCTAACCTCACTATCAAACTCCGAATCCCAAATGAAATAGATTCAGATAATAACTCAATCACTGCACTATACTCGGCAATGTTGTTCGTTGTTTGACCGAGGCTTACCCCATGCATAGATACTAACTCGTCAGAGGGCAAATAGATAACCCAAGCTGCGGAAGAAATGTTTCATGTATTACGACAAGCACCATTAGCGAAACCAATGTATGTTTGGAGAGGCATCGACATCTGCAATATCAAGAGTAAAACCAAGATAAGCAGGAATAATGACGAAAAAACACTCTCTAAGCTAAGCACATTGTTTAAACTAAAACACACCAGCTAGAAAGAAAAACTATCCTAACTAAAAATATCCATACCCATTCTTTAAGAATAATACCTCTTCAAGTAAAGACCATTTCTAGGTTTACCCAAAGAGTCCCCGTCAAAGTCTACCAATTCATAGGCCCCTTTTGCTAGCTTTCGCTTGACAACATAGGGACCATGCCACATAGGAACAAATTTTCCAGTGCCTAATTTATCATTAGCTTGATCGTAAACTAAGACTAGATCTCCTTCCGAAAAATTTCGAGGAGTCACATTTCGATCATACTGAGCTTTCATGCGTTTTGCGTGAGTCTCGATCACCAATGCAGCATCACGTCGATTCTCATCTAATTGAGCCAAGTATAACAAATTCTTTTCCTCTTCGGAAGTGGCTAGAAGTAACTCGATGGCCATTTGCAATGATGGGATTTCGCATTCAATAGGTAACACAGCTTCCAAAGCGCTGAAAATAGCATGTTATGCCAATTCGACTGATGAATGCCAATGATTCGTCGGATCATGATAACTAAAACTTTGTTGATGGATTCAACCAGACCATTCCCTTGTGGATAATAAGGGGTTGAACTATCGTGACGTAAACCAAGCTGGCCTGTAAGTTTGGTCATCATAACATTTAGAAAATGACGCCCATGATCAGTGATTATCGCTTGCGAGACACCAAACCTACAAATTATATGATTGAACACGAAAATTGCAGCTGTCTTGTCGTCTACCTCAAATGTAGGCATCGCCTCGGCCCACTTGGTAAAATAATCTACCGCAAGGATGATATACGCATGCCCCCCGGCCGAGTGAGGGTTACATGTAATAAAATTGATACCCCATTTGGTAAAAGGACCAACGACAATTATAGGGTGGAGAGGAGCAGGTGGAGCACACATCTTTCGATCAAAAATTTGGCAGTTGTGGCATTTTCGGACCGCTGTAATATAATCTTTAAATAAAGACGGCCAGAAGTAGCCAGTGCACAATATCTTTTAGGCTGTGGCATACCCAGACATATGACCGCCACACGCTCCAGAGTGACAGTCATTTAGAACCCTTTCAGCTTCCTCATGAGTTAAGCAACGTCGAAACACAGAGTTTGCCCCACAACGATAAAGAGTATCTCCAATAATCCTGAATTGTTGGGACTGGAATCGTATTTTCCGATGTTCTGACCTTGAAATTTCTGGCCGAAAGGATTGGGTTTGGAGATAAATGATGATATCCCCATACCACGGATCTAAAGTGCTGATTAGAAACAAGGATTCGTCCGCAATGGGCTCCTCCGCCACAGTTTCCGTGTCAGCACGCGAGAAGTCACACATTAACTCCGCAAAAACTAAAGATTTCTTAGACTTAGATTTCTCAAATTCCAAGTCGAACTCCTGCAGGATAACAATCCATTTAGAGTACTTGCCCCCTAGCAATTGCTTGGTCAAAATGTAGGTCATAGGGTTGCAATCTGAAATTACTGTAGTTTTACGTAGTAAAATGTAGTGACGAAAACATTGGACAGCTTGAACGGCTGCCAATGCCAATTTCTCCACATGTGAGTATTTTAGCTCTATTGGATTTAACGTTCGACTAAGGTAATATATCACATGTTTAGTTCCGAATTCATCTTCCTGAACTAAGACCATTCCAATGGTGGAATGGGAGGCGGCGAGATACAAGAAGTAATCCTGGTTGTAGTTGGGAGGATGCAACAACGGTGCATGGGTCAACGCATGTTTAAGTGCATCAAAAGATTTCTGAGCTATCTCATCCCAATAGAATGGAGTATTCTATTTCAACAACTAGGTAAAACCCTTTGTAACCTCGGCGTAGTTAGGAATGAATCGTCGTAAAAAGTTTTCTTTCCCTTGCAAACTTTGGAGTTGGAGAAGACTCGAAGGAGGAGGCAATTTGATGATAGCTTCAACCTTCGAGGGATCAATGCGAATGCCGGCTTTCGAAACTACAAACCCCAGCAATCGACCCGTTTCTATACAGAAGACACATTTGTGTGGGTTCTACCAAATCGGATAATGCCTACACCTCATAAAGATTGCTTGTAAATGGACGAGGTGATCAGCTCGATGTAATGAATGAGCAGGCAAGTCATCGAGATATGGTTGCACAATGTGCTTGATGTCATGAAACGCATAAGACATGGCCCTCTAAAAAGTTACTCCAGCATTCTTGAGCCCAAAAGGTAATTTGCAATAAGAAAATGTCCCCCATGGACAAATGAAAGCCGTTTTTGGTTGATCGGCAGGTAGAATATTGATTTGATTGTATCCGGAAAAACCATCCATGAAGGAGAATATTTCGCTGCCGGCACAATCATCAATAATTTGATCGATATAGGGAGTTGGGTAATTGTCCTTTGGACAGGCTCGATTAATGTCCCTATAATCGATGCATATTCTTATTTTTCCCTGCTTCTTGTTAACCAGAACAATATTCGATACCCAATCTGTTAACGGGATCGGATAAATGAAACCTGCTTTCAATAATTTTTCAACTTCTGCTTTAATTGCAGCAGCTTTTCATGGGTGAATCTGACGCAAACGTTGCCGGATGGGTTTAGCGTCCGGGTAAGTCTTGATCTCATGAACAAAAATGGCGGGATCAATTCCTGGCATTTCCTCATAGGACCAGGCAAACATGTCGTGGAATTCCTAAAATAGGGCCTTATATAGCTGAATTTCGTCATCTGTACATGAGGCAACTATATGAATGTTCTCAACAATTCCAGGCTTCACCAAAATGTTAATAGGAATAGTTCGAGAGATATTTCCCAAATTTAACTCTGAATCGGGATGTTTCATTGGATTCTGAGGTTCCTTGACATATTCAGTTGTAAAAATTGATGAGAAATCATTTTCAAAATGATCATCCTCGAGTAAAAACGAAGATCTGTGATGGAGATCTTCCCATGGTAAATCATCTACACATAGGATTTCACGAATTTTCTCATCAGAGTGAACAAGTTCAGAAAACGTGATTATATCCGAGGTTGATGTGAAAAGTGATTTCTCACGGACCACATTCATGAAGTCATCTTCGGTTGAAGATGGGTCGGCAAATGACTGCAAGACTTCATAGGGAATTTCATATGGACTTAAAGGCATGGCATCACCAAATGAGTCTATCTCAGATTCAGAAGGAATGATCCAAGGATCATCATAAACAATATTGTCTGATGTAATAATATGAATGGTTGCAAATGAAGATGATGCATTGATCAGAGGAAAAGGAAAAGTTCCCAGTAAACCGTCATCTTTAACTAGTCCTACTCCAACATCCTTATATGGGATAGTCGTTTTACCGACATGCTGAATACTCTCAGAAGAGGCTGGGTCATATGAAAAGTAAGCCAGCTAGTCTATTGTTACGATCTTTCCATTATGTGGAAACTTTATTACTCGAAAGACCGATGAAACAACCGGTGTCATAGCGTAAGACCAGCTTCGACCCAAGAGAAGGTTGTAATCTAAAGGGGCATCAACCACCTCCACATCTAGACTAATGGTTTTTCCTTCAACCCCTATAGGAAAATCCTGTAGAATGCCAAAAGGATCAAACCCACAGCCATCAAAGTCCTTTAGAATCGTTGAGGATTGATTTAGCGAAGGAGAACCAAGCGATCTCCAACACTGTATCGACATAATACACGTTGAGGCTCCCTCATCAATTACAGTCCGATGAATAGGCCTGTTTTTTACTATCACTGGAATCTGGAAAGCCATTTGATGAGGCAAATGCAGTGTACTATTTTCTAGATCGAAAATTATTAGATTCGAGTCCTGAACGTCAACAGCTCCGATAGCTGACAAAAGTAATTTACGTTGTGCTGGACATGATTGCAGCACTTCCAAAGCCGACATTGCTGAGGGTGAAACAGCTAAATCCTCAACAATGTTATAATTCTAAGCCGCTCTTGCATGTGGATTGAAAGCGGACTTTCGAAGTATACCCTTGGCGGGCGGTTTGATTACCAAGTCTGGATTAGGTTTCTCGATCTGTAGTGGATCGAAACCGGGAGCTGAGGTTGATGGATTAGAATGAGAAGATTCTGCTTCTTTACCATCAACAAGACTTTTACTACAATAATCTTGTGATTGAGTCGCAATCCTAACATGGGACATCATCAATATGGGTTCTTCATTGGAACTCAAGGAAGAACCTATCATCTTACTGTCTTGAGTCGGAAAAGGATCCTTCAAAACAACAGGAGTTTGGGAACCCTTGACAATCTTTGCAACCTCTGCAAAATGAGGGCAATCTCTTGTAAAATGTTCATTGTCACAAATGAGACAAGGATAACGAGGTTTGCGCTTTTCATCATTGGATTCTGCCTTTTCAGGTTTCTCCTTTAAATTTTTGTCCGTTTTATTCTTCTTCTTTCCTTTCTTCTTCCCACCGGATTTTGATTTGGCTGTAGATGACTCTACAACGTTAATATAGGTGGAAATCTCTACAGAAGAATCTCATGTTGGGGAATCAGGAAAAGTTATGATAGGAGAAGAATTCTTGGAAGATTTCTTCTTACTTTTAGTGTTAACCGTGCCAATCATACCATCGGCGGCATGAGACCCCGAAGGAGCTGCAGTGATTTGATTTTTCTTGGGAAGATCGTGGATTTTCTCGTGTAACTTACCTGACTGAGTATAGACCAAGTCAAGGTACTATGCTTGAGCAATTACTTGCTCCTCAGTAACAACTCTAGCTTTAGCAACATCTTCAGTGATCTTTGGCAACAAAGATTTGACAAACCACTCGGCCAAGATCTGATCCGAAATAAACACCTTCACTAAACGTCGTTGACGTCTCCACTCATGAATATGATCTGAAATGTAAGTGGATGTCGATTGTTTTAGCGAAGTTAACAATTCCGTGCCATTGTCATATCAGACTGGCAACTAAAACTGAGTTAAAAACGAGGTAGCTAACTGACTAAAATTATAAAAAGTGCCTCGCGGTAACTCAATGTACCACTTGGCCGCGAGACCAATTAGAGTGCGCTGGAAAAGTCTAAGATGGATTGAATCATCTGAAATGGAGTTAGACGCACACCAGAGGTGGTAAGTCATCACATGGTTCGACGAGTCCTCTCCTGATTTACCTTCGAACTTAGGAATGTCACTGGGCAACTTATTCGGCATTGGCAGCCAAAACGGAAGATAATTAATTGGATCGTTCATTAGGCGCAACAAGTTAGGTAAGTCCAAAGTTGCGATAAATGGTAACTAACGATTAGGGTCCCTAAAACTCTGGGTCATGAGACCAGCCCCAGGAGGAGCATATCCAGGATAACTAGGAATAGGAATTATGTTTGGGATATTGTATCCTCCCGGAAAACAAGGATTAACCGGACCGTACTGGGGTTGTTGAGGTTGTTGATAAGTGTACCCAGGGTACAGTTGATACTAATAGACTGCCTGCTGAACAGCAAGACCGAATTGGTACTGTCCCTGGTACAGTTGATAAGTAAATTGTGGTTGAATTGTGACAACCGTACTTGAACCAGGTTGTCCTACAGGAATTTGAACCGAAGTTTGAATCGTAGATCCAGACGGTGGTAAAGATGTCTGAGGAGTAGATACAGGAACAGTAGAAACCGGAGCTGTCGATACTCCAGAAGTAGGTGGGGTAGATTGAACAGATGTTGTGGCAGTTGTAGCAGTCGTTTGAGGCGGAGTACGAGGCGTACTAGGCCCAGGCTGAGAAACTACCGAAGGTACAAAAGTTTGAATGTTAGACTGGACTGGTTGTTGGGGTGTACCAGAAACTAAGGGTTGTCCAGTTTGAGATGACAACTGTACATTTGGCTGCAACATCTGTTGAGTTTGCGATGGATCCCACACTATATTCATTCCGGGGTACTGACCCATAATAGGTTGAGAATACTGAGGACCATAACCGGGTTGAGGGTAGGATTGATAATTGAAAGGTACATTTCCCGTTCCTTGAACATACGTTTGACCGAAGGGTGGTTGGAAACCTTGGTTCGAGTACTGACCTTAGGGTTGATACCCTTGAGGCATGTACTGATACTGGGGTTGACCTTGAGGTATAAATTGATACTGGGGTTGACCTTGGGGTACATATTAAGTCTGGGGTTGACCTTGAGGAACGTACTGTCCCGTAGGTATGTACTGTCCTTGAGGTTGCCCCCCAGATGAAAATTGTGTACCTTGAGGTTGCCCCCCAGGCGAGAATTGAGGCTGCCCCCCAGGCGGTAACTGGCCACCTTGAGGTTGAGGATTGGGAATAGAACCTGACATCATAAGAATATCTTCTATGCTCAATGGCTTAGTACCATTGCTTCCAGTTAATAACCCTTGCTCAATGGGTTGAGGAGATGCTCCCGAAAAAGTACCAGAAAGGGACTGATACCCAGAGGGAACAGAAGGACCGCCGTACAAAAAGGATTCGAGCGATTAAGTAAACATGGATGACCGATTCGACATATTTAACGAAGGATAAAAACCTCTAGGTGTTGGGTGATAAGGAGCACAAGGTGGTGAAAAACTTAACCCTAGGTTTTCTAAGAAATTAGTCAAAGAAAGATACCAAGTACTGCTCCTAGGTGGACTGTAAAAATTGATTCACGCTCCCTTAGCTCAATAACAGGTTGATTTTCAATGATAGGGATGCCTACTTCTTCTTCCAGAGTAGCAAGTTCTTCAATAGCAATAAGTCCAGAAGGCAGATCTTGGGTGATTATTCTTTCTACCCTAGGAGAACCAGGACCACTAGAAGCTGGAGAAAAAAACCTAGATGTCGGAGTAGCAGCAAATTCACTTTCAGGTTCGGATATTTCGGGTTCTTCACCTATATCACTAGTAGATGAAAAGATACCAGTAACTTCGGAAACAAACACTAACTATCGATTATAATCTGCCACTAACGGTTGAAAATCAGGATGTACTATCAAAGAAGATTCTCCTTCTTCAGGTGACCCAACTCTACTGTCTCTAGGAGTTATGAGGACTTTCAAGCCTTCAAGCTGGCTCGGTACTTCCTCAGGAGGTTGGCCCCGAAGTCTACGGGACTTCCTCAGTAACTCAGCCATGTTTACAAACTCAGGAGGTTGGCCCCGAAGTCTACAGGACTGCCTTGGTAATTCAGCCACAGTTAAAAACTTTTAACTACTTCACATGCAAACAAAGTAAAATCTCAATGAAAACCACCTAAAGTCTCTAAAGAACCAAACAAATTTAAATCACACACCTAAAGAATATAGGAGATCAAACACACACAAACAATAACATTCCGTACTGAAAACACTAGTTGGTGATGAAATCCAACGTCGCAGAGTTCAATACAAAAATGGCAGTTGGAACAGTTACCCCAGCAACCTACTTAATGAATAGACTGGCACAAGTTCCTCCACTTAACCGTCTCGAGTGAAGAGAACCCCCCAGAAAATCCAAGTGAGTCTAGCCGACGTTTGCTCCAGGTACAGTGGGATCTTCCCACCACCGTCACCTTAGGAAGAGTCCTAAAGAATATGGCCACTAAGGTTACCAATTGAAACAAATATACCTGGGGGAACAGTCTACGATCCGATACGCACACAAGGGCAGAGTAGCAAGCTCAATCCCCTTGAAGGCTCGTTGACATAATCCAAGGTTTACCAACAAGTGACCCTAGGCTCCTCGACAATGGTTAATCCGAGGTTTACCATTTTTAATACGTGAATATCTGGCGTTGTTCACAATGAGGAAGGATTGATTCCCACACTGGTTCAGACAGGATCTCATGCTTCTCCTTTAAGAGGAGCTTTCCCAGAGCATAAATGCAACAATTGGATTTCTTCCCTACCACAAGATACAACTACTTGTTTGTTTTTACTGTCTTGGAGAGTTAATTACTCTCCTACTCCAAGACACTAGCCTAAGCTAAGTTGGTGTATCAGAGCCCTAGAAATAAAAATGTTACTAGATGAATTTTACTTTAAGCGTTATTTTTTATTGGTTTTTGTTTAAGTCAAAAGATGCGGAGATGAAACTTGTGGTATGAAAACTCGACTCAAAATCACTAAAAATGCACGTAAGATGATTTAAACAATCTTTTTCTCTTCGATGAACTTCTAACTAAGAAAGAGTTTGAGAATGAAAATACTTTATAAACACAAATCTTTCTCAATCAAACAAATTAAAAGAAGAGCTTTTGTTCTTTCCAATGCACTCAAAACAAGACAACTAGTTATTTCACAAAAATTTCCCTTTTTCATTTCAAAGCATTCAATCACTACAAAAAACAAACCTTTTTCAAAAGAGATTTTTTATATTTTTATAAAACACTCAAAACTATGGAAATGACTAACTTTGAGATCTATAAACTATAAAAACCTATTTGAAGTCAAAGCCTACTAAATGTCTTTTTTAAGGATGTTTTACTTAGCTAGATGTAAGCTATGGACCAATTTATGCAGAATCACAAATCAATCAAGAACAACCAATTTTGTTTTCTTTTTGAAAATGAAAATCCAAACTTTCAAACACAAGCTTTTCGAAGTTTTGTAAAGAGAAAACTCAAAGCGGATTCCTCAACAAGGGGAGATTTCATAAATGGTCAGACTCATAAGAAGGTTGGTAGGCACTAAGGTGATCTGAAGTCCCTACAGCTTCTAAGCTCAGAGCCACTACACAACCAAAATGAAAAACAAGCCCAACAAGCAAAACTCCTAGGAATTTCACCTAAAACCCTAACACTAATGAAATCAACCTATGGAAAGCTTCTGACAAGTTATATGCAGGTCTGGGCAGTGGATAACAATTTCTAAACAAAAACTAAGCTGACTAACAAAGGAAATCTTAGGTTTTCAAAATCTTGACAGGGTTCGCAGGCCCACAGTTGACACAGGTGCGGTCCCGCTCTGTGCTAAAAGCAAAGGTGTGGATAGGTACGCACTGTGTCAAATGGCTAGGGTGCGGTCCTCTCCCAAAGCTATGAAAAACAAAAAATAACCCTGGATCTACAAACTCTACCCAATTTTACACACAACAAGCCAAAAATAGAAACAAAAACACAATTTCTCAAGTCAAAGTAAAAACAAGGAAAACAATCAAGTCCCCAGCAGTGTCGCCATTTTTTCAAACGGAATAAGTCGATCTTGCGGACAAGATAGACCTTCCTAGAATCTAAAGAAGACCTAATGACAAGCAAACCAACGAGACACTATCTTTCTCTAAATATGCTTTAATAAACAATGGGAAACAAGTGTTTTTAGGGCCTACCTTAGGTCCAACGCAAGTATTTGGATGCCCTCGCTCCTTCGATCCAAATGAGCTCCTTTGTCACGAATCTGCAAACACCAACAAGGCAAACAAATTAAATAACACCTGAAAAGCCAATTTCATAAAACATATTTAACATGAAAGTCAAGGAGTCCATGAAACAAATAACATGAGATACTTGTTGAGAAAAATTAGTTTGATTGTATTAATTCAAAAGAAGAAGAACTTTACAACCTTTGCCTTGACGTTGTACAAGCTCCTCGCAGGGTCCAGCAAGAAGTCTCCTCTACTTTGACAAGTTTCACTCACTCCCCAATGAAACCAAAAAGGTATGTGATCTCTCCTCTTAAGCTCAACTAGGAAGTCTTGATTTCACCAGCATTTACCCTCAAAAATGTTCAGCTTTTAACCCCTCGAGCAACCAGCCCAATGCCTGTATTTATAGTGCAATGGAGGGAGGTTACTAGGTCCTCCTTCAAAGGGATAAAGCCCTCCTTCAAAGGGATAGCTCCTCTCATCAAGGGATTAGCTCCTTCTCTTTTGGGATGCATGAACCACCTCAGAGCGAACAATCCACGTCAAAATTCCTTCTAGCATCCTCTAGAATTAACCCAAAGTGAGTTTTTTAAGATAAAACTTGTGCCTTTTGACTTTCACAGGGGTCTGCACCCACACCGTTAGGGACAGAGCGGGCAGGTCCGCAGTTTTTGTAAACAGAAGGTGCGGGACCGCAAGTGACAGTGAGAGAAAGTGCGGAACCAGAGTTTCATTGATTTTCAAAGTCTTTCTCCCATTTTCAAAGCTTGACTTGAAGAGCTGAGGTCTGAGACTTGCTTAGGAGGACAGTACAAGTGGTGATAGACCCATACTAACTGCAAATAATCATGGTGATGATATTTTTGTGTAACAGAATGTATTATTATTATGTGGTTTGATCATTGATAGACTAGATCTGAATACTGACACATATTTTATTCTGCAAATGTTATGATCTGGGTATGATTGAATTTTGAAATAGTTGTGAAGTGCCAAGTTAGTATTTGCAGATCTGTACATGGGTTCACTTTGGTAAAAGCGGATATACACACTATTTTGATTCATCAGAGTCACGTATACATTATGAAATGTGATATCTAAATGTGCAGTTGGTTCTAGTGGGTGTTGCAGAGTTTTGGATTCTGCTCTGTGTTCTGGTGACTGTGTTTTGATGACAGTATTATGAATGTTCAGTGGTGATTGTTTTTGAGATTCAATGTTTTTGATGGGTCCAGTATGAAAATTGGATTAAACATGGCCTTCATATATTGGTGTTGTGATCCAGGAGTATCCAGTTTGAAAATTTATGAAACGTGGTCCCTGGAGGAAGAGTGAAGGTTGGAGCCTTAAGTAGGCTGACACCTACGTACTAGTAAACATATCGGCCAGTACAAGAGCCAGAGGGTTGGATCTCCCTTCTAGTAGAAGCTAGAGAATGAGAGAATGTTGTAGCCTACTGCAGGTGGGTGCCTGCGTACTAGTCTGAGTCTGCGCCAATACAATATTGTAAACAGGTTTTCCTTATATTAAAAGGAAGACAGCAGCAGGCGGTTTTTGTCCCGCATTGGATTTCCACCTTACATCTTGGTGTTCATGTGTGTTTCTTATGTGTGATGATTTGTTCTGTTTTTACTACACCTGGTTACTATTTATATGGTTAATGAATTTATGATGCACTAATTAAAGATCAACATATGATGAATTAACTGAATCATAAGTTTGTTGGATATACACTAGCCACATTAAACACAGTTTCTTGTACACACGAGTTTGATTAACTGAAGTAGCGTATATGAATCTGATTATGGAAATGAAAAAATTATTGATTTGTTAATATTTTCCAACTCTCTTAGCTACGAGATTCATTGAAAAAGAAAAGTAGTGTAAATCATCTTAGGTGCATCTTTGTAGTGGTTGCGAGTCGAGTCTACACACCACCAGTTTCATCTCCACTACCTTTTGTCTTAAAGAAAAACCATAAAATTAACGCTTAAAGTAAAATCAACTTAGTAACTTTTATTTACTAGGGCTCTGAAACACCAATTTAGATCAGGCTAGTGTCTTGGAGTAGGAGAGTAATTAACTCTCCAAGATAGCAAAACCAAACAAGTAGCTTATCTTGTGATAGAATAAATCCAATTGTTTCATTTGTACTCTGGGAAAGCTCCTCTTAAAGGAGAAGCACGAGCTCGTGTCCGAACCAATGAGGGGATCAATCCTCCCTCGTTGGGAACGACGCCAGACACGCACGTATTACAAACGGTAAACCTCAGATTAACCATTGTCGAGGAGCCAGGGGTCACTTGTCGGTAAACCTTGGATTATTGTCAAGGAGCCGGCAAGGGGATTGAGCTTGATACTCTGCGCTTGCGTGCTGTCGGAGTGTAGACTGTTCCCCCAGGTGCGTTTGTTGCTATTGGTAACCTTAGTGACCATTATCTTTAGGATTCTACCAAGGTGACGGTGGAGGGAAGATCCCACTGTACCTGGAGCAGACGTCGGCTAGACTCACTTGGATTTTCCGGGGGGTTCACCTCACTCGAGACGGTTAAAGTGGAGGAACTTGTGCCGGTCTATTCATTAAGTAGGTTGCCGGGGTAACTGTTCCACCCACCACTTCTGTACTGAATCCGACGATGTTGGGTTTCATCTCCAACTAGCGTTTTTGGTCCGGAAGGCTACTGTTTGTTCTTGGGTTGACGCCCTAGATTCTTTAGGAGTGTGATTCAAATTTGTTTGGTTCTTTAGAGACTTTAGGTGGTTTGCTTTGAGATTTTACTTTGTTTGCGTGTGCAGTAGTTAAAAGTCTTTAACTGTGGTTGAATTACCGAGATAGTCCCCTGGATCTCAGGGCAAGTCTCCTGAAGTTGTCACCGTGGCCGATTTGTTGAGGAGGTCTCGTAGACTTCGAGGCCAACCTCTCGAAGAGGTTCCGAGTCATTACGAAGGTTTAAAGGTCCTTGTAACTC
The DNA here is from genome assembly GCA_031772625.1 of Pinus tabuliformis. Taxonomy (NCBI): domain Eukaryota; kingdom Viridiplantae; phylum Streptophyta; class Pinopsida; order Pinales; family Pinaceae; genus Pinus; species Pinus tabuliformis. The sequence continues at coordinate 738,273,793 of CM062807.1, forward strand.
CTAGTGGCAGTAAAGTAGGTTCACCTGAAGAAGGCGAATCGTCCTTGGTAGTCCATCCAGTTTACCAAAGTCTAGAAATAGGTTATAATCCCGAAGCTGTTGCAGTTTCTGAGCTTGCTGGTAGTTTTTCATCTACTAGTGATATAGGCGAAGAACCTGAAGTATCTGAACCTGTTACTCCAACTTCTAGTGCACCTGATTCACCTAGGGTAGAAAGAGTCATCACCGAAAATCTTCCTGCTGGTTTGATTGCTATTGAAGAACTTGCTCTAGAGGAAGAATTAGGCGTATCTATCCTTGAAGATCAACCTACTATTGATCTAAGAGAGCGTGAGTCTATCTTTTATAGTCCTCCTAGAAGTACTACTTGGTACCTTTCGTTAACCAATTATTTAGACAACTCAGGGATAAGTTTTTCTCCACCTCGAAATCCTTTTCCACCTAGAGGTATTTATACTCCTGTAAATATGTCTGGTCAGTCGTCCGTGTTCACTCAATCTCCTGAATATTTCTTGTATGGCGGTCCTTCTGTTCCTTCCGGGTATCAGTCACTTTCTGGTACTTTTGCGGGAGCATCTCTTCAACCCATTGAACATGGGTTATTAGCTGTAAACAATGTTAATAAGCCGTTGGGCATAGGAGACATTTACATGATGTGAGGTTCAGTTCCCGGTTCTCCACCTCAAGGTGGCCAATTACCGCCTGGGGGGCAGCCTCAATTAACGCCTGGGGGGCAACCTCAAGGTACACAAATTGTGTCTGGGGGGCAACCTCAAGGACAGTATGTACCCATAGTACAATACATTCCTCAAGGTCAACCCCAGCCTCAATATGTACCCCAAGGTCAACCTCAGTATCAGTATTTACCTCAAGGGTATCAACTTCAAGGTCAAGGTCAACCCCAGTATCAGTATTTACCCCAAGGTTATCAACCTCAAGGTCAATACTCGAGTCAAGGTTATCAACCACCTCAAGGTCAAGCTTATGTTCAAAGTATGGGAAATGTACCTGTCAATTATCAATCTTACCCTCAACCTGGTTATGGATCTCAGTATCCTCAACCTGTTATGGGTCAATACCCCGGAATGATAGTGTGGGATCCATCACAAGGTCAACAGGTGTTGCAGCCAAGTATACAGTTGTTACATCAAACTGGACAACCCGTAGTTTCCGGTTCACCCCAGCAACCGCAACCTGTCCAGTCAAATATTCAAACTTCTGTAACTTCGGTAGTTACTCAGCCGCTAATTGCACCTAGTACTCCATCTCAAACGACTGCCGCAACTACCGCAACATCTACCGCACTTACTTCTGGAGTATCGACAGCTCCGGTTTCTACTGTCTCTGCAACCACTCCTCAGACATCTTTACCGTTGTCGGGATCTATGATTCAAACCACGGTCCAGATGCCTGTAGGGAAGCCTGGTTTAAGTACTGTTGTAACAAGTCAACCACAATTCACTTATCAACAGTACCAGGGACAGTACCAATTCGGTCCTGCTGTCCAACAACCGATTTACCAGTATCAATCGTATCCTGGGTACACTTATCAACAACCTCAACAACCCCAGTACGGTCCGGTTAATCCTGGTTTTCCAGGAGGATACAATATCCCGAACGCGATTCCTATTCCTAGTTATCCTGGATATCCTCCTCCTGGAACTGGTATTGTGACCCAGAGTTTTAGAGATCCTAACCGGCAATTACCATTTATCGCAACTTTGGATTTACCCGACTTGACGTGCCTAACGAACGATCCAATCAATTATCTTTCGTTTTGGCCGCCAATGCCAAATAAGTTGCCCAGTGACATACCCAAGTTCGAAGGTAAGTCTGGAGAGGACCCGTCGAATCATGTGATGACTTACCACCTCTGGTGTGCCTCAAATTCCATCTCGGATGATTCGATCTGCTTACGTCTTTTCCAGCATACGCTCATTGGTCTCGCGGCCAAGTGGTACATTGAGTTACCACGGGCCTCTTTTTACAATTTTAGTCAGTTAGCTACCTCGTTCCTAACTCATTTTTAGTTGCCGGTCAGATACGATAATGGTACTGAGTTATTAACTTCATTAAAACAATTGACGTCCACTTATATTTCCGATCATATCCATGAATGGAGACGTCGAAGACGTTTAGTGAAAGTTTTTATCCCGGATCAAATCTTAGCTGAATGGTTTGTTAAATCATTATTACCGAAGATTACTGAAGACGTAGCTAAGGCCGGAGTAGTTACTGAGGAGCAAGTCATTGCTCAAGCCCAGTACCTTGACTTAGTTTACACTCAGTCGGGTACGTTGCACGAGAAGATCCCAGATCTTCCTAAGTCGAATCAAATCGCTGCTGCTCCTTCGGGGTCTCATGCTGCTAATGGCATGATTGGTATGGTGAATACTAAAAGTAAGAAGAAATCCTCAAAGAATTCTTCTCCAATAATAACCTTACCAGACTCCCCGACAGGAGAGTCTTCTCCTAAAATTACCGCCGACGTTCACGCTGTAGAGTCATCTACGGCTAAATCAAAAAACGGTGGTAAGAAGAAAGGCAAGAAGAAGGATAAAGCAGACAAGGCTCCAAAGGAGAAAAAAGAGAAGTCAGAATCTAACGACGAAAAGCGCAAACCTCGCTATCCTTGTTTAATTTGTGAAGAAGATCATTTCACAAGAGATTGCCCTCATCGGGCAGAGGTTGTGAAAATCGTTAAATGTTCCCCAACTCCTGCTGTTTTGAAAGATCCATTTCCAAAGCAGGAGAGTAAAATGATAGGTTCTTCCTCGAGTGCCAGTGAAGAACCCATATTGATGATGTCTCATGTACGGATTGTGACTTGATCACAAGATTATGGTAGTAAGAATCATGTTGATGGCAAAGAAGCAGAATCTTCTCATTCTAATCCATCAACCTCAGCTCCCGGTTCCGATCCACTACAGATCGAGAAACCTAACCCGGACTTGGTAATCAAACCGCCCGCCAAGGGTATACTTCGAAAGTCTGCTTTCAATCCACATGCGAGAGCAGCTCAGAATTATAACATTGTTGAGGATTTAGCTGTTTCACCCTCAGCAATGTCGGCTTTGGAAGTGCTGCAATCATGTCCAGCACAACGAAAATTACTCTTGTCGGCTATAGGAGCTGTTGATATTCAGGACCCGAAACTGATAATCTTTGATCTAGAAAATAGTACACCGCGTCTCCCTTATCAAATGGCTTTCCAGATCCCAGTGATAGTCAAAAACAGGCCAATTCATCGGACTGTAATTGATGAAGGAGCTTCTACGTGTATTATGTCGATTCAGTGTTGGAGATCGCTTGGTTCTCCTTCACTGAACCAATCCCCGACGATTCTTAAGGCATTTGATGGCCGTGGGTTCCATCCGTTTGGCATTCTATAGGATTTGCCTATAGGGGTTGAAGGAAAAACCGTTAGTCTGGATGTGGAGGTGGTTGATGCCCCTCTAGACTACAACCTTCTTTTGGGTCGCAGTTGGTCTTACGCTATGACAGCGGTCGTGTCATCGGTCTTCAGAGTTATAAAGTTTCCACACAATGGTAAGATCGTGACGATAGACCAGCTGGTTTACTTTTCATCCGACCCAGCCTCTTCAGAGAGTATCCAGCATGTCGGTAAAATGACTATCCCTTACAAGGATGTTGGTGTAGGATTAGTTAAAGATTCCGGTTTACTGGGAACTTTTCCTTTCCCTCCAATCAACGCAGATCCTTCATTTGCTTTCATTCATATGATTACTTCAGACACTATTATTTATGATGATCCTTGGATTGTCCCATCTGAATCTGAGATAGACTCATTTGGTGATGCCATGTCTTTGAGTCCATATGAAATTGCTTATGAAGCCGTGCAGTCTTTTACCGACTCGCGTTCAACCCAAATCGACCAAATGAATGTGGTCCGTGAGGAATCACTTTTCACATCAACCTCAGAACGGATAACATTTCCTGAAGTTGTGTCATCTGACGAACAACTTCACGAAATCCTAAGTGTAGACGATCTACCATGGGAAGATCTTCATCATAGATCTTCGTTTTTACCTGAGGCTGATGACTTTGAAAATGATTTTTCATAAATTTTTACAGCTGAATATGTCAAGGACGCTCAGAATCCCATGAAACATCCTGATTCAGAGTTGAATTTGGGAAACATTTCCCAAACTATTGCCATTGACATTTCAGTCAAAATCAGAATTATTGAGAACATTCATATAGGTGCCTCGTGTACAGATGACGAAATTCAAACATACAAGGTCCTATTTCAAGAATTTCGCGACGTGTTTGCCTGGTCCTATGAGGAAATGCCAGGAATTGATCCCTCCATTGTTGTTCATGAAATCAAGACTTACCCAGACGCTAAACCCGTTCGGTAACATCTGCGTTAGATACACCCTAGGAAAGCGGCTGCAATTAAAGCAGAAGTCGAGAAGCTGTTGAAAGCAGGTTTCATTTATCCGATCCCGTTAACGGATTGGGTATCGAATATTGTTCCGGTTAACAAAAAACAAGGAACAATAAGAATATGCATCGACTATAGGGATATAAATCGTGCTTGTCCAAAAGACAACTATCCCACGCCCTATATCGATCAAATAATTGATGATTGTGCCGACAGTGAAATATTTTCCTTTATGGACGGTTTTTCCGATTACAACCAAATCAATATTCTACCTGCCGATCAACCAAAAACGGCTTTCATTTGTCCCTGGGGGACATTTTCTTACTGCAAATTACCTTTTGGACTTAAGAATGTCGGAGCCACTTTCCAATGGGCAATGTCTTACGCGTTTCACGACATCAAACACATTGTGCAACCGTATCTCGATGATTTGCCTACTCATTCTTTACATCGAGCTGATCACCTTGTCCACTTACGTGCTATTTTTATGAGGTTTCGGCATTATCAAATTCGGTTGAACCCACACAAATGTGTCTTCTTCATAGAAGTGGGACAATTGCTAGGATTTGTCATTTCAAAAGCCAGTATCCGCGTCGATCCCTCGAAGGTCGAAGCTATCATCAAATTGCCTCCTCCTTCGAGTTTGGGCCAACTCCAAAGTTTGCAGGGGAAAGCAAACTTTTTACGTCGATTCATTCCTAACTACGCCGAGGTTACAAAGGGTTTCACCCAGTTGTTGAAACAAAATGCTCAATTCTCTTGGGATGAGATAGCTCAGAAGTCTTTTGATGCACTTAAGCATGCGTTGACCCATGCACCGTTGTTGCATCCTCCCAACTACAACCAGGACTACTTTTTGTATCTCGCCGCCTCCCACTCCACCATTGGAATGGTCTTAGTTCAGGAAGATGAATTCGGAATGGAACATGTGATATATTACCTCAGTCGGACATTGAATCCAACCGAGCTAAAGTACTCGCATGTGGAAAAGTTGGCACTGGCAGCCGTTCAAGCTGTCCAGCGATTTCGTCACTACATTCTTCTCCGTAAAACTATAGTGATTTCGGATTGCAACCCTATGATCTATATTCTGACTAAACAATTGCTAGGGGGCAAGTACTCCAAATGGATCATTATCCTGCAGGAGTTCAATTTGGAGTTCAAGAAATCCAAGTCTAAGAAATCCTTAGTCTTTGCAGAGTTAATGTGTGATTTCCCGCGTGCTGACACAGAAATAGTGGCAGAGGAGCCCATTGTGGACAAATCTTTGTTTCTTATCAGCACTTTAGATCCGTGGTATTGGGATATAATTGTCTATCTCTAGACCCAATCCTTTCGGCCTGAAATCTCAAATTCGGAGCGTCGGAAAATTCGATTCCAGTCCCAACAATACAAAATCATTGGAGATACTCTTTATCGTCGTGGGGCGGATATGATTTTTCGACATTGCTTAACTCATGGGGAAGCTGAGAGGGTTTTGAATGACTGTCACTCTAGAGCGTGTGGCGGTCATATGTCTGGGTATGCCACAGCCCAAAAGATATTGCGCGCTGGCTATTTTTGGCCGTCCTTGTTTAAAGACTGTATTATTGCGGTCCGAAAATGCCACAACTGTCAGGTGTTTGATCGAAAGATGCGCGCGCCACCTGCTCCTCTCCACCCTATAATTGCCGTTGGTCCTTTCGCCAAATGGGGTATCGACTTTATTACTTGTAACCCTCACTCGGCCGGGGGGCATGCGTATATCATCCTTGCGGTTGATTATTTTACTAAGTGGGCCGAGGCGATGCCTACATTCGAGGCAGACGGCAAGACAGCAGCAATTTTCGTATTCAATCACATTATTGCTAGGTTTGGTGTCCCACAAGCAATAATCACTGACCATGGGCGCCATTTTCAAAACATTATGATGAGAGAACTTACAGGCCAGCTTGGTTTACGTCATGATAGTTCTACTCCTTATTATCCCCAAGCGAATGGTCTGGTTGAGTCTATCAACAAAGTTCTAGTTATCATGATCCGACGGATCATTGGGATTCATCGGTCGAATTGGCACAACATGTTATTTTCAGCGCTTTGGGCATACCGAACCTCAGTGAAAACATCAATAGGGTTCACTCCTTTCCAACTAGTTTATGGTTTGGAAGTCGTGCTACCCATTGAATGTGAAATCCCGTCACTGCAAATGGCCATCGAATTACTCCCAGCTACTTCCGAAGAGGAGAAGCGTTTGTTATACTTAGCTAAATTAGATGAGACTCAACGTGAAGCTGCTTTAGCAATCGAGACTCACGCGAAACGAATGAAAGCTCAGTATGATCGGAATGTGACCCCTCGAAATTTTTCGGAAGGAGACCTAGTGTTGTTATATGATCAAGCTAATGATAAGTTAGGTGCTGGAAAATTCGTTCCTATGTGGCATGGGCCCTACATTGTCAAGCGCAAGCTAGCAAAAGGGGCCTATGAGCTGGTAGACTTTGACGGGGACTCTTTGGGTAAACCCAGAAATGGACTTTACCTAAAGAGGTATTATGCTTAAATGATGGGTATGGAGATTTTAGTTAGGTTAGGTTTTTCTTTCTAGCTGGTATGTTTGCTTAGTTTAGACAGTGTGTTTGGTTTAGACAAGTGTGCTTAGTTTAGAGAGTGTGTTTTTCGTCGTTATTCTGGCTTATCTTGGTTTTACTCTTGATATTGCAGATGTCGACGCCTCTCCAAACGTACATTGGATTTGCTGATGGTGCTTGTCGTAGTACACGGAATATCTCTTCCGCAGCTTGGGTTATCTATTCACCCTCTGACGAGTTAGTTTCTATGCATGGGGTGAGCCTCGGTCAAACAAAAAACAACATTGCAGAATACAGTGCAGTGATTGAATTATTATCTGAATCTATTTCATTTGGAATCGGAGTTTGATAGTGAGGTTAGATTTTGAACTCGTTGTATTACAACTTAATAGAGTCTATGCCATTAGAAATCCAGTGTTATTAAGATTGTTTTTGAGGGTGCGTCTCTTGGAACGTGAATTTGATTACATTGAATATCAGCATATTCCAAGGTCTTTAAATACATTAGCAGATGCAATGGCGTCTCGAATGTTAAATAGACATTTGTAACAATCATAAATGTAAATTTATAAACATTTCATCACGCATGTTTAACAAAATAAGCCGGTAATAATGATATATATATAGATAGGAGTGTGTCAAAAAATATACATCGTCTTCGATCATAGGTTGAAAAACACCTTATGATCGACAAAAATGATAAGTACAAAAATCAAAATGTCACATGTGTCTACAAATGACCATCCAATCACTGATGGTGCTCTCTATACGACACCACTGCACGAGCTACTCTACACAAAAACCTCCTAAAAGGTCCTGGGACTGTGACTACTTAACGCTAAAGTCTGATAGGAATATCATCTATAGTAGTCTCTGGTATACCCGCTGTCAGACGCTCTAGATCCTGCTCCAACTCAGCTAGTGTCTCTGCAGCCGCGTCCTATGGGGCCGGTGCCGGTGCAGCTGGATGTCTCCTATGAAAAGCCCGGAGATTGGCCGGACGCCGTGGGCCTACATCTGCATTTTGAAAATTTTTGCTGTCAGTTTTGAGACGATATATAAAAAACAAAAAAATAGATAATTTAAAAACTTGTGAAAAATGAAGTACCTCTGTCGTCCCATTGTTCTCCCTGTGAAAGAACCATGTCCGGATCATTGCGAAAATCCATTCCGGCATAAGGAAAATCCTGAATCGCAAAGACCTGGCTCTCCAACCAGTGAAAGTAACCCGCAGGAAATTGGACAACTCCCGCTCCCTCATCAGGATGCCGGGCCATTACCAAAACCCACCGCGTCAACTTAGGCTCCTGAGGAGGCCCAACTGGAACAGTAAGATGCTGGGGGATCAGCATTGGAACTCTCTCTAGGGCAAAACTCACAACTAAAGGCCCATATCCAAAGGTCTTCAATTGTCTGTTCTTTGCCCTAGTCAGTTGGCCTTTCATATTGGCCAACACAGCATCGCACGAGTTGAAAATGGTGCCTCGAAAGAAATCTATAGCCATCCGCATTTGGCAACCAGTGGCTATGTGCAAAGCGGCAACACCGCAAAGTCTGGTAACTGTAAAGGCAATTACCATAAGTTCAGGTCGGGATATGTATTTGATTTCGATCCCCTTCTCCTGGTTTTGATTGTTGCACCACTCTAGCCGGAGACTAGAAAGGGATTGGCCACCCGGCCTAGTCCCGAATAGAGACAGTTGCTCGCCCCTGTTAGGAAAGCCAGTGAGAAAATATATGTCAGAGGACTCTATCTCGAGCTGGTGTTCTCCGATGTAGAAACATTGATCCTGAATGTTCCACCTTTCAACCAGCCACTCTAAGAATGGCACCTGGGCCCTCATGCCAGGTATGGCCCAGTACTTGTAGAGACCGCATGCCTTTAAAGCATCAACGGAAGGTTGATGACCTATTGTGGCTAAATCGACATCTTCGTTTTCTCTTTCGCGCCAATCTAGCATGGTGGGTAATCTACACACCAAAAAACATTGATTAGAATTCATTAAATCAAATTTTGATGGTTAGGTTTTGAGTTTGGATTTTGAAAATCCGCTTTGCGCGGAGTACGCACCCCGCGTTCAGGAAACAGAGCGTGGGTATGCAGCTGTTCTGAAGATGGGCTACGTACTCCGACCATTTTCCCATATACGAAAATGTCGGGGTACGCAGGTCACCCATAGGGCACCTGCGTACCCCGAAAAGCGGACCCTAAAACCCCAAACCCTCCAAAAAATCAAACTAAAACTTAAAATGGAATTCTAAACGGATGAAATTGAAGAGGAGGATGTTGTGAAATACCTGAAAGAGACGGCGCTCTATTCCGACGATCGAATTCTCCGCAAAGTCCACGAGAAGTTTCTTGTCAAAAGCCCTTTTCTCACCCTCAACAGTAAAATGGTAAAAATGACATGGTAAAAAGTCTTTTTATAGGTTTTTTGGATAACTGAATGCTAAGTTTGTTTATTTTTCACCATGAAAGGATATTTTCAATGTATTTTTGCCCATCTTAAACAGGTATGAGTAATGTGTTGTTTTTGTGCAGGACAAAAGGACTTTAGGGTAAAATCATCATTTTTCACGAACCAAGACATCAGAGTCATCTTTTAAGCCCTTTTCTGACTCCTAAAACATGAAAAGATTGCCGAGCGTTTCTTTTACACTCGTTAAAATGGAATTAAAAGACGGTCCTCTTATAGCCCTTTTCTGACCGTAAAAACAAGAAAAGATTGCCGGATTTTTGTCGTTTCAAATTCGATACTGGAAATAAAACGACATGCCTTTGATCGCTTTTTACTTTTCAGGTCAAAGGCATTAATCATGAAAGTACTCCTTGGTCGCAAGATCAAGCGGTTCTCTCAGGTATTATTTTATATTTTTTCGGGCTTGAGAGACACAAATTTACGAAAAAGTTCACCTTGGAGTATTCTTTAGTTTTTTCAGACTCTCTAAAATTGAAAAATGCCGAGTTTCTCCTATACTGGACTCGTTAAAATTTCACAGTAAAGGACCTGTTCAATTACAAATAGGAACAGACCACTCCTTCTTAGGGTCTGAAACTAAACTAAGTTGGACTCATCCGAAGGATGAGCTTATAATCAAGCATATGTTATCCTCCTCAAGCTTGTAAAAAATAAAGAGGTACTTGCCAGAAATGGTGGGGGAAAAGAGAGAAGAATGAACCTATTTGTTATCCTTTGTTACAGAAGAACCTTATCACCGCTCTTGAACACGACACTTTTCATTCACCTGGGTTGGGAAATCCTTTGCCTTAAAGCTGATAAAACCACTTTGAAAGTCTTCAACCGTTTCTGGGTATTAACTTTGGGTCAATCGTCACCAAGCCATTTGTTGTGTTGTTATGTGTTCAAGAAGTCTCTGCAAATAAACCATTCATATGCAAAATACTTGTCATCCATTTGACCATCCCTGAGTCAATCCTTACAGCAACATTTCTTCAACTTGAACTATGATTTCGTGTTGTGGGCTTGCCTGCAACGGGTCGCTTTCTATCGACATCAACACATTATCTAGAAATATGACTTAGAAATCGTCAGTACCTTGAAGTCTGCATGCATCAATGGCAGGTTTCTCTCCTTTGACGATAGTTTACATCATTGACTTTTGATCGAAGGATTCCGTGACGTGTTCGACATCAACCCATTCATTCACATTTCATGGATTGTACTGGGTACTTTGAGAACCATTGACATCACTAGTGGTCTCTCTCACACTTGTTAACAGTTTACATCATCGACTGGTAATCAAGTGGTTTCTACCATGTTCGACATCAACTCATTTATTCGCATGGATAGAATCGTACCAATTCAGGAAGTAGAGATGAAGACCCTGGATCTAGTTTCCACCATCCAGGCTGCGAGGAGTTTTGTATTCATTATATAGTAGACTAATCATAAACAGATGGCTGCGTCCATAATGTGTCTACAAAAGTCTATGATTGTGATGTACTGCAAAATCATTCTTGTATCAGAGCAGTAGTTAGATTGTTAGTTAAAGTTTTCAATCTGAGTATGGGAATGCCTACCTCAGCAATGATATCATCTTATATATGTATTTTGTGTTGAATATTTGCAGGTTCTGACTGGGCTCTCCGCAAGATACTCCTTGAAATAATAAAGTACTTCACCCTTCCTAGATCATATAAAACCCTAATCTACTACAGGCTTCGCACTTTAGGGGGCAATCTGTTACACTAAAATTTGTCACCATGACTATTTGCAGTTAGTATGGCTCCATCAACTGTCATACTATCCTCCTTGGCAAGTCTCATGCCTCTGCTCTTCATGTCAAACTTCAAGAAAGAGAGAAAGTCATTAAAAATCTATATATCTCTGGGTACGCAGTTTCTCTTAGCCTTACCTACGTGTACGCATTCCAAGTTCACAATACCTGTGTACTTGTACGCTCTGTATGTAAAGCAATGGGTGCGTACTCCTGTAAAGGTCAAAAGGCGCAAGTTTCACTCCAAAAAAGTTACTTGTGGTCATTTCTAGAGCATTCTAGAAGCTTGTTCGACGTGTATGAAGCGCCTCCAGATGGTTCATGTATCCCTACCAAAGAGGAACTTATCCCATCAAGAGGGGAGCTATCCCATCCAAAGAGGGGCTTATCCCATTGATGGTGGACCTGAATAACTTCCTCTAGAGCACTATAAATACAGGCATTGGGCCAAAGGGAGGGGAGGTTGAAAGCTGAACATTCCTAAGGGTAGATGCTGCTGGAATTAGGACTTCCTTGTAGAATCTTGTGAGGAGAGATTACCATCTTTGCTTGTTCTATTTGGAAGTGGGTGAGCTGATCAGAGTAAGGGAGAACTCTTGTGGACCCTGGGAGGGACCTGCACAACACCAAGGATCAGGTTGTAATGGTTCCTTTTGTTACCTTTTAATACAAATTAGTCCATTCTTCTCAACAATTTGTTATTTATGAGTTGTTTCATATACTCCTTGGTCTATATGTTAAATATGTTTTATTTTATGTGATATTCAGGTGCTATTTAATCGTTTGATTGTTAGTGAATGCAGGTTTCGAAGAGAAGGAGGAGCTCATCCGGATCAACGAAGCTGGACTACTACAACAGCGTTGGATTATAGGTAGGATCTAAACACTTGATTTCTCATATTGTAAAGGCATATTTAGGGAAGGATTGCTCTTATTTGTCTTGTTTGTCACTAGAAAGTCTTAGGCTTCTAGGGAGGTCGGTTGTGTCCGCACTAACGACTCTTTCTGCATGACAATGGGTAGATAGAGATCATCAACAGGATGATAGTGCACATACTCTACATGTACAACTCCAAGCATCCACGAACCTGGGATGACATCCTTCCCTATGTGTAACACAACTATAATAGAGCTCTCCATAGCTTGATTAGTGACAATCCCTTTCAAGTGGTCCTGGGATTTTAGCTATTATGTCTGTTGGATGTCACCATGAGGCTGGATGTTGCCATGCCTCATGCGACTACACAGTCAAAATCCACATGTACAATCTAAGGATGATAAATAAACTATGTTTATTAAGTGCATACAACACATCTTCCAGTAGGATCACGATATATTATAGAAGTCCAATGCTAAGTACAAGTAGCAACATGATTAACATCGGGTGCCACATAATGTTCAGGTGGGTGACAAAGTTTGGTTGCATTTCCAGACAGAACTCCTTACCAAAGCCCTTTAGAAGCTTAGACCCCTCTAATATGAGTCTTGTGCCATCACCAAGGTTGTGCGAGACAATTCTTTTGAGCTCAACATTCCCCCATTCCTTGTATTACACCCAGCATTCAATATAGACCGCCTTTGGCCATACTTTCCACCATTACTAAACACATCAGACATTGTAGAAAAACTCACACCCACAAAGCTAAAACAGAACTGCATGGAACATGCCACAACTGATCGGATCATGGATACAAAAATCAAGAACACTCACCAACAAAATATACAACTCTATTGGGTTGTCAAATATTACCAACTCCTAAACCAAGGCAAGTGGCTCACCAGGGACCAAGTTTATTAGAAGTTTCCCCATCTCATGGAGCCACTCAACACAATGGAGAGCATTGCTTCCTAAGGGGGATGACTAATCCAAGGGGATATTGGTGGCCACCCACTTATTCCAATTAGACCCCCACCATTGTTTCTTTTAGTTTCCTTAACTGTAACAAAGTTTACATTTTTTGGTAGTGTTTCAGGTCCTAAACTTCCAGAGCTGTTTTCAAGCCCTAAATGACGATTTTTTTGGAAAACGTGAAAATATTAAAACCATGATGGGGGCTTGTAGTCGAAAATTGTATTTCTCAAATAGATCTTTCTAACGAGGTATCGTACACATCAAAAGAAGATCGTATGCCAAAGTTACAACCCTGGGAAGTTGATGTACCAATTTACCGCAATGCGCCTCACATACTTTTGGCACTTCATCTCATAGGGTTAGTTTTTTGGATGTTTAGTATTTTTAATTGTTTCTCAATAATAAATAAGCCTTTGAGCCTCATTGTAACACATTTAAGAAGGTATGTAGCTGCCACATCTCTTCTCGGAGATAAGCTATCATCGCCTCATCTAGTTTATTTCCATTCTGCATGTAAATAGTTTTCAGTACTTTGTTATTAATGAAATTGAAGTTCTATTTTCACTGTACCTCTATGTTTCTATTCATATCTATATTTCATTTCTTTCCTTCATAAATCTAGATTATATCTACGATTGGTGGTGTAAAATCTAGTTGTTAGGTTACATATAATACATAAATCTCTCACATAAACCAAATAAAAGTCAGCAGGACTATGTTTCTAGAAGATATTTTCATTACCAAGGTAAGGATTCAATTACAAATTTCCTTGAATTGCCTTATTGTCTACATAAATTTAGATATTACTTGCAACTCATCCAATTCTTTTGCTATGAAATAATTTTGAACAATGTTAATTAATTGCTCCTTTGAGGGGTTAGGGATTGCATCTACTAGATTAGCGTGCTTCCAACATTTCAACAAAGTTCTTGTTTCCAATTTTCTCAAGTCTACCTCATCAGAGAAATTTTGAGGTTGAAAATGGGCCTCCTAAGGAATATTACAAAATAATAGTGAAAATAATAAAATAAGATTAGATTACATCATCAAATTTTAGAGGGAAAAAAGAAAAAAAAAACCATTTTTTCAACTTGTATTTTAAACTTATTTTCCTATGTTTTTACTCAAATTTTGAGTAGGAGCACTCTTTGGATCCATAATTTTATTCCTCACCCAAGGAGTACCCATGGTACATACTTTGGATGGACCTTGCTACATGAAAAATGAGAAATATATGAAGAAATGTGATTGCAATCACATTTCTTCATGTATTTCTCATTTTTCATGTAGTAGGGTCTAATAAAAGTATGCAACATGGGTACTCGGTCGAGGAATTAATTTCCACATCCAATTAGTGCTCCTACTCGAAATTTGAGTAAGAACATAGGGAGATAAGTTTAAAATATGAGTTGAGCAATCACGTTTTTCCATGTATTTCTCATTTTCGTGTAGCAAGGTCCATTGAAAGTATGCAAAATGGGTACTCCTTTGATGAGGAGTTAAATTATGCATCCAATGAGTGATGTCGCTTGAAATTTGAGTAAAAATGCAAGGATATTTTTTTAAAATACGTGTTGAAAAAAGTAGTTTTTTCTATTTTTCTATTTTTTAATATTTTTACTTTTTTACGCCAAAAATGGTGGATCATCCCCCATGGTTTACATCATCATCTTGAATCCTATTGGTGCTTATAAAGTTGATTTTGGTTGTACATTTTTTTTTTGAAGCCTATTTTAGACCTCAAAATTTCTCTAATGTTTTCTTACATTCAACAACATGGTCAATTTTCAACCACTCTAGTTTTCTCTCATCAACCAAAACCACTGCATAACCCTTCTTGATTGAGAATTTTTTTTGAAAGTTGGTAACACAACATGATATTTATGTAGGGAAAAATTCTTTGGGTTTCCGAAGTAGTAGCCGACCTTCAAAAACTCAATACACAATACCCCAACAACCCTACAATTTCCAACATCATCATTCCAAAGGTCAGGTTAAGCGCCAAATTCTTGAAGTTGTTAGTTCAAGTTAGCGCTCCAAATTTTCCATATTTGGAACAAATTCAACCCTCCAAGTTTGGCTCTGGGCCTGATGTGGGTTAGTTCTAACTTGTACCTTAGGTTGGCCATCCATAATTAAAAAGCATACACACACATTCCACACACCCTAATTTCAAACCATTGATCCACCATAATTTCTATGATCTAGATTTTCTACATGTATAAAAATTAGTCATGGTCAAGTTGTAGGATAAACATGGCATAATGTTTTCCAAAAGAGAACAAAGAGATGATGGCTCCCCTCCCCCCTCTCTCGCTCACACACACACACACACACACATATATGTATGTATGTATGTTAATGTCTTTCATACTATAAATCTAATTTGCTTGCTAATGTAAGAGAACTCCTTCCACAGGTCTTGGTAACAACAATGCGCATCTGTAACATTGCTAGTATGGTTTTCAATGACGATAAAATATTCTTCTCCATTCTACATGTGTTTTCATGTTGTTGATTTGATATAATTTTATCGAGTTGAACTCTCTTTCCAATAGAATGAAGAAAAATCTGCCATACTTTATTGAGCATTTTTACTTCTTCGAACTTGTACATGCAATAGTCACCCCAAAAGTCCCTTGATCTATTGAACAAGGTACAAACCAAAACATTGAAAATTAAACCAATATGAAGAAATGTAATTTTTATCAAATTAAAAAAAATTCCTATCTCTCCTCCAAATAGACCATTGAAAATCCATCCAATCATCACTTCGCTTCACTAGAATTACATATAAGAAATCATGTTGTCTTTTGATTATTAGAATATCCAGAAAGTTTTGTGCCACAAATAATGATTAATACAAATCCTATTTCTCTATTCATATTCATCTATTCCTTTAGGGTGGCCTGATTATTTTCATGAAAAACAAAGTCATCATCTTGGTAGGTAGATATCATAGTTGGATTCTTGCCATAATCAAATTGAAAAGTTCCTATAGAAGTGTTTAATTTATTGTTGTTTCCATACTTCTCATTTCTACTTTATTTATAGTTTCTAGTAGAAGACACGTTTAATCTCTCAATAATTCCAGGGTTATGCATTGACATATTACATAGGTAGCTACTATTAGGGTTCCAACTACAATTGCTACCATTGCTACTTGTTGCAAGCATAGTTCTAGAGTCAAATATGTTCACGTTGTCATTGCTTTCCACTTCATCATCATGATTTTTTTGAAATTTATTATCAATGATAATTGTTTTTATATATTCCCTCCTAACCCACTGGTGGTCATGAGGCTTTAGACCACTTGCAATTCTGGAGCCTTGAGAACCATAAAATCTCAACATAATGAAACATGTGCAAGAAACAAACACTAAGTCAATTCAATGAGTCGATAAAACCAATTCATGTCACTTGTACAGTTTCCATTTCCCCATTCTTGATCATCATTACAAATCAAGACATCTCACACTATAAATGGTAATACAATTGAATCTCCAATACTATTGGTCAAGCGTTGGGAATGGGTCCTTGAAAACAACTTTCAAGTACATGTGAAAGTTGGAAAAACTCATAGTAAAAATTGTGTTGTGTATTTCCAAAATTTGTTGTAATTGTTTTCAAGAACAATACTTTCTACCCCTGTAATAAACTCCAACATCCTTCCTTTATTCATTAAAAATTTTCTTTGTCAAAATTTTCCAATCTTGAAGAATGGATGATTGTTACAAGAAACAAGACATATATAACATGTCATTCACTACTAAAAATATCACCACTGTCTTTTGTTCCTATTCTATCATTGCAACTTCCAACTAAGAACACCAGAAAAGGATTTGTGTCACAACTCATAATGTGACTACATGATTTTGTGTTTATATCACCTCTCCATGGGCCACAGATCCATTCACATCCAATTGCACTCCACAAGGTATCAATGTTTACAATTTCTCTAGCGTTGGAACCTTGAATTCAAAATAGTAAGCCACCTTCAACACAGATACATGACATCATGTGT
Organism: Pinus tabuliformis; assembly: GCA_031772625.1. Lineage (NCBI taxonomy): Eukaryota > Viridiplantae > Streptophyta > Pinopsida > Pinales > Pinaceae > Pinus > Pinus tabuliformis. Next base: position 738,290,883 of record CM062807.1, read on the forward strand.
ATGAATCCACATTCTAGGTATTTTATTCTTGATGGCATTTGAGCCAAAAATATCTTAGGTCATCCAAACAAGAGTAATATTGTTGATAATTTATTTGATGAAGGATTCAACTACACTAAGACATTTGATTAGCCCCTCGATAACTGAGTAGTGTAGTTGAGACTTTCTTATCCTTAATATTTCTTCTTTAATGACCCAAGTTCCTCCTTCACACTACTAACACTTGTGGAATCAATATTAGATCACTAATTCACTTTAATTTTTGAGCCAACCACACCATTAAGTGCAAGGTTTTCTATTTTTGGCGTTGATGTTAATAGGGTCTTGGTGTTGTTCATCATAGGCCTTATGTCTACCTTATGATGATTAGTGGTTCACAGGATGCGAGATGAGTGTTTGGCTTGTTGGTATTGTTGGTTGGCATTGATGTCAACTTGGTTGTGGCATGACTTAGTGGGGGTGATTTGGAGGCTGAGTAAGATGTTGCTGCTACAGGTGGTTGGATTGCTGCTACAAGTGTTACATATGCTTCTACATGTGATGGAAGCATTGGAATTGTTGCTACATGTGTTTGGATGTCATTGCATGTGTTGGAGATGTTGCTACAGGTGTTGGAAGTGATTTGGCTTGGTTTATGTTGGCTTGTTTTATGTCAGATGTTTTGGAGTTGAGTTGTTTTCAATTTTGTTTGATCACTGTCTCTGGTTTCCTTGCACATATTTCATATTTCATGAGTAGAGTATTACCACGCTACATGTATTCTTGGTATTATCATTACCATGGTATTGGTATGTGTGTGGAGTAGGTTGGTGTGTGATATTACCTTGGTTCATATAGTCTTGGTATTGACATAAACATGGTATTTTCCCATGGTATTGTTTTGGAGATTACCATGGTATATGAGTTTGTGGTATTGGTATAAACATGGCATTTACCTATGGTATTGACTTGGATATTACCATAGTACAGGGGTCCATGCTATTGGCATAACCATGATATTTACCTGTGGTATTGACTTGGAGATTTCCATGGTACAAGGTTCTGTGGTATTGGCATAATCATGGCATATACCCATGGAATTGACGTGGATATTACCATGGTACAGTTGTCATCCAAACAAGAGTAAGACTGTTGAAAATTTATTTGATGAAGGATTCAACTGCACTAGGAAAGTTGGTTAACCCCTTAATAACTAAGTAGTGTAGTTGAGACCTTCTTATCCTTCTTATTGCTTATTTAATGCCCCAAATTTCTCCTTCACACTAATAAACTTATGGAATTAGTATTATATCACTAATTCACTTTAATTTTTGAGTCAACCATACCACTAAGTGCAAGGCTTTTTGTTGTTGGCATTGATGTCAACAGGGTCTTGGTGGTGTTCATCATATGCATTATTTCTAGCTGATGATGATTAGTGGTCCTCATGATGTGAGATGTGTGTTTGACTTGTTGTTATTGTTAGTTGTGTTATAGCCTAAATCTACCTCAGGCTGAGAAAGGCAGGTCTAGGGTAACATCAAACCATCCTTAACCTAGTAGTTAGCCCTACCAGGTCAGGAGAGGGCTCTCTCCTTGTCAATCTCAAAGAAAATATGGCAAGTAAGGCTTGAGATGACTGTTATGAATACTAATTTTAGGCTAGGTATACGCTCAGAGGATTTTTATTGATTTTAATGGTTGGTTGCTAGATCAGATGAGGAAGGTGGCTTTGGGTCCAGGAAATCAACTCAGATTTGCAGAGGTTTCTGGGGGGGCGAGGTAGGCAAGTGTTTTAGCACTTTGAAATGAATGTGATGGTGAGTCTAAAGATTGGTGAGGAGTTGGAGAGGGGATGTAAGGTTCATGAGTCCTCTTCAAACAGTAGAAAACATTTAGAACTAAATAAAACCCCAAGGCAGAGCACTGAACATCAATGGATTCCACCCTTTAATCTTGATTCATTTCGTTATGTAGAAAAAGAGAGATGATGGTACATATACACATAAGATAAACTAAGTAACAGAGGAGAAAACAATGCTAATTCACATTACCACAAGAATCCCACAAAATGATGCAAAACCTTGGTTCATTTCCTTGCCAAACTGTAGAAGTGATTTACAATAGTTCTCAATGCATCCACAAGAGTCCAACCTTGACAATTGACTAGGTAAGTACAAGATATAGGCATCAAACCACCTATGCTAGCCATCAGGGGTTGAATCCATTAGTCAAGGAGCTGTTTCAACAAGATATAAACTAGGAACTGAATAATTGGCAGTGGAACAGCTTGCCTCTAAAACTATGGAAACTGATTCATTCATCCTCAAACCAACTCTAACTGATGTATCTACCTCCTCAAGTCATTTTTCATCATATTTTTCATCATAGTACATGAAGTTACATCATATTACATCATTAATTGACCAAGAGAGAAGAAAAAGTCAAATTGACAGTAAATTGGGCAAAACTGTCAAAATTTTCTCCTATGCGTAGCGCCCCTGATCCTATGTGTAACACTTTTTCAAGGCCAGTTTTGGAAGGCTTCCCAAAGTCCAAATCAGGTGAAGAATAGCTCATTGGAAATCTTGGTGAGTCTACTTTCTAGGAAAAATTGAATTTTTTTATTTGGAGTCCATTTTCCCCTCCAAAAATGAAATCTCCCAAGACTGCTTCCTGTGTGTCAAAAAAGTGGCAGAGAGGGCACCTTTTGGGTGTTTTTCGCCCTTCTGGAGGTCTAGAACTTGTCAAAATTTCTCCATTTTTGAGCATGCATAACTTTTCATGCTGATTCCAAAAATGTAAACTTTTTTGCAAATGGAGGCCCCCATCAAAAGCATAGCACCAGTGGTGCTATGTACCTATTGGAAAAACCTGCTTTTTACATAAAAAAAAATTAAAAATGACAAAAAATGCTCCAAATTCCTTGAAATTTGGCATGAGTGATCCTTTTTAGGTGCTTTGCTGGGCCAATGATGCTTCAGCCAAGATCATGAGTTTATCATGCTCTTTCTTTGCTCCTTAAGGCCTTCCATGGAATTATCACCAAGGGTTTCTTCCTCCATTTCATACTCATTGTCCATCTCCATTGTTTTCCCTTGGTTTTGAAAAATGTGGTTGTATATGGATGTTTTATGGATAATAGTGTGGAAATAAGGTGAAGGAATGAAATGGTTAGTGTGTGTGTGAAAATGTATGATGAACAAAGTTTAGGGATGAGTAGGGTTTTAGGGAGAGTGGGTAGAGTTTGATGATGTGAGTAGGGTTTGGAGAGTGTAGAGTTTTGGAAATTATATGTGGAGAATGGGATTAAGGGGAAAATGTATGAGGGGAATGGAATTAAGGGGATAGGGTATACGACCACAAGTGCAATGAAAAAAACTAGGGTTTTACCCTAGAAGCTAGGGTTTTATTTTGAAGAACAAAAAACACCAATATTAGTAAACAAACCCTAACACACAAGATAGGATTCATGTACTTGTTTAGAGGGAGAAGTTTAAGTTTTGAGGCAAAATGGTAAAATTTGCAACAATTTGTAGCCCAACTTCTAGGTGTGTAGCGAACTCACCTAGTTTCGCAGTGCACTTTGTATGCATAGTGCCCGAACAAAACTCAGTGTAAAACTTGCACGAGGTACGTAGCGCTAATTCTATGCGTAGTGCCAGCTGACAGGTGCATAGTTCTTTTTGCAGGACAATTTTGGAGGCCTTCCCAGTGTCCCAATTGGGCGTGTGATAGCTAGTTGGAAAGCTTATTGAGAATAATTTACGACACAACTTGAATTTTTCAATTTGGAGTTCAATGCTCTGTCGAAACTCAAATCTCCCAAGACTGGTCAAAATGTGAAAAATGAGGCTGCCTAAATGCAGAGTACTGTTGCAGTGAACTTTTGAAGGTCTTCCTCAACTCCTAATTGAGCTCATGATAGCTCATTGGAAAGATATTTGTGTGTAGTTATCATTTAACTCATCAAAAAAGTCATTTGGCCAACTAAGCTAGGCGAAATCTTGATTTTCCCAAGGTCACTCCAAAGGTGCAGTAATTCTCCTAAGGCAACTATATTTTTGACATTTCTTTAAAACCATGACACCTGTGTAAAAAGTGAAGGAGGTTTTTCTTCCTTGGACTATTACAGAAAAAAAAAATCTCTCATTTCTGTTAAATTCATCTTCTATTTCTCAAAAACATCATTTTAGTAAAACCTACCTTGATGTGTGGAACAGGGGATTTATCAAAATGAAGGGAAATGAATGGGATAAGGAGCTTCTAAATTCTTGAGAAAATTTTTGGAAGTAGGGAGGGATGTTAGGAAATAGGGGAAAGTGGAATTTCAAATATTGAGTGAGGGGAAGGCACTCAAAAGGGAAAAACACAGCCCTAGCCTAGAAAATTGTCAAATTGTAGCAAGAAACTAGGGTTTGTGGCAAAATGAGGAATTTGAGGGATATCGGTGATGAGAAGTGTTTAATAAGGTACATTAAGGATAGGGGAATGTGTATGAACATTAGGATGCAAGTTTTGTTGATGATTCGACCATCCAACAGAAATTACCTTCAAAACCCTAGGAGAGGGAAATGAGCCTTACCCAAGTACAACTGAAGCACGAACAAGGTGTAAAATGACCTATTGGAACCTAAAATGATGATGACCACTCTTTGAATGATGGTACACTCAGCTGAATGGTGACATGGACCGACATTTGGAAAACTTTGGAAGGAGTGAAAACAAACCCTAGACCTAATACCTAGTGACCAAATTTTACTTGAAAACTCACTGAAATGACAAAATTTGACTTTGGAAGCCTAAAATCACTTTGCAAGATCATATTTGATCACTGGAGGAAGGCTTCAAAGACTGACACTAACGTTGGCTCCAATAGGGATGGTAGCTCCTAGGAGGTGCCAAGAATCACAGATCTTTGGGAGAGTAGACCAGTGCCTTATCCATTGGATAATATGGAATCAATATCTGGGCAACAAAAGCACAAGACTCAAGACTCAAGACTCAAGACTCATAACTGAAATGACTAAGAACTGAGGCTAACTCAAAACTGAAACAAGACACTCAAAAGCTGAAACTAGACACTCAGCTGAAACTAGATGATTGAAAATTGACACCTTGACGACATAAACTGACTTGAAACTGACTCAATACTAAAACACAACTGACGAACTAGAAAATATGCTCAAAATGGAGCTTATTCAATAAAACCTAATCTAAATGTTCCTTTCATCACCTGATCAAGTGAAATGAAACAACCAATACAACCAAGTAAGCATTCTGGCTATTGTTTGCATTCTTCACAAGTGCTTGCTTATGAACAACAACAAAGAACTACTGAAAGGCAACTCCCATGAAAATTTGTAAACAGATCCGTTGAATAATATGGATTCTCTATCCAACTCCAAAAACACTGCATAAGGATTTTGAAATTCATGCACACTGTGACTTAGCTCATCCAATGGATTACTTTTCTTCTCCTCGTACCATGAATGCAAACTTTCATCTGAGCATTATGACAAGACTCCTATTGATAATGACAAAGAAACTGGTTGTCGGATCAAGTTTGTATCAGTACATGTTTCAAGCTCATAGGTAGCTAATGGAGAAAGACTTTGATTGCAGACATCATCCAACACATCAACTATTGGATCGTGAAGAACTTGAAAAGACTACTGCAACCCATTTTCTATTGGTTCCGATGAGATTACATGATTTCCTACAGGCTGCTCATTTGAAGATATACTATGCAATTTTCCCTTCAAAAACTGAAATTATGCAAAACAAAATGGTACAGAATCATCTCGAATCATTTGATCATATGGTCCAGCTTCCAAGTCTTCATTTGCAACTTGACAATCAATGGCATTCAGAGGCTGTAACTCTGGATATGAAAAGTCTTGAACAAGGTTTTAATTACCCTCAAGATGGTCCAGATCAGGACTTGTTGACAGTTGATTTCTGATTGCATGAAAATTGTCTCTGATGAACTGAAACGAAGCAAAACAAAAAGGCAAAGATCCTTCACTTACTTCAAAAAATTTTGCACTTTCCTCCTCACTTTCATAGCTGATATGTAACGGTTGATCATTGTATTCAAGCTACTGAAACTGAACTTCCTCCTTCCACAAACTAGCTGTTGATTTGTCTGCAAGAGTAGCTTCTGTTTGGAGAAAATAATCATCATCATATTGATCAAACTGAGGCAAATCATCAGTATAAAATACATCATCAATCATACATGTCATATCAATAGATCTCTCTTCTCCAAGATGATCTATAAAACAATCATTATCAGATCTGTGACAATTGGGATAAGAAAGAAAATGTTTTGGATCAACCTCTTGTTCTTCTTCAATCAACGAGCCATGGTCTTGAACATCATACTCATTCCTCGTGGTGATCTTTTGCATCATCTCTTCCACTGTGCTTACCAAAATGTCGAGATTAACCTCTAAAGATGTCGATTCCTCTGGATCTATGTTCTTCCTCTCTTCTTCCTTCAACTTTGCCCTTCTGATCAGCAAATTAGCCTCTAAATCTACTGCACTATTCTGCATCTCTTCAAGTGTTGCAAGGTTTCTTTCTCTCAGCTGAAACTCCATTTTCGGATCGAAGGCATCCGGGTAGTTTGAGAGAGCGGATCCAGGAGGAGGTCTTATTAACAGGCATCGAATAATAAACTTGGTTAAATCTGGCAGAAAACTGTTGTATTGTCTCCCCTGGTAGTCTTTTTAGCTGGTTATATCCTTCTATAATCAAGAAAGGGTTCTGTCTGATCATCCACCTGTCGAGGAAAATTTTGACGAACTGCTGGAAATCTGAGATGCTCGCATCAGGTAGGGTTTTGAACCATCTCTTGAATTTACCTTGCAAGGAAAGAGAAAAAAGCCTAATACACACATCCTCTTCATGAACTTCAAAAAGATCAAGAAAAGACTCAAAATTCAATACATGTCTCTTAGTAGTGACGTTGTCACATTCACCATCAAATCTTGGTAGATATAGGTCATGATTTTTAGGCGAAGCATGGGATATAAGAGGTAAAATCAGAGGCTTGTATCAATCTGGAATTTTACAAGGTATAGGAATATGTACAGAAGGTGTAAAATCAATCTTGGTCTCTTGAGGCTCATCAGTTTGAAGACAGTTATCACACACTTCAGAAAAAGAATCTTTATCAAGCTCAAAGGCATGCAAATCTTTGGTATTCACAATTTTCAAAGCGAAGGAATCAAATGCAAGCCGAGGATCTTTTCTCAAATACAATATACTTTGCAGAGCCTTCTTGTGAAAAGAGAAGAAATAATTGATAACAAAGAACATAATGTCTTGGATGAAATTCCAACTTGAATACCCGAGCTTTCCATATTGTCCTTTCATGTTTCAGCTGGTCAAGTTCATCCTCCAGTGGAGTCCTTGGATCTGATCTTGAAACTGATTTGGAGTCACCAGGTGAATGATTTCAACCTTCCGGTGTCTGATCATTGTCCACCATCAACAATCAGATCTGAATTTGATTACATTTTTATGAGGAACATAAAACTACGTTCCCCAATATGGTCACCACTATGTTATAGCCTAAATCTACCTCAGGTTGAGAAAGGCAAGTCTAGGGTAACATCGAACCATGCTTAACCTAGTAGCTAGCCCTACCAGGTCGGGAGAGGGCTCTCTCCTTGTCAGTCTCAAAGAAAATATGGCAAGTAAGGCTTGAGATGACTGGTATGAATACTAATCTTAGGCTAGGTATATGCTCAGAGGATTTTGATTGATTTTAATGGTTGGTTTCTGGATCAGATGAGGAAGACAACTTTGGGTCCGGGAAATCAACTCAGGTTTGCAGAGGTTTCCATGGGGCGAGGTAGGCAAGTGTTTTATCACTTTGAAATGAATGTGATGGTGAGTCTAAAGACTAGTGAGGAGTTGGAGAGGGCATGTAAGGTTCATGAGTCCTCTTCAAACAGTAGAAAATATTTAGAAATAAATAAAACCCCAAGGCAAAGCACTGAACATCAATGGATTCCACCCTTTAATCTTGATTCATTTAGTTATGTAAAAGAAGAGAGATGATGGTACATATACACATAAGATAACTAAATAACAGAGGAGAAAACAATGTTAATTCACATTACCACAAGAATTCCACAAAATGCTACAAAACCCTGGTTCATTTCCTTTCCAAACTGCAGAAGTGATTTACAATAGTGCTCAATGCATCCACAAGAGTCCAACCTTGACAAATGACTAAGAAAGTACAAGATATAGGCATCAAACCACCTATGCTAGCCATCAGGGATCGAATCAATTAGTCAAGGATCTGTTTCAACAAGATTTAAACTAGGAATTGAAAAATAAGCAGTGGAACAGCTTGCCTCTAAAACTATGGAAATTGATTCATTCATCCTCAAACCAACTCTAACTGATGTATCTACCTCCTCAAGTCATTTTTCATCATATTTTACATCATAGTACATCAAGTTACATCATATTACATCATTAATTGACCAAGAGAGAAGAAAAAGTCAAACTGACAGCAAATTGGGCGAAATTATGAACAAACAGGCAAAACTGGCAAATTTTTCTCCTATGCATAGCGCCACTAATCCTATGTGTAGCACTTTTTCCAGGCCAGTTTTGGAAGGCTTCCCGAAGTCCAAATCAGGTGCAGAATAGCTCATTGGAAAGCTTGGTGAGTCTAATTTCTGGGACAACTTGAATTTTTTGATTTGGAGTCCATTTTCCCCTCCAAAAATGAAATCTCCCAAGACTGCTTCCTGTGTGGCAAAAAAGTGGCAGAGAGGGCACTTTTTTGGTGTTTTGGTCCTTATGGAGGTCCAGAACTTGTCAAAATTTCTTAGCCATTTCTGAGCATGCATAAATTTTCATGTTTATTCCAAAAATGTAAACTTTTTTGAAAATAGAGTCCTGCATCAAAAGCGTAGCGCCGATGGTGCTACGCACCTATTGGAAAAACCTACTTTTTACATAAAAATTTTCAAAAATGACAAAAAATGCTCCAAATTCCTTGAAATTTGGCATGATTGATCCTTTTTAGGTGCTTTGCTGGGCCAATGATGCTTCAACCAAGATATTGAGTTTATCACACTCTTTCTTTGCTCCTTAAGGCCTTCCATGGAACTGTCACTAAGGGTTTCTTCCTCCATTTCATACTCATTGTCCATCTCCATTGTTTTCCCTTGGTTTTGAAAAATGTGGTTGTATATGGATGTTTTATGGATAATAGTGTGGAAATAAGGTGAAGGAATGAAATGGGCAGAGTGTGTGTGAAAATGTATGATGAACAGAGTTTAGGGATGAGTAGGGTTTTAGGGAGAGTGGGTAGAGTTTGATGATGTGAGTAGGGTTTGGAGAGTGTAGAGTTTGGGAAATTATATGTGGAAAATGGGATTAAGGGGAAAATGTATGAGGGGAATGGGATTAAAGGGATAAGGTATATAACCACAAGTGCAATGAAGAAAATTAGGGTTTTACCCTAGAAGCTAGGGTTTCATTTTGAAGAACACAAAACACTAATCTTAGTAAACAAACCCTAACACACAAGATAGGATTCATGTACTTACTTGTTTAGAGGGAGAAATTGAATTTTTGAGGCAAAATGGTAAAATTTGCAACAATTTGTAGCCCAACGGCTAGGTGCATAGCACACTCACCCAGGTGTGTAGCGCACTCTGTATGCATAGCGCCCAAACAAAATTCAGTGTAAAACCCGCACCAGGTGCGTAGCGCCAATTCTATGTGTAGCAGTAGCTGACAGGTGCATAGTGCTTTTTGCTAGACACTTTTGGAGGCCTTCCTAGTGTCCAAATTGGGCGTGTGATAGCTCTTTGGAAAGATTATTGAGTCTACTTTACAACACAACTTTAATGTTTGAATGTAGAGTTCATTTTCTCTGTCAAAACTCAAATCTCCCAAGCTAGTCAAAATGTGCAAAATGAGGTTGCCTTAATGTAGAGTGTTGTTGTAGTCAACTTGTGAAGGTCTTCCTCAACTCCAAATTGAGCTCATGATAGCTCATTGGAAATATATTTGTGTCTAGTTAGCATTCAACTCATCAAGAAAGTCATTTGGCCAACCAAGCTAGGAGAAATCTTGATTTTCCCATGGTCACTCCAGAGGTGCAACAATTCTCCTGAGGCAACTATATTTTTGACATTTCTATAAAACCATGACACCTATGTAAAAAGTGAAGTAGGTTTTTATTCCTTGGCCTATTATGGACAAAACCTCTCTTAATTTTGTCAATTTAATCTTCTGTTTCTCAGAAACATCATTTGAGTAAAACCTACCCCAGTGTGTGGAACAGGGGATTTGTCAAAATGAAGGGAAATGAAGGGGATAAGGGGCTTCTAACTTCTTGAGGAAATTTCAGGAAGTAGGGAGGGAGGTTAGGAAATAATGGAAAGTGGAATTTCAAAGATTGAGTGAGGGGAAGGGGTTCAAAAGGGAAAAACATAGGCCTAGCCTAGAAAATTGTCAAATTGTAGCAAGAAACTAGGGTTTGTGGGAAAATGAGGAATTTGAGGGACATCAGTGACAGGAAGTGTTTAATAAGGTACATTAAGGATAGGGGAAGGTGTATGAACATTAGGACACAAGTTTTGTTGATGATTAGACCATACAAGGGAAATGAGCCTTACCCAAGTACAACTGAAACACGAACAAGGTGTAAAATGACCTATTGGAACCTAAAATGATGATGAACACTCTTTGAATGATGGTACACTAAGCTGAATGGTGACATGGACCGACATTTGGAAAACTTTGGAAGGAGTGAAAACAAACCCTAGACCTAATACCTAGTGACCAAATTTTACTTGAAAACTCACTGAAATGACAAAATTTGATTTTGGAAGCCTAAAATCACTTTGCAAGAGCATATTTGATCACTGGAGGAAGGCTTCAAAGACTGACACTAACAAGTTGGAATTGATGTCAACTTGGTTGTGGCATGAATTAATGGAGGTGATTTGCAGGCTAAGTAATATTTTGCTGCTGCAAGTGCTTGGATGACTGCTACAGGCTTTGTATATGCTTCTCCATGTGATGGAAGAATTTGAGTTGCTGCTCCATGTGTTTAGATTTTTATGCATGTGTTTGAGATGTTGAGATAGGTGTTGGAGGTGACTTGTCTTGGTTTATGTCAAATGTTTTGGAGTCGAATTATTTTCAGTTTTGTTTGAGAATTTTTTTTTGGTTTCCTTGAGCATATTGCATATTTCATGAGTAGAATATTACCATGGTACATGTATTCTTGGTATTAGAATTACCCTGGTATTGGTATGTGTGTGGATTAGGTTGGCATGGGATATTACCTTGGTGCATATAGGCTTGTTATTGACATAACCATGGTATTTTCCCTGATTGTATTGTTTTGGAGATTACCATGGTATAGGAGTCTACGTTATTGGCATAACCATGGTAGTTACCTGTGGTATTGACTTTGATATTACCATAGTATAGGGGTCCATGGTGTTGGCATAACCATGGTATTTACCTGTGGAATTGACTTGGAGATTACCATGGTAGAGGGGTCCATGTTATTGGCATAACTATGGTATTTACCTGTGGTATTGACTTGGAAATTACCATGCTACAGGTGTCTATGTTATTGGCATAACCATGGTATTTACCCATGGTATTGACTTGGAGATTACCATGGTACAAGTGTATGTGGTATTGGCATAACCGTGGTATTTACCTATGGTACTGATTTGAAGATTACCATGCTACAGGTGTCCTAGGTATTGACACAACCATGGTATTTCACATGATATTGGTTTGGAGATAATTGAGGATAATTTGACATATACTTAAAAAAACAAAGTATTAAGTTGTTTTTTTTTTTGGTACTGGTTGAGTAAGGAAGAGTGTGTGTGAGAGAAGAATATTGTGTGCAAGTTGTGCAGGTAATTTTTACAGAAATCTACAACAATTTATGGTAGTTAGTTGAAGTATGTTTCAACCAATATTTTTTGTAGCTAGTGAGGAGATGATTATAGTTTGATTCCAAGAGTATTTGGAGATTATTTTCTCCTAATATATTCTTCATTTTATTGTTTGTGTGAAACATTCATTTGAGAGCAGTTTTATTTGTTGCAAAGATAATTTTAGGTGATGCGTTGATCGAATTATTTTATGCAGTGTGGAGAATATGTGATGCAGTTTTTGGAGAATATTGAGTTTTTATGGTGTGCCTTGATGATATGTTGTTATAGTGCTCATGTTGAGAAGTTCTTGGTTCCAGTATGAAAATGTGTCAAATGAGAACCACATAGAGGAGTGGAGTTGGAAGACTCCAATGAAATCAATATAAGTGAGCAGTTTTGTCAATCCAATGGTGGTTGGATAGTTCAGAAGAAGCTGGGTGAGGCTTATTGGTCGTGGTGGCTTCCAACAAATCTGAGTCTATAGAGTTGATTGATAGTTCAAGAGTACTCGAGCAAGGATTGTTGGTCGTGGTGGCTTCTAGCAGATGGTAGTTTGTAGATCTGCATGAGAAAGAGTCTCCATTTGATAGTAGTTAGTTGTAACTCTATGCAAATAATTTGCTTGACATAATAAAATATTTGAGTAGCATAATAACAACAGGTGTTTTTTTTCCCTGGAGAGGGTTTTACATCATAAAAACTTGTCTTCCTTTTTTTGAATGTTTTCATGGTTTCTTGTTTATGTTTGATGCTTTAATCTCTAATTATGTGTTTTAGTTTGTGCATGATATAAAGAATAATTAATTGGAGAAAAAGGATAAAAATATTATAGGTTCTCTCAATACTAATTCACCGCCCCACCCCCCACCCCCAGTAATGATCTAGTTTCCAACAATTGGTATCAAAGTGGGGCTCTGAGTTGCAAATTGATTGCTGGAGAGTGGATCTTCGATTTTTTTGTAGAATTTTTGCAAATTTTCCAGACAACAAAATTGGATTCATATTTTCTATCTCTTGATGAAAATATTTTGTTGTCAGTAGAATATGGAATTAGAGATGAATTTAATGATAAATATAAAGATGTTATTGTGTATGGAATTTCAAGATCTAATAAGCTTCATGTGAATCATTGTGAGTCTGCAAAAGAAATGTTGGACAAGTTGCAAAATTTGTATCTTGCAGGAAAATTGCAGATTTCAGAGATGGAGAAAAATACAAAGGATTCAACAGATATTGTTGTGATAAATCAAGCATGCTCACAAGATGAAAATGAAATCCCAGGTGATAGAAATGATGAATAAAGTGATGATCTAGAGGGACAACATGAGGAAATCAGTAGCAAAGATGAAGAGCAATCAAAGATAATGGTCCTCCAAGCAGAAATTAAGAGGCTCACAACTAAAAATAAAGATCAACGAATGTTGCTGCAAATGTTTGATGAAAAGGAGTTTGCATTCAAAGAAAAATTTTCTGATCTAAAAATTCAGTTGGAAGAAGGAAGAAAAATTGAAAATGGAAAGAGAAAGAAGTACAAGGAGATGGAGGATGAGTGCCAAAAAGTGAAAGCTAAAGAAAATTATGTAAGAGAAGAATTAGAGAGGTTCAAAACTAGTTCTCAATCTTCTACAAGAAGAATAGAAATTTTTGGAGCAATTAGTAGCAGTGAGAAAAATAAGATTCAAGAGCCATGCAAGAAGGATAATAACAAGTGAAGAATACCAAGGAGGAAGAATAAAATTGGTAGATATTATAACTATGGAGTTCATGGACACATAGCAACAATTTGCAGTAATGGAGAGATCAAACTCTCTCATCAAAAGGAGCAGCCAAAGGAAAAGCTACATCAATCCTACATGAAAATAAGATCTCGACCTATTAGGTATAATAGTCCTTTCTATGGTTACTATTTCTGATGCAATGATTTTGGGCATACGACTATTGATTGCAAGGAACATGTAGGGAAGCTAAATAAGATTAATAGAAGATATTGGCCTATTCCCCTATCTGTTGTTTAGATAAGATGTTTTATGTGTGACAATATTGGACTCAAGGCCAAGGATTGGAAGTTTCACATGTGTTATAGGAGATCCAACCAAAGGAATGATAATATGCAAGGCCAACTACAAAAGAAGAAGAAGGATCAATAGATGAAAGTTTGGAGGAGAAAATAGCAACAAGGAACTCTTATAAAAAACTGAGGTTTGCATCGTCTCGGGGGGAGCATATGGTTGCATCATCAGTTGCATGTATATTTTTGGATGTGCAGCCATATTTGAAAGAGTACATGAAGCTAAATCTTCATATTGAGAGATGCATGTGTTCAGGGGGAGTTCATGAAGTTTGGAGTGCATTTTCATTTCTGATCTATTTATATTCCAGTTTGATTTTAGTTGGATAATCCATGTACATTTGTTACTAATGGTTTTGGAGCAGCTTCATGTTGATATGTGATGAGGGGATCATATATTCAGGGGCAGAATTTGGGCTTCCAAATGGACTTGTGGATTGTTGACATCATGCTCACTATTGAGGATCTCATTATGCATATATTTGACATTGATTCAATGTAGGATGACTTTTATTGTTGCTCCCACACTTTACTAGTTAGATGAGATAATATGGTTGCATAGAGAAATTGGCATGCTACTAGTGTTCTCATTAATAGACCGTAGTTATGAAATGATTTAGTATATTTGTTGTTTCCTGTTGTAGCAGCTACAACCATCCTCCAAAATTTTACCTTAGCTTCGTTTTGGAGCCTCCCTACCAACCATCCTTAGTAGCATGTCTTGCACTGCCCAGGTACTTATGTTGTCAGTTCATTTTCTTTGGAATAACAACTTGTTTTCGCTAGCTAGTTTGTATTTCACCCACAAGATGACCTCCCATGACTTGGTCTCAAATCAGTTCTTGTGCTGAATTGGAAAACTGCACAACATTGGAAGGAAACTAGATTTTTCTCTTCGGAATTATGCAGTGCAACCTGGCAGCCAACACTGCTCTCCAGAATTGCGCAGAGGAGGCAGGCTGCCTTCCCCAAGAAAATTGTGCAGAGTAACGCATCCCTAGGCTTGCTCTCAGAATTTACACAGTTCAGGTTAGCAGCCTTGGCTTCAATCCAGAAATTGCATAGAGCTTGAGGGACAGTTAGAGCCACTCAGCCCAGAAACTGCGTATAAGTCATCCCAAGTCTTGCTGACCATTGCATGTGCTCACAGGTTGACTGGTTCCCTCCAAGACTATGCAATATTTCCTTGCATGCATGAGCACTTTTTCCCGAAAAAGAAAAAATTAAAAAGCAAAAAATATCCCTAGATTTTAGGGATCTATTTTTAGCAGTTGGGGGTTACATGCAAAATTTGTTTTAGAAACTTCCTTCCAAGTGTCACTTTCTCCTAGAATTGTAGCATGCGGGTCATAAGCCTCGATCTTGTCAAAAATATTTATTTGAAGCCTCAAAGCTCATTCCTCACTTTCGATCTTGGAGCTCTGGCATTCCCAATGCATCTAGGAACTTTTTTCACACTCATCGCAACTTTTTCCGGGTAAGTCCGCTTTTCATATCTTTTGATGCTTTTTTGTTGCTTTTCTTATTTTGATTTATGTGGGTGTTGTTTGCTTCATTTTATTGAATGCTTGTTGTCATTTCATTGCATGTTATCTTGGATAAGCATTGTTTTGAATTTTGCACTGCATTTCCTTGCTGTCGCATGCATGACACTGTTTCTGCACTAACAGTCATCGTTGCGGCGACTCATTTCACACACTTCATTATTTTCCCTTTTACTGGATCCTACACTAGCCGTAATCACATGCTTTTTTATTCACTCATGTCGGCACCCAAATTTTCACATGCTTTTAGTGCTTACTAATTTTTAGCTGCCCATCGGTAGGTCTGAGCTGCTTTGGCCCAAACCTTGCCTTGCCCAACTTGCACTGTGCATTTCTGGGTTGGAAGGCCTTGCCTTGCTCCTAGGAATTGCATAGTGCCTGCCTCACACTTGCCTCCCAGGTTTTCCTCTGCGCATTTTTGAGAGGTAGTGCCTCAGATGGCCCCCGCGATTGCGTAATGCAATTCCTCGGGTAGCAGTCATACTAACTAAAACTGCGCATTACGCAGTACCATTCCTCAGTAGGCCAAGCTATACTGTGATTTGTGCAGTTTCAAAAGTCATTCAAATAATTAGAATCCTAGATTGTGCTTTGCATAGTTTCAACAGTTAGTCTCCCAACCTCTCCCAGAGAAAACTGCACAATTTCCCTAGTCAGCCAATCAGGTGTGTTGCATGTCAGTCCTCAAGTTGCTTTTGGTTTTCAACTGACATTTTCCTTGCCATGAGTGTTTCTCTATCTCCAATGTGTTCTTCAGTCTCTCAACAATACAGGTATAATGGCTTCCAAGAGAGCAGGGTCAAAGGACACCATTTAGAGCACAACTGGAGATGTGGTTGAGCAAGTGTCCATGAGCTTGCACATTTATGAAGATACTAAGCTATTCATAGAGAAGGAGTTCAAGATCACATGGTAGGACATCAATTAAATCTTATCAGGCACATTTGAGGATAACCTAGAGGACCCCAGATTCTATGTCAACATACACAAGTTTAGCTTGTACCAAGTTGCATGCAGGTATCCTACATTTCCATGCATGGAAATGATCCATTGGATTATCTCGCATACTGATCCAGAGACAATGGTACTGAGTAGTGTCAGTGGAATAGAATTTGCCACCTTCACAATAGAGAACTTTCAGGAGATGTATCACTTACCGCAGTCGATGAACAAAATGGATGCACTCTTCACCAATCCCATCAAGAGTACGAACTTGAGAGACATCTTGAAGAGCTGGGTGAGAGAGCCATCTAAGCTCAAGGAAACACCCAACTAGGTATACAAGAGAAAGACATTGTGGAAGGCTTATCACTTCTTTGTCATCTTCACATGCCTCTTATATGACCAGGAGAGTACAGAGATGTCCTCATAGAGTTGGGTGATTGTGTTGGATCAGTTGGCGGAAAAAGGAAGACCTTTCAATTGGTCCAACAAGTTGGCTCTCCAAGTAAAGGGGAAAGTAACAAATGCTTGACATCTGCCCAAGGGTCAGGAAGAAAATTTATTCATGTCTGCCTACACTCTTGATGCAATCTGTGCCTGTCAGCTGTTCCCTGGCTTGGGTTGGGCATGGACACCTTCAGAAACCTCTGTGCACATCTATTGCAGGTTGTTCTCTAAGTGCAACTTCCGTGGAGTTATACTACAACTATCAGACCACTTCGTCAACCCCGTGTATAGGATGATCTTTGAGCAAGATATGCCTTGCATGTCATAGGTAGTGATGGAGGTATTGGTTAACGTAGAAGATTGGTATGCCTCACCACTTGGCACCTTCATTTAGATGTAGAGCGCGAAGAAGGCTCTGCATGTGTTAATTGAGTTTGCAATGGACAAGCTAGTCATACAAGAGGTTGCATACCACATCTCGAGAGGGTTGTCAGCGAGACTACACAAGGAGAACAAGGCACCTTTTCCTACTCTTCCTTTGCAAATTAGGTTATATGAGAACCAGAGTCTCAAGCATACTGAGGTCGAGACAAAGGAATTCAAGAGATTCACCTTCAGCACCAGAATTTTCAATCTATATGATCCACATTTATTAGTAAAGGACCGTTGTGGGAGAGTGTATCATCATTGGATCCATGGGGCATGTCATTGGCTTAAGGAAGATCCATGGAGATACTGCTATAACTCCTCAAGGCTCAATGAACCAGTCAGAGTGGTTGTAGAATGGTTGGCAGCACACAAGGCATTAACACTTGACAGAGCAACAACATCAGTTGTAACAGAGGGCAGTAGACCTCTGCATGATAAAGGCAAGAGAAAGATTTTCGACAACGCAGAGGTAGATAAAACCTACAAGTTCAAGGCAGATCCACTTGTAATGAGAGAGGCTTTGAAGATTGAGGTAAAGAAGCGACAACGCAACAGAAGGATTGCACAAAGATAGAGGCAGAAGCATAACTGGAGGAGGCAGAGAAGAAGTTGCAGGAGTTGAAGAAACAACTAAGGGAATAACAAGAGTTACATAGAGAGGAGAAGGAAGCACAACAAGAATAGGAACAACAGGAAACACAGTGTGTACAAGTTAATGAAATTGTGAAAATACAGGTTATTGAATCAGAACAACTGGCATATATAAAACAAGATGAGCAGTCACAAGAGTAGGAATTTTCTCATGAGATAAAAAAGATGTTGGAGCATATGGACACTGATTTGGTTCAGCCGTAGTAGGATCAGGATATAGATCTCATGCCAAAGGCTCGGAGGTCACTCCACTAGCTTCACCAGATCTAGGAGAAGAGCAAGTCCCAGGTGATCAAGGAGACATTGATATCCTTAAGGAAAATATGAAAGAAGATGTGCACAACATATCCTTTGAAGAGTCATAATACAGCGCTGTGGAGTCATGCAGAGTGCCCACTCCAGATGACCATGCATCTCTTACACAGTTTCGAGAACGAGTGATCATGTTTGATGTGCGTAGGCATGTAGTTGCATTAGACAATGCTACAAAGGCATATGCCAAAGCCACCAGCTCAAGTGTGATATTCTTGACAGTTGAGAATGAGCGCGTGGATAAGGAATTACAAGTGGCCAAGTAGAGAGAAGAGCAAGCTACAACATCCACGAGAGAATAGAGGAGGAAAGTGATACTTGATGAAGTGTCGTCTCTCAAGACCGTCATGTAGAAGCTATACTTTAGGTTCATTATCATGCATAAGTCAATTGTCCATATTAATGGTTGGTAGTAGCATTGTGCTAGGAGAGCACACATCTTGAAAGACATACACATTGTTGTCGATCACATGAAGATATGGACGATGACGTACAAGGGAGCCCTATTGTACTTGCCAAAGATGATGAAGCTAGAGGAAGTGGAGTTGAAAGCACACATTCAAAGTTAGATCCAAAACTATTTGGAGCTCCCACAACTCATCATCAGTTTACAGGCCTCACATGCACGAGTGTTCAGGACCATGGATGTCATTGTGTGCACGCATGCGATCCCATCCATTGGCACACTCACCATGGCGAAAGCAAAGAACCAAGTGCCACTCAAGCTAGACATGTACTTTGAGTAGTTGATCCACATAGCCACCAGTGTAGGTTTGCAGAGGAGCGCAGACATAATGCACCAATATGTCACTGGTCTGATTGCACTCAAGACCATGGTGTGCATGCTATATGATGAGTTGGACAAAGGTGCCAAATTAGCATACCCAGATGCAACAGAGCCAAGAGTTCACTTTCAGAAGGATGTCACCACAAAGTACGCAGACACCATAGTAGACTACCAAGATTGGCATCAGTTCACCACCAACGATCACGAAGAGGATGTTGACAGGCTGGCTTTCCCACAGATGTCTAAGTCTCAGTGATGCCTTGTATGGCTTACTCAAGCCAATTTTTGTCTCACATGGGTACATGTGTAGAATGTATTGTAAACATGTTGTAAAGTGAAAGAACAAGTGTCAATAGTAGAATGTAAACAGTCATGTGTAAGTTGAAGAGTCATGAGGGTAGTTGAAGAGTCACAAAGGGGAATGTAAAGGGTCACCCCGCCCTTTCCTATATATAGAACCTCATAACTCATTGTTTAGACTTTTGGGATCCAAGCTTCTGATAGGTATAACTTAGAGAGAGCTTGGAGTGTATTGTAACGAGCCTTGGCTTCTCCAAAGTGCATAGCGAGTACACCTCTTTGGAGGAGGAGGTGGAAGTGACTGTAACATTCCATTACTGGGGCTAGTGGCTGTCATGGTTGTATGTATGATTGGATCTTTCACTCTTTTAATATAACAGAGCCAACATGTTTCATGCATGTATTGTTATTGTAGTTCAACTATTATGGTTACTCTAACAACGTGTGTAGTTGTAACTTACGCATATATGTATGGAATATTCCAAATATGATTGTATGCATCTTATTGAAGTGTGTTGTTGGCTTAATGCATCACTTTGGATTGTCGATTATTCTGCTTTCCATCTTGTGATGTCTTTTAGCTCTCGTGTTCCCTTTCAAGCTACGTACTATTACATGCTTCAAGGGCTGCGCTTGTCTCCCCTTTCGTGTGTTAGATCCTTTCCATGTATCTTCCTTGACTTGTTGCAAGGTCATACCCTTGCTTCCACCAAGGACATCTTACTTAACTCTACGTGTAACAACATTCAAGGCAATATTGTACTAACCACTGCTGGGACTCCTACTCCAAATGGTCTCAAGTCTAGTTGGGACTTCTTATCGGGGATATCCCCTGACATGTTGGTGGGTCCAACACTGTCAACATTTTTGGTGCCAGAAGGAGGGCCAGATGACAAGCTGAGTTCTCACAATATGTTTTTGATATTCACACATCTATCATGGAGTTTATTACAACTCACCCTCCGAAATGTGCATCTAGCGAATGTATTTTTAAATTCAAGAGGGAGTTATGGGATAACTTGTTAGAAATCACGTATGATGGTGAAGGAAAAGTAGCCTATTTTGACCACTTAGATGAATTCCATGCACTCATGGAGAGCTTGGAAGGTCCCACTGAAACATAGGCTTGTATACTGCTTACAGACACACTTCACAACTACCTGTTGTTATGGTGTGCCATGTCGCCTCATAACTCTGTGCACTCATTCAAATAGTTCAGTGATATAATAGAATCTGTTTTTCACCATTTTGATCCTAAAGCACTTGATAATAGAATGTTACAACAATGGAAGGCCCTGCATGAATCTCTACTGCAATTTTGGGAGCACTTGTATATTCTCTCTTTTGAAGCTCTAAAAAGTAAGATGAAGTTCCAATATCTTTTTGAAAGATATGAGTATGTCTGTATCAAATTGATATATCCAAAAGTGAAAAATAAGCTTAAACCCCACTCAACATACTTCGGTGAGGGAGCTATGCAATCTCAACTGGACACAATCGTTGTTATAAGACAATGTTCATCTTCCCCTCGTCAAACAACTCCACCCCCGCAGAGTGATGTGGGAGAGAATGCACATAAGTCTTCTCAACTGTCACATCCTCCCACACCCATTACTCTCAATTTCTACACATATTTGGTTGGGAAGCCCATGGGTTGTCATATGCGCATTTTACCTCAACCTTCATCCCCATATTCTTCTGATCCTACGGATTTCATTGTCTTGTGTTCTTCTATTCCAGACTCCACACCCGTTGTGAAAGAGGATCAAGCTATCGACGGAGTTGATGTTGAACAACCAACCTGCACTGTCATTTATGATGAGTATGAATGGGAATCTAAACATGAACCCGTAGTGAAGGATGACCTCCTTCTATCTACACCTCCTCCACTTTTTCCTGACATATTTGGTGATTTTTTTATATCCTGTTTTCCTTGTGTAAACCCATCCATAGATGCATCTACTTCCGACCATTTGCAGAACATACCGGATGTCAGTACATCATTTGATAGCATAGAGGACAAATATTTCATTGAGAATCCACTCGATTTTGCATCTACTTTTTCTGGAAACGCAGAGGGTGAACATTCTTGACTCTCATCTACCCCTCTGTATGATTCATTAGACCACATGTTGATGAACTCATTGATTTTTCTGATGGTAGTTGTCATGATCTCTTTACTCCTATATTTGATCACAATGTTGATTCAATCAGTGTTCATATTTCAAAGCGACCTGTTTATGATGATCTATCTATCGATGAAGTCGAAACCCCATAGGTTGTCAAGGGCTTCAGCCTGAGCTGTTGGTTATGTCAAGCCCTCGTTGTCCTGAGGTTGGTTTCACTTCCGATCAGGAAATTTTTGAAACACTGAGGGCTCCTCGTCACTCATCTATATGCATTGAAGATAAATCCAATACATAGATTTCACTTCCTCCACCTGAATCACATGATCCTATTGCTCATGCATTGGAGGAATCATACACAACGAGCACACTTGCAAGGTGTAAGTTGTCTCTATTTCTCATGTTTTCTTGTTTTTCAAAGTCAAGAGAGTGTGCATGCTTATCATCTGCATGCAGTGTGTCATAGCACCATGTTAAGTCTGTAGAATGCTTGTCTTGCGCTTTCACTGTTTTCTTTTCTGTGGACGTGTTCACACTTGGAGTGTGTTTTTCTTCATTGTTATATATTTCATGTTTGTAGGTTCACATGACTACCCTTTTCATGAACCATGCCTCACCAACATGGGTCAACCAATGCGTTGGTGGCTGCATTGGAAATATCACTTCACATGATCAGACCCATGCACCGTTAGCGTAAGAGTAGGAGTAGTGTTTTCTTTCTATCTTGTTTGCTTGCATGCATGTGTGATGTATTTGTTTGTTTGTTTGATTGCTTGCTTTCCTACTTTGTTTGCTTGCTTTTCTTTCACATTTTCTTTTTCTCTTTTCTTTATTGTTTTGTTTGCTTTCTTACGTCCATAGGTTAGTGCGCATGAAACCGTGTGTGACTCTTAAGATAAGCAGGTTAAAGTACAAGAGGACTTGTACAACTATCAACAATTGGTTAGCTGTTGTCCTCTCTCTTTATACGGAACTTTTTTCCCTCAATCAATGATACACCAATGGAAAATAAGTTTTGTTCGAAGTGAATCTTGGTGAAAACACAACACTTTTGCTCTAACTAGTACCACCTATTCTAGTTGGTTTTTCTTGGGTTAACCCTTGTCAACTCAGTCAAGTAGAGTAAGGTGAGGGGGGAAACCTTAACAAGCATGTCAGAGGCATATATAACATACTTCTCTAAAGGAACAACCTCTTATGCTCTCAATAAGTTAGGATCCCTCTTCCACCTCTGAAGTAAATAAGTGCTTATGCATAGTTCTTTGAAAAATGAAAAATGAATATGGTGAAAGAAGAGAAAAGCTTCCTATGGAAATAGGTGATGCAAGTAACTCCACCTGGGTACTGACCAGGCTCGATGGTAGCGGAGCAATGCTTATGTTCTTGCATGACTCTATTGGGGTACTGTCGAAGCCTACTGGCAGTAGAGCAACACCAGAGATGAAACTTAAACTTTGACAGTCATATTACTTGTGCACCAATATACCCCTCATACCCAATAAAAACAACTAAGTTGACTTAGCTTGGAATGTGTGCTGACCGATCAAGAGAATGGTAGGTGCTACATCTTTCACTCAAGCTAGTGAGGAAACGACGATGATCAAAGAATCGAACAATACTTCTAGAGGAGTTAGACTTGCTTTTCATGAAAAAAGGTCAACTCATATATATGGAGTTCTACTAGTGTGCCGCTAATGTTGTAGCGGGTACAACCATCCTCCAAAAGTTTTCCTTAGCTTCGTTTTGGAGGCTCCCTACTAACCATCCTTTGCAGCATGTCTTGCACTACCGAGGTACTTATGCTTTCAGTTGAGTTTCTTTGGCATAATATCTTGTGTTCGCTATCTTGTTTTTCTTTCACTCGAAAGCTGACCTCCCATGAATTGATCTCAAACCGGTTAGTATGATGAATTGGTAAACTACACAACGCTAGAGGGCAACCAATCTTGCTTTCCAAAATTGCATAATGCATCGTGGTAGCCAACACTACTCTCCATAATTGAGCAGAGCGGGCATGCTACCTTCCCTAATAAAATTGCATAGAGTAGCTCATCACTGGGCTTTCTCTCAGAATTTGCGTAGTTATGGTTGGCAACCTCGAATTCAGTCTAGAAATTGCACTAGCTTGAGGGGCAGCAAGAGCCACTCAGCCCACAAACTGTGCAAAAGTCATCCCAAGGCTTGCTGACCATTACATGTGCTCACAGGTTGACCGGTTCTCTTCTGGACTGTGCAATCTTGCCTAGCATGCATGGGAAGTTTTTCCTGAAATAAAAAAGCAAAAAGCATCCCTAGATTTGAGGGATCTATTTTTAGCAACTGGGGGTTACATTAAAAATCTATTTTAAAAACCTCCTGCCAAGTGTCATGTTTTCCTAGAATTGTGGCATGCAAATCATAAGCCTCAATCTTGTCAAAACTATTTATTCGATGCTTCAGAGCTCATTCCTCACTTTCGATCTTGGATCCCTAGCATTCCCAACACATCTAGCAACTTTCGTCACACTCATCGCAACTTTTTCTGGGTAAGTCTGCTTCTCATGTCTTTTGCTGCTTTTCTGTCTCTTTTCGAGTTTCAGTTTGTGTGATTACTATTTTCTTGGTTTTATTGAATGATTTTTGTTGTTTCATTTCATGTTAGCTTGTAGAAGCATTGTTTTGAGTTTTGCACAACATTTCCTTGTTGTCGCATGCATGACAATGTTTCTGCACTAACGGTTGTCGTTGCGGCGACTCGCTTCACACACTTCATTCTTTTCCCTTTTACTTAATCCTACACTAACTGTAATCACATGCATGCTTATTCACTTATTTATGCACCTAGATTTGTACATGCTTTCAGTCCTTACTGATTTTCAATCACCCATCGGCAGGTTTGAGCTACTTTGGCTTCGACCTTGCCTTGACCGGCGTGCACTACACATTTCTAGGATGGAAGGCCTTGCCTTTCTCCCAGGAATTGCATAGTATCTTTCTCATGATGGCCTCCTAGGATGTGCTCTATGCAGTTTTGAGAGGTAATGCCTCAGTTGGTCCCCGGGATTGCGCAGTGCAGTTTCCCGGGTAGCAGTCAAGCTGACTAAAACTGCACATTGCAGTTCTAGTCCTCAGCAGGATAAGATAGACCATGCTTTGTGTAGTTTTAGTAGTGAATCAGCTCACTGGTAGCCTAGACTATGATTTGCACAGCTTCAACAGTTAGTCTCCCATCCTCTCCTAGAGAAACTGTGCAATTTTATGAGTCAGTCAATCAGGTGTGTTGCATGTTAGTCCTCAAGTTGCTTTTAGTTTTCAACTGACATTTTGCTTGCGATGAATGTTTCTTTGTCTCCAGCCATCACAGGTGTTCATAAATATCTCAACAGTACAAGTACAATGGCTTCCAAGAGAGCAGGGCCAAAGGACACCATTAAGAGCACAACTAGAGATGTGGTCGAGAAAGTGTCCATGAGCTTCCCCATCTATGAATATACTAAGTTGTTCATAGAGAAGGAGATCAAGGTCACATGGTAGGAAATCAATGACATCTTCTTAGGCACCTTTCAAGAGAATCGGGAGGACCACAGAGTCTATGTCAACATACACAAGTCTATCTTGTACTGGGTTGCATTCAGGTATTCGACATTTCCATGCACGGACATGGTGCACTGGATTGCCTCACATACTGATCCAAAGACAGTGTTACTGAGTAGTGTCAGTGGAACATAACTTGCTACCTTTAGGACAAAGAAGTTTCAGGATATGTATCACTTACTGCAACCAGTGAACAAAATGGATGCAATCTTCACCAATCCCAACAACAGTGTGAACTCGAGAGACATCTTGAAGAGCTGGGGAGAGAGCCATCCAAGTTCAGGAAAACACCCAACCAGGTATACAAGATGAAGATACTGCAAAAGGATTATCAGTTATTGGTCATCCTCGCATGTCGCTTATATGGCTAGGAGAGTACAAAGACCTTCCTGCAGAGTTGTGTGATTGTGTTAGATCAACTAGCGAATGAAGGAAGACCTTTAAATTGGCCTGACATGTTGGCTCTCAAGCTAAAGTGGCAAGTAACAAATTCCTGGCTTCTACCCAAGGGTTAGCAAGCAAAGATATTCATGTCCACCAACCTTCTTGATGAAATTTGTGCCCATTAGTAGTTCCCTGGCTTGGGTTGGGCATGGACACCTTCCTAAACCTCTATGCACATCTATTGCAGGTTGTTATCTGAGTGCAACTTCCGTGGAGTTATACTACAACTATCAGACCACTTCATCACCTTGGTGTACAAGATGATCTTTGAGCAGGATCCGCCTTGCATGTCACGGGCAGCAATGGAGGCATTGGTTAACATAGCATGTTGGTATGCCTTACGCCTTGGCACCTTCATCTGGATGTACAACGTGGAGAAGGCTCCGCATGTGTTACCGAAGTTTTTCATGGACAATATGGTCATGCAAGATGTTTCATACCACATCTTGTGCAGGTTGTCAACGAGACTGCACAAGAAGAAGAAAGCACCTTGACCCTCTCTTCCTTTGCGGATCGGGTTGTATGAGATCCAGAGTCTCAAGCATGCTGAGGCCAAGACAGAGGAATTCAAGAGATTCACCTTTAGCACCATAATTTTCAATCCGTATGACCCGCATTTCTTAGTAAAGGACTAGTATGTGAGAGTGTATCATCCTTGGATTCGCGGGGCGTATTAATTGCCCGACGAAGACCCATGGAGATACTGCTATAACTCCTCAAGGCTCAATGAACTAGTAAAAGTGGCTATAGAATGGTTATCAGCACACAAGGTAGTAACACTTAGTAGAGCGGCAACATTAGAAGCAACAAAGGGTAGTAGACCTGCACATGACAAAGGCAAGAGAAAGGTTTCTGATAGCACAAAGGCAGAGTGAAACTATAAGTTCAAGGAAGATCCAGTTGTAATGAGAGTAGCTTTGGAGATTGAGGAAAAGAAGCAACAACGCAACAAAAGGATTGCGTAAAGATAGAGGGAGAAGTAGATACTGGAGGAGGCAGAGAAGAAGTTGTAGGAGGTGAAGAAATAACTAAGGGAAGAACAAGAGCTGCGCAAAAGGGAGAAGGAAGCACAATAGGAATAGGAACAATAGGAAGCGCAACGTGTACACATGGATGAAATTGCACAAATACAAGTTATTGAATCAGAATAGCTGGCAGATAGAAAATAGGATGAGGAGACGTAGGAGCGGTACTTTGATGAGGAGATTGAACAGATGTTGGACCAGATGGACACAGATTGGGTTCATCCGGAGCATGATCAAGATACAAATCTCATTTCCAAAGGCCCAAAGGTCACTCCA
This sequence comes from Pinus tabuliformis, assembly GCA_031772625.1. NCBI lineage: Eukaryota > Viridiplantae > Streptophyta > Pinopsida > Pinales > Pinaceae > Pinus > Pinus tabuliformis. The sequence continues at coordinate 738,317,737 of CM062807.1, forward strand.
CCAACTTCACTAGATCCAGGAGCATAGAAAGTCCCAAGTGATCAAGGATACACTGAAATCCTTGAGGACAATCCGCAAGAAGATGTGCACAACATATCCTTTGACAAGTCGCAACATAGAGTTTTGCAGTTGGATAGAGTGCCCACTCTGGATGACCATGCATCTCCTACACAGTTTTGAGAACGTGTGATCATGTCTGATGTGCACAAACATCCAGTTGTATTGGTCAATCCTACAAAGACATATGCTGAAGACACCAACTCAAGTGTAAGATTCTTTATAGTTGAGAACGAGTGCATGGCTAAGGAATTGCAAGTGGCCAAGCAAAGAGAAGAGCAAGCTACATCATCTGCCAGAGAAGAGTGGAGGAAAGAGATACTTTATGAAGTGTCATCTCTCAAGACAGTCATGCAGAAGTTGTACTTCAGGTTTGTCACCATGCATATGTCAGTTGTCCATCTTAATGGTTGGCAGCAGTGCTATGCTAGGAGAGCACACAACTTGACAGACATACACACTATTTTCGATCACATGCAGATATGGACAATGAGGTACAAGGGAGCCCCATTGTACTTGCCAAAGATGATGAAGCCAAAGGTAGTGGAGTTGAAAGCACACATCTAGATTCATATCCAAAACTATCAAGAGCTCCCACAGCTCATCACCATCTTACAATCTTCACATGCATGATTCTTCAGGAGCATGGACATCATTGTGCACATGAATGCAATCCCATCCATTGGCACACTCACCATGGTGAAAGCAAAGAACTAAGTTTGACTAGAGATAGACATGTACTTTGAGCAGTCGATGCACATAGCCACCAATGAATATTTGCAGATGAGCACAGACACTATGCACTAGTATATCATTGGTCCAACTGCACTCAAGACCATGATGCGTATGCTATATGACGATTTGGACATAGGTGCACCCTAATTACTGTACCTGAATGTAACAGAGGCAAGAGTTTGTTTTCAGAATGATGTCGCCATGGAGTACGTGGACACCATAGAAGACTACCAAGATTGGCATGAGTTTGCCACCAATGATCACCAAGAGGATGTCGACGAGCTAGTGTTCCCACAACTGTCTAACTCTCAATGATGTCTTGTGGCTTAATCATGCCCATTTTCATCTCACATGGCTACATGTGTAGAATGTATTGTAAACATGTTGTAATGTGAAAGACCAAGTGTCAATAGTAGAATGTAAACAATCGTGTGTAAGTTGAAGAGTCATGAGGGTAGTTGAAGAGTCACAAAGGGGAATGTCAAGGGTTACCCCAGCCTTTTCTATATTTAGAATCTCATAACTCATTGTACATGATTTTGGGAGCCAGCTTCCGATAGGTATAACTTAGAGAGAGCTTGGAGTGTATTGTAATGAGCCTTGGCTTCTCCACAATTCAGAGTGAGTACATCTCTTTGTAGGAGCAGGCGACAATGAATGTAACGTTCCACTACTGGGGCTAGTGGTTGTCATGGTTGTATGTATGATTAGATCTTTAACTCTTTTAATATAATAGAGCCAACATGTTTCATGCATGTATGGTTATTGTAGTTCAACTATTTTGGTTACTCTAACAATGTATGTAGTTGTAACTTACACATGTATGTATGGACTATTCTGTATATGTTTGTATGAATCTTATCGAAGCGTGTTGTTGGTTTAGCTCATCACATTGGATTGTCGACTATTCTGCTTCCCATCTTATGATGTATTTTAGCTCACGTGTTCCCTTTCAAGCTACATAGTATTACAGGCTTATAAGGGGCGCACTCCTCTCCCCTTCCGTTTATTAGAGACTTTCCGTGCATCTTCCCTGACTTGCTGCAAGGTCGCACCCTTGCTTCCAACAAGGACATCTTACTTACCTCTACGTGCAACATAGTGAAGGTGATACCGTACTACCCACTCTTGGGAATCCTACTTTAAACAGTATGAGGTCTAGTTGGGACTTCTTATCAGGGAGATCCCTTGAAATGTTGGTGGGTCCAGAATCATCAACATTTCCATGGAGATTAGATGATATGTTGGAGTTAGTTCATCTAGAGTATGCATATTATTTCTTATGTTTTTATTTCTAGATGAATCATGCATGTTGTTGATATCTATTAGATGGATGAATCATATGTTTCTATTGCATGGAGAGAGAGTATGATGTTGATTATGATGTGTTGGATATTCATATGTTTGAGTCATGTTGATTTATATTGTTGATTATATATGGAGAGAATGTTGTTTCTCATGATGTTTTGGTATGATGGATGTTTTTTCTTGGTTTTTTCTCTCATGGGGAGAGAGAATGTGTTGATGGCTTGAGATTGAGGAGATGATGAATCTATGTTGTTGATGGTGTTATAGTGCCAAATATTTTGATGTTATTTTTTTTTCTTAGTGTTTCTTGGATATTTTCATATTGGCCACACATTGATGTTACTGGAGAGATTACATGTATTGGTTCACATGTTGTTAGTGTTGTGATTGATGCCTATTGATGTCCTGCTCATTATTTGAGTTGATGATATATTATGTTGATGGTTGATGAGCTTCATGATGATGAAGATATGTATTTTTTGTTGCTCTATGACATATTTCTATGTTGCTACTTTCAGTTGGTTTTGTTGTTGATGCCTATATGGAGTGTGGCAGTGGATGCTAGTGGTTATCATGATTTTACTACAAGATCTTCATTGTTGGGATAGTGATGGCCAAGATGTTAAGTAGCCATGCACTATCATATGATTTGAATATTATTTCTATTGTTTCTGCTTCATATTGAGAGCTTATTTCATTGCTCATGGAGGCCTTATTTTTTATGCACATGCCATGTATTTCATTCTTATTGTTATTGTTGTATGGAGCATAGATCTTTGTTCATGGAGGATATGTATTTCATGTTATATTATTGTATTGGTCATGCATAGATGAGAGAACACTTATGTGAAGATGTAAAATCCATGTACCTTTATTCTTCTATCTTGTTGGCATATTTCTCATGGAGAGATCCATGGTCTCTAGTATCTCTTGTCATTAGTTATGTATGGGTCAATGGAATTTCAATTCATGCATTATTTTGTATATATTTGATGTAGACCCACTACATTGGGTGTGTGATGTAAACTTGGGCCCATAGAACTCTTGGTTGATGAGATTTTATAGAGGATTTATATGTCAGTCCTATGTATTTGTCACAACCATGTATGTGCTCCATGAAGCATTGTATATATTATGTTGATGGTTGATGAGCCTAATGATGAGAATGTGTATTTGTTGTTTCTCTAGTTACATATTTCTATGTTGCTGGTTTTAGTTGATTTTGTTTTTGATGCCTATGTGGAACATGGTAGTGGATGCTAGTGGTTATCATGATTTTTCTATAGGATCTTCATTATTGGGATAGTGATGGCAAAGATGTTAAGTAGTCATGCACTAGCATATGATTTGAATAGTATTTCTATTGTTGTTACTACATATTGGGAGCTTTTTTCATTGCTCATGGAGGCCTTATGTTTGATGCACATGCCATGTATTGCGTTCTTATTGTTGTTGTTGTATGGAGCATACATCTTTATTCATGGAGGCCATGTATTTCATGTTATATTATTGTATTGGGCATAAATAGATGAGAGAGCACTTATATGTAGATGTAAAATCCATGTACCTTTATTGTTATATCTTTTTGGAATATTGTTCATGGAGAGACCCATGGTGTCTAGTATGTCTTGTTATTAGCTATGTATGGGTCAATCGAAGTCCAAGTCATGTATTATTTTGTATATCTTTGATGTAGTCCCACTACATTTTTGTGTATGATGTAAACATGGCTCCATAGAAGTCCTGGTTGATGAGAGTTTATAGAGGATTCATATGTCAATCCTATGTATTTGTCACAACCATGTATTTTCTCCATGAAGGATTGCATATGTATTGTAATTCATTGTATATCTTGTCCAAAATCAATTAGAGTCATGGTTCATGAGCAGTCACCTCTTCCACTTATCAAGGAGGCTTATTGCAACAGGAAGATATGTTTCTACAAAAACAAAAGAGTGTGTGATTGTATCTCCATCACATGCTTATGGGGATCATGTTCAGTTTCGTGGATTCCATGGCATTGGCAAATACATGTTGGAAGCGGGATTATTTGGTGTGCATTGACATGGTGTTAAGTATGACAGGTGGAGCACTCATCGAACATATTGTTGGAATTTTCTTCACTGTTGGTATGGCCCTTTTCCATTAATGTCAAAGGGGTAGAGAATTTGGATGGATAGAGATCAGCTTCAAAGTTGCAGCTTCACTTTTGGAGAGTGTATGGAGATCAACCTTAGATGTTGGATTGAGGTTGACATAAATGCCAAAGGGGGAGCTTGTTGGCATTATAGTGTTGGCATTGATGTCAACAGGGTCTTGGTGTTGTTCATCATATGCTATATGTATACCTGGTGATGATTAGTGGTCCTCATGATGCGAGATGAGTGTTTGGCTTATTGGTCTTGTTGGTTGGAATTGATGTCAACTTGGTTGTGGCATGATTTAGTGGAGGTGATTTAGAGGTTGAGTAAGATGTTGTTTCTTCAAGTGGTTGGAATATTGCTATAGGTGTTACATATGCTTCTACATTTGATGGAAGCATTGAAGTTTCTGCTACATGTGTTCAGATATTTTTTTGCATGTATTGGAGATGATGCTATAGGTGTTGGAGGTGATTTGTCTTGGTTTATGTCAAATGTTTTGTAGCTAAGTTGGTTTTAGTTCTGTTTGAACATTTTCTTTGGTTTCCTTGCACATATTGCATATTTCATGAGTAGAGTATTACCATGGTACATGTATTCTTGGTATTAGCATTACCATGGTATTGGCATGTGTGTCGAGTAGGTTGACATGTGATATTACCTTAGTGAAGATAGTATTGGTATTGATATAACCATGGTATTTTCCCATGGTATTGTTTAGGATATTACCATGGTATAGGAGTCAATGGTATTCACATAACCATTGTATTTACCCATGGTATTGACTTGGACATTACCATAGTACAGGAGTCCATGATAATTCCATAACCATGGAATTTACCTATGGTATTGACTTGGAGATTACCATCGTACAGGGGTCCTTGGTATTGGCATAACAATGGTATCAGCTTGGGGATTACATATAGGTGTCTTTGGTATTGGAATAACCATGGTATTGACTTGGAGATTACCATGGTATTGACATAACCAAGGTATTTACATATGGTATTGATTTGAAGGTTACAATGGTACAAGTGTCTTAGGTATTGACATAACCATAATATTTTCCTATGGTATTGGTTTGGAGATAATTGAGGATAATTTGTAATATACTAAAAAAAGGTATTAAGTTGATTTTTTTCTTTTTGGTGATGGCTGAGTGAGTAAGGAAGAGTGTGTGTGAGAGAGGAATATTGTGTGTAGGTTGTGCACAATTTTTTTTGTAGAAAATCTACAAGAGTTTACAATAGTTAGATGAAGTATGTTTCAACCAATATTTTTTGCATCTAGTGAGGAGATGATTAGATTTTGATGGTAGGAGTATTTGGAGATTGTTTTCTCCTAGTATATTATTCATTTTATTGTTTGTGTGCAACATTCATTTGAGAGCAGTTTTATTTGTTGTAGAGAGGATTTTTGCTAACGTGTTGATCAAATTATTTTATCTAATGTGTGGAGAGTGATGCAGTTTTTGGAGATGTTTGAGTTTTGATTGTGTGCCTTGATGTTATGTTGTTGTAGTGCTCATGTTGAGTAGTTCTCAGTTCTAGTAAGAAAATGTATGAAATGAGAACCACATAGAGGAGTGGTGTTGGAGGACTTCAGTGAAATCAATATAAGTGAGAATTTTCCTCAATCCAATGGTGGTTGGACAGTTTGAAAGAAAATGGGCAAGGCTTATTGGTCATGGTGGCTTCCAGAGGACCAGAGTCTATAGATACGATTGATAGTTTAGGAGTAACAAGGTGTGGATAATTAGTCGTGGTGGCTTCTAGTAGATGCTATTTCGTAGATCTGCATGAGAAATACTCCATTTGATGGTAGCCAACTGTAACTCTTTGTAAAGAATTTTCTTGACATAATAAAATATTTGAGTAGCGTAGCAACAATAGGTGGTTTTTTCCATGGAGAGGGTTTTCCACCAACAATACTTGTGTTCCTTTTGTTGAATGTTTTGACGGTTTCTCGTTTATATTTGATGCTCTAATATCTAATTATGTGTTTTAGTTTGTGAATTATCTAAAGAATAATTAATTGGAGAAAAAGGATAAAAATATTATAAGTTCCCTCACTACTGACTCACACACCCCCCCCCCCCGCCCCCCACCCCAACCCCTCTCTTAGTAGTGGTCTAGTTTCCAACATGTATCAAAAATTTACCATCAATATTCCTAGATTGCTAATAAATTTGTGGACATTGAAATATTTAGTAATTCTAGTATCCTTAAGACGTATTCCTTTACTAAAATACAAATGACCATGTTTAATTTTCCCCTATCATCCAAGGGAAAGCTAAACATCTATTTTCAATTCTGATTGGAAAATTGCTAAAGGTAAATTGATATGACGAACTAGAGGTTTGGGTGGTATCTTCATCATGATATCATTTAGGTAGATGTGAAAATCATGAGCACAATGATTTGGAGCTTAACCACATGGGATTTCCCTTTATATCTAAAATCCATATATTCTTTGTGCCACACATATTTTTTTTATCCCTTAGGCTTGTACCAGTATGACTCCTTATCTTCTCCTATCCACACAACAATGTATGTTATCACCAAAAAATGATCACCTAGCCATTTCTAACTAGGTGGATCGAAACACACCATGTAGATTTAATTTTACCATGGAAAAACCACTTTCACTATGGAAAATAATTTAGCAAACCACTTTTGTTAAATTATTGTCTGATTTAAATCAAAGATCCAATGAAAATAATTAGATAAATCATTATTTTTTTAATTTTCTCTAGGAATAATTACTAAATCATTATTTAAATAATTATTCATTGTCACATTTGACAAAATCCCTTAAGAATAATTAAATAAATCACTATTTATTTATTTTTCTTATTTTTCTAATTGGAATAATTGTTAAATCACTATTTAATAATTATTTCAATTTCACACCATTCTTAATTTTCGTGAAATAATTAATAAATCATTTTATTTGTTAATTATTTATAAATAAATATATTTAACCATTTTAATTTTTTTTTGCGCTCTATAATAAATATAATAAAGTATTCTAAGAAGTTAGATCTTGATTTGGTTAATATTATTTTATTATTATCCATTTTTTAGATTAACTCAATACTTTGTTATAAATAGGAGGGTTCTTCATTCATTCTTCATCATGATCATAATCATTGTCACCATTATCATCCTTATCTTTTTATTTTGAGCTCCCATTTGAGTTCTCCACATTTTGTTTGGGTTTTTCACATATTGAGTGAGAAGATGAGGGTTCTTCATTCATTCTTCATCGTGATCATAATCATTGTCACCATTATCATCTTCATCTTTTTCTTTCGAGCTCCCATTTGATTTCTCCACATTTTGTTTGGGTTTTATACATATTGAGAGAGAATATTAGGGTTCTTCATTCATTCTTCATCATGATCATAATCATTGTCACCATTATCATCTTTATCTTTTTCTTTCGAGCTCCCATTTGAGTTCTCCACATTTTGTTTGCGTATTTCACATATTGAGAGAGAAGATCTTCTTCTAAAGCATTAAGGACATCAAAGGACCCATCCCATGGAGGGGGCCTTATAGACCATTTGTAAATCTCCTTCAATAGGTGTTTTTAATAAATAATTTATTCACTTAAAGTCTTTCAATTTGGGTTATTGCATTGGATATTTTCTACTGTTTCTTTCTATTATGGATTGTCTATACTTTTGTTGCAGGTTTTCCATTTTTATTGCAGATCTGAATTGCAAGCAGCCATCAGGTGTTTTATTCAATTAAAGTCTTTCAATTTGGGTTATTGCATTGGATATTTTCTACTGTTTCTTTCTATTATGGATTGTCTATACTTTTTTTGTAGTTTTTCCATTTTTATTGCAGATCTGAATTGCAAGCAGCCATCAGCTTGTTCTTAGGGTCACTTGTCACTTAGTGACTTAAGTGAAGTGTTTTTGGTACACCTTCCAAGAAATCTCACACTAACAAATGGCAACTCCACTAGTGTAATAACAACGCTCATGGGTGATTGAAGTTTCATAAAATTTCATGGTTTTCTACAACTATTTTTAGCCTCTCAATGTATATTTATAGTACAAAATCCTTTTCCGTTCAATTTTTTGGATTCTGGTGGTTTTCTGGTTCTTTCCACAGGTCACAGGTGCCAGTCGAGTAGGAGACAGCAAAATCTGTGCGAGATCTGCTAACTGACAGTCTCAGGAGAAAAAACAATTTTCAACCCATGATTTGTGTTCCATAATGCACTACTTGGCCCAAAAACTGTGTTTTCCACTATTTCAGGTCAGTACCTATGTTTTGATATTGTTCTGGAAAATTTTCAGAATTTCTTTCAGAATTGTCAAGAGTGCTGTCTATAGATTGGTTTGGGTACTTCACCTCTATTTTTAGTCTCCCTGAGACCTATTTCCACTCGATTTGTCTCTTTGGGGAAGTAAAAATCCCCCTAGGGTTTAGAGTACACCTCCACATTGTTAGGAAGAGATTTGTTGAGTGAGGAGTCTAGGGTTTTCAACATTTTCAGTCATCAGTTCTCAGAGTCTGATCCATTGCTTTTCAAATCTTTAGGATAGGTTTCTTTTACCTTTTCTCCCTTTATAGTTTGGTTTTTCCCTTTCCCCCTTAGGATCCCATTGGACATCCTAGGTTTAGAGATTCACACCTATCCTTTGCAACATTTTTCAGCTTTGTTTCTTATTGTGCGTCTACACCATTTATAGTAGATTAGTGCCTCTAGATCTTAGTCCCTAGACATTAGATCATTTAGGCCTTCTGATGTGTCTTTGAGTAGCTTGTTTTCCATATGTTTCTTAGATTCTTAGTAGCCCTTGTGGGTGGGGTTTTATGTGCTTGATTTGTTGTTTATTTCATATCATTTTCAGATTTATTTATAGTATTTCATAATTTTAATTTCAACAGCACATCACATCATGAAACATGCTTAATTAACTCATCCACTTGACACAATGTTATCACACACTCACACCCTAGGCGAATGTGAGCATGGTTGATGCCGCCAAGCCAAGACTTGAAACACTACACCTTAATAAATCAACACACATAGATTAAGCCGACTTGGGTACTAGGGCCAAACGATCTTTGTAGTGTAGGTGTCAGATGAGTGGGATAGGCTTCCACTACCACCAATCGATTTCTTTCATTGAGACATAGAATTTGACATATTAGGGAGCTTAAAATCCTTCACCATCCCATGGTCTGAAGCCAGAGTGCACTAGAAACCTAATTCAGAGAGGGTTAGGCTAGGTCATCATGTGAGCGGTTCTCCTCGGGGATACCCAAATTGTGGTAGGGAATCATGTGCGGTGGATGACTACCAAGAAGCTCAAGACTCGATCACCCTCGTGGGACGAAGGTAACCATAGTGACCAATCTTAGGAAAACACCCTATAATACTGGTGGTGGGAAGCAGTTAGTTCTCTACCCCACCTTTCTCTAGACAATTCTTCTTGCAGGGATAAGATTCTGTCAAGTAAGAAGTTCTTTGGAAGGCCATTTGAAACAATAGATCTAGGATTGTTTGAGGATTTAGATCACCTATAGGCTAGAGGTATTTTTATTTGATAGGACGTGTTTTCTTGTATTAGAGTAACATCATTAAAATAGTTAATTTATACTTGTCACCATTGCACTAAGTGATTGCTTGTTGTTGGTTGATCTTTTATTCCTATCATCACCCTTTAGTTCTTAGATTGTTATTGTCTTGACATCATTGCACCCCTTAGGAATTTGTTGCGTTGAATTAGAAGTCTTCACCCTCATTTCCCGTTAGGACATATTTCTCCTCCCATTCGAGTTAGAGTTCATCCTCGGAGTCCTCCATCGAGTCATCATTATGATTCTGATTCTACTAATTCATCCTTTGATTACACGTCTTCTCAACCCTGTACTGCCACCATGTCAGGCACCAACGCGGACGTGGGAAACCAGGGTGGTAACCCAGGTACCAACTAGGGTACCCCCACGAGCAAAACACCCACCAGTGTAGTCACTCATATTTCCTTGCTTCCTTTTATGGTTGGTTTGACTCTCCCTAATTTCGGCTAGCTTATCAATGATCCTCTTCTCCATGATCCCACATGTCTATCTATGTCTAATAAACTCCCTTTAGACATCCCTAAGTTTGAAGGAAATCATGGAGAAGATCCAACTAACCATGTTTTCTCATTCCACATGTGGTGTTCATCAAATTCCATTACTAAAGGCTCCATCCTTCTTCATCTGTTCCAACAAACGCTCACTGCAGTTGCTGCTAAGTGGCATGTCGATCAACCTAGAGCCACTCATTCCACTTTTATGACAATATCCACAACATTTCTTTCATATTTATGGTTACCTCTCTGTTATGGCACTGGTACCTAAATTTTAACTTCTTTCGGTCAAACTTCTTTCACCTACCTTTTTGACCTTTTTTAGGAATGACGAAGAAGAAGGAGCATCTGTCGAGCTCCTGAATTCAAAGACTGAGTCTATGCGGATTGGTTCCTTAGATCATTGTTGCCTCCCATTGCCAATATGTCGTGTCACACTTCCCCCAGTCCAAGGAAGATGCACTACAAGTGGCCTTAAAATTTGATTTGATCTATGCTCAGTCAGGTTATGTTTACATTGTCACCCCTGATCTACCTCGAACTGGTGCTGCTAATGCACAGGGGGCATCTCATGTCGTGGATGGAATTTTTCGAACCATTTCACATCCTCAACCATATGCTCCACCTCATATGAGTTACGGTCCACCTCAGGGAGGGACTAGTCCCACTTATAATTATCCCTCCCCCAATCCTCGACAAGGAAAACCTTATCTAGGTCCTAAAACACCATATGCGTATCCCCATCTATATCAATAGATGCTAGGGCTAGACGTTTCACCACCTATTTATCCAAATGTTGCCCCATCTCCTTATTACTTGTATGCAATGCCTAGCTCTCCAGCCCCTCCCACACCAGTGTCCCAACCCCCCATGCCTGCTTCCCCTCTACCACAACAACCATCTCCTCCACAAGGTTAAGTGTATGCTCAGCAAAGAAGAACTAATTCCACTAACCCTAAGAAAAGAAATAAGGGGAAGGGTAATCAGAACCAACAATCTCAAGGTAATCAAGGCAACCAGGGTCCTCCACCCGATGACCCTCAGGGTCCTCAACCTAGTATCACAACCCAACAATGGGTGGTTAGTCTAAGAAATCCAACGGTCTTCGTATGAACAAACCTTATGCATGTTGCAGTGTATATGGTCATTATACCCATGAGTATCCTCTTTTGCCTTACATGCGTCAGTCATGGGAAGCTCAAGTAGCTTCTCTAGGATCACAACCCACTGCTCTTCCTCCCCTTCCTGCTTCATCTCAACCCACAATACTTACCAATATTTTCCCTCACCATGGATATATAGCTACCAAACTGTTAAAGTCACATGGAATGTAAACAACAAAGTTGGATGATAAAACATTGAATGCATTATTATTGACATGATATACATTTATAGTACATTTGTGTGACTGTTGGGTTCCACATCCCAAGGTCTCTTGAAATCTCGTGGTTGTTCACATCCTACACCAACCCATAGAGGATTAGGTGTCCAACATTCCCCCCTTAATCCGAAGGGGTATGTATGAGTCCAAGAAGAGAATTGTAATACAAAATGTGCACAAACATGCATGGAAGCACTATGCTAAATGTGCTCTCTAAAATGTTGGTATAAGGGGGGTGGTTTAAGGATGACCACCAACACTGGAACGCTTAGTGCAATTCCCAGAACTCTTCCAAGTCTGGCATGAAACTCAAGTCTTCTGCTAGAGGAAGGGCTCCTGATGTTTTGAAGAGGGAAAACTTCAACCATGAAAGGGAGGTCTCACCCCGCATAAAAGGGAGAACCTCAAATTGAAAAGGGAGGTCTCAACCTGTGATGGTTTAAGGATGATCAACAACTCTGGAATGTTTAATGCAATTCTTGGAACTCTTCCAAAACTGGCAAGAAGTTGAAGTCTTTTGCTAGAGGAAGTGTCCCCAATTATTTGAAGAGGTATCACCGACTGAAGGCATGCTCAGTGGCATCCTTGTCTCTTGCTACAACTCTGAATCTGGTATGGCAGGTTGTGGCTCAAGCTCGCTTGATGTGGCTTTGGAGCTTGTAGAAGAAAAACATTTCCCCCTGTCAGATATAAGGTGAGAAGATGAAGATATCTCAACTGCAAGACTTTTCAATATTTGAGAACAAATCCTATTGTATGAGCGAAATATCTTCTTGGATGTTGAAGCCCATTTCCAAGAAGCGATCCATCCAAGATGAATCTTTGTTCTTGCAGGAGGTTTGTTTTTGAAGAATCTATTTGAAGAATGATTGGTTTTATGATAGTTCTTACATGGATGAAGATCAAAACAATGATCTTTCATGTGGCCAACTTGATCAAAGTGTTGGCATTTCACAATCTGTTGTTGTTGTTGTGGAAGAGGGGCAGAGTATAGAACAACCGAAGGTGAACTGTCATGAAGGAATCCAACACTCTGAAACTAGATGGGCTTTGAGTAATATGGAATATGAAAGGAAACCTCCTTATCATATCTAAGACCTATTCTGTTCTTGTTGTGGACAAGCTCTTCCCAAGGTCTGATGATGGGCTTAGGAAGTGCAAACTGAACTTCTGCATCTGCATGTACAACTGCTGCTTCATTGGGTACTAAATCTGAAAGAACTTCAACAATATTGACTTGTTGCTGATGGGTGGCTGTCTCAATGTTCTAAACAAAAACAGGTTCAGAATGATGTCTATTTTGATGTAGCTCTTCTTACTAGAATTGAGATTCAAGCTGCAAAAAATCAATTTTCTCATCTGCATTTTGCAGACAAATTTTAATATCAAAAAGTGTATCAGACCTAATTTTTCCCATTCCATCAACAGTGGAATGAATTAGGATATTTAACAACTCTAATGTATCATCAATTCTAGCCATTATCTCAGCAAAGAAATGAAGGCTCAACAATCCTAGTGGAGACTGTAGCAAGGCTAGACAAACCCTAGCTATTGAAGATTTCAAAAATGAAGAATACCAGTTGTGAATCAAACCATCATTGAATATATTATGTCTCTTGAATCATTTAGTTATGCCACCCATAGAATTTCTTTCTTCAGCGCACCAGAGGAGGAGCATGCACAATTTTCTGAGGAGGACTTTGAACTGGTGTATGAGGTGCTGCACAAGGAGTGCGTCTTCCTCCTGGTACTTAGATGGCAGTGAACAAATATTGCATATACATATGAGATAACACAATTGGAGGGGCTTTCCAGCATCAGTTTGAGAAATACATTGTCCAATACCAAATCTTAGGCTCGAATTCCAGACCAGAATTTCAGATGTGATAGAAAATCCAACCAACAGTTAACAAAGGATGCAATGATTTGTTATAAACATAATAAATGAAGCATATCTCCTTCCAATTCATCAACAATGGCCTATAACTCCAAACAGTTAACACAAGATCCAAAATCAAGCCTCTATAAGGTGATATACAACCTCAATGCACATGAATAATTGTGGCCTTCGAATAGACTATAACTCGACCCAAAACAATATCCAGCACTAGTCCAGACTTGGTAGTGAGGGGATTCGACCCTCTTTCCTCCTTGGAATCACACCCTACTCCTGATCTAATCAATAAGGTGTTAGGTGAGTTTAGAAGAAGCTACCCATGCAAACTAGTTGAAGGTTGTGCTACCATAGCGTGGCAAGCAGCTTGTCAGTTGGAACGTAAAGCGTTTACGCTGCCAGTTCAGGTCTCTCCACTTAATAAGTCGGAAGTCGTTGGTGAAATGCAACTGTCTTCATCAACAGGTGCACCTCACATCTTCGATGAAGGTCATCACTCTAAGTGCGATGCATATGTTGATGTGATGGGTATTTACCACATTTTTGATAATCGACCAGCTCTAATTGAGGAAAACGTACTCACGACATAAGAATTCATCAACGCACAAAGCTTTCGCGGGAGTATACACGGTCTTCAAAACTGCATACATAACTTCAATGCATATGCCATATATACTCAATACGCTATATTTAGACAATGCACATGCTTCTATGAATTTTAATTGAGACCAATGTGATACAAATCATATATAAAACTTCAACGCACATGTAAACTCTTCATCGAAACCAACATAGCTATGAACCAATGTTTACCCATATGAGTATGAATATGAGACTCTAACACACATACTAGTATTATTTAATGCACAAGAGATTATTCAATACACATTTTCGATATTTAGGTGCTCGCTCCTCCAGCACATCCCTTTGACGTTGGTTCTTATGTAACAAGACGTCATCAAAACCATGGTCAGCATGCCGGTAAATCTGTCCATGGGAATTTTGAGAAGAAGGTTTCTTCTATGCCCACCTCAACCTCTGGTTCTGGAAACCCTGGAGCCGCTCATTCAAGCTTGGATCCTCATAGCGCCACTCCCCTTGCTGCTGCACCTTTGCAAGCGCAACCCATAGTAAAATTTAACTCAGCTGAGAATTTTATGACCCTGTATAATCAAGTTTACGGGGCTTTGGCATGCATGCCAATGAATTCAACCCCTTAGTGTGTCTTGGTTTCATAGGAAGGTTTTAGGAATTCACCAGTGAAATGTTAAATGTCAGCGTTCTGACAAGGTAACAGTCTAACAAAAAAAATTGACATCGGAGTCATGTTTGGTGAGGCGAGCAATGCCAACATGGGCCAACCATATATCAAGGAAGAGGTAATGGGCCTCAGACATAATAAAATTGCAGACTAAGGAGTGTAGAGGGTGAGATTACTAAAATGGACAGAGATGGCAGGGAGTGTGCTAGGTTGAGGTAGGTAGATAACTTAGGGAGTCTCTATAACATAATGCTTACTACAAAGCTCCAGAGAACAAAAAATTGAGGAGAAACCGAACAGTCAACAAATCAACAAGTAACGGTTCATGCAATATCACAAGTAATGGTCCTACGCAATAGAGGGTAGCTTTTCGTTGCCAAACAATGCCTTATATGCTCACAAAAAGGCTCCGCCAGTGCAGTGATATTACATAATTGACAATATCTATGTGCAGAAAGAGTACTAGAAATAGTACTATGAATGACAGGAATCAATGCAGACTAAGAAACCAAACAGTTAGATAGACATTAGAGTAAGAAACCCAAATCTTAGATTGAGTAGGTCACGTGATAACCTAGCAGGGAATGGCAACATGTCATTTTTTCTGCCTAACGCAGAAAACTAGTGGCTCAAATTGGAGCAGGACCACCAATCGCTCGTTCTGATACTATGTTAAAGTCACATGGAATGTAAGCAACAAATATGGATGATAAAACATTGAATGCATTATTATTTACATGATATACATTTATAGTACATTTGTGTGACTGATGGGTTCCACATCCCAAGGTCTCTTGGAATCTCGTGGTTGTTCACATTCTACACCAACCCATAGAGGATTAGGTGTCCAACACAAACCTACACAAGGTCAGGAAGCTCAACCAGCTCCACCATCTGGTCACCATGATTATCAGATTCTTATGAGGAATTCTGATGAGGTTAATACTGATTAAGTCAACCTCTAGACTCGATCACGCCAATACGACAAGCCATTCGCTAAGTTAGCAATTAAGTCCCAACCCAAAGTTTCCATTGAGCCTTTATCATCACCCAATGGTACCTTACATATCCCTCAACCTAAGGTCAAGGTTATTCCCAAGATCCCCAAAGGATCGTTACGTCAAAATGTTTCTTCTCCCAAAGACACTCATACATATAGCATAGTAGATGACTTGGCACAGTCTCCTGTTTCCATGTCAACACTGGTAGTCCTCTATACATACCCATCCCAACGGAAAGCTCTACTATCTACTTTGGGTGTTGTGGATCTTCAATACGATCAAATGATTGTCTTTCATGTTGACAAGTCAGAAAATCCTCCCCTGCCTTCATTTGTTGCATTTCAAGTCCCAGTCTCTATTAGAAACATCATTGTTCAATGTTGCATCATCGATGAAGGTGCCTCCACTTGTGTGATGGATGCCAGTGTTTGGAAGAAACTTGGTTCCCCTGACCTATCCCTATCCACCATCACTCTTTGTGCATAAGATGGTCATCCTTCACAACCCCTTATCTTATATCACAACTGCCCAGTCATAGTTGCGGATAAGACTATCTATATTGACATTTAAGTCAGCAATGCTCCCTTAGAATATAACATTCTTTTGGGTCTTAGTTATACTTATGCCGTGTCAAGTGTCACATCTGCAGTTCACTGTAAGAAGTGATTTCCCCACAATGGAAAGGCTGTCACTATTGATTATTTGATGTACTATGACCCCAAAGTGCAGACTTCACCTCAGTCCAACATTTCTTCCATCATTGACAATACGATTGTCTTGCCCTTCACCAATGTCTCTCTAGGAGTCTATAAATATTCCACGTTTCTTGGTGGTTACTATGGTCCACCACCTAACCCTTTTGAGACTAGCTCATATAGTGTTTGCATGCTCCAAGCATTGCGGACTGCCTATAAATAGTCAAGTATGCCTTCATAGCAGACAACAACTCCACAAATTGTTTGTAGAAAATCTTGTAGATTCACAAGTTCATGTAATATACTAAAACAAGAGACGAGAATCTGCTTCTACTCTTTACAGTGAAAGCTCATAAACATCAAGAAAACAATAATTAATAAAGGAAGAGAATCAAAGGCACATAACACAATAGATAACTGGGAAAGCCACAACTCAAAACCCCACTATCTATTTTGTATTAGTCTGGAAAATCAAGATGAAATTACAATGATTTTTCTCTTTAGAACAATCCCAGCACTCAACAAATTCAATCTCCAACTCATAAGCAAGCTCAAGGTCAAAGCTTAGCCAATTCACAAGCTCTGCAAGTCTCTATTCCAATGTGTAATTCCTATGAAGGATAGCTCGTACCTAAAGGTAAATAAAGCCTCTAAAAATAGCACAATCCCTCAAGGATTAGTTCCTAATTGCATGCACTATGAGTGCAACTCAGAAAAATATAAAACAAATAGTGCATTGTCCCTGCACTCTAGTCTCAAGTGGGTCTTTCTCAGAATCAACATGCATGATTTTCTGATGTTGGAATCTTCAGTTAACTATAGTAGCACTAAGTAGGTCACTATTGTCCCAACTGACTGTTCATTCACTATTAGTTCTTGAAACTGATTGGAACTAATTTAACTGGACTTAACTCAATAAATTGAATTAAGTAATTACAACTCATTCATAACTCATCCTTAACTCCTATACGTTAGGGATAACATATACATGTCTTCTAAAAGACTTCCATTTCAAATTTCCTAAATTAATTAAGTTAATTAAACTTAGTTAATTATTTTCAAATTGCTATGAGAAAATAATCCATTTTAATTCACAGTTTAATTCAAGGACAAATTAAATTTGAATTTCTTGTTGCCATTTCTGAACACTCCCTCTCAATAAGAAACATATTATCCACTACCCTGATCCTGACTCTGTGAAACTCGAATTTACATCTCGGAAATGCCTTTGTCGAGATGTAAACATATTACTCCTCTGTTGGAATGTAATCTAGCAACACAATTCACCTCAATACACAACCTATGAGATGATGATACCAGATATCTATATGCTTGGACTAATCATGGAAAACTAGATTTTCAAAGAGTGTGATACAACTATGATTATCACAATAAATCACTGTGGATCCATCTGCTAATCAAACAAACCAACCAGGATCTTCCTCATCCAGATAGTCTCACATGATTCTTGATTTGCAGCGATGTACTCTACCTCTTGTTGGAAATAATACTGAGAGGGGGGGGGGGGGTGCGCCGGTTGAATCAATGCAAATTTTATAGAAAACAACTTTCTTGGCAAAGACAATAAAAGAAACAATCTCTTTATCTTTTCAAAACATACAACTCATGACCACTAATTACTTCACGAAATTTCCTTTTTCTCCCAAAAGACTACAAATGCTACCAAAGCAAACTTTTTCCAAAAGAATTTTTTGTGCTTTTTCTATATTAATAAAGCATGTAAAACTATTTATCAAACCAAATTTAATAAATCTAAGACAATCAAATCAAATTCACTCAAAAGCAAATTAAAAGGAAATTTACCTAAAAGCAAAAAATAATGAGGAAAAAAGCCTACAAGGATAATTCCCGGATGTTTTGCTCAGTCAAAATGCAACTAAGGATCAGTTCATGCAGAATCATAAACTAATCAAAAAACAAAATCGAAATCTTTTTGTTCTTTTTTCTCAAGAATGAAATTCAAGGTTTTAACAAACAAACTTTTCGAGATTCGCAAAGAGAAGACACAAAGGTAGGTCTCTCACAAGGGTGACTTCTATGACAGGCCCGACTCCTAAAAGGACTGATCAAAACCAAGGAGATCCAAAGTTTGACAACCTCTAACGCCAAAGTCACTACAGGACCAGTTAAAAATCAAACCCTAAGTCAAAATCTCTATGAATTCCACCAAAACCCTCGACACTAACGGGACAAGTTCAGGTGAAGATCTCTGACAGTAAACCAATGGATCTGGGCAGTAAAAACAAATTAAAAACAAAATCTAAAGAGCAAAAAGAGGAAAAATGAAATTTTCTCAAATTTGACAGGGGTACGCGGGTGATCTGTTGACACAGGCGCGGGTACGCCCTGTGCACAAAGACGCAGTGCGTACAAGTACGCACTGTGCCTAACTCAGAGGCTGCGTACTGCTGGCAAAGCTAAGAAAAATAAAAATCTAATTTGACTCTAAGCTAACCCACCCAAATACACAGTTAGACAACCAAAAATCAGAAAACAAGCGATTTTTCTCAGACCAAAATATCAAATCAAAAAGAACTCAAACACATTCATGGATTCCCCAGCGGAGTCGCCATTTTGTCATGCGGAAAGAGTCGTTATTGCGGACACAACCGACCTCCCTAGAAGCCTAAGACTTTCTAGTGACAAACAAGACAAATAAGAGCAATCCTTCCCTAAATATGCCTTTACAATATGAGAAATCAAGTGTTTAGATCCTACCTGTAACCCAACGCTGTTGTAGTAGTCCAGCTTCGTTGATCCGGATGAGCTCCTCCTTCTCTTCGAAACCTGCATTCACTAACAAGCAAACGATTAAATAGCACCTGAATATCACATAAAATAAAACATATTTAACATATAGACCAAGGAGTATATGAAACAACTCATAAATAACAAATTGTTGAGAAGAATGGACTAATTTGTATTAAAAGGTAACAAAAGGAACCATTACAACCTAAGCCTTGGTGTTGTGCAGGTCCCTCCCAGGGTCCACAAGAGTTCTCCCTTACTCTGATCAGCTCACCCACTTCCAAATAGAACAAGCAAAGATGGTAATCTCTCCTCACAAGCTTCTACAAGGAAGTCCTAATTCCAGCAGCATCTACCCTTAGGAATGTTCAGCTTTCAACCTCCCCTCCCTTTGGCCCAATGCCTGTATTTATAGTGCTCTAGAGGAAGTTATTCAGGTCCACCATCAATGGGATAAGCCCCTCTTTGGATGGGATAGCTCCCCTCTTGATGGGATAAGTTCCTCTTTGGTAGGGATACATGAACCATCTAGAGGCGCTTCATACACGTCGAACAAGCTTCTAGAATGCTCTAGAAATGACCACAAGTAACTTTTTTGGAGTGAAACTTGCGCCTTTTGACCTTTACAGGAGTACGCACCCATTGCTTTACATACAGAGCGTACAAGTACGCAGGTATTGTGAACTTGGAATGCGTACACCCAGGTAAGGCTAAGAGAAACTGCGTACCCAGAGATATATAGATTTTTAATGACCTTCTCTCTTTCTTGAAGTTTGACATGAAGAGCAAAGGCATGAGACTTACCAAGGAGGATAGTATGATAGTTGATGGAGCCATACTAGCTGCAAATAGTCATGGTGACAAATTTTAGTGTAACACCCATGACTTTGGGGATGGAATGAAATCAACTTAGGGAGCTTGGTGTCCAATAGCGTCCAGAGGCTTGACCAAAACGTGCTTAGGAGCCTGCTATCTCGATGTAATATAATGGTCAGTGGGATCCCAGAACGTACCCACACTCATTCAAAGAAGATTTTGGTAGTGTCATCTGTTGTGATACTCTTCTTGCAAGCCGCTAATAGATCCATCTTAGAAAATCTATTCACAACCAAAAATATACAATCATTACCATGATTGGTAGAATAGAGGCTAGATAGATAGTCCATGGAGATAGATTCTTAGGGCTAGTTGTGGGTAGGAAGAGGAGTGTACAGGCCTTGCTTCTTGATGGTTGTCTTGGCGATGGCATAGGCAGTGCAGGATTTGATATATTTTCCAACATCTTGTCAGAGTTTTGGTCGATTAAAGTACTTATGTAGTACAACCACAATTTTATCCACACCAAAGTGTCCTACAAGCGAACTGTAGTGCACCTCCCAAATCAGCTTGGCAAGGTCGCTTGAAGGAACACAAATGTGGCCTAGGTAGCACAATAATGAATCCTAGAGGTGGAAATCGGGTACTTTCTTGCCGTCCACTAGCATCTGGTATGTGGTGGTGAACTCTCGATCACTTCTTTAAAATTGTGGCCATCCAGAGGTCTCGTTTCCATAATATTTGAGAACAATATCATGTGCTACAACCGGGGAATGGCTGATGCAATCTACAACATGATTGGTGCTTCCCTTTTTGTATTTAATGTTTAAGTGGAATTTCTACAAATATGTATACCACTTTTGATGGCAATCATTCTACAACTTCCCTTGTGTCTGTATAAACTGGAGAGGTTGGTGATTAGTGTGGATGACTGTCTCCTTCCCCAGAATGTAATGTTTCCATTATTGGTAAACTTGCATGATAGAATACATCTCTTTATCAAATATGGGGTACTTCTGAATTATATCAAAATGTGTTTCACAATGACAGGGCATTGGATGCCTATGTGGGGTGAGGGCTACACCTATAACATAGTTGGATGTGTCTATCCCAATTTCAAATGGCTGCTGCAATTATAGCATTGTGAGTACATGTGTAGAGCAAAGGCGGTGCTTCAACTCAATGAATGCCTTATGTTGGGGCTCAGACCATGAAAACTTTTCTTTCTCTCTATTCTTCGTAATCTGCCTCAAAGACCAAGTGATATGGGAGAATCTCAACATGAACCTTTGATGAAAATTTGTGAGGCCCAAAAAGTTGCGTAGCTCTGTTAGAGTGGTCGAGGCTTGCCAATCCCGAATGAATTAGATCTTAGCCGGATCCACATGCACAAATTTCTCATCTATGATGTAACTTATATATTAGACCTGGCTCATGCCAAATGTTCATTTCTCCAAGTTGGCACACATTTTTTGCTGCCAAGGGGTTTGAAGGACCTGCCGAATGTGTTGCAAGTGCTCTTCCCAAATCTTGTTGAAAATAAGGATGTTGTCCAAATAAACAATGACAAACGAGTTGGTGAAGGGCCGCAAGATGTCATCCATCAACCTCATAAAATTTGTAGGGGCATTTGTCAACTCGAACTACATGACCAACCATTCAAAAGGGCCTCCCTTGGATTTGAAGGTGGTCTTCCATACATCTATGGGCTCTATTGGAACCTACTGATAACTAGACTTTAGATCAATCTAGTTGAATACTTTTCCCCCTTGAGATGGTCCAAAAGGTCATCAATAAGTGGGATTGGATACCTATTCCTGACAGTGATTTTTTTTAGTGTCGAATAATCAATGCAAAGCCTCCAGGTCCCATCCTTCTTCTGTATAAGTACAATCGGGCTCCCACAGGGTGAGGAACTTGCTTGATGTGCCCTTTTTGCAGCATATCCTAGATATGCCACTAGATCTCTTCATTTTCTAAAATGGAGTAGTGGTATATTGGCCCATTGGGTAGGGGTGCTCCAGGAGTCAAATAGATCAAATTCTTGACTTGATAGTGCAAGGGTGCCCCTATGGGTGAGGAGGAGCTTTCCCTATATTATTACAAGACCTTATCCACATGCTTCTACTAGTTTAAGGAACCATTTCTAGGGGCCATGGATGTTCCCATGATCTTCCCCTTACTTTGAGATCAAATAAGAAAGAAAAAAAAATCCCTGTCTAGGAGATGATCTTAGTTCATTTCTTAGTAGAGATCAAAGAGATAGTGGTAGGCGGGGCTACCTCCAATATCTTTTATAACTTATTGGCCAAAGTAATAATAACAGTGTGAGGCCTAGACTCATACAAAACATGAAGCTTCCACAAGTATGGTTGGCCTAATAATACATAACAAACTTCAAGAGGAGAAACATCACACAATACCTCGTCCATGAAGGGCTTGATGTTGTAGGGAAGGAGACATTGCTAGTTGACCTAGAGATCTCGTCCTTGGTTAAGCCACCGATGGTGTATGACTGTGGGTGTGGTGTGGTTGGTAGGCCCAAATAATTCACAACCTCTATTGAAATGAGGTTCTTTTGGCTCCCATTGTTGACAATGAACTGTAGCAGAGAATCCTTCACCTACATCTACGAGTGGAAGAGATGCTCCCCCTCCTCTGGATCTTTGAGTTCAATCTTCTAGATCTTGGTGGTGGAAACAGTGGTGTTGAGCTCTGTATCAATAACATGCTTCTCTTTGTCATTCCCCTTGTTGGGTTCTGACTTAGAGTAAGAGCATGCATCTAACTCTAAACCCTTAAGTTTAGCCACCAGTCACTGCTTGGCTCGACACTCACTTGTGCTGTGAGTGGAGCTCTTATGGAACTAACACCACCTTCATGTGTCCTTCTTCGTATTCATGGTGTTGTTCTTTGCTTGCAGCTTCGGCAATTTGTCCTGGGCCACCACGCTTTGGCTTTGTCCCATGTTCTCTGGTTTAGGGGTGCTCTTTCCCTGCTTCTGATTCACATATCCAAAGTTGTGCTTCTTTTGTTTAAATTTTTGTCCATCCTTGGTAGAATATCAGTATGTTGCACCAAGCAAGGAGATGTCCAAGAACTCCATTTCTTCTTGAATGTATTTGTATAGACAACTGTGGTAATTGAGAACCAGATGTCGCTAAGAGTCTTTGATACCCAACTTTGCACGTAGAGTATGAAAAATATTTGAGATCCCATTCACATCTTGATCCATCTGTTATCATAGTGTGGTCCATTATATGTACTTGTCCTCATAGATCCCCACGGGGTAATATTGTTCCTTTACAGGATCTCAAAAAGAGTTCCAAGAGGGGGAAGTTGTAAATAGAGAGGGTTCCTCAACCCTTTTCTCACAATAATTTTCCCACCAACCCTTGACATGTGGAGTAATATTAAGTAGTGTAAAAGTATCTTCTCCCTATCGGAGAAACTATGGACCAAAAATTAACCTTCCAATAGATTCAACCAATTATTTACAACATCTACATCTATTTGACCTTCGAATATAGGGATATGAAAGTTTACTTGTACCTTGAAGGGGGTGGCACCTCTAAAGTGACTATTGGATGAATATGCATCATCGACGGGCATCTACCGAAGGATTTGGGAAAAGTTTTCCATCATTGTGTTCCTTTGTCTTTGGAGGGATTCTTCGAGCAATGTTTTGAAAGGATCTCCTTCTCCCTCATCTTTCTTCTCTTTGGTCATAGGAGGTCGTCGAGGTGGGTGAAGCTAGTCTTTAAAAGGTTCAACCAGTTTGAGCACTAACTCTTTATACCCCAACCTCATTGGGGACATGCATAGGAAAACAAAAAAAGATAAGACTCATTTGATACCACTAATCCAGATTTATGAAGGAACAAAATAAATTATTTACTAGAGAATGGAAATAAACTAGCTCAAGTGATGGCATCTTATCTCTACAAAGATATGTGGCAGCTACATGCCTTCTGAACTGTGTTAAAATGAGGCTTGAAGGCCTATTTACTATTGAGAAATAATGAAAAACCCTAAACATCCAAAAACCTAACCCTAGGAGATGAAGCGCCAAAAGTCTGTGGGCTCTGTTGGGGTAAATTGGTACATCAACTTCGCGGGGTCTTAACTCTGGCATACGATCTCCATTTGAAATGTATGATACCTTGTTATAAATATCTATTCGAGGACTACAACTTTCAACTACAAACCCCTTTCACAAGTTGTGAGTTTGTGCGTTTTCCAAAAAAACGTCATTTAGGGCCTCAAAAAAACTCCGAAAGTTTAGGACCTGAAAAATGCCAAAAATAGTAAATTGTGCTACAGTTAAGGAAACTAAAAGAAACAATAGTGGGGGTCCAAGTGGAATAGGTGGGTGGCCACCAATATCCACCTGGATCAAGAGATGAGACAATAGCCTTTATTTCATGTGAAACAACTAAAAATCAAATAGGACATAAATTTATGTGCTTTAGTTGCCCAATCAACTTATCAAGGTGGGCATGGCATGTGAGAGGTAACTTAGGAATGCATGTGGCTGGAACCATGAGGGTATATCAAAGGCCAAAAATGAGAGAACGACAAAAAGCCATAATTGGATCGTGATGAGAGGAAAAGAGCGTTTTAGTTTTAGGGAAACCGGACCACTCTATCTAGTGGAAGCTTTGTTAAGCACAATACAACTACACATGAGTCTTGATTTTTTACTATACTTTATTTCTGAATAATGATTGCATTTTAAAACAAAAAAACTCATGAGAATAAGATAAATATTAATATGTGATGAATATTCTAATACATGTTTTTCTTGATGACTAATTAGGAGCAACTAAAGAACAAAGGCATGCAATCGTTCCTTGGTAGGAAGTAGAACCTAATACCCCTAGCTTGACCCAGAAATAGCCTTGTGAATGTACATATGATACTTAGGCTAGTGAGCCACCATATGTTAATTATGCTAATGAGTCAAACTCTATTGAGGCATATGTACCTATGTGTTTATAAATGTGTTAGGCTAATAAGCCACCATATTGATGTGTTTTAAGGATAAGGCGCCTATGTGGTCAAGCCAAAGAGCCTATGTGTAAAAATGTTAGTGAGCCTAACACACCACAACTACAGACCAAGGGATTAATAGAGTATGGAGAGGCTAGGACTCCATGGTATGAAAAGTGAAGGAGCTAGGGAGCTTATCAAGGGGGCTAAGCTAGGAAAAATTATGTTATGCCTAGCTAATATTATAAGGTAAAGTGTATTGATATTAAAAAATGTTATAATATTATAGTATATCATTAAAATATAGTAGGGCCTAGAGGGTACCTAGACACCCCTAAGGGTAGTAGGAAATCTTGGAAGCCATAGGGCTCTAAGACATCCCTAGTCATTACACGTGGGACACCTTGGAGGTAGTGGCATACCTTCAGGGACTTCAAGTGTAGAGAAGAGTGTACACTACTTGGGTGTGTGGTTTGATGGGGGATGTGAGCCTATTGATTTGAGGTTGTTGGGGTTTGGTACCTTGAATCTATTAATATTTTGTACAAATATGCATTAGGCTTGGGTAGTTGTTACCATACTAGATTCATGGCCCTAGCTTAGGGGTGACAAAGTGTCAAGAGAGATAGAGCAATGCAATCTATGGTTGGGTGGTGCATTCAGGATTTGAACCACTCAACATTTTTTTATCAG
This sequence comes from Pinus tabuliformis, assembly GCA_031772625.1. Lineage (NCBI taxonomy): Eukaryota > Viridiplantae > Streptophyta > Pinopsida > Pinales > Pinaceae > Pinus > Pinus tabuliformis. The sequence goes on from CM062807.1 coordinate 738,343,580, forward strand.
GTGAGTGCTCAAACTTTTTCATGTTGTTTATTTATGTTTATTATGCATGTGGTTATGTTTTTTTTTGTTATGTTATATGCGTTGTGTTATTACAGTATCAATAATAGCGTGAGTGGCATCGCCCCGTCTAGGTGCCTACAGGATGTTACGTTCATTCTACAATTTAAGAACTATAATCAATCAAAGACAACAATTGTCAATAATAATTAGCCATAATCAAACAAAATCAATAATAGCTAACCATAGTCAACAATCATCAACCCTGTCAACATGGTCTACTATAGTCAATAACATTGAACCATTCTATTCAATGTTAATCAAAGTCAAAATACGATCAACCATAGTTAACCATTATGATATCCACTTGACTAAATTCAAGCATTATATTGAACCATAGTCAGTTTTAGTTGAAATTTTCCCATAATAATCAACTATGGTCAGCTCGATCAATGTATTATAGTATAATAAAAATATTGTTAACCAAATCAAACAAAACCTAGAGTTATCTCAAAGAATACCAAACCAAAAATTATTGGCCTTATCTTCCAACAATATGATTGGAGTTCCTTCTCTATCATGCAATCAAATTATAATATATGAAACCCTTTAATAACCATCACTACACTGCACCCCACCAAAAACATGTCAACAATTTCTCAAATGGTAACTTCTCATTATTATGCATTAACAATTTCTCAAATTGTAACTTCTCATTATTATGCATTTCATTAAATTTTGAGTGAAGAGCACAAAACACTTTTTTACAATGTTCTTATTGCCATTATTAAACCATTAATGATTAAAATATTTTCCAAAAACTATAGAGCCACTCAAGATACAGTTACTTGTAAACTAACGAGGATGGATGGTAAGTCAAAAAGTGGTGGTTGGCTGTGGATATATACAAAGTATCATTTTATATATTGATATTGACAAATCCGTATATATATATATATATATATATATATATCACAAAGACACTCAGTAATCTACACTTAACATGCCACAAAGACCGTGACTAACCAACCTCGCCTGACAATCAATGGATCATTAGAAAAAAGTATATATCAATACGTGAAGAAACTGACTGCTCACCACAACTGAGGTATTTTCTGCGTACAAGAAAGAAGCAGGTGAGTTGACTTTCGTTCATTGGAAACTTTATTATTGGTTACAAGAAAATTGAATGTAAGATATTCCATGATACTCTCTTTTAAAAAAATTCTAAGTAGGTTGATGTCATTTACCACACCTAACACTCAAATGTTTTAATGAATGGAAATATTGAACATGGTCAGAAATTCAAGGCTCTTCCCTCTCCTTGAAAATGACACAGGTACCCTAAGTTTAATGCAGTCGATGCTTACCCACATGCCTTCCCTCTAATATTTTGTTTTGTCTACGCATTTTGTGTATATCCATTCTATCCTCCGGTTACAGCAACATCAAAACGTCAAATTTGGTAGATACAGACTATATTGGGGTTTTCTCTCGTCATGGTTTTCATTATATAGATACCGATTGAAAGATGTGTTTAATTAAATTAAAGCCCGCATTGATATGAGTAACTATATGAAAATTGGAGGAGGTATGTGTATTTTTGAGAGATTTGAAATTGTTATGAAAATATGTCATTATAAAGACATTATAACAAAAATTATTTGTCAAGATGCAGCCATTACAATACATAAAATAGAGATGCTAAAAGTTAACATTCATTGTCATCTATCTCCATTGTGAAAGTTAACATTCATTGTCATCTATTTCCATTGTGAAAGCTTCATGCAAGTTAGGAAATGTAGTTAACATTCATTGTCATCTATCTCCATTGTGAAAGTTAACATTCATTGTCATCTATCTCCATTGTGAAAGCTTCGTGCAAGTTGGGAAATGTAACAATTGGTGGTGTTTGATTGATTTTTATTTTAGCTTTTTAAAAGTTTTTACTATTTTTTTCCCATTAGAAAGTCTTGTCCTTCTTTTCCTTCTTAGCTAGATGACCCACAAAGTGATATTATATTTAACTCTCTATTTTAGTAGTTGCTACAACTGTTTATTCACTTCATTTTCTTCCAAGACAAACTAGTACCTATACAACCCAATATTTAGTAATGAGGAGTCAAGGAATAACTGTATCTTGTGTGGGTTGATAAGCATGGGAAGGGTTATCACAAACCACAAAGGAACATTAATATATGCCTTTTCCTATAGCCTCAACATATCTACTAATAACTAAGCTAAAACATGTGTACTACTACAAGGCTTGAACTTCATAAGCAACCTTAATGTATCAAGCTTAATAATGGTAGGGGATTCTAAATATGTCATTAGACTCATGGTTGTAGACACTAGTTCTCTAGATCAATGATTGGCATAAGTGATAGAGATGACTAGGAAAGCCAAAAACCTAATCACGAATGTGAAATCTTATCATGTCTTGTGGGAAAGAAACCTTATTCTCGGTAGTTTTTCCAACCAACAACTATGAAAAATGTGGATAACATTGTCATTAATGGAAAGGAGTTATCAACCCATCCTTTGAATAAATTAAAAACAATCGATGTATACCTTATTTAAGAGGGAACATGGCTCATTCTAAGGTTCACAATTCACAAGGAAGGATTGTGAGAACCAACTTCCCCTCTAAAATCGCATGCCTCATATCAATTCTTCATCTATTATGGCTCATTTGATGGTGCTTGGCATAATTATTGTGGGATTATTTTTCAGTGGATGAGACCTTTTGATCTATGGTATCACATGATTTCAAGACTTAGTTTAATGGTTATTTGTTCGAGTGTTTCTTTGGTGGATTTAGCGCTTTAGTTTCTTGGCTTCACAGTCAAGTGAGTCATCTCACCTTCTTCATTTCTTGATGAATTTGATTCCTAGTTGGATTTTGCTGTCATTTTCAAAGGGTCTAGTTTGGCTCCTCCCTCAATGAATTTGTCCATACTTTTGGAATAATTTCTATCATCTCCTAGGGAAGGTTCAGGTTTGAGCAACCCAAGGAATGTAACTAAGGTCTCTAGTTTAAAGCATAAGCTCTTCCTTTGTATTGGGTGTTTTTTCTCTTTTGATTCACTCGTATCAAGGGACACAATTAAGTTTTCCCTTTTAATATTTATCTTGGGTCTACCATTTACATCTACTCTAATCAACTTCTATTCATACTTTTGGTTATGATCATTTCACTCTTTTTATACATGTTTGACATTCCAAAACTTATTAAGCATCATGCACTAATACGCAACATAGTTCTTTGTTCCATTCAAATGAATTGTAGGGAAGTTCAAGAGACTAGGAGGGCACTTACATGACATGAGGAGGAAATTGAAGGAAAATATATCTCAATTCACATGGTCACAAAGATACTTAAGGACCATGACAACAATGCAACTTCTTAGATTGAAGTTATAATGGAAGCACCTATTAGAGTCGGTCTGGTCATCCCTCCGTCAGAGATCATTTCTCTTATTGCATTTCATTTTTAGGTGTCTCTCTCGATTAATGCAGTTGCATTCTACTAGGGACATGCCATTATCTGACGGAAGGGTTTCTTCACTCATTTCCCTCATGATTGTACCTGTTGGGTTGGTCAAAGTTTATCAAAGTTCATCGAAAATTGATTTCATTCATTTACAGTCATGGATGCTCTTTTGGTCAAAAAGAGTCTTTTCAATTTCTAGGTCTAGGATTTGTCTTCAGAATGTCCAATAATGCCCGCAGGCCATGAGGATGTCTTCAATAAGTTTTTATTTCAAGATTTTAATCATTAATCATATTCAAGGATGTTTCTTCTTCAAAACTCTGTTTTGAAGAAGAAATCATCAATTTTTAATGTTTGTAATAAATTTGTAATTTTAAATTTTTCTGCCATGGAGTACTTCAAATGCAACTTCTGGTCATCCTTTGCCGAAATCCGACGCCACCATCCCTGCAAAAATCAACCAAGAAAACATTATTTCGAGCCAAAAATCAAAAAGGAAATTTGAAAGAACAAAGTTGTATTAAAGGTGAAGAAATGTCAATTTTGAAACATTACAAAGTGGGTCTTTACAAAGAGAAAATCAAAGCCATGTCTTTTGAAGAGATCTCAATGTTTCTCAATGCCATTTGCATTCAATAGGTCGATTGAAGTCGAAGTTTAGAGGAGAGAGGGCAAAACTTGTAATTCTGAAGCTGAGACTGTGTTTGGAAGTGCGCGCGGTGCATTGGGTTAGAGCGCGACGCATTAGGCCTCCTGCCATAGTGCTTTCCTCCACTGGCGCGGTGCATCCACGAGGCATGACGCACTGGGCTTGCGCGTGGCGCACAGAACCTCCAAGACAAAAAATCATTGTGGCTTCAATAAAAATCAAAACCCATCATTCCATTAGACATGTTCATTGCTTGAAACTTTCATTGCTATGCCAAGAGGTCAAAGGATATTGATTTGAGGGTTAAAGGAAGGAATTTTGTGTTTGACTGTGCGTTGAAGGGCCGCGCGGCGCATTGGAGGAGGTCGCGGCGCACATAGGCCATGCGGCGCATTGGGTGCAAATCCGCAGTGTTAAATTACACTTTCGCGGCGCATCCAAGAGGCGCAGCGCACTGGGTTTGTAAGCGACGCACAGAGCCGACAGGCCAGTTTTTTATCTCGGCAGTCATCAAAACTCAAATAGCGCCATGTCTTTTGCTCCAAGTAAGTTTGAGCATTCTTGCTATTGAATTTAGTTTGGTTGGGTATTGTTTGGAGGGAAGCTTTAAAGGTTTGAAGTGTGAAAATATAAACCCTACATTTATATCAAAATCTGCTCCATTGGGTTTTGCGATTGGTGTTTTCAAATGATGATTTTGGTGCCAAGTCTCCTCTCCCACTCGTGATCCCTTCCCTTTCATTATCCTCTCATTATTAAACTCCCAAAACACTCATATCCCTGCTTCCCATTTTCCCTATACTAAACTCCTATCATTCCCTATCATTCTCCCCTTGTATCATTCACAAAATCCCTAAATCCCCACTCGCTAAACAAAGTCAAGTGACTGTTTGCTCATTTTAAAGGTTTCACTTGATAATTTTCACCATCCACTTTTCCCCTTGTCCCATATTCCTCACAATCCCTCATTTTTCTGTGGCACATTAGCATTGAAAACAAAACATTTGATTTTCAAACCAAACCTAACACCTACTTGATATACACATTGTAGCACCATGACAGAGACAGATTCATCATATGAGCAAGAATATTAGCAAAACAATGACTCAACCACTGAGCTTAATGTGCTGAGAAGGCCTCGAAAAGGTGGCAGACATGTCAGAGAAGAGCCTACTTCCTTAACTCAATTGGAGGCCTGCCCGCTTGCAATGACATGCTTTCAGTATTGTGAGATGATTGCTCAGATTCAGCATCATCAGGAGTTAGTTCGGTTGTTTTTTTTACATTTGCATGATATTCATGTTACTCTTACTGGAGTAAACTGTACCTTGACACCAGAAACCATCTCTCAGGCCACCAGGATACCAAATATAGGGGAAGAGTGGAACAAGAGGCAGTAGCTGGATAGATCATATTATGAACCTTACATCAGGCCTAGCTATTTGAGACAACTCAGGAGAGTATTCCCATTTCAGTTTCTGAAGGAATCTTATGTGCCATTGATGAGACTCATTATCAGATACTTCAGTTGTGAAGGTTGCTTCTCACGCCTCTATGCATACCATATCAGGTTATTGATGCATTTCACGAGAGTGAGGTTCATGAACATTCCATATTTCAAGTGCCAAAACATCAAGAGGATGACCACTTTTGTGCAGAAGAAGACTCTGGAACAGGAGTACAACAACATTTACCACTATGCGCTCATCAAGATCATTGTTGTGCATCATCTTGGTTTGCAGGGTATCACATTGGAAGATTTCATTTCCCGTGAGTTTTTTACAACTTTAGTAGTTCATAAGGAGGTTTTCTATCATACCGGTGAACCTTCATATCAGCATGGAGGTCAGAAGGTAGAGACTACTAGTGTGCCGGCATATGTCACCTATCAGAGAGGCACAAGAGGATTGTTTGTAGCAGCAAAGCGAGTGTTATCTCCACCCGGGGTGGAAGGGGCCTTGCTTCCTCCATCAGCACCACAGGTACAGGACAAAGGCAAGAGGCCAATGCAGGATGAGGGTCCTTCAGGTGAACGAGAGACCGACTTCATTCTCATTCATGATGATGATACAAATAAGGGCCCGGAAAGTGCCAAACTTAGAGAGATCATCCAGGAGCAGCAAATAGAGATCAAAGCCTCATCCCTTGACTTAGATAGGACTGAGTGGACTATGAAATACTTGGAGTAGAGGAACAAACAGCTTGAAGATTAGCAAGCAATCATGGAGTTACAAAACATCCGCGAGAATCGCCAAGTTGCGCAAAGGAGGAGGATTGAGCTCACTTCATTGGAGCAAGAGATTAATGATGATCAGGAGTCTTGGCTCGAAAGAACCAACATCCACTTGGAGAGACTACTGGACAAGGCCAGTAGAGATAAAGCAATGTTGAGACACATGGTTTTCCATTACAGGGTGCGACATATGAGTTCCATGGCATGAATAAGGAATCTAAAGGAAAATTTGAAGAAGGCGACAAAGAAGCAAAAGAGGCAAAAGGAGCATGATCGACTCCAAATTTTGGCTGAATCTTCTTTGGCTAAGCATGGTACTTGATTGGGGACCTACAACCCAAATTTCAAGAAATTTGGAGAAAAATTTGTCAATTTTGAATTTTTTGGCTTTAAAATAGGTTTTTCTGCCCAACACGTAGTGCCACTTGGCGCGCGCCTATAATTGGGAAATCTCCAGAAGGAAAAATTTACATTTTTGGATTTTTCATAAAAATTTATGTATGCTCATGGATTACCTAAGGATTTCATCAACTTCTGGGTTGCCTAAAGGGTCAAAAACACCCTAAAAATGACCTCACTGCTCCTATTTTGACACACAGGAAGCAGTCTTGGGAGATTGAACTTTTGGAGCACCAAATGACATCCAAATGCAGAAATTCCACTTGGGTTGGAAAACAGACAGGCATGGCTTTACAACAAGAACACTTGGTCTCAATTTGGACTTCAGGAAGTGCCTCAAAATAAGCTCCAAATTGGTGTGATGCATACAGATTTTGGCGTGGCGCATAGAGAATTTTGGCCTATTTTTCACTCAACAGCTCAGAATTTCACCCAGTTTTGACCAGTTTTACTTTTTGATGTAATTATTGATCTATCTTGATGTAACTTGATGACTATGATGTAATTTTGGCACATATTTACTTGTTCTAGAAGATTCATTCACCAAAAGGTGAAATGTGAGTGAATGAATCAATTTCCTAGCATATAGGGGTAAGTTGTTTGGCTACCTAAATTTTAGTTCCTTATTTAGAATTAGTTCAAACAGCTCCTAGAATGATGAGCTCGACCCCTAAAGGCAAGGGAATAGGTTTGGCTTGTCTATATTATGTAATTTCTAAGTCATTTTCAGGGTTGGATACTTGGGATTGCTTGGCACTCTATTGTACATTTCATTTCCGCAATTTTGGCAAAGGAAAGACCAGGGTTTTGCAGCACTTGTTGGGATCCATGTGGCTCTATGTTTTGATGGTGTGTTTCTGTATGTATTTGTAAGTTCACTGATGTTTATGTGTATAATTTTCCCTTCTCTTGTCTTCTGCAATTAAACAAATGAGTGATTAAGGTAGAATTCATTAGACTTCTATGCTCTGCCTGGATATTTTGTTTAATTCTTCATGTTTTCATCTATTTGAGGAGGACTCTTGAGACATTCTTGCCCTCCTTAGCCCCTCATCGGTCTGATCCATCCATTCATTCAATCCAAAGCATCAAAATGATTACCTTCCTTGCCCCAATCAGAACTCTGAAAAAACTAGGCCTCATCCCTAGACCCAAAATTTGCCTGTCCCTTTTTCCAACAAAACCCCCAAAAACTCAAAACAAATCCTTATACTTTCATACCTAGCCTAAAATTAGTTTATATTTCAGTCATCTCAAGCCCCATAGATCATCTTTCGTTGAGATTGACCCAGAGAGAGCCCTCTCCTATCCTCGTAGGGCTAGCTATGAGGCTGAGCATGGTTTGATGTGGACCTAGAACCTTGTCTTTTCAGCCTGAGGCAAATCCAGGCTCTAACATAGTGGTGACCATACTGGGGAAGAAAATGGTTTGCTTGTTGATGTCATTTGTTTTATAAGCTACAGACGGAGCCTGAAGTTATGCCAGGTAGCCTTCGAAACGTTGTTGCTTTGCATTAGCGCAAGTAGATAAACGCTGCTTCATTCAATCTTCGGTCTAGCTTGTAATTGTGACACTTAACATGTAAATTGCCCCAATACATTTGAGAATTCTAAGCTTTGGGATGATAAGTTTAGAATTTGAAAGGCTGAACAAGTTGTTTATGTCCCTTTGATTACTTGAAAATAACACGCTGGCTTCAAAGAGATATGCCAGAGCTAATCCAAATCCAAATCCTCCCCCTGTCTACAAAAATCCCAATTTGATTCCAAGACTCCTTCGTCAAGAGAGCTTTGTGACTCCTGTGTTTAAATCTCGTTCATGTCCTGCAATTTTTAAGTATCTTGAAGAGCTTGATTTTGATGAAAAGTTTGAATTGTCATTGTTTGAAACCAAATCCGAAAGTGCTCTTGGTTCTATAGTCCCAAATCCTGACTTTGCTGCAGCTCTTGAAGTTGAAAGAAACAATAAATCAATTGAGAATTTTATCTTGAAGCACCTTCAGAGTGAAATTCACGCTTCAAATATCGTTGATTTCCTAGAAGCTGCATCTACATCCCTCGGATCTTCCGTAACGGCATCCACCTCAAAAATTCCTACCGAACCGCCCTTCATTCCCACCATCCCTGTGCAGCCTATTATCCCTGATCAAAAGTTTGTTGTAAATTCACCTCCATCTACTCCCTCTACATCCAAAATTGCTTCTCCTCCGCACACCCCACCTCATACACCTCACACATCAGCTGCACCTACTCCCCCAACTTCACCAAGACCGATTGCAAATCCACCAAGAGCAATGGCTGCTCGATTTGCACCTCTCGTGTTGCCTCAAGTTTTGGGTGACATGCCCGCAGATTATCAGAGTAAAATTCCTTTGTTTTATGGCACTCCTCAAGGTACCACAGCTCAAAAACATGTGGACAAAATGATGGATTTCTTCGAGCTTCATGAGATTGATGCAGAAAACGTGACTATGAGATTATTCGTGCAAACTTTTGTGGGTGAGGTAAGAAAATGGTTCAGAGCTTTGATAGCTAGAAGTATTCCCACATTAGAAGAGCTTCATAGACAGTTTTTGGATCGTTGGGAGGTCAAGAAAGACCCTCTTCAAATCACTTCTGAATATACCAAGATCAAACGGAATGCTGGTGAGTCCGTGCAAGACTATTGTATTAGATTCAATGCAGTTTATAATGCAATTCCTGATGATTTAAGGCCATCTAGAAAGTCAGCTTTGCTTAAGTTCTCGAATGGTTTTGATCCGGACATGGCTTATCAATTAAGAGAGAGAGATCCAGCTACCTTAGAAGAAATGCAGAAAATTGCCGTTAGTGTTGAGGCAAATTTGAATGACAAGAGAGCTAGATTGAAAGCTGAGAAGAGAGTCTCAATAAAGGAAGAAGCTTCTACCTCAGATCAAGTGCTCCGCAAGGTACAGAAGATGATTGAAAGGCTATCACTTGACAAGCCTGAACCGCAGATCTAGAATCCTAATTTCTGTGGATAGCAGCAACCTCAATTCAGGATCAAACAACGTGAGCAGCGAGCACAAGAACCGACATCACAACAGCAGCAAGTAAAGACACCTCTTTAGCAGAATTTTGTTGGTCCCGAATCTAATGATGAAGACAATGTAATAGGAGAAGAAAATCACTTCTTTACTCTTGATGATATGCCCACCTTTATCATTGAAGATGATGAGTATGCAGAAAGTTCAGCTATACAGCAGGATGCAGATTTTATCGTGGTGAATGACATAGCTCTTGAAGAGGAGTCGGATGAGTATCAGTGAGGTTATATGCATGCCTTGTCTTCCCAGCAGTGTCAGTATTCACTAAGAAACAGAAATGTCCCCATCAATCCAATCCAGAAGAGAAAGTAAGTTCCAGCATCTAAGAATGAGCCACCTGTTGTACCAAATAAAGGAAAAGAAGTTGCTAATCCCACTCCTAGCAAATCTCCACCAGCAAATGAAAGAGTCAATCAGCCAATTGTATCAAAAGATAAAGCTGAAAAGAAAGATGTTCCAGCCAAAGAAGTAGAAAAGACTTCTACTTTTAGTTTAGAAAATGAAATTTCTAAATTAAAGGTATCCATTCCCTTCACTGAACTAATGAGGAACAACAGTTATAGAGGTCAGGTCTCCAAAATCTTGAATTTTGATCCAATGTATGATATGGTGAGTGTGGAAGATGATCAACCTGAATTGATTTTTGGACCAGCATTGAATGGTGAGTCTCCAGACAGTGATGTGCCTCCTTTTTATATCAGTTTGAGAGTGCATGAGTTTGTGTTGCATAATGCTATGTTTGATTCCGACACCTCCCACAATCTTATGCCGAAGGCTATCATGGCGAAGTTGGGTTTGGACATCACTAGGAAATACCATGATCTTTATTCATTTGATTCTAGCAGGGTGAGTTGTATTGGGCTCATTAAAGACTTGGTGGTCAATTTGGATCAGATTCCGGCTAAAAATGTGTTGATGGATGTGGTGGTGGCGGATATACCTCCCAGATTTGGCATGCTTCTTTCCAGATCTTAGGGAGTAAAGATTAAAGGAACAATGCAACTTGATTTCTCCTATGCAATGATTCCTGTGTTTGTCCAAATGAGAAAACTTTATCGGGAGCAAAAAATGAAATACATGATTACAAGCAAGGAGAAACCAATTAATCATCCAATTAATTATGTACATATAGATTTAGAGTCTTTTGTTTTGTATGCAGATAGTTTCAATGAGATTGATAGTCAGTTAGTTGCAGTAGATGATATTCCAGAAATAGCAGAGAATTTCAGAGAAGTTTTGAAGAAAGAAAGTCAAGAACAGGACAATACCATTCAGCGATCAGGAAAAGATAATGGACAACAAGCAGAAAAAATACAACAAACAGAGTTTCAGCACTTGGAAGAAGAGGAAGATGGCCTGTGGACCATGGATTTCGATGGAGCAGTGGGAAATGATGGTGCTGGAATTGGTATTTGGGTATGTAGTCCTTTTTCTGCTCCAAACAAAGTGCCTAGTAATGTGCGGGTATGTTCTTACAAGCTTGCTTTTGATTGCTCAAACAATGAGGCTGAGTACGAAGCTTTGATTGCTGGCATAAAAATTCTAAGAAAGCTGAATGCTAAGAGGATTGTTGTATATGGTGACTCCAAATTGGTGATTAAGCAAGTTAAAGGCGAATATCAAGCAAAGCATCCTCGGATGCGGGCATACCGGAATGTTGTTCTAGACATTTTGAAGCTATTTTTAGATTATACCTTGACGTGTGTGCCTCGTATTCAAAATAGTATTGCTGATGCACTTGCTAAGGCAATGAGTAATTTGAAGATTCCTATGAACTCAAGAAATAAATTTGAAATGCATGTGAAACATTGGCCGACTATCCCGGACAATCAGAGATATTGGCAAGTTTTTCAAGATGATGAGGAGATTGATGATTTTCTGCAAAACAAAGGTAAGTTCAAAGACACCTCAATTGATGTAGAACATGATGATGGTAAAGATGACGTGCAGATCAATCAAATGGAAGTGTTGCAGCTCAAGGATAATGTGATTCCTAAAGGCTTGATACCTTTAGAAGAACTCTTTGATCATGATGACGTAGCCTGCAAACCAACATTGCAGCCAACAGAGAAAGGAGTCAAAGAGGTGAATATTGGAACAGTTGAACATCCGAAGATGGTAAATCTGTCCAAAACATTACCACAAAATGTAAAGGCCAAATATATCAGTTTGTTGTCATCCTTTGCAGACGTGTTTGCTTGGGACTATTCCGACTTTAAGACATATGATACCAATATAATTCAACACACAATTCCTATTAAGCCAAATCAAAAACCTTTCAGACAAAAGTTAAGAAGGCTTAATCCAAAATTGCTGCCATCAATTGAGAAGGAGGTAAATAGGTTGTATAAATCAAGAATCATCATTCCCATCAGATTTTCTGATTGGATATCTAATTTGGTGCCCATACGAAAGAAGACAGGTGAGATTCGTTTGTTCTTTTATTTTAGGAATCTCAACAAAGTTTCATTGAAGGATAATTATCCACTACCATAAATGGACCACATACTTCAGTGAGTAGTTGGAGCATCTCGTATGTCACTACTCGATGGTTATTCTGGATATAACCAAATTTTGGTCCATGAAGATGACCGAGACAAAACAGTGTTCACCACTCCATGAGGGACTTTTCATTATGCTAAAATGCCTTTCGGTTTGAAGAACGCAGGTGCCACATTTCAGCGGGCAATGGATATGGCTTTCGCAAATGAGAAGGATGTCTTCTTGCTTGTGTACCTTGATGATTTGATGGTGTTTTCTAATTCAGATGAAGAACACATGTATCATTTGAAAACTGCCTTTCAAAAGTGCAGAAAATATGGTGTGTCACTGAATCTGAAGAAGAGCTTGTTCACCATGGGTGAAGGAAAACTACTTGGACACATTATATCAAAAGATGGCATTCGTATTGATCCAACACGTGTAGAAGCGATTCAGCAAATTGATCTTCCCCAGAACAAGAAGGAGATTCAATCTTTTAACGGTAAGATGAATTTTTTACGCCACTTTGTACCTAATCTTGTTGAACACCTAAGAGAGATTACAAACATTCTTAAGAAGGACAGCCAAGTGAAATGGACCAAAGAGGCTATAAAATCTTTCAATCTAGTAAAATTGGCTCTTTCTTCAGCTCCGGTTCTAATCAACCCGGATTACACTCAGGATTTTATATTGTTTTCATTTGCTTCGGAGCATACTATGGCAGCTGTATTAATACAGAAAAAAGATGAGCATGAAAGACCAATTGCTTTCTTCAGCCGAACCATAAGAGATGCTGCTTTGAAATACAACATTATTGAAAAGCACGCCCTTGCACTTGTAAAAGCATTGAAAGATTTTCGTGTATATATTTTGCATTCCCATATTTTGGCTTATGTTCCTAATGCTGCTGTCAAAGATATTTTGGTACAAACAGATCTGGAAGGAAGACGTGGCAAGTGGATTGCAGCTTTGCTGGAGTATGATGTGGAGATAAAGCCCACAAAGCTTGTCAAAGGACAGGGACTGGAAAAGTTAATGGCTGAATCAAATCTGCACATCTTAGACATAAATCTAATTGCTGCTATGTCCGATGAAAATGAGGAAGGTCCGTCAATTCAGGTAGTTGAAATCTTTGTTCTTTATCTGTGGTATTCAGATATCATATATGTGCTTCAGAATTTGTCCTCGCCACCTGGTATGGCTAGAAACAAAGCTAGAACTCTTAAGTTAAAGGCTGCTAAGTTTTTTATTTTGAATTTTGCACTTTATTGGAAAGATCCCGGTGGTGTTTTGTTGAATTGTTTGGTGGAAGAAGAAGCGAAGTAGGTCATGGAGGATTTCCATAAAGGAGATTGTGGCGGTCACCTTTTTTGGAAAACAATGACAAATAAAATTCTGAGGGCTGGATACTATTGGCTGACATTGTTTGCTGATGTGTTCAAGATTGTCAAGAGCTGTCATAACTGTCAAATTTTTGAAGGAAAGCGGAAATTACAGCCTTTTCCGCTTAAGCCCATTGAGGTGAGCGCTCCTTTTCAGCAATGGGGGCTGGATTTCATTGGTGAAATTCATCCTGCTTTCATTGGTGAAATTCATCCTGCTTCTTCAGGTCAGCATAGATGGATCCTCACGGAGACAAATTATTTCACAAAGTGGATCGAAGCAATTCCCACTAGGCAAGCTATGGATGCGGTAATAATTTCATTCCTTGAGAATAATATTTTGTCTCATTTTGGTTTCCTGAATAAGCTAATCACTAATAATGCAACAGCTTTCAAGTCAAAAAGGATGGTTGAGTTTTGTAATAAATATCACATTACTTTAAGGCACTCAACCGCCTATCATCCACAAGGCAATGGATTGGTGGAGTCTTCCAATAAATCTTTGGTCAATATCATTAAAAAGTTGCTGGAAATAAATAAGAAAAGTTGGCATAAGAAGTTGGTCCATGCACTTTGGGCAGATCGAGTGAGTCAAAAGAAATCCATTGGTATGTCCCCTTTTGAGCTAGTTTATGGAGTTGATACAGTGTTTCCTACCTCTCTCGCAGCTTCGGTAGTCAAACTTCTTCAGGAAGCTGGTAGTGAATATAATCCAATGCAGAGAAGACTAAATCAAATGATTCATTTGCAGCAGGCATGGGAAGAAGTTTTTCAAAACACATTCAAGTTGCAGGAGAGAATTAAGAAGATTTATGATAGAAAAGCAAAGGCGAACAAATTTCAGTTGGATGATGTGGTGCTGAAGTGGGATGCAAGGAATGAGGAATAGGGCAAGCACGGTAAGTTTGAAAATCTCTAGAAAGGTCCTTTTAAGATTGCAGCATATCGAGGTCAGAATGCCTTTCTTCTGAAGGAGATGAATGGGAAGATTTTCCAAGAGGGTCAGTCAATGGTTGGCTGCTCAAGCGGTATCATTTCTAAGTTATTTTTGCTGTCTACATTGTCACTATATATACCATTTTATTTCAGTACCATTGCAAGTGTGTGCTGTGGTATTTTCTTCAGTCTGGGGCCCGAAGTGAAGGCTATATTTCTGAAGAAAGATTTCAGTTTTGAGTTCAGTTTGTCGAGTCAGTTTTTTAGTCATTTCAGTTTCACTATTGAGTTGGTTTTAGTCAGGTTTTAGTCAATAAATGAGTCAAATTCTTGTGTTGTTTTCGAAATAAGGACTCCATAGCCTAATGGACGAAGGCACTGTCTAGCTCTTCCAGAGATCTGTCATTCTTGGCACCTCCCAGGAGCTACCATCCCCATTGGAGCCAATGTTAGAGTCGGTCTGGTCATCCCTCCATCAGAGATCATTTCTCTTATTGCATTTCATTTTTAGGTGTCTCGCTCAATTCACTCAGTTGCATTCCACTAGGGACATGCCATTATCTGACGGAAGGGTTTCTTCACTCATTTCCCTCATGATTGTACCTGCTAGGTTGGTCAAAGTTTATCAAAGTTCATCGAAAATTGATTTCAGTCATTTACAATCATAGATGCTATTTTGGTCAAAAAGAGTCTTTTTAGTTTCTAGGTCTAGGGTATGTCTTCAAAATGTCCAATAATGCCCGCAGGCCATGAGGATGTCTTCAATAAGTTTTTATTTCAAGATTTTCATCATTAATCATATTCAAGGATGTTTCTGCTTCAAAATTCTGTTTTGAAGAAGAAATCGTCAATTTTTAATGTTTGTAATAAATTTGTAATTTTAAAGTTTTCTGTCATGGAGTACTTCAAATGCAGCCCCTGGTCATCCTTTGCCAAAATCTGACGCCACCATCCCTGCAAAAATCAACCAAGAAAACATTATTTCAAGCTCAAAACCAAAAGGGAAATTTGAAAGAACAAAGTTGTATTAAAGGTGAAGAAATGTCAATTTTGAAACATTACAAAGTGGGTCTTTACAAAGAGAAAATCAAAGCCATGTCTTTTGAAGAGATCTCATTGTTTTTGAATGCCATTTGCATTCAAGAGGTCGATTGAAGTCGAAGTTTAGAGGAGAGAGGGAAAAACTTGTAATTCTGAAGCTAAGGCTGTGTTTGGAAGTGCGCGCAGCGCATTGGGTTAGAGCGCCGTGCACATAGGTTGTGCGATGCATTGGGCCTCCTGCCACAGTGCTTTTCTCCACTAGCGCGGTGCATCCACAAGGCGCGGCACACCGGGCTTGCGCGCGGCACACAGAACCTCCAAGACAAAAAATCATTGTGGCTTCAATAAAAATCAAAATCCATCATTCCATTAGACATGTTCATTGCTTGAAACTTTCATTACTATGCCAAGAGGTCAAAGGATATTGATTTGAGGGTTAAAGGAAGGAATTTTGTGTTTGACTATGTGTTGAAGGGCCGCGCAGCACATTGGAGGAGGTCACGGTGGACATAGGCCACGGGGCGCATTGGGTGCAAATCCACAGTGTTAAATTACACTGTTGTGGTGCATCTAGGAGGCGCGGCGCACTGGGTTTGTAAGTGGTGCACAGAGCCGACAAGCTAGTTTTTTATCCCGGCAATCATCAAAACTCAAACAGCGCCATGTCTTTTGCTCCAAGTAAGTCTGAGCATTCTTGCTATTGAGTTTAGTTTGGTTGGGTATTGTTTGGAGGGAAGCTTTAAAGGTTTGAAGTGTGAAAATATAAACCCTGCATTTATATCAAAATCTTCTCCATTGGGTTTTGTGATTGGTGTTTTCAAATGATGATTTTGGTGCCAAGTCTCCTCTCCCACTTATGATCCCTTCCCTTTCATTATCCTCTCATTATTAAACTCCCAAAACACTCATATCCCTGCTTCCCATTTTCCCTATACTAAACTCCTATCATTCACTATCATTCTTCTCTCGTATCATTCACAAAATCCCTAAATCCCCACTCCCTAAACACATTCAAGTGACTATTTGCTCATTTTAAAGGTTTCACTTGATAATTTTCACCATCCACCTTTCCCCTTGTCCCATATTCCTCACAATCCCTCATTTCTCTGTGGCACATTGGCATTGAAAACAAAACATTTGATTTTCAAACCAAACCAAACACCTACTTGATATACACATTGCAGCACTATGACAGAGATAGATTCATCATATGAGCAAGAATATGAGCAAAACAGTGACTCAACCACTGAGCTTGATGTGCCGAGAAGGCCTCAAAAAGGTGGCAGACATGTCAGAGAAGAGCCTACTTCCTTAACTCAATTGGAGGCCTGTCCGCTTGCAATGACATGCTTTCAGCAAATGTCATGCTTTCAGTATTGTGAGATGATTGCCCATATTCAGCCTCATCAAGAGTTAGTTCGGTTGTTTGTTTTACATTTGCATGATAGTTATGTTACTCTTGCTGGAGTAAACTTTACCTTGACACCAGAAACCATCTCTCAGGCCACCGGGATACCGAATATAGGGGAAGAGTGGAACAAGAGGCAGCAATTGGATAGATCATATTATGAACCTTACATCAGGCCTAGCTATTTGAGACAACTAAGGAGAGTATTCCCATTTCAGTTTCTGAAGGAATCTTATGCGCCATTGATGAGACTCATTATCATATACTTCAGTTGTGAAAGTCGCTTCTCACGCCTCTATGCATACCATATCAGGTTATTGATGCATTTCATGAGAGTGAGGTTCATGAACATTCCATATTTCATGTGCCAAAACATCAAGAGGATGACCACTCCTGTGTAGAAGAAGAATCTGAAATAGCAGTACAACAGCATTTACCACTATGCGCTCATCAAGATCATTGTTGTGCATCAACTTGGTTTGCAGGGTATCACATGGAAAGATTTCATTTCACGTGAGTTTTTTACAGCTTCAGTAGTTCATCAGGAGGTTTTCCATCATACTGGTGAACCTTCATATCAATATGAAGGTCAGGAGGTAGAGACTACTAGTGTGCCGGCATATGTCACCTATCAGAGAGGCACGAGAGGATTGTTTGCAGCAGCAAAGCGAGTGTTATCTCCACCCGGGGTGGAAGGGGCCTCGCTTCCTCCATCAGCACCACAGGTACAGGACAAAGGCAAGAGGCCAATGTAGGATGAGGGGCCTTCAGGTGAACGAGAGACCGACTTCATTCTCATTCATGATGATGATATAGATATGGGCCCGGAAAGTGCCAAACTTAGAGAGATCATCCAGGAGCAGCAAACAGAGATCAAAGCCTTATCCCTTGACTTAGAGAGGGCTGAGTGGACTATGAAATACTTGGAGCAGAGGAAAAAATAGCTTTAAGATCAGCAAGCAATCATGGAGTTACAAAACATCCGCGAGAATCGCCAAGCTGCGCAAAGGAGGAGGATTGAGCTCACTTCATTGGAGCAAGAGATTAATGATGATCAGGAGTCTTGGCTTGAAAGAATCAACATCCACTTGGAGAGACTGCTGGACAAGGCCGATAGAGATAAAGCATTGTTGAGACACATGGTTTTTCATTACAGGGTGTGACATATGAGTTCCAAGGCACGAATAAGGAATCTAAAGGCAAAATTGAAGAAGGCGATAAAGAAGCAAAAGAGGCAAAAGGAGCATGATCAACTCCAAATTTTGGCTGAAGCTTCTTTGGCTGAGCATGGTACTTGTTTGGGGACCTACAATCCAAATTTCAAGAAATTTGGAGAAAATTTTGTCAATTTTGAATTTTTTGGCTTTAAAACAAGTTTTTCTGCCCAACGCGTAGCGCCACTTGGCGCGCGCTTATAATTGGGAAATCTCCAGGAGGAAAACTTTACGTTTTTGGATTTTTCATCAAATGTTATGTATTCTCATGGATTACCTAAGGATTTCATCAAGTTCTGGGTTGCCTAAAGGGTCAAAAACACCCTAAAAATGACCTGACTGCCCATATTTTGACACATAGGAAGCAGTCTTGGGATATTGAAGTTTTGGAGGGGCAAATGACATCCAAATTCAGAAATTCCACTTGGGTTGGAAAACAGACAGGAAGTGCTTTCCAACAAGCATACTTAGGCTCAATTTGGACTTCATTAAGTGCCTCAAAATCACCTCCAAAGTGGTGCGACGCATACCGATTTTGGCGCGGCGCATAGAGAATTTTGGCATGTTTTTCACTCAGCAGCAGAGAATTTCGCCTAGTTTTGACCAGTTTTAATTTTTGATGTAATTTTTGATCTATCTTGATGTAACTTGACTATGATTTAATTTTGGCACATATTTACTTTTCTAGAAGATTCATTCACCAAAAGGTGAAATGTGAGTGAATGAATCAGTTTCCTAGCATATAGGGGTAAGTTGTTTGACTACCTAGATTTCAGTTCCTTGTTTAGAATTAGTTCAAACAGCTCCTAGAATGATAAGCTCGACCCCTAAAGGCAAGGGAATAGGTTTTTCTTGTCTATATTATGTAATTTCTAAGTCATTTTCAGGGTTGGATACTTCGGATTGCTTGGCACTCTATTGTACATTTCATTTCTGCAATTTTGGCAAAGGAAAGACCAAGGTTTTGCAGCACTTGTTGGGATCCATGTGGCTCTATGTTTTGATGGTGTGTTTCTGTATGTATTTGTAAGTTCACTGATGTTTATGTGTATCATTTTCCCTTCTCTTGTCTTCTGCAATTGAACAAATGAGTGATTAAGGTAGAATTCATTAGACTGCTATGCTCTGCCTGGATATTTTGTTTAATTCTTCATGTTTTCATCTTTTTGAGGAGGACTCTTGAGACATTCTTTCCCTTCTTAGCCCCTCATCGGTCTGATCCATACATTCATTCAATCCAAAGCATCAAAATGATTGCCTTCCTCGCCCCAATCATAACTCTGCAAACACTAGGCCTCATCCCCGGACCCAAAATTTGCCTGTCCCTTTTTCCAACAAGACCCCAAAAAACTCAAAAAAAATCCTTGTACTTTCATACCTAGCCTTGAATTAGTTTATATTTCAGTCATCTCAAGCCCCATAGATCATCTATCGCTAAGATTGACCTGGAGAGAGCCCTCTCCTGTCCTCGTAGGGCTAGCTACGAGACTGAGCGTGGTTTGATGTGGACCTAGAACCTTGTCTTTTCAGCCTGAGGCAAATCTAGGCTCTAACAGCACCAATGGAGTAAATGTAACGACTCAAAGCATTGGAGGCATATCTAAGTTAGTTTTGCAACATGATAGTTGACATGTCAAAAAGTGAGTAATCTAATAATTAAAATTAAGTGCAATATGTTAGTCCAAACATTGGAAATCCAATGGAAGATAACACAATTCGTTAGCTTTTAGAGTATGTGGAATTGGTCAAGCAAGTGTTGGATCTAGCAAAGAAAGCACTAGATTAAGCCATTAGCTAATGTTCCTTTTGCTAAATAGATATGTTATATCAAGTAATCATGATTTAAGGCATTTTTTGAATAAGTTACACTATTAGGGATTTCTAGGCAAGGTTATATCTAAAGTTGCTTATGGTCTATAGTTATATGTTGGAACAATGATTTTCTTGGTTTGTTAATTTCTTATTAAGAAACAAATTTTGATATTACTATATTATGAACTTTTCTATAACTTTTACTTAATATAAATCTTTAAATTATGGTTTAAAGAAACAATAGTATCTCATGCTCCAATTCCCTCTTACATGGTAACCTTTTAGGATGCTAGAACACTCCTTTATATACCTACAACAAACCCTCCAACTAACATTTTTACTCTTTACTACATTCCCACAAGGATTCCCTTACTCTTATTCATTCCTCTTGTGTTTGGTTCTCTCTTAAAAAGAGAAATATAAAATTTGTACTAGAACTGATTAACATTTTGGCTTGGTTAGCACTTACCAAAGAGATATTGGGTTACCTTTGTGTGCATTGTTTATGAAAGACATCCGATATTCCTTGATGAGGTGACATTTATTGGTTTTATTCTTGAAGGTCTCATCCTTCATATACATGTAGGGGATTCCAAATGCTACACCACTCAGAGAAAGAGGCACTACATCTACCCCCAATTCAAAATAAATTTTTCTCTTACAGAAATGTGATCTTACATTGTTTAGTGACCTTAACCTCTACATCCTTATTTACCCATCCCAATGGATATTTTCTAGGATGATTATGCACTTCTAGTCTAAGCTTGTCGACCATATTGTCTACTATGGGTTAGCCTATAAATCCAAACCAAATATAGCATCCACCTTGGTATTTTTGACCTAGACCTTGATGTGGAAGAATTTATTCATCTCATTCTCTCCCTTGTGGTGAAGGTTACTTAGATCCACCTCCTTTTACACTGCATCTTATATAATCTTCTTAATACATTTGTTTCTCTCTACCAATTTTCCTAACTCTACACCTAGCAAGTTCTTATTCTTGGCATCCTTCTTATATTTCTTTAGATTCATCATTGTATGTAACTTTCAATATTTATGTTTGGTGTGACTATCAATATTACAATGGTTGCACTAGTTGTTTATACCTTCACACTGATGTGTAGGTATTTAATTTTCTTATCTTTCCATTTCACTTCTTCTTCATTCCTTGGAAGCATCATGGTTTCATTCTTGTTTAAAACCACTTGGATTCCCTTTCTTATGTAATATGTCCTCTAGTTATTGTTCTTACGCACAAGCCTCATCAATGCTCCTAGGATAAAGAGAACTGGTTCCTTTTATAAATGGTTGTGTAGAACCCCCCAGGTACTTGAATACTACATTTGGGTTCTTGGGAGATATACCTAAAGTAATTTCCATTTTTTAATCTTGGTGATGCACTATTGTACACTTTTCCCTTTGCCTCTACTTGTAGTGATGCCGATTGATTTAATAGTCCTCTACATACCCAATGGGGTAGAATTGTGACTTGATTAAGACCTTCAAAACCTCCCACTTGGTTACTAGTGGATCACCTCTAACCTAAGTGTCCTTATGTGACTTTCTCACCAATTTAGTGCATGGCCCTCTATTTTTAGTTAGGAAAATTAAATCTTTTGATCTCCATCTATATTATGGACAAAAAATACACTTTTAACTATCACATGCAATGACTTATCATAACAATGTCATTATCTCCTTGGTAGGATGTTATGTCCACTTTCACTTCCATTCTAAATGAATGTTGTGAAGGGGTGATTGCACTGGAACTTGGTTACTCTTTCTTGGGATCTTTATTAAAATCCTTTTTAGGTCTTCACTATCTAACAATTTCTCATCCTATCCAACTTCTTTGTTTGAGCCACCAAATTTGTCTACTAGAGCCATCATGTTGTGAGAGATATCAATGACCTTTTATTCTATCATTGTAAATATCTCTTTTGTTGTATCTCAAGGGTTGTTATGACCAGAGTAATTCATCATGGATAAGGTTCTGCATCTTCCTTATTAAGCGAATTCCTCGACCTGACAAGTTTCCACAAAAACCCTAAAGAAACATTCTTTAACGCCCATATGATTTGTAAATTATTGTGGATATTCCATTGGAACAATTAAAGACACTATATCCTGTAGTATTCTAAAATATTTTACTATGCAATTTGGCAAGGTTTATTATTACTAGATTAGTTCTCAAATTTATGGAAATAATTGAAATCCAAAGAATAAAATAGCAAGAAAATGTACATGTCATCCACACAAATGAACAAAATATGTCACATAGAAATCCTTATTTGGGATAAACCTAGCTAGAAAGTTAGGTTTATGCTCTACTCTCTCTAATTTAGTTATGGATGCAATTACGAAGAAAGGGGGAAACCCACTATGGAGTTTCCTTTGGCACTATGGTTGGAATAATGGTTACAAAATCTTATACCTACTTTGTAATGCCCTCGAATCCCCATCCCTTAATTCTCTACTCAACTATGGAGAAATTACAATGCTAAAATAATTAAACCCATTTTCTTCCCAGCAACCTAGTAGTTAACATAGCTTGATAAGCATCTAGGGTTAGGGTTTTTATATGCATCAATACTAAATTAATGTCAGGGTTTAGAATCCTTTAATATATTCTAGTAATTCCACCCTTGACTAGTCCCACATGTGTGAGTAATTAGCACTGATATATCATCAACTTGATATGATAGTGGTCAACATGGTAGGTCAACTTATGAGAGACATAACTGTTATCCCCCAAAAAGGGGTCACCTAGCCATTTTCCAATAGGATGATCAATATACACCATGCAGCATAGGTTTTACACATTAAAACCCACTTTCACCATAGGAAATAATTTAGTAAACCACTTTTCCTAAATTATTTCCATTTAATTTACCCACATGAAAATAACCCAAAAAATTATTTAATTAATTTCATATTATTTTCATATATCTGAAATTAATTAATTTTATTTTCACCCACTTTTACCATTTCTACAAGAATAATTAAATAAATCATTATTTATTTATTATTCCTTAATCATTTCACTTTTCTTACATGAAATAATTATTAAATCATTATTTAATAATTGTTTCTAAATTATTTGACCATATCACCTAGAAATAATTAATAAATCATTTTCATTTATTAATTATTTCACCCATTTTTCTTAATTAACTCAATTAATCATTATTTTTTGAGTTAGTTAACTAAATAAATATTATTGACCATTTCTCTAATCTTTTCCTCTCCCAAAAATAATAAAATACTCATAATGGTTAGATCTTGATCTTGTCAACCAAATATTTTATTATTTGACTAGATCTAGTCTAATCTAGCATTTTATTATAAATAGAGAGGTTTTTCCCTCACCATTTACACATGATCACAATCATCGTCATCATTTTGATCCTATAGCATTCAAACTCTCCATTTTAGTTCTCTCATTTTCTCGTCTACCATTCCATTGCCCACTTGCACATAGAGGAGAGAAAAGCAACATTTTACAGTGAGGGGATGAAAGAACCCATCCCATGGAGGAGAACCATATTGACCCATTTCAACACTTTCTAACTTCCAAGTGTTATTTTAATAAAATAAAGTCTTTCCATTGAGCAATTTCTATGTTTCTTGTGTGTTTTCCAGTTTTTGTTTTGTTGCAAGGCTTTCTAATATTTTTGTCTGCTAACCCTAAGGCATACATTTAACACTGGAATATGGAGTTTTTATTCATTTTTATGTTGTCAATCCACTTTATTCATCAGTGATTAAAAATATATTTTTGGAAAACTTGCCCAAAAATTTACCAATAACAATAACTACATATGAAATCCAATTGAGGTGATTTTGGAACCAATCAAAATCTACTGTGTAGGAGCTAATAACCAATCAAAATCTATTTTTCCATTTAAATAGATGAGAAATTAATGATAGAGCATTAATGAATACTTGTGTTTACCAAATATGTGATGTCGATGTCATTTCCGTGTGAATCTACCATGTGAAGTCCATGTTGTTGACTTTTCCACGACACTCAAGAAGCAGGTTTGAGTCTAAAATTAGGATCATAAACACACTTAAATACCACAACACTTCTACTTTGTATAGTGGAAGATACACAACAGTGAATCAACTAGTACACAAGAAAAAGTTTAACCCAACACATGTTATATTACAAATATTTAATACAACAATATTAGGTCTCCTGTACCAGGGATCATGGCCCTTACAGTCAACCCTGATACAAGACAACAACTAGGGCTTGGTATCAACAAATATGAGTACCAATCTATCCCTGAAAAAAGTACACTTGACCTACTAGATGATGGTGCACATCCACAGTGCCTTCCATCCATGTACCTTGAACACTTTTGGCAAGTGCTTTGCCTTCCTTTAAGTTTATCACACAACATATGCTTCCTCAAAAAGCATTCTTCTCTAGCTCAACAAGCTGCCACTATCAATGATCACTTCTCGTCCAATGTCATTGAATTTTGGCCCACACGAGTCTGCCCACTAGCTACTCCTTTTCTTCACCAAAGACACCAACACATAGGGACTTCAAAACTTCCCTCTTCTTTCCTCTCTGCTCTCCAAATATGAAAAGACTTACGGCTTGGAGGTTTCCCTCATATCGCTGAATGGACCTTATGCATCTAACTGAACTAGGGCACAATAGCCAACCCACTTACCATCCTTTACCTCACTATAAAAGTCATAACTTGGGGATCCAAACTACTGCCCACACATAGTGAAAAGCATGTCTATTGTCCTCCACACATAGGGCTTCAAGAAATCCACCAACAGTCCTCCAATTCTCTGTACATATGTTGCTCTAGATTTATCCAAAACCAGACCTATGAATCCCTAGCATTCATCAACTTGGAAAGACAAGAAGATACCTTTACAAGACAACTTCTACAACCCTGTAATCGTTAAGGTTCTTATCATAATCCCTTAGGTATACGATTCCTTGTTTAGGGATCCTATAAAACACACATATCCGCAATAGTCACAACCTATACAACTCCTCAAAACAGGTACAAACCTCCCTCCATTCACTGCGTTGATTCCTAAAATATTGTGGCCTCACTTCAATATTAACACTGACCTTTCATCCCTCCAAAACAGGCCTTTTGTCCCTCTCCAAAAAACTGTAACAGAGGCTTATCCCTCTCTTAAGAAACTATACTTTTTCATTCTAAATCCTAGGAAGATATACACCAATGCATGCCCAGAAATACTGTTGGGTCCCTATAATACTAGTGATTACCCCATTACTATTGTAGTTATACCCATTATTTATATTTTTGTGCCCCCATTGCCCCCATATTGTTATTAATGTGCCCATAGAATCCCTCTATTGTTATTTTTGTGGCTTTATATTATTATTGTTAGGTCGGCTGGATTATATTGTGACTCCTTAGACTCCTATATATAGAAAGGAGGTTTTGTCATTTGTATCATCCAAGAATTGTTCATTTATGTAATGTAAAGGAGGTTGCCCCCTCGAATAGGCTGAATTCTAAGGCGTTGATCTATCTTTTCTATCTTTTCTTGAGCTGGTTTCATAACATTTGGTATCAGAGCTTTAGATTCTAGGGTTTCACGGTTCCAAACAGGTCATCGTGGCATTTTCGCTATAACATTTTTTTTGTGACGTTTCAGAAGTTGCATAAAAAACCCATTTGAGAAGAAATCACGCTGAACCTTGGGTCCAAATTTCATAGCTTTTCGCTTTATATTTTCGGAGATATGATCTGAGGAAGTTGGTCTTTTTGCAGACTCCTGAATTACACTCAAAACAGGTGACCTGGGGAAAATCGTCATAACTTTCTTTCTGAGCATCAGATTGAAATTTCGTAAGAAGGTACAGAAAGAGGACGGACTGTAGCTTTCTTTTATATATTTTTCAGAGTCAAAGGTTGAAACAGTGACACGTGGCACTTCATACAAGTTCACTCTACTGAAGTATTCTATAATCAAGTCACTGCGGGAGATTGTGCATAACTCTTTCTTGGAGAATCCAATTTGGATCAGACTAGTGGCATTGGAAAGAGGACATAGAAGGGTACTACAGGTCACAATTTTAGAACTGGATGATTCGAAATTACAGAGATACATCAGATTCAATATCAGGCTTCTACAAAGTAAAAAAAGGTGTGTAGTTTTTTTTTTAATTTTTGCATAAGCTTGGTTTGAAGGAATTCAAAGGGCATAGTAAAGCATTATTATCGGTAACTGATGCCCGGTGGAAAGAAAATGCAAACACCTAGTAAGGAACCTGAAAGCTCTAGCATGACTCATGAAAAATAGGAAGAAATGCTACATGATATATCAAAATTACAAGAACAAGTGCAACAAATGTCACGCTCACAAAAGCTAACAGATGCTAAGATAAATGGCGTGGAATCTAAGATAAAGGGCATGGAAGCTAAGATGGATGATCTGAAGGCAGATTTGAGGACAGATTTGAAGACAGACATGGCAGATTTAAAGATAGATTTGACAAATTTTCTACAAGAAATACTTACTAATGGTGAAAAGGTTGTAAAGGAAACTCATGATGTGAACAAAAGAAATGTTAATCATGATTCCATAGACTCTAATGTTGGATCGAAGACCCACCATATTCCAAAAATTGATATGAGGAAGTTTGAGGGCAAGGATCCCGCCACATGGATATTACAGATGGAGCAGTTCTTCGATCTCAATAATGTGCAAAACACACAAAAGGTACGTATGGCAACTTTATATTTGGAACCAAATCAGTTTGTATGGTATCAATGGCTTTGCTCTCGTAAACAATTTATCACTTGGGCAATTTTTACGGAAGAATTGATAGCACATTATGAGGATACAAAAAGCAACACTTTTTTTAGCCAATTGATAAGTCTCAAACAAAAGGGTTCAATAATGGAGCACATTGAGGAGTTCCAAAAATTGAACATAAGGGTAAAAGATATTCCAGAGGAGCATAGGGTTGATGTGTTCATAGGGTCTTTAAAGGATAACATCCAACATGATGTTCGACTTTGGGAACCTGATTCATTAGAGAAGGCATTCAGGTTAGCAAGAAAAATGGAAAGCAAAATTATGGCAACCAGGAAGCATACCACTCACAACTATAAAGACAGAAGTGCAGTTGCCCCTAGTCTTCCACAACCTATAAGGTTGACACCACAACAATTGGAAGAAAAAAGAGCAAAAGGGCTTTGTTATAGTTGTGATAGCAAATACACTAAAGGTCATAAGTGTGTTGAGAAGAAATTATTCTACATAGATTGTGAAGAGGAAGAAGAAAAGGAGCAAGAAAGGTCAAAAGAACAGGATATGCTCCAGGAACAAAGCCTAGATGAAGAACAAATAAATCCGACCATATCTTGTAATGCATTGGCGGGAATTACCACTCCTCAAACCATCAAGATAGAAGGACAAATCAAGAAGAAAAAGGTAATAGTGTTGATTGATTCAGGAAGCACCCACAATTTTATTCATTGTAGGGTAGCAAAAGAATTGAATTGCTTCCTATATCCAGCACCAGAGTGTCAAGTGATGATTGCAAATGGAGGAACAATAAATTGCTCTGGAAAGTGCCATAATATCAAGCTATCCATGGGAGAATATGTATTGACTAGCCCAATGCTTTCCATTCCAATGGGAGGTGCTGATGTTGTACTAGGAGTCCAATGGCTACAATCCTTGGGTACAATAGTTTTTAATTTTCAAGAACTTTTCATCAAAT
This sequence comes from Pinus tabuliformis, assembly GCA_031772625.1. NCBI lineage: Eukaryota > Viridiplantae > Streptophyta > Pinopsida > Pinales > Pinaceae > Pinus > Pinus tabuliformis. Next base: position 738,371,434 of record CM062807.1, read on the forward strand.
TTTCTACGGAAGGAAAGGAAGTTAAATTAAGGGGTATTGCAGGGAAACCAGGAAACATAATCAGCTCTAATGGTATGACAAAGCTTCTAAAAAAGGAGCAAAGGGGTGTAATTGCACAATTATGTTCGCTAGATGTTTCCACATTAGAATCATCTATTTCTCCAGATCTCCAAAAAGTCCTGGACAATCATTCCAAGGTATTTGAGACTCCCAAAGGTCTCCCACCTATGCGTGATCATGATCATGCTATTCATCTGATTCCAGGAAGTGTTCCTCCAAACATCAGGCCATACAGATATCCCTATGTCCAAAAAAGTGAAATTGAACGTATGGTTGCAGAAATGCTAGAGGCTGGTATAATTCAACCGAGTCAAAGTTCTTTCTATGCTCCAGTAGTATTGGTGCACAAGAAGGATGGATCATGGCGCATGTGTCCGGATTATAGGGAGCTCAACAAGCTCACTATTAAAGATAAGTTCCCCATTCCTGTCATTGATGAATTACTGGATGAATTGCATGGATCAATTTACTTCACCAAGTTGGATCTTCGTTCAGGATATCATCAAATCAGAATGAAGATTGAAGACATTCCAAAAACGGCATTTAGAACTCATGAGGGTCATTATGAATTTTTGGTCATGCCTTTTGGCCTTACCAATGCACCTTCAACATTTCAAGGTTTGATGAATTCAATTTTCAAACCATTCCTTAGAAAATTTGTGTTAGTATTTTTTGATGATATACTTATCTACAACAAGTCTTGGAAGGATCATGTTGAACATGTTGACAGGGTGCTACAACTATTGGAGGAGAAACAATTATATGCCAAAAGATCCAAATGTTTTTTTGGAGTCCAGGAGGTGGAATATTTGGGTCATATTGTATCTCATGAAGGAGTTAAGGTAGACCCTAGCAAAATTAAAGCCATTAAGGAATGGAAAATCCCCACATCCATAAAGCATTTGCTCGGATTTCTTGGGTTGACGGGGTATTATCGCAAGTTTGTTAAGAATTATGGGAGAATAGCAGCACCTCTAACGACATTATTGAAGAAAGATGCATTTTCATGGACTCTGGAAGCAACAAAGGCCTTTGAACATCTTAAAGAGGCAATGTGCCAAGCACCGGTCTTAGCTACACCGGACTTCACAAAAACCTTTATTGTGGAATGTGATGCTTCAGGAAATGGAATTGGTGCTGTTCTAATGCAAGATGAAAGACCCATTGCTTTTGAAAGTCGTCCAATCAAGGGAAAGTTTTTAAGAAAAGCTATTTATGAGAAGGAAATGTTGGCAATACTCCATGCACTTAAGAAATGGCGACCCTACCTAATGGGAAGACACTTCAAGGTAAAAATGGATCATGATAGCCTTAAATACTTTTTAGAACAAAGATTATCCTCTGAAGAGCAACAAAAGTGGGTCACAAAGATGTTGGGTTATGACTTTGAAATCATCTACAAAAAAGGGAAGCAAAATGTGGTGGCAGATGCACTCTCAAGAAAGGATGAGGATGTGGAAGCATTGTTGTGCGCTATTTCTATCATCCAACCAGATTGGATAAATGAAGCAAGAGAGGAATGGAAGAATGACGAAGAAGTGTGGGCACTTATTCGAAAGCTACAACAAGATTCCAGTACGTCTGATACATTTAGCTGGAAAAATGATTCGTTATGGTACAAAGATCGCTTATACCTCTGTAAGAATTCCCAGCTAAAACAAACGATTCTTATGGAATTGCACACTTCTCCCTTAGGAGGGCACTCAGGATTTTTAAAAACTTACCACAGGGTTAAGAAGGAATTTTTTTGGGATGGCCTTAAATCAGATATTCAAAAGTTTGTGGCAGAATGTTTGGTTTGCCAACAAAATAAAGTTGAAACAATTAAGACACGGGGTCTATTACAACCTTTATCCATTCCAAGCCAACGTTGGGAGGAGGTATCAATGGATTTTGTCACAGGTTTACCCAAGTCTGAGGGAAAGAGTGTCATCATGGTGGTAGTTGACAGACTTACCAAGTATGCACACTTTTGTGCATTATCACATCCATTTAGAGCCAGAACAGTTTCTACTGCATTTATGGAAACAATTCAAAAGCTACATGGAAACCCAAAGATTATTGTAAGTGACAGAGATCCCATTTTCACTGGAAATTTTTGGACAGAATTATTTTCTCGTCTTGGTACTCAGTTAGCTCATAACTCATCTTATCATCCTCAATCTGATGGGCAAACTGAGATAGTAAACAAATGTTTGGAAGGATATCTTCGTTGCTTTGTATCTGATAAACAGACACAATGGGTCAAATGGTTGCCTCTGGCTGAATGGTGGTATAACACTTCCTTTCATACAGCAACAAAAATGACCCCATTTATGGCACTTTATGGGTATCAACCACCATCCATCACATCATATTTAAGAGAAAATTCTAAGGTTCAGGCAGTGGAACATCACATCGAACATCAACAACAAGTCCTCCAACTCTTAAAGGATAACCTCGTGTTGGCACAGAATAGAATGAAACAACAGGTAGATCAACATCGCAGTGAAAGAAGTTTTGATGTAGGTGATTGGGTATTCCTACGGCTACAACCATATAAGCAAATGTCCCTCAAGCAAGCTAAGAAGGATAATAAATTATCACCAAAGTATTATGGTCCGTACAAGGTGTTGCAAAAGATTGGTACTATGGCATACAAATTGGAGCTTCCTACAGCTTCTCGATTGCACCCAGTTTTCCATGTTTCATGCTTAAAGAAGGTTATAGGCGACAAGCTCCCAGTTCAAACAATATTTCCAGAACTTGACGAGGAATGAAAAATTATATTGGAACCAGAAGCAGTTATAGAAACAAGAACTCGACAGCTACGAAATCGATCAATTTCAGAGTACCTTATCAAGTGGAAGAACTTATCCGCTGAAGATTCCACATGGGAGGATGAGAATTTTATGCAGAAATATCCAGAACTACTCAAGCGTTGAGGACAACACTTTTTTGAAGGAGAGGGGCATGTTGGGTCCCTATAATACTAGTGATTACCCCATTACTATTGTAGTTATACCCCTTATTTATATTGTTGTGCCCCCATTGCCCCCATATTGTTATTAATGTGCCCATAGAATCCCTCTATTGTTATTTTTGTGGCTTTATATTATTATTGTTAGGTCGGCTGGATTATATTGTGACTCCTTAGACTCCTATATATAGAAAGGAGGTTTTGTCATTTGTATCATCCAAGAATTGTTCATTTATGTAATGTAAAGGAGGTTGCCCCCTCGAAGAGGCTGAATTCTAAGGCGTTGATCTATCTTTTCTTGAGCTGGTTTCATAACAAATACTCCTCAAGAACTCGACCTATAGCTCCTAAACCTATTGAGACCAAAACACAAGAAAATACTACAAACTTGAAATCCTCTCCAACTGATCAGCTAGGGATTCTAGAGACTGTGGCTACCTAATATGTTTTTCACCTATGATGAAATGCACTTGGATGGTTTTTTGAATGAGCTAATTTTATCCTCTATTTATAAATTTCTAGGTGGGTTTCACTAGCCACCTAGGGTCACCTTATTTCACCAAGCCAACCTTAACAATTTGTTAAAACCCCATAAAATCATAGAAAAAAAATATTTTCATTCTTCCAACACCACCAAATTGATTCCTTTGGTGACCCTTAGCTCCTTAAGGGTGCCTCACATGCCCTCAATAACTAAACCATAGAATACTCCTCTTGGTTTTGTGCCCACAACTTTGGGTGGAAAACCCACTCCTTAGGTACTTCACCCACAAAGCACATGTGGGTCAAACTTCTCCTAAACTTTGTATTGTAGGGTGTGGGAGTACCTCCCAAGATACCTAATCAACACTCCTCTTAGTGAGGGAGGTACTCCCACCACTTGGAATTATCTCGTCATCATCATTACCGGCAACACTAGCCCAACTCCTGGTGTTCATTACTACAACATACCCTATATAATGAACCATTCTCGTCAACATATTGTTTTTTCCACCAAAATATTCCTACTTCTTCTTCCTCTCATGATAGGCCTTCATGCCATCCCATGGTTCCTTCTTGTTAGTTCTAGAAGCCCCCTTTCTCCCCAATGACCACACACTTTTCTTGGGTTGTAGATTCTCCCTCTGAACCTCCATACTTTAGCTATAACTTGGATCCCTCTGAGCCTTAGGAACCTATGCTTACTTCTTCTCATGATCTATAGGCTTTCTTGTCTACTGATATAGGCCATGCTCCATAACTCTAATGACAACTCCAATAGAGTTAGAGCCTCTAGGTTTGAGTCTCACTTTCCAATCCTAGAAAATCATCTTAAACCTATTTTACTTGATCACTGCGACATGAAACATGTTGTATCTGAGGTATGATACAAATAGTGTATATTGAACTTGCAACAACTGACCTGAATCCACCTTGAATGCTACAACACCTAATCCTTTTATATACTTCTGACTCTTTTCTCTAACCACCATGTGAAACTTCGATTCCCATTCAGTTAGAATCTCAAACACATCACAAGAACCTGTCATATGCTTTGACGCACCACTATCCATGTACCATGCATTTTCATCAACAATACTCTCAAAGAAATGAGAAACCAGAGAAAAATCCTTGTTCTCCAACCTTCTCGAGAGGTCATCCAACTCAGAAGAAGTAGTGATAGCTACTATCTCCTTCCCCTTCTTCTTCTCATTGTCTCCACTCTTCTTCCTCGAAGACTTGGTTGATTAATGACTATATATTCCATAGTTTAACACTTCAGCTTACTCAAGTCCTTCTTTTCCATGCCATTTGTTATAACTTAAGAACCGATTACTAAATTGTTCACATCAGTTTGATTGTGAAGGTTAGGTGTTAGTCCAAGTTCAGTTTTTCCATGTTCAATGTAGTGTCTAGGTCTTTAGAATCTTTGTGGTATGGTTACATAAAGGTCAATAATCCATTCTCATTCATCATTGGTCCCACAACCCGCATAGATTCCTTGTATCAAGTTTATTTTAAGGTTCTTATGGGTTATAAAGCAGTTTAGGTGTTTTCGTAGCGCGGAAACGAGTCTAGGCATTTTCGTAGTGCAAAACCCAGATTTTACACTTGCTGCGCTACGAAATCGGGGATTCGTGCGGATCCGTAGCAAATCCTCTTCAGTTGTCATATCTATCAAGGTCCGTTATGTTTACATCATAAATTTTCAGTTTATACACTTCGCCTATCATGTCCAACCGCTTATCTTCATCAGTAGAGTCGTTAGGTACCTTGGTACGCTCAGATTTCAAGTTTCAAGAAAAGCCAAGCACTCACGGTCATGATTTGTGGTTAGATTCATATGTAAGGAATAAATTGTCAAGCATTCAATTTGAATTCCTTGGAAATCAGGCGAACCAGCTATCAGGTGAGGTAGTTTTCAAGCGAGGCAGTGATCAAAGTGTGAGATAGTGCCAGTCTTTCAAATTTTCATACTGCTGGAGTTTCATGGAGGGATCTGCAAAGAAAAATGAGCATAGGTTAGGCAGATGTTTGACGAATGAACCTGAGGGTTTAGACAACATCCTAAAGAATGATGAAGTTGCTCAAGCATTCAAACAGGTTGGTTGTTGGAGGTTTTGCGAAAAACTTCAAGGAGGCCATATACAAGTCACCAAGGAGTTCACTTTAAATTTCACAGGATTGAAATCAAAGGTTGGGGTACTTGAGTTTCCAATCTCTCCAGAAGTTATATCGACAGTCATTGAGATTCCAAGGGGACAGGAAAATGGTTTAAAAACTTCAAGTTTGACATGGCCCCCTGCAAGGAATTTCTGAAACCGGAGTTCATCAATTCAGACTTAAACAAGTCCATGCCCAGAAGTTCTGTCAAAGATTCATATGCTAATTTGCTTACCTGCATACAGAGGTACTTCATCTGCGAAGGGAGGTATCATAAGGTGTATCCTTATCACTTCAAGCTACTTCTTCATTTCACTGGAAAGATCTCTATTGATTTACCCTTCTACTTGTTTCGTAGCCTGGGAAAAATGTGTGATAAGGTCTAGTTAAAGAAGAAAGCTTGTGAGACCTCATTGTTTCATCACGACTTAGTTAAGTTGATAATTCTACATGAGCTCCAGAAGATAAATAAAGAATGGTCCGTGTTCATGTTTATGTCTGGTTTCAAGAACGAGACTGGTCTCAGTCCTCAAGCTACAAAAGAATCTCCAACAGCAACCGGCCATCATGGGGAAACAAGATCCAGGAGATTCACAAAATTGAAGGCTAGGAAGCAGGTAAAAGAACCTACCAAACCATTGATAATCCAAGACACACCCCAACAGTCCCAGAAAGAGAAAACTCAGATCAGAGTGGGTGTACATGAATCATCTACAGGTGAAATAGTTCAGAGAAGAATGACAAGGAGCCAGTTAGCCAAAGAAAAAGACAAGACAATGGTTACTGAGGAAAGGCTAGTTTCAAAGGGAAGTCTTAATGACTTACTGCAAGCTATTGATATTGAAGAATCTCCCTTGGTTCAAGCAGATTTGATAAAATCAGGAAAGGACAAGACCAAAAAGATCAAAGCCTCGAAAAAGCTCAAGTTCGATGATCTGGTTGCTAAATTTGTCTTTAAGCCAAGAAGACCAGTAACGAGGCATTCAAGACAGGTACAAGAGACACTGCTCGAAGCAAGTGAAATAGAGGAGATAGCATAGTCTCATGAAGGAAAAGATAGAGGTAAGACAGTTATCCCTCAGGAAGAATATAGTGTTGAAGAGTTAAAAAAGAAGTTGAAATTAACAAACCTGGAAATTGCTAGATTAAAGAAAGCCTCAAGGAAACATGCAATCAAGGAAGCTCATTTCGACAAAATGGAGGCTCTATGGGAAGACAAAACAATTCAAATACCTGAGGTGGTCGACTGTAATGCTCAATACTACACATGGTCAATTCCTGCAATAAAAGAAGCAAAATTCATCAGAAGAGTTAATATGAAACTAAGAGCTGGGATCAGGGTTATGAAGAGACAAATTGAGGAGTTGAAGATATAGCTAAGCCAGTGGGAAAGATCTCCTTAAGAAAATCACACAGCAAGTAAGGTTATATCCCAAATTTTTTATGACTTACCTTGTTTCAGTTTTTCCTCAGTTTTGAATAGCCTCAGGACATTTGAAAGGAATGTTTCCAATTAAAAGAGGCTCAAGACAGTCAGATGTTGGTATTAAAACCGTGTTTTGTGATTCCACAGCAGTTTCGTAGCGCGCTACAAAACTGCTATAGCTACATAATTAAAATCAATCGACCAATTTTGAGTAATCAAGGGGAAATTTTTTTGAAAGGGTAGTTCAAAAAAGGATCATTTACAATGTGCAAGCAACCGACAAAGGTAAAACAAGCGGAGGAAAAGATATATGAACTATAAGTTTTTGTCATACAAATGATCACTGCTAGTATTGTCCACGACATTTCAAATGGATTTGAAGAATTCTTGTCTCCATACGAGTATATGGGAAGGGTCTACAGCACATCAAGAACGTGGCACTCCAATACACTTTTGTGTAATCAAAGAAGAACATCATGGTTAATTGGTCTCAAATATCCTTGAGGAAACCAAAAGCAGGAAAACAGGGGCAGTTTCCTACTTTGCAGGAGCAGTAAAGGAGATAAGACATTAAGGGCCAACAAGGAACTTTAAACATCCATCAAAGTTAAACTGAAGGGAACCACTTGTCAGAGAACGAGTTTTTATTGTAATAAATGCTATTATCAGCATGATGTGGAGTTAGACTCCTAATTGTCTTAGGTTTCTAAAACTTCCAGTTAGCAGTTGTTGTATTTAATAGTTAGTTAAAGTTTGAATAGGTGTCATGGCAAGCAGAATTCGAGTTCCCCTCATGCTGGAGGAGGAATCTCAGCTTTGTAAAAAATTCTATATATAGGATAAAGAGCAATGTACTCAGGGTTGGAAATTTATTGAGAAAAGCTCTGATATTTGGCTTTATGTAAAGACTATGTTTTTAGTAATATAGTACTTTGGCTTTATTTCTCAGGAATCAGAAGGAATTTGATGCTTGGAATGGCTTGTATTGTTCTCTTCCTATTATATTCAGTGGTATGAATGTGTGATTACTTAGAAATCACTAACAGTGCTCTAATTTCTTTCATTCATTCGTAGACTGTGTTGGTCCTTTGTATTTCTGGTGTTTTCTACATGCATTGAGTTCTAAATGCCCTAACTTCTATGTAGAGCTAACCTTACTGTTAATACTGAAGCATATCTGACTCCATAAGCCCAATGGATACTTTCTAATTTTGTTAGCACCACTCACATTTTTATCTTTGTTCCACAAGAGTTAGCCATCTTAATCATAATAAAAAATCGTTAATCCTTTGAGAGAGCCCTCTCAAGTTGGGGAGGCTAAGCCTCAACCTAAAGTAGGTTTGAAATAGTTACTTAAGGTCTTTCCTGGTCAACAGCCTTCCAGGGTCTAATTTTGAGATAACACCATTCATTCTCCCTACAAAACCCACATTATCATCATAAGTCTTCTTCTTCTTATGAACATCCTCATCTTGCATTTCCTCCTAAATGAAGTCATCCCACAACCTATTCCAATATGGAAGCTTCTCACAAGTGACACTCCATTTGATGAAGGGCTTCCATTCCTTGGTAAACCCTTTCAAGGCAATCCTCACCAGCTTAGAATTTAAAATAGTCTCATTGATGGAAGAAACTCATCTCAAACTTGAGAAAGTCTCATTAGATACAAGGCCACTCCTTCACCATCCAACATCTTGGTGCTCTTTAACTTATACTTTAATACCAACAATTGGTTCTCATTCTTATCCTAGAACAAATCCTAAAGAGCTTTCAAGATCTCATGGTAAGTGCCCTTCCTAGACATATGAGGTATCAAATGATCCTTGACACCATCAAAGATGATCAACTTCACTTTCATATCCAACTCGTCATACACTTCCAAATTCTTAGGGTCAATCGATTTCTTGATCTCCTTTTTGGAAAAACCATAGATCTTGTTTACCATCAAGACCAACTTGATCCATTCCTTCCAAGCATTATAGTTGGAAAACCCATCCAAACTATCCTCAAAACGTATACCAATCGACAGCTTTTCCATCTTTATTAGTGCTTTAATAACAATGGAACCAACTCCCTCTCGAGTTGTGCGTTGTTCACTAACCATTCAAAGTAGCTTTGATACCATGTTGATTTTTCTAAGGCACTCAAGAATTAGTTTTGAGCCTAAAATCATTATCACAAACACACATAAATGCCACAACACTTATAATTTTCATAACAAAAGATACAAAACAATGAATCAACTTGTATGCATGACAAATTATAAGCCAACACATGTTATATTAAAAGTATTTAATACAACAATCATAAGGCTCCCATACCAGGGATCATGGCCCTTACAATTAGCCCTAATACCAAACAACAACCAGGGCTTGGTGTCAACAACTATGAGTACCAATCTATCAGTGAACAAATTACAATTGACCTACTTGATGATGGTGCACATCCTTAGTCCTTTCAGTGAACGTACCTTGAACACTTATGGTGAGTGATTTTCCATCCCTTCTATTAATCATAGGGACTTCACAACCTGCCTCTTCTTTCCTCTTTGCTACTTCAAATATGACAAGACTTAGGGATTAGAGGTTTCCCTCATATCATTGAAGTTAATCTTATGAAACTCACTGAAATAGGGCACAATAACTAGCCCACTAATTGTCCTTTACCTCACTATAAAAGTCATAACATAGGGATAAAAAAGCCTTCCAACACATAGTGACGAATCTTCTTCTTTTCCTATGAACTTAGGGCATCAAGAAAGCCACAAACATTCCTCCAATTCTCTGTACATAAGCTCCTTCAGATCTGTCCAAAACCACACCTATGAATCCCTAACATTCATAAACTTGGAAAGATAATAACATACCTTTACAAGACATCTTCTACAACCCTGTAATAATCAAGGCTTTGAGCACAATCCCTAAGGTATATGACCCTATTTTAGGGCTCCTATATCACACACATATCAACCCTAGTTGTGTCCTTTACAACTCCTCAAAACAGGTTCAAACCTCCCTAAATTTCCCATGTTAGCTCCTCAAACAATGCAACATCACTTCAACATTAACCATGGCCTTTCATCCCTCCAAAATAGGCCTTACGACCCCCTCCAAAAAACTATAATACAGGCTTGGACCTCTCCTAAGGAACCCAAATTTTGCAGCCTAAATCAAAGGAAGATACACACCAACACATGCCCTAAAATACTTCTCAAGGACTCAACCAAAAACTCTTAAACCTGTCTAGACCAAAACAAAATAAAATACCACAAACTTGACCTCATCTCCAACTCGACTAGGGCTTCTTGAAACTACGTCTACCTCAAATGTCTTTCACCTATGATGAAATTCACTTGGATGGTTGTTATTATGAGCTAATATATTTCTCTATTTATAGAGTTCTAGGTGGGTTCCACTAGCTAGCTACGGTCACCTTATTTCACCAAGTTGACTTTAACAATTTATTAGAACTCCGTAAAACCATAGAACAAAAAATATTTTCATTCTTCCAATGCCATCACATTGATTCCTTTGGTGCCCTTTAGCTCCTTAAGGGAGACCCACATGCTCTCAATGATCAGACCATCGAAAAATCCTCTTGGTTTCATGCCCACAACTTTGGGTGCAAAACCCACTGCTTGGGTACTTCACCCACAAAAGCCCATGTGGGTCAAACTTCTCCCAAACCTCATACCCTAGGGTGTGATAGTACCTCCCAAGACACACAAATCAATGCATTCACCTACTAGTCAACATTAAATAAAATTAAATATATATGAAACATGCGTAAGCTAGAAGGAAACTATCTACCTTAGCTTTCACCATTTGGAGAAAATGAATTGTTTCATCTCTATGTATAAATGGTAGATTTGAAATCTAGAATCAGAATTATTGATCATCTTTCAAATTAATTTTTTTTCCTAATATTGTTATCACTTCAATTATTTTTCTTGCTTATGTGGGCAATTACTATGTTGCATAACCTAAAACATATACAAAAAAAACTGGGCAGCGTCAAGTTTAAAATTGTTATAAAAGGGCATGGGGTGATACATCAAAAGGGGATTAACCCTAGTATTATAATGGTTGGGCCCTTAGCTAGAATATCAAAGTTCTTGGGGTACTTAATTCAAATGTTTCCATCAATAGTTTCTCTAGCCTACTTTCTACAACATTCTTTTATTTATAACCTTAACAACAAGTTATTTCATGGGAAATGATGGCATTTTTCATTCCCTTGATAGGAAAACTTGTTCTTCTCTTGAAATCTATCATTCAACTTGTGTTGGAGTAACCACTATACTTCTCTACATTTTTTCTAGCACTATAGCATCATCTTTGTGCTTAGCATGGTATTTACTACTTAAAGTTGGTATGTGATTTCATTAGAAATCAACCAAAGATTATTTTTCTTTTCCCTAAACATGTATTCCCAATTTTAGATCTAAGACTTTTGTGATGCATAATTTAGAGAGAAGTATTCCAGATTAATCACATTGAAAATATTGGGGCGATATTTCAAACCAACTAATGTGGTTCATCATTAGGATAAGGTGAGAAATCAATCGATCTGAGAGAATAAATTACAAGGATGCATCATTGTTCAGGGTTCGCGACACAGAATTAGCCATTGGTGAAATAAAATTATTTAGTTAGAAACTAGTTGTTATGTAATAAATAATTATTTATTATCGAAATTGTTGCAATTTATTAATAAAATAATAATATAATCTAATAATTTCAATTTCAATTTAATTTTATATGATGCAATTCCAAGTCAATATATTAATTTTTTCCATTTTCCTTGTTATAACTACATGGTTACCTTTGTTGAAAGTGTATATTCTTGTCATATAATTGTCTAAGGTGTCTAGCACTTATATTAGGGAGCCACTCTCTATTGCAAGAAGCATATAAGTTATTCTACTCTTATTATGAATACATATACGTTTTTTTATTCCCAAATTTTATAAGATTTTAGCAGTCTTTGTCTCACATTATTAATCTTTTATTGGTACTACAAATATAGTTTTAAAAAATGGAGTGGCCATTTGTATAGGGTGTTTTAGGTGGAAAGGATGGAAAAATATTCCATATGGGACAAAAAGAAAATTCATAGATTATTGGCATCATTTTAACTTAAGGCCACCAAGTTGAGGTAGACTACATGAGACTCAAAAGTTAGTTTACACAAAATACAATGAAGCTCTTGTGATGTATAAATTCGACCTTAACTTTCCCTAATGTAAACAAGTTTTAAAAGTACCCCTCTACTTATAAGGACTCAAATTTACATAGTCTTGATCGATATAGCTCAACTTCATTTTAGGAGATTTGAAAAAGAAAATGAATTAAGATAAAAAATTTAAGCAGTATCACATAATATATTGTTCCGTTAAATTTTTGGGCTATAAATTTTGATAGAATTCAACTAAATTTTAGAATGCTTCACAATCGATTCTAATGAGGTCCTTTTCATCCCAATTTTCTGTTGGAAAAACTCAAAGCTCAAAGATATTTCACAATGATTTTAAACATTATCCAGAAGTAGCCTATCAGAAATGTCTTTTAATTAGTTAGAATGGCTAATATGAAGTATCTTTTAAGGACACTACACAAATGTTTGTGAAAAGACATAAGAGATGCAATATTGGTTCAAGCTTCACACAATATGCTGTTAAAAATTATGTAATATATGAGCTTATGTATATTCATATGGAAAAGCTAATTAATTAAATTCTAATGCATTTTCATTAAATTGTATTCATTCTTAAGCACATTATACAAATATTGGGGATAGTATGAACTAGTTGCAATAAAACATCACAAACACTGACATATTATTGTTACTACTATCCCACCTTGTGTGTGTGTGTGTGTGTGTGTGTGTGTGTGTGTGTGTTGAGAGAGAGAGAGAGAGAGACCAATGTTGTAGTTATATCTTCATCCAAGTTATTTTAACTCATTAAACCAAAACGAAATGCAAAATATTAATTGCATATGAAGATGTTTAATCGCATAAATGAAATATAAAAAATTGACATTTTAAATCATATTTTGACTGACTCAAATTAGATTAATTTATCGATTCTAATTCTAATATAATATATTTTATAGGACAATCGAGGTTCAGGGGACATTGAAATAAAAATAAAGCACACATGCTCCCCAACATTGACAAATTTTTGCAATGTTGGTAAGTTTAAGGACATTTAATGTTGTGGTCAACAAACACTTTTTTACATAGTGTGAAAATATATCATATTTCAGCTGTCAAACTAACAGAGATGACAACCATCACGAGCTGTTATCCACAAATGTAGGATGACTCATCAACATTATTCAAGGAAACCATGCCACCTGGAATGAGTTGTTGGTGGCCATTAAGGTTATAAACATTTTCTACTACCAAAGGCCTTTGGGGCTTGACCATCAACCTATTTCCTTACATCTGAGGAAGATTGACCCTTAGTTGTATCCTTATGCATAATATGTTTACCATCGCTTGCTATTGAGTGATGAAAATGACCATTATTTCACATCTTTTCAAAACCTAAGTTCCTTTTACTTTTAACCATTTTTTGCTTGTTTGTAACCTTGTATTAAGACAATTTTAGTTTTTGTATGTAGAATTAGGCTCCATATTCTCCAATGCATTTGTTTTAGTATTTTCTAGAGTTTATGATTAAATATTAGAAAAATAGAATGTTTTCATCTATCCTTGGAAGTTGGGTGAGTTTGGTGATGATTACTAGTATATTTGGAGATTTCAACAATGCACATTTTTACCGCCTAATCCCAAATTCAAATTTCCTCCTCAACCATTGAAGATTTTCCATGGATTTGGGATAATTTATGAAATATCTTGGATATGGAAAATTTATTAGAGCCTTGGATAAGACTTTTTATCAAATATCTTAGATATTTTTGGACATATTATTGACTTGCTAGTTGTTGGAAAGTGGTTGTAACCACATGAAACAATTGTGGATCTAAGAGATTTGTGGATGTGCTTTTTTATATAAATAAGAGTGTATCTCCATTAAAAAGGGGCAGAATCTTGGAGCATATGTCTAACTTATGATCGAGTGAATAAAACTTCTTGATATTTCCTTTCACGTAGATTCTTATTTTCTAGTTTTATACGTAACAAATTCTGATTTAATTTTATGATGTTATATTTTAAATTTTCTTCCATGAATTCTTAGGAGAAGGATCTCACTCCATGAGAACATAGTGATCTTTCATTCATGCAATTTTATTTCATAATTATTCTTTCATTGATGGAAGTGTGTTGTGTTTATTTTCCTAAAATATTATTTAGTTTTTATCCTAACTTACCAACAATGGAATGATGATTTAATAGAAACTCTGAGATATTAAAAGAGATAACTTCATCAAATTGGGGTCCTAGTAGCATGATTAATTCCCGAGTACATGGCCATCACCAAGAGTGGTTTAGTTAGGTTTTTATTTCATGCAAGAGTGTTTCCTTTATGTAAGTGTGTTTAGTACTTTCATTTTCCTAAACTTAGTTATGTTTATGATTGTTCAAAGTAGATAAATATTACATTTATGATATATATATATATATATATATATATATATATATATATATATATATATATATATATATATATATGCATTTCACAAATTTATGAATGTCGAATTAATAATTAAACATAATATGATTTATGCATATAAATTGCCTAACATTTTTGGCATTATTGACACGGAAATGCTAAAGGAATTGGAAATTTTGTAGTATATCATTTTATAAAAATGGTTTTCAAACTGGGATTGAAGAGATTGTTCACTATTTTCCTTATATATATATATCTATATATATATATATATATATATATATATATATATATATATATATATATATATATATATATATATTATGCATTTCACAAATTTATGAATGTCGAATTAATAATTAAACATAATATGATTTATGCATATAAATTGCCTAACATTTTTGGCATCATTGACAGGGAAATGCTAAAGGAATTGGAAATTTTGTAGTATATCATTTTATAAAAATGGTTTTCAAACTGGGATTGAAGAGATTGTTCCCTATTTTCCTTGAACAAATTAGTGATTGTTGGTATATATGGAAATTCACAAACAACCGCATTAAGCAACTCATTCCTAGACATTTTTGAAACATCATTTAAAGTCACTTTGAAAACATGTTTATACTAAAAGTGTCCCTATGAATCCAATGTAATTTGGATTTCGAATCACTCAAACCAAGCCTTCAATGACAAAGTTATCAACAAAGCGTTGTCGAGTAATCTAGCTAGTCAACACTCCTCAAAAATTAATAGAATTTGGCATTTTTCTTTGTTTATTTATCCTTAGGTTATAATCATTGTTTGTGATTTTTGATTTTATATATTGGAACTAGAAAAATTGAACTCCTTTCTACCTCCATCATCTCACCTTTTATTATAGGCAAGTGTTAAGTTTTTGGAGGCGTTGGAAGGCTTGAGAAGCTTAACCCATGTGGAAGTGACTTTTAAAGACCAATTTCTATGAACGAGAGTGTGGCATACAAATATTGAAGCCAAGAAAGTGCAACATCAAGAAATCTCAAAATCCTTGGAGCTTGCTATAGGAACATTCCAACTACTAAACAACAACAATGACAAATGAAAATGCTTAAAGATGGATCGAGATCAATGTGAAAGAATATGAAGACCATTATGAAAATAAGAAGTCAAATTCCATACCATCAAGGCACATCCACCATTCCATTGCAACCAAAGAAGCCTTCTAGAAGCCTATTATTGATTATGTCATTCATAAATACTATGGTATGCTCTATGGAATGTGGTCAAACCAAAAGTCAAACTTAGAAATTTCAAGACTGCTAAATCGGCTTCGAGGGAGTTTTTGCACATTGTTTGCATGCACTCGAGGCCAAATCAAGAAAAACAAAGACATGGGTTTCATGTCCAATATAACCATTTAAGTAACCATCTATCAAACATTCTTAGAAAATACACAAGAATAGTTGTACGAGTATGTTTTTAAGAGAGTTTAGGTTTTTTTTCCATTGTGTGGAAGAAAGAAGGAATTTAATCATTTTTGCATAAAGCTGTATTTTCTTCATAAAAATGAAAACATATAATTGTGGCAAGATCATAAATGATAAAATACACCATGCACAAATTAAAGCATTCAATTTTCCCTTAAAATGAGTTAGGGGTGTACATTTTTGTGTACAAGATTATAGAAAAGCAAAAAAAAGACAAAAATGGCCAACTTGATGGATTTTATACAAGTAAATGAAAAATTATGGCAAATTTTGAGATCTAGATTTTATCAACAAGGTGATGATTTGCTTCCATTATGTCCCATTTTCTAGAAAGGGAACATTTATAAGCTTCAACATTCCTTTTTCTTTGGCCACTTAGGTATAAGAGCTCATTGTTTTCTGCATTAAACTTGGAAATTTGAAAACATATTGGTAAAGGACAAAGATAAAAGATCCTCATCTTCATTTGCAAAGAAGGCCAACTAAAATTTGAAATACATTCAGAGATCAATGGCATGAGTTTTTATTGTACATCCTGTAGGAACAATAATAAATTGGAGTGAGCTCATGTAGGAACAAATCAAAAAATAAACAATAAAGTTGTAGGGTAGCTTTATTAACCTTGTTTGAAGTATTTTCAATTATTTTTCAAGTGTTAAGACGCAATTAGTAATATCATGAACAATGGCAACCTGTAACTAAGGGAAATCACTAGTAAAACACTGTAGTTGAAGGAATGCAATGACAATTTGGGTAACGGTTTTCTACACACACACACACACATATCCCTTGAAAATTTTGTAATGCTTACTGAAGTTATTCAAAAAAATTGCATTGATCCCATGGCACCTTCATAGTTGTTCATCATCCTAGTACAATAATATTTATTTGTGTAAATATATTTGATTTTCTGACTTAGTTACTGGAGAATCCACAATAAAAACCATTTTTCGTCAACGTTTCAAATCCCAACTGGGATCCATCATCAGGACTTCATGAATGCTTGATAGAAAAGAGCTCAATTGAGGCTAATACACACATTAACTCATAGGCATCGTTGTTTGCATAGTATCTTAAAACCAATGAGACGGAAAAAATTTCTCACTATAGTTGCATCATGTTATAACATAATACAAGAGTTTTGTTGTATGAATCTAGTAATAACTCATTGATTTGCATTGACTAAAGCTTCTACTTAAAATTAGTGACATGGGTTTTGTTCCTAGGCATGCCAAAACGACTTACCTCCTATCAAACCAATTCCAACTTCATTAAAAAGCCCAAGAGCTCTTGGTCAAAGCTTCAAACAATGTCAATTTATTTATATATAGAGCACAAATTGCTTTGCTTATATCTTACAAATTGTGAAATCAATGGTTGCAAAAGTTGCAACAAAAATGTATTAAAGTAAGATGAATAAGCATAGAAAAAATTCAAGTCGAACAAATTTATATTTTGTGATAAAATAGTAGCCATCACCTACAACTATTTTGCATTTTTATCAAGATTTCCTCTGCTGGATGCTATTTTGGGTCAGCTAAAGAATAAAGGTATTACCAACAAATCCACCAAATTTTATGGAAAAATTATCTGTAGTTTCAAAGATAATGGATAAACACTACTACAAGAAGTCATGTAATCAATGAAGCTCTGTTATACGAAATCATGTAACCAATTTATAGAGATCTAGTAACGATGTATTAATTTTCATACTAACACAACCTCAAATCAAAATTTGCCACATCAGTTGTGTGTGCAGGATTCATGAGATGGTTTGGTACCCATTTACTAGTTCCAAATTCGATGACAACGCTGCTAGCTTATGGTCAACTTAGAGTCAATTGCATGCTAGTGATTACCATAATGTCAGTAACAAGAAATTTAAACGCTCATAAATTTGGTTCAAATATTGATATGATGGGTCAGATCATGAGTAAGGAACAAAAATATATTTGGTTGTTCTATAAACTATTGGGTCATCTATGATCATGCACATGATTTATTTTTCAAGTTTATATTTTGCTATTGAATAAAGGGGGATAAATTCTTTGTTACAACAAGAAATAGAATAAGTGTAAGAGGTAGGTGTTGCTGGACAAGAACAAACACTTCCAAAACTTGTGGTTTCCACACAAGAAACAACCACATGAATCTTAACAATCACCCAGATTCTTTTCAAAAAGGAAGACCCCATCACATAGTTAAGGAAAATTAGATGCAAGGTTGCATGAGGACATTTGACATTTTTAATAGGGGTAATGTTGAGTCATGAAAATTACTATTAGCTTGCATCCTTTCATAACCTTTCCTTTGACTTTTAACCAGTTTCCACTTGTATGTAACCTTGTATTATCATTGTTTTAATGTTTGTATGTGGGATTACACTCCATATTTTGCAATGCATCTCTTTCAATATTTTAGATGATTTTATGACTAATTATTAGAAAAATAAAATGTTTTCTATTATCCTTGAAAGTTGGGTGAGTTTGGTAATGATTACAAGTATGTTTGGAGTTTCCAACAATACACTTTTTTGTCACCTAGTTACAAATTAAAATTTCATTGTAAACTATTAAAGATTTGTCATGGATTTGGCATCAATAATTAAATATTTTGGATATGGAAAGAATATTGGATCCTTGTATATGATTTTTTATCAAATATCGTAGATTTTTTGGACATATTGTTGACTTGCTAATTGTGAATCTAACAAAAATTTGTGGATCTAAATTTATTTTTGGTTATAATTATTTTTTATAAATAAAAGAGCCTTCTCCATTCCAAAGGGGAGGACTCTTAGAGCATATGTCCAACATATGATGGAATAAATTTTTTTCTTTGATATTTCCTAAATTCACATAGATTGCTATTTTTCTAGATTTATAAGTAGCATATTTTGATTTCAATTTATGATGTTATAGTTTAAATCTTCTACCATGAATTCATAGCAAAAGGATCTCACTCCATGAGAACATGGTGGTAATTCTTTCATGCAATTTGATCCCATTGATAGTTTTTCATGGATGCAAGTCCAGTGTGCTTATTTTTCTACAAAATTATTTAGTTTTTATCCTCACTTACCAACAACTAAATGATGATTTACGAAAAGATAGAAACTCTGAGATATACGAAGATATAACTTAGTGACAACGGGGTCCTAATAGCTTCATGAGTGTCCAAGTACATGATCATCACCAAGAGTGTTTTATTTTGTCTTTTATTTCATGCAATAGTGTTTCCTTTACACAAGTGTGTATAGTACTTAATTTTCCTAAACATAACTATGTGTATGATTGTCCAAAAGTAGATCAAAATTACAAATTATTTGTTTATACATATATTTGGTTTGCATTTCACAAGTTTATCAATCATAGATTGATAATTAAATATAATAGGATTTTGTGTAGTGATGTCTTCGAGAGTCATCTCATTCATGTTTTTTGTATTAAAGTTTAAAACCAACGTCGATACAAAAAACATGAATGCGATGACTCTCGAAGACATCACTACACAAAATGCAGATTCCAGAAGCCTCAAATATATAATAATAGGATTTATGCTTTAAATTTGACTGATACCCATAGACATATCATGCATAAGGGCATAGCGATACAATTTTTTTCATGTAATTTTTTTTATTTGATCATTCTAAAGTCTTTCCAAATAATTTATATCATATATCTTAAAATAATTTTGTTGAATAGGAAAATTGACAAATCAAACGTTTAGAGATTAACAACTAACCTTTAGAAATCTATATAATTGAGACCTCCACCCCCATAACAAGATTTCAAAGTTGGATTATGAAGTTACAATAGTTCTTGCTCTTAAAAACTTAATTTTAGATCCTAACTAGTGAGAAATACCCATGAAATGACATTGCAGAAATTGAACACGAGTAAAACTTTGCTCACCTAAAATCTTAGCAAAAAATGTAGAAAAATTCACTCTTGTGTTAGAAACCTTTGCAACCTTATTCCAAAATCGCCTTTGCACCCATTGTCTTTAGTTCCTTAACAAGACATTCCATGTCCTCTTTACTGAATCCCTTCTTTAAAACCACTTGAGCCTTTTCCATAAGCTCCTTGGCCACCTTAAGCTATAGGTCCATAAAAAAATGAATCTCCTTAATAACCTTGATCTTTGTTGTAATGTGAAAGTGTTGAAAGGAAATTTATATGTAATGGTTTTGGGCTATTACCATTACTACGTAGATTCACATTAGGCTACTTTTGACATAAAATATGAGGATCAAAACAAAACAAATTTGAACAAAATCAATTTAAAATAATAAATAGGATTCAACATGGTGGTTTAGTCTCATCCCATGTATAAAGATTTTTAGATAAAAAAGAAGAAAACTATTTTTATGTTTACTGTATGCTATTTTGGGTCAGCTAAAGAATAAAGGTATTACCAAAAAATCCACCAAATTTCATGGAAAAATTATTTGTAGTTTCAAAGATAATGGATAAACACTACTACAATAAGTCATGTAATCAATGAAGCTCTATTATACGAAATCATGTAACCAATTTATAGAGATCTAGTAACGATGTATTAATTTTCATACTAGCACAACCTCAAATCAAAATTTGCCACATCGGTCGTGTGTGCAGGACTCATGAGATGTTTTGGTACCCATTGAACTAGTTCCAAGTTCAATGACAAGGCTGCTAGCTTATGGTCAACTTAGAGTCAATTGCATGCTAGTGATTACCAAAATTTCAGTAACAAGAAATTTGAAAGTTCATAAATTTGGTTCAAATATTGATATGATGGGTCAGATCATGAGTAAGGAACAAAAATATATTTGGTTGTTCTATAAACTATTGGGTCATCTATGATCATGCACGTGATTTATTTTTCAAGTTTATATTTTTCTTTTGAATAAAGGGGGATAAATTCTTTGTTACAACAAGAAATAGAATAAGTGTAAGAGGTAGGTGTTGCCGGAAAAGAACAAACACTTCCAAAACTTGTGGTTTCCAAACAAGAAACAACCACATGAATCTTAACAATCACCCAGATTATTTTCAAAAAGGAAGACCCCATCGCATAGTTAAGGAAAATTAGATGCAAGGTTGCATGAGGACATTTGACATTTTTAATAGGGGGAATGTTGAGTCATGAAAATTACTATTAGCTTGCATCCTTTCATAACCTTTCTTTTGACTTTTAACCAGTTTCCACTTGTATGTAACCTTGTATTATCATTGTTTTAATGTTTGTATGTGGGATTACACTCCAGATTTTGCAATGCATCTCTTTCAATATTTTAGATGGGTTTATGGTTAATTATTAGAAAAATAAAATGTTTTCTATTATCCTTGAATGTTGGGTGAGTTTGGTATTGATTACAAGTATGTTTGGAGTTTCCAACAATACACTTTTTTGTCACCTAGTTACAAATTAAAATTTCATTGTAAACTATTAAAGATTTGTCATGGATTTGGCATCAATAATGAAATATTTTGGATATGGAAAGAATATTGGATCCTTGTATAAGATTTTTTATCAAATATCGTAGATATTTTTGGACATAATGTTGACTTGCTAATTGTGAATCTAAATTTAATTTTGGTTATAATTATTTTTTATAAATAAAAGAGCCTTCTCCATTCCAAAGGGGAGGACTCTTAGAGCATATGTCCAGCATATGATGGAATAAATCATTTTCTTTGATATTTCCTAAATTCACATAGATTGTTATTTTTCTAGATTTATAAGTAGCATATTTTGATTTCAATTAATGATGTTATAGTTTAAATATTCTACCATGAATTCATACCAGAAGGATCTCACTCCATGAGAACATGGTGGTATTTCTTTCATGCAATTTGATCCCATTGATAGTTTTTCATGGATGCAAGTCCGATGTGCTTATTTTTCTACAAAATTATTTAGTTTTTATCCTCACTTACCAACAACTAAACGATGATTTATGAAAAGATAGAAACTTTGAGATATATGAAGATATAACTTAGTGGCAACGGGGTCCTTGTAGCATCATGAGTGTCCAAGTACATGATCATCACCAAGAGTGTTTTATTTAGTCTTTTATTTCATGCAATAGTGTTTCCTTTACATAAGTGTGTATAGTACATAATTTTCCTAAACATAACTATGTGTATGATTGTCCAAAAGTAGATCAAAATTACAAATTATTTATTTATGCATATATTTTGTTTGCATTTCAGAAGTTCATAAATCCTAGATTGATAATTAAATATAGTAGGATTTTGTGTAGTGATGTCTTCGAGAGTCATCGCATTCATGCTTTTTGTATTAAAGTTTAAAACCAACATCGATACAAAAAACATGAATGTGATGACTCCGGAAGACATCACTACACAAAATGCAGATCGCAGAAGCCTCAAATCTATAATAATAGGATTTATGCTTTATATTTGTCTGATACCCATAGACGTATCATGCATAAGGGCATAGCGATACAATTTTTTCATGTAATTTTTTTTATTTGGTCATTCTAAAGTCTTTCCAAGTAATTTATATCATATATCTTAAAATAATTTTGTTTAGTAGGAAAATTGACAAATCAAACATTTAGAGATTAACAACTAACCTTTAGAAATCTATATAATTGAGACCTCCACCCCCATAACAAGATTTCAAAGTTGGATTATGAAGTTACAATAGTTCTTGCTCTTAAAAACTTGACTTTAGATCCTAACTAGTGAGAAATAGCCATGAAATGAGATTGCAGAAATTGAACACAAGTAAAACTTCGCTCACCTAAAATCTTAGCAAAAAATGTAGAAAAATTCACTCTTGTGTTAGAAACCATTGCAACCTTATTCCAAAATCGCCTTTGCACCCATTGTCTTTAGTTCCTTAACAAGACATTCCATGTCCTCCTTACTGAATCCCTTCTTCAAAACCACTTGAGCCTTCTCCATAAGCTCCTTGGCCACCTTAAGCTATAGGTCCATAAAAAAATGAATCTCCTTAATAACCTTGATCTTTGTTGCAATGTGAAAGTGTTGAAAGGAAATTTATATGTAATGGTTTTGGGCTATTACCATTACTACGTAGATTCACATTAGGCTACTTTTGACGTAAAATATGAGGATCAAAACAAAACAAATTTGAACAAAATCAATTTAAAATAATAAATAGGATTCAACATGGTGGTTTAGTCTCATCCCATGTATAAATATTTTTAGATAAAAAAGAAGAAAACTATTTGTATGTTTACTTTGATGCAAGTGTAGGCATTTTTAAGGTGCAAAATTAAATTATGCATCCAAGAGTACCCACCATACATATATTTCTTTTAATAGACCCATATAAAAAATAATTCAAAATATAAGAAAATTAAATATTTATTAACTTTGATTACACCATAAAGATCAAAATTGAAAATATATTAAAATAATATGTTTCTTTTTTATTGTACATTTTTTATATGTAGGTCTATTCAAAAGTATACATATCTTTCAATAGACTTTTTTTTTTTTTTTTCAAAAGGTGGAAAAACTTATCAATAGACTTATATAACAAATAATTGAAAATATAAGAGAATAAAATATTTAAAAATAATTTAAAATATAAGAAAATAAAATATTTATTGACTTTGAGTAGAACATAAACATAAAAATTGAAAATATATCAAAATAATATGTTTCTTTTTTCTATGTAGATCTACTAAAAAAATATGGAAAGCTTTAGCCATTAGATAGAAATTTTAATTTTGCATCTAACAAATACCTAAATTTACATTTGAATAACGCTATAACACAATACTTTGAAAATACATTTAAAAAAAAAAAAAAATCATTTAAAATTTATAACTATTATTTAATTATTTTAATTATTATTTTATCATTTTTTTAATATTTTAAATCCCAAATTTAACTAACAAATAAATATAAATAAACAAAAATAATATTAAAAAAAACCTTAGACCTTTAATATAATTAAAAAATCCAATACTAACTTTCTATATATATTTCTCCATGCTCATTGATAAATTAAAATACTCCAATATTCTAATGCCACTACTACCAAATCACCTGCACAATCCCATGCTAATTGACAAATTGAAAAAAATCCAATATTCTATATACTAATTCAAAAAAATCCAATATTCTATTTTTTTTTTAAATATATTTCTCCATGCTCATTGATAAATTAAAATACTCCAATATTCTATATACTAATTCAGAAATTGATATGCCACTACTACCAAATCACCTGCACAATCCCATGCTAATTGACAAATTGAAAAAAATCCAATATTCTATATACTAATTCAAAAAAATCCAATATTCTATATACTAATTCAAAAAAATCCAATATTCTATATACTAATTCACCAAATGATATGCCACAAAGATACCAAATCACGTACTACTGGTGTGTGATGTAGAAATACCAAATCGCCTACAATTGGTGTGCGCCAGAAAGATACTCATTCAAGGCATAAGCATGATATATGAATCCGTGAAGACAGTGACTTTGATAATGAAAATTCATGTCATTGCCCACCACAACTTTCTTGGTACGAGAAAGAAGTAGGTGACTTGGCTTTTGTTCATGAGAAATCGCATTATTGGTCTGGCTATAAATGCTTTTTTCACGTTACACAAAACAAGAAATTGACTTGCATTTCTTTTATTGGAATTCCTGAAACAACAAACAAGTCACAATCCACCGACTGCATGAATGAATGATTTTAGTAACGTCTATTACACTCTAAAAAGACCAAAAGAATAACTATTTTAATTCATTTTCATATTCTTATGTCAAGTCCTTTCTGATGGATGATTTTAGTAACGTCTATTACACTCTAAAAAGACCAAAAGAATAACTATTTTAATTCATTTTCATATTCTTATGTCAAGTCCTTTCTGATGGGAAACTTATTACCAATCCATTATAAGTGAGAGGGCAACCCTATTGTATAGTAAATGCGGCCTGACATGGGACCGATATAACACCATATAACACGCCATTATTTTTTTTTCTCTCTCATCACCGCGTGGCGTGAGTGTTATATCGGCCCCATGTTAAGCCGCATTTACTATGCAATAGGGTTGAAAATAGGACTTCTGTGAGAGGGACTATATGAATAATTTTAATAACATCTATTACACTCTAAAAGACCAAAAAAATTAACTATTTTAATTCATTTTCATATTCCTATATCAAGTCTTTTTCTATGAATCTTACTAGAAAGCTAGATTAAAAACCTATGATAAATTTCATTTTTTCCTTAATGCAAGAAAGCAACATAGGCATAACATGAAAGCAACATAGGCATAACATGTGGCAAAGCCTCTGGACCACTGTCGTTTATGTTTTGTATGCACTGTATGTTTTGTAGAAAGTGAAATTGATACATTCATATTTTGAGTTGTGTACCAAGCAGCAAATTTGTGTGGAGAGCTAAAATTTGTTGGAATTCTAGTATTTTTTTTTTCTAAAATCTGATAGTAAGAATATTTGAATCTTGTTTTTATCGTGAAAATAGATTCTCAAAAGTAACCATATCAAAAAATTATAAGACATGTTGATATATGAAGATTTTCGAAAGAAATCACATTGAAAATATTTGGTCAAGGCATTTCGAACCAGGGAGTGTGGTTCATCTTCAAGACAAGATGAAGAGACAGATCTCACAAGCAGGCTAAATAAGAAGAAAGGTCAACTTAACAGTTAGATGAAAACAACTAATTTTGACTAGGGAGAGAGAATTATATTGTTTATTCATATGTTTATTTATTTGTTTATAAAATATTATTATTATAATATAATTAAATGGCTATTTTTTTTTTCAGGGGGGAAGGATCCCGCTGAAGAAGCCACATGTTACATATATATTACACCTCATGTTACATATATATTACAACATACTTCTGTACGTGACAAACAGATTACATCAAATACAGTGCCGCGCAGCATCGGGATCGAAACCTGGTGGGGAGCGTGGCAACCGACCGCCCCCACCAACATATCATGCACATCGCGTGCATAATTAAATGGCTATATTTAACTTAAATTGTCTAAATAATTAATAATTAATAATAATTTATTTATTTGATTATTTATCTATCATTTCCCTTATTTATTTACCTATTATTATTATTTAATTATTTATTTGATTAACAGAATTGAAAAAAAAATAAACAATCAAGAAATAAATAAATAGAAATCAATCAATAATTAATTAATAAAAAATAATTATTATTTATTTATTTATTTTAAACAATGATAGTGAATGACAAAATAAAATTAAAACTAAAATAACTAACCTAAAAATATTAAAAGTGAATACATAATCATACCAAAAATATATACTAGAAAATATAAGACAATAACAAGAGGGGATAATAATAATAATAATAATAATAATAATAATAATAATAATAGTAAAAATATAAAAATTAATAATATTGATAGACAAAAACTAATAATGAATACATGAGTAATATTATTAATAACATGATTAAAAAGAGAGGGTAATCCTCTCTCATGAAAAAAAAAATGAAGAATGAAAAAAAAAGCAGACAAAGAGGAGAGGAGAAAACTAAGAAGAGAGGGTAATCCTCTCTCATGAAAAAAAAAAAAAATGAAGGATGAAAAAAAATGCAAACAAAGAGGAGAGGAGAAAACTAAGAAGAGAGGGCCGGAATCCAATAGCTACTAATTTTCTAGCCTTCATCCCTATTAATATTATTAGAGGACCTCTCGATTTCAATGTCTTCTCTAAACTTGCGGTGATGAAATTGAGAAATCTTAGCGACGACCTTAGCCTCCTCAATGCATATATAATGCTTAGTCTTCGCTGCATACTTCGCTAAAGTAGAAGATTTGGTCCTCCCATGCTTGATATTAGTAGCGAGTTCCTTAATCCTTTGGTCAATAGACCGACCCATTTCACCAATGTATGAGGTCCCACACGAACACGGGATGACATAAACACCTTTCAAATCCATAGGGCTCACTAGGTCTTTAGGAGACTTTAGGGAGCTTCTAATGGTGTTGAGGGGTCTAAAGGTGGAGGGAACATCATGCTTCTTCAAGATCCTTGCAATCTTGTGAGTCCTCCCTTGGATGAAGGGGAGGTGAACTCCTGAACGACGATCAATAGTGTCAGACTTGACCTTAGGACCCTTACTAGCTTTGAGGAAAGCTTTAACACCTTGCTGCCTACTATAACCATTTTGGACGAAGACGTTAAGGAAATGAGATTTTTCTTTAGAAAGGTGGTCTTCATCAGAAATCCTAAGAGCACGAGTGGTTAACATGCTGAGAACACCTATCTTCTGAGCAGGGAAATGATGGGAACTCGCATGAAGATACTACTCAGTATGAGTCTTTTTACGAAATACCTAATGGGAGAAAGATCCATCAGCTTTTCCTGAAATGAGGACATCAAGGAAAGGAAGGCAACCCTCAACTTCTCGCTCCATGGTGAACTTTATGGATTTAGATTGATTATTAAGATGCTCGAAAAAGCTATCTAACTTATGAGGCCCATGCTGCATCATC
The DNA here is from genome assembly GCA_031772625.1 of Pinus tabuliformis. NCBI lineage: Eukaryota > Viridiplantae > Streptophyta > Pinopsida > Pinales > Pinaceae > Pinus > Pinus tabuliformis. Next base: position 738,399,087 of record CM062807.1, read on the forward strand.
AACAAATCTTTTCCAAAGCTTAGCCTTAAAAATAGTTGTGGATAAGGCTTTGGATTCAAAGTCTTCCATGAACAAGCTTGCAACTATAGGGGAAAGGGGGGAACCCTTGGCCACCCCACATGTTTGTTCATAGAACTCACCTTCAAAACAAAAAAAAGTAGAAGTGAGGCAAATCTCAACTAATTTAGCAGTATTGGGATCAGTAAGGTGAAAAATGACATCAAGGGCCTCCTTGATGGGGATGTTAGTGCACAGGGAAACAACATCAAAACTGGATCAAATTTCATACCCTGTAATTCACTAACAAATGAAGTGGAGTCTTTGACAAAGGACTCCATTTGACCTACGGGGCTTAAGCTTCATGGCTAAATATTTAGCTAAAAGATAGGGAGGCCCACCTATGGTATTGACAATGGGTCTAAGGGGGACCCCTTCTTTGTGAATTTTAGGGAGCCCATAGATCCTCGGAGTGATGGAGTTGCTCTCAAGAAGCTTATGGCTAAAGGAGCCAACAATGCTACTGGATTTAAGGCAAGAGCAACCGTCCTAGAAATCTTTTTCAAGGGATTCTTATCAAGTTTCCTTTAGCTACCACTCTTGATTAGGTGATCCAGAGTCTTCTTACAATAATCTTCCTTATCAAGGATGACAACAGCCGTACCTTTGTTAAAACTTCCAAAATTTCAAAAACCCATAAAGCACTGAAATTTTTTATCTTTCCTAACTGTACTAGGATTTACAAAAAATTTCAATCAAATTTACATTATTTTCAAGACAAATTTGCAGCCTCGTATTGCAAATTCAGGGTGGGTATCCAAACAATAAAAGATACGGTCGAGCCCCTTTACCACACCTACCACTCAACGCTTTGATAGATGGTGATATTAAACTTCAGTCAAGAATTCAAAGCTCTTCCCTCAGCCCTGTCCTCGAAAATGCCACAGCTACGCTAAGTTTAACCGCGCTTGCAGCGGAGGATTACCCACACGCTCTCCCTCAAATATTTTGTTTTGTGAACACATTTTGTGTATTTCCCTCATCATCCCATTCTATCCTCTGTAGAATGTTGCATCTTGCCATGGCTGGGATTCCTTTGATTTTCATTCCGTTGACACAGTGTTTTCCACCATGTAGGGATTTAACAGGTCTTTGCACTACACTTTCCCGATGCTATCTCTACTCACAATCTCGTTTGCAGAGAGGCCGCCGGCATAATTATTGGAGTCGTATTTGCACCAGATTCTCTCGTATCGCACACGACATATTGCGAGCCGAATCGCTTCCAAATAATCTGAGGGACAGCCATGAATTAAGCCTACAGCAGCTTTCTATGTTCGCACTGTAATGTAACAGAGGGTTATAAGATTCTGAGGGTTGCTCGCACTGTAATAGAGGGTTGTTTTTTTATCCGTCAAATTTTCAATTAAAGGAATATATTATGTAAACTGATAGTGTTGAATGGTATCGCCAAATTAATTTCTGGTTCACAGCGTTGATATTGTATGTAGGTTGAATGCCCTCATACAGTACAGTTTTAGTTGTTGTCTTTACAATAAAATCCAGATCTGTTTTACTATGAAGGGTTTCGTTTGTTTTAGGGTTCATGGTCATAAATATTTATGAAGGGTTTGATTTGTTTTAGGGTTTATGTGGGATATACAGTATTTTTAGTTGGAGATTGTTAATAGTGAATAAATTTAAAAGTAAATATTAGTGGGAGATTGTTAACATTGAATAAATTTAAAAGTAAATTTTTATTATCCTTGAATGGCTTTTGTGATCTATATTATGTTTATTGAAAAGAGTTTTTCTAAAAAAATAACATCATAATTTATTTGTGGACTCATTTCAAACCAACTAGTATGATTTATCGTTTTCTTGAATTAAAATCACATAAATTAAACTTACATAAAAAAATCTAAAAAAAAGTGTGAGGTTAATCTACAGTATTCGGGAATAATCCTTCAGGAAATAATCATATTTTGACAACAATATCAAAAAGTCCAATTCCATAGATCCGAAGTATTTTGAGGGATTCGTTCCATCAGAGTGGCTTGTTTTTCATTATATACATACACTTTAGAAGACGGAGTTGATTAAATGAAAGCCATTCAAAACATTGACAGGATTAAGCGCATAGGAATTGAGGAGGTATGTGCAACTCCACGAAATCTGAAACTGGTAAGAAAAATACGCTGTGAGGAAAACAATATGGCAAAAGGAATGGTCTAAAAAGGAAAATGGTCAAGGTGTCATTTTTTTTTATAGAGCTCATCGAATTTGGTGAAAAAATTAGTGGCCAAATTTTTATTTGTATTGGTTTTGCTGATTTTTTTTTATATATAAATTCAACATTTTCAAAAAAATTTAGAGCATTTTGATTATGAAAAATTCACTTATAAAATTTAATTTATGATTTCAACTAATGGATACTAAATTTTAAACAAATTAGATAAAATTAAAACAAAAAACTTTCCAAAACATCACACCTATAAACCACTTAATTCTCCAGAAGTATTTCCATGTGCCATTTACCCCTGCTCCAGGGCTACCAGGGGAGCCTGGTAAATGGCATGTAGAAATACTTCAGGATTTTATCTTCCCAGGGACATAATTCTGAATCTTTTTTCCTATTCTCTCTCTGTTGGTTTACTTTCTTTTGCTTGGCTATTGGGCTTTTCACAGTATCCTTTACTAAATGAGTTTCTCCTTTACAGATGGTGTGTAATACAACAAGGACTTATTTTTTGATACTAATATCAAGCTGTTTCTATCTATAAAAATACTACCGGACACCAAAAAAAAAAGAAAGAAAGAAAGAAGAAAGAAAAGAAGAAGAAAAAAAACCACGACTGGTTTATACTTTCTGATATTAATATAAAATACAGCTTTTTTGGTCCTCACAAAAAAAACCGCTTAATTACCAACCACCTATCCACTAAAGAAACGAAAATACATGTCCGACACCAAACACGATGACCTTGAGAGCTGGGCACTAAACACGATGATTTCCGAAATCATTGTGTGTACGTTACACCAACCCGAACCAAAAACAATTATTTATATTAAAATAGTAAATTACACATGAGAAAGAATTTAGAAACTAATTTTTTTTTTACCTAATAATGATATAAATTCCAACATACAATTTTTGCTCTTTAACCTATTGTCTCGTACTCAGCCTTCGAAGTTACTCTTGCAACTCTACTTTGCGTACCAGATTGGTGACATAATTTTTGGTTCAATTTGGTTGAAAACACTTGTTAGTTTTGGTTCAATTTGGTTGAAAACACTTGTACTAACATCTTTAACTTTCATTAAAAAAAATCATTAATTTTATATAAGAAGACAAAATTGCACGTCCATGTCACCATATCGCAAATTCAATAGTGCATTCATTCATCAAAATATATATCTCATGTGTAATCCAATTAATATAAAAGATGTACAAATGATATGACAAGGTTGTCATTGATAATTCTATGAAGACTCTTGACCATAAACTAATCTAAAAGTCAAAAAGTGAAAAGAAGTTGTGTCAAGAAAAATTGGAGTAAGTTATTAACTAAGGAGTAGTGATGGATAAAAAATAATAATCAATCCCATTGAAATAAAGAAGTCATCAAATGTGAAAGTTTAAACTTTGGAGAAAGAAATCCATACAAATCCAGTTAAGTTCTTGTTAACCAATAAATCACCAAAGACATCTACTTAAGACACATTTTCTAGAAAGAAAACATAACATGCAAGGATATCTTATAGTCATCTTAATTATAATGGTCATCTTATTAATCAACTAACTAACCAAAGACAAAATCAATATGAGAAGCTAAGTGAAGATTATATTATGTTGAAGAGAAATTGAATTATAGAAAATTATTGCTGAATTCAAAATTTTAAAAGTTGTCATGCATAGTTTTATAGAAAATTGATTTAGGTTGTAGAAATTCCTTGTAGATTCAAATTGCTAATTGTAATATGCTAAAACAATTGACTTGAATCTACTCTACTCATCAACAGAAACAATAAATGATCGATGAAATCACAAAGCATACATTAGAAAGAAATCAATCACACATAACACAATGATTTTCTGGGGAAATTCATAGCTAAAAACCTTGCTATATCTATATATGATTAGTCACAAAATATGAGAAGATTAATGCTTTGTTCAAGAACAAGCAACCTCTGCACTCTCTTTATTGGTCTCACTACTTCCTAGACAAGCCTTGGCCAATACTTAACCAATTTTATGCTTTCCCAAGTTTCTATTTCCTTGCATTGTTCCTCAAGGAATTAGCCCCTATTCAATTGCGAGATTCCTTAATTATGAATTTTTCAATCCTCATAGGCTTTCTTTTAACTTCATGCACCATTTGTTTAATTTGGATGATTTTACAACTAATAGTACATTGTCCCTGAACTCCAATCTCAACTGGGTCTTTCTTTGATTTTATATCCATGAGTTAATTATGAGTGAATCTTCAGTTTACTAGTTGATCATTGCAGGCAGTACCACAGTACACTTCAGGCAACACCAGACTGTACTTCAGGTAGCACTACACTGCACTTCAGGAAACACCCCATTGTACTTAACGCAGCACCACACTGCACTTCACGTAACACCCCACTATACTTCAGGCAACACCACACTCGACTATGGGCAAAACCCCACTGGACTGCAGACATCACCACACGACTAGACATCCCACTAATTCCTCCACCAAATGGAACTATTTTAACTGGCTTTAACTCAATTAGACTAAATTAATTCATTACAACTCAAAATAAACTCAACTAGTGCTCCTAATTATAGGAGACACTCTACATGACTCTAGTTAGATCCTCAAGTCGAATTAACTGAGCCAACTAAGTCAAATTAATTTAATTAACTAATACAAGTTGTCATGATATGTAGAACTACAACTTTATTCCCAATTTAATTCAAGGACAAAATTAAATTAGGATTTTCTTGTTGCATTTTCCACACTCTCTCTCAACAACAAAGGGATTATCTGCTACCCCGATACTGCCTCTGTGAAACTCGAATTTGCATCTTGACAATGCCTTTGCCAAAATATTTGTATCATGTTCTTTTGTAGTTATGTACTCTAGCAACACCTCTCACTGTTGCTTTTGTTACTGCAACATCTGCAACTGATAATAAAAAATAAATAAGAATAATCATTGAATTAATCTACAATTGTTTACTAAGAAAACTGTGTTGTTGTCGACTCTACTACTAAGCCTCCTACTCCACTATCGAATCTACTCTGCACTCCTCAATATCTGACTCACATTGATCCTCCTGCTACTGAATATTATGGGCCCCCATAGCAAGGTAATGATCCATGAGAGAAAAACACCTCAATGGACCCTGCCCAAATTTATGCAACTCCTTGGACTATTGCTTCACATCACCCCACCTCTCACTTGGAGGTATGGTTGCATGTGCTACCTCTGCCTACTTGGTTAGAAATTCCCCCCTACTAGAGGTCTCTGCTTGAGTGGATGTCTCCACTTGGTCTCCTCTCTTCTTCTCCAATTGTGGCTACTCCACAACTTGCTAAGGTTGCTTCTGAGGCTACATGTTGAGGGGTAATTCATGCTTCCTCTCAACTACCAAGTCTCTAACCTTTGCCTTGCTCCTCAAGTCTTTGCATGTATCTTGTACCTTAAGTGCATACATGTTTTTTACTTGCACACCGATCTGTTTCACCTTTCTAGTGGTGATGTGTCTAAGGAAAACGTTTCCTTTGCTAAATATCACATTATAGCCATGGTATTCTAGTATCACAATGGAAACAAGATTCTTCTTTAGTCCTTGAACATATATCACCTCTGTAAGCCTGAGAGGGGAGCCAGACTCCCTCTGAAAATTAATTCTACTGATATCGATCATGTTATACCTCCCATCATCTTCAAACTCTACATTCTGTTTGAGGTCTTTCTCCTCCAATTCACTAAAGAGATCTCTATTCTCCATCATATGGAACGTGACACCGCTTGGAGATGCCACATGCTTCCCATTATAATGTTTTCCATGCATGTCATGAGAGTAAAATCAAGTTCAAATTGTGAAGCTCGAGCTTCACCTACTGTTGCTACTATAGGTTCCTTCTTGCTTGCTTTCTTCTGTGGAGATTTCATGGCATAGTGCTCGAACTCGTGATAGTGAAAACACTTGATGTTGTACAATTCTTTCTTCTTTCCCTCTTCATCTCGAGATTTAATTCCCTTGGATTTCTTTTCTTTTTCGACTAATGAAAAATCATCTTCCACTTCTTTGGATGAGGTCCCATCTCTCATGTTTCACTGAATCTCTTCTTGCACCAAGTCAGACCACAACCACTCCCACTTTGGTAGCTTCTCCCTCCCATTAACTGAGTCTTGGTAGTTGTGTCAGCTCTTGGGAAGGCCTAGAAGTGATAGGCTCTCCAAATATTCATCAATAATTGTAACACTGACACTTCCAAGTTCATCCTGACATTGGGTGAACTTGGTCAAGTACTTCGGTATTGTATCGCCCTTCTCCATCTTGATTTTTCTGAGCTTGTCCTTCAGTTCCAGATTCCTGTGGTCATTGTTGTTTTGAAACAGGTCTGTTAAGGCCTTCCACATCGCATATGGAGTCTCCTTACCATGGAGGTTCGAGAAAATATGATCTCGAACTCCTTCTAGGATAATCCTTCTCACCTTTTCCACACATTTTCCCCACTCTGCCAGATCTTGAGCATCAATTGTTGGAGGCTTAGGAATATCTTTGTCTATGAATTCCTTAAGCTCGTTGTCTTCCAGCAATGCCTCCATCCCGTCTTTCCAAGCAATATAATTCAAACTACCCTTAAGGGCATATTCGAGTCTCAATCCGTAGAAACATTTTTTGCAATATTGACAGGAAACTGCTAAAGGATTTGGAATTTTATAGTATATCATTTTATAAAAATGGTTTTTGAATTGGGGTTGAAGAGATTGTTGACTATTTTCTTTGTACAAATTAGTGATTGTTGGTCTTGATTGAAATTCACAATCAACCTCATTAAGTAGGTTATTCCTCGGAATTTTTGAAGCATAATTTAAACTCACTTTGAAAACATGTTTATAGTAAAATTGACCCTATGAATGTAGTGTAATGTGGATTTGGAATCACTCAAACCAAGCCTTTAATGAGGAAGTTATCAACAAAACATTGTATTGTAGTATAAATGGTCAACACTCCTAATCAATTAATAGATTTATAACTTTTCTTTATTTATTTATCATTACACTTGTTTTCTAATCATTTTTTGTGATTTTTTTGTGTATATATTGGAAGAAGAAATATTTATCTCCTTTCTTCCTCCATCATTTCAGCTTTTATTATAGGAAAGTGTTTAGTTTTTAGACATGTGAGAAACACTCAAAATATTAACCTATGTAGAAGTGACTTTTGAAGACCAAATTTTTAAGAATGAAGGTGTGAAATATAAATATTTAAACCAAGAAAGTGCAACATCAAGAAATCTCAAAATACTTGAAGCTTTCTATAAGAATATTCCAACTTCTAACCTTTTTATTTTCTTATATATATATAAGTATGTTACTATTTATTTTGATTCACAATCTATATTTATATCATGAAATATATATTTTAAATTTTTTTATTTTGATTTCTTTTATGTTTTATATTATACTCATAAATATAGATCATAATATTTATTATTATTAATTCATTTAGTTTTTAGTCCTTTTTACTACTTTTTCTATTTTTATTTTACATTTATTTCATTAAATTATTTCTTCTAGTTCGGGTTTTTATTTTACTAATTAATTGTTTTTACTTTAATGTTCATTTTTTAATAAAATAGTTATTTATTTTCTATCTGTTATAATTTAATAAAATATTATTTATTTCTATTCGTTTTAATTAATTGTTGTAATTTTTCATTGCATCTCTACAATATTTATTATCTTGCTTAGATAAGAACTTTCATATTAGTCCTGAACCACACTAAGTGGTTCAAAATGTGTCGAACTGGAGAATCTTAATGTCATTTACCTGAAGAATCTCTTTATAAACATTGACAACCTAAAATGGTTAAATATGAATCGAGATCAAGGCCAAATAAGATGAATAACATTATGAAAAGAAGAAGTAAAATTCCATACCATCAAGTCACATCCACCATGCCATTGCAACCAAGGAAGCGTTCTAGAATCCTATTGTTCATTATGTCATTCACCAATAGTATGGTATGCCAATATATTTCCTTCTTCTTAGCTTAACAATCTGTCTATGTTGAATTCCAATTTTTCATTTTTTGTATGTAGTCAATTATAAAATTTCCATGATACTATCACTACCAAATTATGGCTTAAAACCATTTTTCCTTCACAAGATTTTCATACTTCTCTACTCTTCCCACCCCTAACCCATCCAATAATATAACTCATATACATTACAATGATGTGTTACCTCGCTATCTTACATTTCTCATTAAATAAATTTGATGGTTAAAATTTATCTTGGGCACCATCATATTATGGAGTTCTTGAAAACCATCTTGTTGGAAGGCATTCCTAGGAAATAAAAAATTTCAACTGTGAAAACCATTTTGGGTGCAATAAGACAAATATTATTTGAAAATCAACCTGTTGCTAGAAAATATTTACAAATAATAGAAGATAAACCACAAATTCCATCTAAGATCCACTAATCCTTATGTCACAATTTTTCAATATTTAAAGTTTTAAATCTAAATATTAGTCAAACATTATGTTACAACTTCCAAATCTCTATATCTCAACTTAAGATTACCATATGATCAAGGTTCTACATTGTTCTCTCTTATTTGACTCAATTCAAATCACCATTGTGGACCAACTCAAATCTCTTGCCCTCAAGATGTATATCTCATGGATTTATCAGGTAGGTGAAGGTATGTTTATATTCTAATTTTTAATTAGTAATTCATTTTATACTAGAAGAAATGTACTTGGAATTTCCTATCCCTTTTACATTCTTCTATCGTATGCCCTTCCATGTTTGCCAAAATTTTCCAAGGATTAAGAAAAATATTAGTTGGGGGGTTACTCATAAATTTTAATTTCCATCCATTAGCTTATGCTCTCATGATCTCATATGAAATTTTGAATCATTGAGGAACTATGTTGATCATCATGTCTCTTCCTCATTTTATTGATGGTGTTAGAAAAACCCATATCATGTAGCATCTACATTTGTTTGCATACGAACGAGCCTTCAAATTCAAATATACCACTTGGAGGATATTTTAAATGAAAATGGGACATGTTTTAGTTCATGTTGGAACATAATAAATTCAAATTGGTTGCTTTAGGGAATGTTTTCAAACCAAAAGTCAAACTTAGCAAATTCAAGACTCTCAAATCTTCTTTGAAGGTGATTTTTTCACATTGTTTGCATGCAACTAAGACCAAATCAAGAAAAATTAAGGCATGGATTTCATGTCCATTATAACCATTTAAGTAACCATGTGTGAAAATGTCTTAGAAAATACAAAAGAATGGTTGAATGAGTATGTTTTTAAGAAAGTGCTATACTTTTTACCGTTGTGTCTAAGAAGGACATAATTTAAGTATTTTTTCATACAAGTGTATTTCCTTCATGAAGATGAAAATATACAATTTTAGCGAGATTAGAAATGATAAAATGAGAAATGCACAACTTCAAGCATTCAATTTGACCTTAAAGTGAGTTAGGGTTATACATTTTTGTGCACAAGCTCATAGGAAAGCAAATTTACAAACAAAGATAGAAATGGATAACATGATGGATTTTATACAAGTAAATGAAGAAAATATGGAAAATTTTGATGTTTGGGTTTTATCAACAAGGTGATGAGTTTTATTCATCATTTCCCACATTCCAAAAAGGGGACATCTACAAGCTTCAAAGTTTCTTTTTCTTAGGCCAGTTAGGTAGGTGAGCACTTTGTTTTCTACATTAAACTTGAAAATTTGAAATCAAATTAGTAAAGGAAAAAGATAAAATATCGTCATATTTGTTGTAAATTGAGAGGCTTGTCATTTAAATTAGATTTCCCTTTCTATGATAACTGCTTGTGAAATTTATTGGCTTCTTATTAATTTATTTATGTTGTTCTTCATCAAATAGTTATCAAATGTAAAACATGAAGATCATAGTACACAAGAAACACAAGATATAGGCTCCAAGCCAGGGTAAAACCCCTTAAAGGGGAAAACCCATAAAATTATCTTCTTATAGAGTATTATCAAATGAGATATCCAAGACACTTTAACCCTCTAGAAGACAAGTCAAACCATCCTTTTTTTATGCAAACCAAACTCCAAGAAAACTCTTCTTCTATTTTAGATTCCAACCCTCTTCCTTCCTATGATATTCCAAATTTTCTTGTGTGAATTTGTGTCCAAATTAGCATGAGAATAGACATGTCCTTAGGGGTAAAGCCTACATGACAGATAAGGCCAACTTGGCTTCTAGAGGGAATTTTAACCCAAATTACAATTTCAAAAATTCTTTTTCCATTTTCTTTACCATAGGTCCAAATAGGACTTTGACTCTTTGAATCATCAAATCCTACAAGCATAGAGAACATGCTTAACTAATAAAATAATAATTTCTTTAGCATGAAACCCATTCTTGAATATAATTTTTTATTTTTCTTCTTTCTGCTTTTTACATACATTTTGGTACAATTATGAAGACTGAACTTAGTTACATTCTCCAAAAATCCCTCTTAGCTATGAAGGTATTCATAATTGTACACCTATTACAAGTATACTCTCAAACTGAAATATTATCATAAGAAGAGTCAGATTGATAAGTCATCTTCAAGCATAACCAACATTGTCAACATAGAAATGCCTTGACTAACAAGCTCTAACTATCCATAAGTTTAGAGAACAATGACAGGAGGCTTTATGTGAGATACCACACTAACTCTCAAGGCACATACCCCATCTGGATGTTCATCGGGTATGTCCTTTTAGGACTATTCTTATCTTGGATTTCCAATCCTTAAAGAATATTGGTCCCCTTCGACCACTCTTTTCTTGGATACCCTGTCGAATCCTCAAAGAGTGTCAATCCATGAGACTACTACCTATCTTGTATTCCCAATCCTTAAGGAGTACCAGTCTCAGGTGCTTATCCAATCCTATATTCTCCATTCTCCTTCCATGGCCTTCACTAGACGTATGACTGTTAGTCCTAGCCTAGTGCATGAAACATGAAGAAGATAATATGATGTGCATCATCACTCCCTCTCAACTGGAGAGGATATCCTCATTCCCTCTTATTAAGGGAATAGATCCTTACTCCTTATGAAACAATAAGGATATTTCTTACTCCCTCTCAATTAGGGAAACGTCATTACAATCCTTAGCTAGTTTCATACGTCATCAAAAACATCAACTACTTGTTATTCTGTGAATATATAGTTGTAGTTGCAAGGCTTCTTTGTTACATCATACCAAGGCTTTGGCCTTTCAATCATTTTACGAATCCAAATTATTTCGCACTCTTACTTCATGATAAGGATTTTCGGTGCCTCGTAGTGCCATAACATATCAAACTTCAATATTTCTATATCTATGCAAGTTTGTCATCAAAAGTTTCATCCATCATTTTCAAGGAGCCAAACTTTCACACAACTAATAGCACATGCTTTTCACAGAGTTCTGCCTTATATTCTTCAAGAGTCATATTAGCTTTCCAATATCAATTATTTTTCTCATCCTTGTTTAAGCCATCAAAGGTGTTATGACATAATCCATGTGTTCCATGAACAAACCACACAACTCTAGGTATAACAACATCAAACAAGATCTTCTTCTAGCTTCTTTGCATGCTTTGGTATGTGTTCTAGCAGGGATCCAAGTCATATTTTGAGAATCTCATTAATATCAGATTTGCCAAGTTATAACATCCTCTAGTCAGAGTGTGAAGTCAAATTATGCTACTTTCTCCCTCTGAAGTCATAATTGTTTTTCATGTTCTATCTTCATATTGCAACAGGGTTCTACTTCAAGTTTCAATCATCAATGTGCTCTTGTAATGAACTCATTAGCTAGAACATTTAATATCATCGGGGTCCTTACAACTCCCTCCTTCCATAATGATAATAATTGTCAAGGAATCATCATCAAGCACAAGTATTTCTTTTCCATCCTTCTCATCTTACTTCCATAATGTTTATAGCCTTTATTATGTACCTACAAATCTCACCAGCAAGTACAACCATGCAAGATATATAAAGGAAAGAGCATAATTTCAATTTGGTCAATCTAAGGTTTCTATGATTTCTCAAAAGTGTATTTCTAGGGTTCTAGTTACAAACCCTAGATACTTCTTTACCTAACCCTTATTAGGTTTTTACTTTTAGCGAAAATAATGAGTCCTAGGGTTTTCTTCTTCAAGCCCTATGTTTGATCTCAATTCAACTTTTTTATCATTTTCCAAGAGCTAGGGATTCCTTAGATGGAATAATTAGATAGGGTTTCCTTTTCTAGGGTTTTCTAATCCAATTCTCATATAGAGTTTACAAACCCTAGATATTCCTTTTAGTCATCAAGGTCTACCAAGGAAAACTTCTACATGCATGCTACAAAATATCAATGAATTTCATTTCGAGATATTAGGATCTAATCTTCACAATCAACTAAATACTTGGACCATTTTCCATTAAGCCTTGTATTGATATCGGCATGATGTAGTACCTTCCATGCTTAAGAACTAAGCCCTTTTTCCTTTCATAGTGGAAATAATCAATTAGGGTTTTCATCTCTAGGGTTGGTCTTTTATTCTATACTTTGTTAGGGTTTAGATAAGAAGGTTAGTTTCAAAACCATAAACTTTAAGGTCTTCAGGATCTGTCACACAAATCTTATACAAGCCCTACATACCTATCATTCGTGCAGTTTTATCATGCTACAAAACCATAACGATATCATTAGATTACAATACCTAGCATATCATCCAAATATTTTTTGTTAGTGTCTATAATATTTATGCAGATCCTTTATCTTTCACATATCAAGAAATGTATCCAAAAATTATACATACCTTTGTAGTTTTTTTTACCTTATCTCCTTCTTTGTTAGTGTCCAATAATCCTTTAACAAATTCATATCTTTCAACACAAGTGCCTCAGTTCATCGTCCTTCAAGATGAGATATTTTTGTAGAGTCCTATTGTTGTTGCTACAACACCCTCCAAAAATTTCACTACACTCGAATTTCAAAGCCTATTATCACCATCATATATAATGTGTCGCCTTGATCATCAAATGTCATCTCATGCTATTCTATGAGTTTCAAGTGTTCTTGAGTGCTCTCAAGTGTCATTGCATTGATTAAAACATCTTTAGGTGCATTTCATGGTCGTAACATATTTGTTGTTGTAAAACAACACTTTTGTGTCGCAGTAGCACACACTTCACTCGTTGTACTTGGGAAATTCATGCAGAGTGGTGTTTTGATGTATAACTACCATTTTTAAAGCTTCTCTAAGTTTTATCGATGTGTTGGTATGTGTCGAACATGATTTTATGTCTAAAACTCATAATGTTAGCCCATTTTCCTATATCTCAGATGCAGACAAATATTTGGTTTCAAAGCAAACCCATTGAGGCCAAGAGCGCTTGACCACACTATGAAGCCTTAATAAAGGATCCTTCATTGTTTGAAAGTGTACCATGTCACCTTGAAGAGCACAAACCCACTCCTTAATCCATCTTTCCCCTTCCTTGTTCTGAACTGCATCATTCAAAAAACAAGCCTTCCTTTGAGTGCACTCCTTCGACCTGAAGGAATACACCCTCCTTGGGAGAACTCCTTCAAACTGAAGGAATTTTCCCTCCTTGAGAGCACTCCTTATACCTAAAGGAATGTGCCCCCTTAAGCGTACTCTTTCGACTTGAAGGAATGCTCCCTCCTTGAGAGCACTCTTTTGACATGAAGGAATGTGCCCTCCTTGAGCACACTCCTTCGACCTGAAGGAATGCACCCTCCTTGAGATCACTCCTTCAACCCAAAGTAATGCACCCTATTTGAGGGCATGAGCATACTCTGAAGGCATGAAGCTTCCTGCTTCAACCTTCGAACTTGCACCATGCACCCTCCTTGGCCTCTTAAGCACATGAGCACACTCTGAAGGCATGAAGCCTCACCCTTCATCCTTTAGGAGTGAACCATGTGGCCCCCTTTATTTCTTAAGCAAATGATCAGACTCCAAAGGCACAAAGTCTCATGCTTCAGCGTTCAGGAGTGCACCCTACACCTTCCTTCTCTCCCCTGAGTGCACAACGCACTTGGAAAGCCTAAATCCTTCCCATTCATCCTTCAAACTTGCACCATGCACCCTGCCTTGATTGCCTCCCTCCCTTGAGCACATGTTGAAGCCCCAAAGCCTCCTCCTCTCAACCCTTCAACCTTTCAAAGTGCGCCTATGCACCCGTAAGCTCCATTTTTCCCTTTTAAGTGCAATGAAAAGGCATGAACAAAAAATATGCATTAAACATGATATAATAGGAGATTTTCAGGGTGATTTATGCACCCCAAAGACTCCATTTGATAACAGACCATTTGGAGGGTAGATACATCAAAAATTGAAGTTCTTTGAAGAATGAAGATACAACTAGAAGCCATGTCACCACTTCAAAATTTCCATGTCATTAGTCACCAATAGTCCTAGTCATCAAAGAGAGTGATATGTCACGTTCTCATCACATGATGATGTGGAAATCATGATGTATTGTTGTAATCATTGTAAAGATAAATAAGTAGAAGACCAAGAGTTATGTATGAATTAAAGATTCATGAAAGTCCAAAGGAAATGTAATTTCAAAAGTCCTATGTAATTCCAAAATTCATTTGGAATTCCAAAGGTCACTAGAAGTTGGAAAGGAAAGAGTCACAAGGATGTGAAAGGTCATGCCTCAATTTATAAATAGATCCTAATTCTTCATGTAATGGAATTTTAACCTTGGCTTCTCCCATAAGGCAGTAGAGAGATAGAGTTAGTACTTTTGGGGAGCAAGTAGTGGCTCTAACTCTCCACTATTGGAGCTAGTGGTGTACTATTGGAGATAGAGTACAATTGAGGCTCCATTCAGAACTACACTTGTCTCAATGAAAAAGAAACTAACACTATAACTGCTTATGGTCGATTACACAATGGTCTAGAGTCCTTGATACAGAAACATGGGATTCCTTCTATGGGTGCATTAGGGGAATTCGAAGTAAAGATGTTATCATGTAGGAGATAAAGCAGTATATTGAGAAAATAAGGCAAGCAACAGGGTAGGAAGACTCAAAATTCACCAAAGTTATTATCTTACATTATGATATTGCACCAACTGAAGTTCATATGAAGTTTTCTTAGTTATGGAATAGTGTACAATCCAGCTCCAAACCCATACTAATGGAACCATTAGAGATCAACATGTGATACATTGTAGAGTTTCTTGTCTGAGTCAAAATAATTGCAACAAAGTTCAAAGCATGGGATTCATATATCACTAATGAAGTCCATGATGAAGCTAATGATTTGTCTCTTTCACCTATGTAAAGATATTTTTTCTTATTAAAGTTTTGTCTTATATAGCCACTGTCTTATATGTATTTTTTCTTTTGCAAGTACAAGTCTAATGCAATGAAGCCCAAGTGACACATGTGGAATGTAAAGAATCATGAGTAGAATGCAAAAGGATATATGGAATCCCATAGGTCATATAAGTTGAAGAGTCATGAGGAAACTTAAGATTCATTGTCATTTGTTATAAATAGGTTCTCATAACTCAATGAAAGGGCTTGGATTTTGAAATATTTGGCCTTGGCTTCTCTTGTTGTGCATAAGAGAAAAGATCATTATTTGGAGAGGCAAGTAGTATCTTCATGTTCCACTGTTGGAGCTAGTGTTGCACCTATGTACCAGTGTACTTGGAATCTTTCATTAATTATCAAAAGCTCCTTGAGCCATGACTTTTCATTCATCTATCATCGACGTAGTTAGAATTCTTTTATATGTTGATATAATTCATATTAAATATAATAAAATATTTTGTTGCTTTGGATATACATCTTGTTGAATGAGTGATGTTATTCTTTCATGATTGTCGTTCATCTTGTGAACTAATGTGCAGGTTTATCAAAAAGTTATTCCTCTCTGTTCTCGAGTTTCTCTTAGGACAACACTATTGCTTCCCTATTAGAGTCTCATCTCTCTCTCTTATTCGTGGAAGCTCACTTTACACTCAACATTTGGTGTCACACAAAGATTATGTACTTGCTGCCCCAAAGTTGTGTTTACAATCTCTTGTGTATGTGTTGCGCCAAGGCACACTTATAAATAACTTGTAATCGTGGTCAAGCCATATAACTAGATGAGGATCCTATTCCAAATGGTGTGAGGACTAATTGGGAATTCACATTGGGGAGACCCCATGTATGTTGGTGACATCTAGCACCATAAAAAAAAACCCTAACTTCTTTGGACCACATCTCCTAAACACTAGAGAACTAAGAGTTTAGACATTAACCATATGTTCTTCAACATTTCTTCTCCTTGATATATAAATTTCATGGTATGAAGATTCACAGAAAAATAATTATAGCAAAATTTCCACAATTAACTTTTTCATGGAGAGAAACCCTAACTCTGATACCAAATATTATGCAACCGGATCACAAAAGCAAAAGAAAATATAGATCAATGACTTGAAAATAATCCTCTTCGAGGGGGAAACCTCCTTTTGCATCACATAAATTAAAAATTATTGGATGATTCAAATGAAAAGACCTCCTTGGTATATATAGGAGTTTGAAGGGTCAAAATATAATTAGGGCCTACATAACAATAATAATGTAAGGGAACACAATAAAAATAGTGGGCTTCTATGGGCACAATAATAAAAATATGGGGGATACACTACTATTATAGGGACGTAACAATAGAGTAACTTTCTTGACCTTGTTTGAAGTATTTTCAACTACATTTCAAGCATTAAGACACAATTAGTAATATCATGAACAATGACAACCTGTAACTAAGGGAAATCACCAGTAAAACCCTGTAGTTGAAGGAGTACAATTACAATTTGGGTAATGGTTATATATCCCTTGAAACTTCTATAACACTTATTGATTTTATTCAAAGGTTTTGGACTAATTATGTGGAACCTTCATAGTCGTTCATCATACTGGAACAATAATCTTTCTTTGTGATAAAGATATATGTTCCTTTTTTCTTGAAGCTACTACACACATTAGCACATAGGCATTGTTGATTGCACAAAATATTACAACCAATTGTTTATTTTTCAATTGCAATAGATGCAAGCACTAATTTATGAAAAACTAATAATGACTCCTAATGATGTAGATATTATTTTAGTGCTTTGAGTTTAGCATTAAGAAATTACACTTTAGAAATTCAACCATAAATGCATAAGGATAATAGATATCACAATGCACAAGTATAACATAATATTTACCCCGGGAAACCCCACTTGGGGAAAAACTCCAACAATCTTTTCTCAAAGATATTCTTCAGTTTAATAAGAGATACACTTAGTTATGGTAGTCAAATATGATGGTAAAACTAACCAACAATGTTTTGGTCAATCTTGGTCAAACTACCCCCTTTTAAAGTCAATATTGTACCCAACAAACTCGGCCTTTCCTGGTCTTCCTAGGCCAGAATTCAACCTCCCAGAATCTACCCAGGAACTTGGCTCTGCTACCCAAAAAATTCAGACTTGTTGCCCAGAATATGTTGCCTATAATTTTGACATACTACCCAAAATATGCCCAAAAACTCGCACGTGCAAAGATATAGGACCAAGGATCCACACATGTGAAGTCAAGGAGAGATAAGAAAGATACTTGAGATGTCTTCGTCCTTCTTCTTCTTTTCCTATACTTTGATGCCTAGAAGATGTATTTCCTTGTGAGAGATTGAATTGTACTTGAAGGAAGAGGTTGAATTCCTTATATATAGTGTTATGGTTGGCCTAAATGGGTGTCTCTTTAATTCAGGCCGACTAGACAACTTTGGAGCCAAAAATTCAAAATTCAAAATTTTCTGTTTTGAAACTGACATAAAGAAATGTCTTATATTAATCATTATATATATTTTTCTTTTTGAAAATGGCATGAAGAATATGTCTTACATAACAAGGGCTAAAATATTAATTATAAAGATTGACCATATCTGTGAAATTCAACACTCCCTCTTATCTAGTGAGGTATTCATAATGACTATCTAGATGCTCTCTTATTGACAAATTTCTATAAGAAAAGGATCTTCATTTATCATCATCATTAACATCATCTGATTACCATAAACTTGCTCAACATCTTTGACCTATGGTAAGAATCTACATCATCAACTAGGTACCATAATTCTAGTTGGTGTTTCTAACCCATGGTGTACAGACTAATCATGGTTCACCATCATTTTGGTCATTATCTTTCACTTGTGGTGAACCCTAGGGACACACTCAATATATTTGAGTATATGTGTCCCAAATCCAAAGGCCTCACTCTAGGCCATGATCCTAAAATGGCTCACTCAACCTATATGGAGAGTAATCTTGTTGGCTCTACTGCCCAAAAAATTTAGACTTGTTTCTCAGAATATGTTGCCTAGAATTTTGACATACTGCCAAAAATATGCCCAGAAACACGCACATGCAAAGCTATAGGACAGAGATCCACACATGTGAAGTCAAGGAGAGATAAGAAAGATATTTGAGATGTCTTCATCCTTCTTCTTCTTTTCCTATACTTTGATGCCTAGAAGATGTCTTGCCTTGTGAGAGACCGAATTGTACTTGAAGGAAGAGTTCAAATGCCTTACATATAGTGTTATGGTTAGCCTAAATGTCCGTCTCTTCAATTGGGGTTGACTTGACAACTTTGGAGCCAAAAATTCAAAATTCAATTTTTTCTCTTTTGAAACTGACATGAAGACATGTCTTATATTAATCATTATATATATTTTTCTTTTTGAAAATGGCATGGAGAACATGTCTTACATAATTGAGGGATGAAATATTAATTATGAAGATCAACCATATCTGTGAAATTCAACACTCCCTCTTTTCTAGTGAGGTATTCATAATGAATATCTCGATGCTCTCTTGTTGACAAATTTCTCTAAGAAAAGGATATTCATTTATCATCATCATTAACATCATTTGATTACCATAAACCTACTAAAAATCTTTGACCTATGGTAAGAATCTACACCATTATCTAGGTACCATAATTCTAGTTGTTGCTTCTGACCCATGGTATACAGACTAGTCATGGTTCACCATCATTTTTGTCATTCTCTTTGACTTTTGGTGAAACCCTAGGGACACACTCAATCTATTTGAGTATTTTGGTCCAAAATACAAAGGCCTCACTCTAGGCCATGATCCTAAAATGGCTCACTCAACCTATATGGAGAGTAATCTTGAGCTTAATGTTGAAGGGAAGCTACTCAACTCTATGCTTGCGTAATTATGGACCTCTAGGACCATTCTTCCTAATCCTGATCAACATTATTGACGCATGAAGAAAATTTGTTCTCTGTCGGACCATTCTCCCTAGTCCTTGTAAACATACTTGACTTAGAGAGAATACTTATCCCTTAATGAGATATCTATGTTTATGTGTCAATCTACTACCTGTCGAAATCATCCTCCATCATCTTCATGCTCAACAAGTTGTCACATGGAGTAATTTACCAATTATCCAAGTCGTCACTTGGAACCTAGTCAACACCTATGACCTATGGTGAAAACCTGCTTTATTACCATTCCTACATGCTAATTGAATGGTAACTCTCTTTCCTAATGTTATATGCACTCACTTGCCCACCCAGGGAGCACTCCAAGCCTTAATTGTCTTTGGGAAATTATCCCTAGCCATATTTTATGGACCTTGGTAAATACATTGACTTGTCTATATTCTAACCTAGGGATAATGTATTCCCCTTGATGTAACAACATCACCATTCCCTTTAATTGAGGAAAATATTCTCAACTACTCCAGCTTATCCCTGAAGTATACAAACTTCTCAAGTTTGTCCCTGAAGTGTACAAAATTTTCCCTAGGACAAAGGATTTGTGAGCCTTACTAATCCCTTCTATACCATGTCTTAATATGTTCTTCAACATGTGATCTTGGTCACCCCTCGTGCTTGATCAACCAATCCCATGAATAGTTACTAAAATCACACTACTTCACAATTCACCAAACTAGTTTCAATATACTCAACCCATGTAGTCCTGAGTTCAGCAAAGGTCCACTTCCTACCCAAGCATAATCCATACTAAATCATCATCCTAATGTTCTCTTTATGTCTTTAGAGATATTTTCCCAATCTAAATATGTATATCATTGTAGTTTTTTCTTTCACTAGAACCATCACCACAATCGCTTGAGAATGAAATGAACCCTATTGTAGCAATCTGGCTACTCCCTCTACTACTTAGCTTCTTCATATTAGTTAACATGGAAGTGGCCATGGATTGTTTGTCCTTTATCCCAAAACTTCGAACGATCGCGATGATATGCTTACCTAACCTATACCACACTTCTAGTTCTTAGAAGTAATGTATTCAACCAAGATAATTCATCTCAAACTCGGATGTCAACTCCCTCTAACACTAAAGCAGAGCTTGAAATATCTCTCTATCATTGAAGCAAATCCTCCTGCCACTAGTTCTCTTTTTGTCACGTTAGTAATTCTTTTTCCATCATAAACAAATCATGTAATAACAAGATCAACCAAAATCCATCAATTTAAGAATACCGAGTCCAATGTGTCTACTTGTGATCATACAAATATTTCTTTAGTCTATAATAATTATACTTCTTCTCAAGTACCTAAAAGCCTTGAGATATCTTTATTTCCACTTCCGCTTCTTTAAAATTTGATAAAAGCAATCTCTGCATCTACCTGGTGGAATTTTTAAATTAATAGAAGTGTACTTAACAATTAAAGGAGAGGACTTGTCATTGTATTTGAATTTGTATATATATGTTTGTTTATTTGAAATTGTTTATGTATGTGTATGAAGTGATTTGTCAATATTTCATTATGTCTATTCATTTGATGTTGTGTATGAATTTGTAAGTTTTCTCCTTTTTTCTAGGAGAATCCTTGAATCTTGCTTTGTAATTATCTATGTTTCCATATATTGTATACTTTTAGATACACTTGGAATTCACCACTTACGTTCCTCAAATCTCAATATAGTATTCATTATGCATCCTTGAAACTTGTTGGCCTACCTTCTCCCTCTAAACTAGGAGTTGTTATGCTCATCATACATGGTTGTAGATGTTAGTACAACTTGTCCCTATTGAGCACAAATCACTATGGGAGAATCCTCTTGATGCAAGATTTTCTTTGTTCTTCGCAATGATTTCATCTGCTACCAAAGACTTGGAAACTTTTATGATGTACCTAAAACCATCATTAGGAGGTCATGGAAGAAATGACTATAACCTAGCAAAAGGGAAACAGAGACAAGAATCTGAAAAATAATAATCAAGGAAGAGAGATATAAAGTAATTATCTTTTGAGGATTGTAGGGAATTGTTAACTCCCTTTTGATCCTTATCTTCTTGTAGTAATGAAATCCATATGTAGTTTCATCACCCTCATGCTCGTCATTAACATGTTTTTTTCCTTTTCTTTCTTGCATGAGCTAGGATTTCTTCTTTCAACAGAAACATTGATCTAGGCCTAACTCTATGGTTTTAACCGCAAACCCTACGGTTTTCTTATCAAGAATTCAAGATTTATAGGATTTAAAAATAAGTTCTAAGAAGGAATCATAGCATAAGTGTTATGAATTCTCTCTTTATGTGAGAGACCTCTTCATCTCCCTCTTGCTCCTAGCCTACTTGTAGAAATCAAATATCTATTTGCAATTCTAGTAGAATGTGACCTAATCATTAGTTGCTAAATTTTTTGTAGTATCATTCTTGGATTTCTTCTAATGAGGATGCTCATAATCATCACCATCATTTCTCTTCCTCTTCGTATCATTCTTCCCTTCAGTGCATTTACTTTTATAATGACCAAACTTGTGGCAACAAAAACATTGAATATCCTTCTTTTGAGGAGTAACTTGATCTTCTACCTACATTTCGTTGAAATTCACGAAACTGTATCCTTCCTTTTCCATTTTTAGAGTGGGCTATAAATGCTTGAGAGTCATCACCTTGAGGTCTTGGAATATTCTCCTTGTGACAAGTCTAAATTATTCTTGAGTACATGAGGTTCATAGTTATTCAAAACTTGGAGTTTCTTTTTTGCAAAATATAATATATGCAAATGAGTCCCACGAGTTAGTAGATAACTAAGTGTTGTAGTCACAAGTTCTTTATAAGAAAGGCTTTCATTAATTGCTTGAAGTTGATCTCTTATTTAAGAGATCCTCATGAAATATGAGGCCAAAATATCTTTTATTTTCATTCAAACATCATGAAGCTCATTCTTCAAACTCATTTATTGTCCAATGTTGTTGATGGTATATAATCCAAATAATGCATCATACATCTTGTTTGAAGTGTTAAGATTTGAGACATATGGAATCAAATGATCTTTGATAGAATCTACAATAATACTTCTAGTTGTGATGTCATCCTTCTCATATTGTGTTTATCCTTCATTAACTAAGGGTTTAGAGGACTTTCCCTTCACAATATCCAAGGCATCAATCTTTGCAAGAATGAGGTCAATCCTTGTCTTCCAAGCCCTGAAATTTGTAGCTCCATTTAGCTTGTTCTCTAACTTTATAGAGGAACCCATGGATATATAAACAATCAAAATGTAGATGCAGAACTGTTCAAGGGTGGTATTAAATGCCATTTTCTTTACCAAAGCTCTTCAAGAGTAATCTAAATTTCCTTCCCTTCACCAAAGCTTTGATATCATGTTGATTTTTCAAGTGAAATAGATGCAAGCACTAATTTATAGAACATTGAAAATTGCTTGTAATGATGTAGATATTATTTTAGCACTTCCGTTTTATCATTAATCAATTATAGTTCATAAATTCAACCATAAATTCACAAGGAAAATAGGGATCACAATGCAAAAATATAATGCAGGATTTACCTTGGGAAAACCCACTTGGGGAAAAAATCCAACAATCTTTTCCTTAGATAAATTCTTTAGTTCAAAAAGAGATACACCTAGTTCTACTACTAAAATATGTTGGTCAAAGTGATATTAAATGCCATTTTCTTTACCAAACTCTTCAAGAGTAATCTAAATTTCCTTCCCTTCACCAAAGCTTTGATACCATGTTGATTTTTCAAGTGAAATAGATGCAAGCACTAATTTCTAGAAAATTGAAAATTGCTTGTAATGATGTAGATATTATTTTAGCACTTCCGTTTTATCATTAATCAATTATAGTTCATGAATTCAACCATAAATTCACAAGGAAAATAGGGATCACAATGCAAAAATATAATACAGGATTTACCTTGGGAAAACCCACTTGGGGAAAAAATCCAACAATCTTTTCCTTAGATAAGTTCTTTAGTTCAAAAAGAGATACACCTAATTCTACTAGTCAAATATGTTGGTCAAACTAAACAATAATTCCATGGTCAAACCTGGTCAATTTCCCTCTTGTCAAGTCAATCTTTTTCCCAACAAACATGACCTTGTCTGATAGACTAAGGCCAAAATTCATCCTCCCAGAAACTCAGCCCTACTGCCCATAATATGTTGCCCAAAATAATCAGACCTACTGCCTAGAATATGCTTCCCAAAAGTTCAACCTGTTGCCCAAAGTATGCCTAGAAGCTCACACATGTGAAGCTGTAGGAGAGAGAACCACACATTTGAAGTTAAGGAGAGATACAAAATATACTTGAGATGTCATCATCCTTATCCTTATTTTCCTTTGCTTGGATGTGCAGAAGATGTCTTATCCTATCAGAGATCGAATTATACTTGAATGATAAGGACAAATTCCTTATATTTAGTGTTCTTGTTGGCCTGAATAGAGGTGTCTTCAGTTGGGGCCGACTTGAAAACTTTGGAGCCAAAAATTCAAAATTCAAAATTAAAAAATTTCTCTTTTTAAACTGACATGAAGAAAAATGCCTTATACTAATCATTACATATATTTTTCTTTCTAAAACTGACATGAAGAACATGTCTTACATAACTCAAGGGCTAAAATATTAATTATGAAGACCACCCATATCTAAAAAATTCAACACCAATGAGATGGTGAAATTTTCTCACTACAGTTGTGTTATGTTTTAAGAAAACATAAGGCTTCAAAAGCATTTGAAAATGGTGAAATATGGCTAAAATATTAATTATGAAGACCACCCATATCTAAAAATTTCAACACCAATGAGATGGTGAAATTTTCTCGCTACAGTTGTGTTATGTTTTAAGAAAACATAAGGCTTCAAAAGCATTTGAAAATGGTGAAATATGGTGACTCACACTCTGAACTTGAAGTTGTCCAATTGATGATTAAATTATTCAGCCTTGAATTGAAAAATGATGATCCTCTTGCTTTAACATTAGAAGTAATATCTATTATGCATGATATCAAAATCAGTGGTGTTAAAATAGACATTCCTCTGATAGTTTATGTCAAAGAACTATATCCCACTTATTCAAATTATCTTGAGTCATTGCAAGCAATTGGAAACCTCAAGGAGATTACCTTTGACTCCCTTGAGAAGAATTTTTCTAAGAGAGAGAAGGATTTTAGGAAGAAGACTGTTACACAAAAATATCGTCATCATGATTATTTGCAGTCAGTATGGGTCTATCATCACTTGTACTGTCCTCCTAAGCAAGTCTCAGACCTCAGCTCTTCAAATCAAGCTTTGGAAATGAGAGAAAGACATTAAAAATCAATGTAACTATGGTTCCGCACTTTCTCTCATGGTCACTAGCGGTCCGGCACCTTCTGTGTACAAAAGTTGCGGACCTACCCGCTCTGTCCCTAACGGTGTAGGTGCGGACCCCTGTGAAAGTCAAAAGGCGCAAGTTTTATCTTAAAAAACTCACTTTGGGTTAATTCTAGAGGTTTCTAGAAGGAATTTTGATGTGGATTCTTTGCTCTGAGGTGGTTCATGCATCCCAAAAGAGAAGGAGCTAATCCCTTGATGAGAGGAGCTATCCCTTTGAAGGAGGGCTTTATCCCTTTGAAGGAGGACCTAGTAACCTCCCTCCATTGCACTATAAATACAAGCATTGGGCTGGTTGCTAGGGAGGTTAGAAGCTGAACATTTTTTAGGGTAAATGCTGGTGAAATCAAGACTTCCTAGTTAAGCCTAAAGAGGAGAGATCACATACCTTTTTGGTTTCATTGGGGAGTGAGTGAAACTTGTCAAAATAGAGGAGACTTCTTGCTGGACCCTGGGAGGAGCTTGTACAACGTCAAGGCAAAGGTTGTAAGGTTCTTCTTCTTTTGAATTAATACAATCAAACTCATTTTTCTCAACAAGTATCTTATGTTATTTGTTTCATGGACTCCTTGACTTTCATGTTAAATATGTTTTATGCAATTAGCTTTTCAGGTGCTATTTAATTTGTTTGCCTTGTTTGTGTTTGCAGATTCGTGAAGAGGAGCTCATGTGGATCAAAGGAGCGAATGCATCCACAAGCTAGCGTTGGACCTAAGGTAGGCCCTAAAAACACTTGTTTGCTATTGTTTATTAGAGCATATTTAGAGAAAGATAGTGTATGGTTGGTTTGCTTGTCATTAGGTCTTTTTTAGATTCTAGGAAGGTCTATCTTGTCCGCAAGATCAACTTATTCCGTGTGACAAAATGGCAACTCCACTGGGGAAAAGAGAGAAAAATGAAATGGTGGGGGAAAAGAGAGAAAAATGAGCCTGTTTGTCATACTTTGTAACCACTCTTGGACACGACACTTTCATTCATCTGGGTTGGGAAATCCTTTGCCTAACAGTTGATCAAACCACATTGAAAGTCTTCAGCCGGTTTCTGGGTATTAACTTTGGGTCAATTGTCACCGAACCATCTGTCGTGTCGTTATGTGTTCAAGAGGTCACTGCTAATAAGCCATTCATCTGCAAAATATCTGTCATCCATCTTGACCATCCCTGAGTCAGTTCTTGTAACTAAATTTCTTCAACTTGATCTATGATTTCGTGTTGTGGGCTTGCCTACAACGGATCGCTTTCTATCGACATCAACTCATTATCTAGAAAGATGATCTAGGAATTGTCAATACCTTGAGATCTGCATGCATCAATGGCAGGTTTCTCGCCTTTGATGATAGTTTACATCATTGACTTTCGATCAAAGGATTCCGTGACATGCTCGACATCAACACATTTATTCGCATCTCATGGATTGTACTGGGTACTTTGAGAGCCATTGACATCACTGGTGGTTTCTCTCACACTTGTTAACAGTTTACATCATTGACTGGTAATCAAGTGGTTTCTACCATGTTCGACATCAACACATTCATTCGCATGGATAGAATCGTACTGTTTCAGGAAGTAGAAATGAAGACCCTGGATCTAGTTTCCACAATCCAGGCTGCGAGGAATTTTGTATTCATTATATAATGGACTATTCATAAACAGATGGCTGCGTCCATACTGTGTCCACATGAGTCTATACTTGTGATTTTTTACAAGATCATTCCTGTATCAGAGCAGTAGTTAGTTTTTCTAGTCAGTTTTGATCTGAGCATGGGAATGCCTACCTCAGCGATGATATGATCTCATATATATATTTTGCATTGAATGTTTTTACAGGTTCCAACCGGGTTCTCCACAAGATGATCCTCGAAATGATAAAGTACTTCACTCTTCCTAAATGATAAGAAATCCTCATCTATTATAGACTTCGCACTTTAGGGGGCAATCTGTTACACAAAAATATCGTCATCATGATTATTTGCAGTCAGTATGGGTTTATCATCACTTGTACAGTCCTCCTAAGCAAGTCTCAGACCTCAGCTCTTCAAATCAAGCTTTGGAAATGAGAGAAAGACATTAAAAATCAATGTAACTCTGGTTCCTCACTTTCTCTCATGGTCACCTGCGGTCCCGCACCTTCTGTGTACAAAAGCCGCGGACCTGCCCTCTCTGTCCCTAACGGTTTAGGTGTGGACCCCTGTGAAAGTCAAAAGGCACAAGTTTTATCTTAAAAAACTCACTTTGGGTTAATTCTAGAGGTTTCTAGAAGGAATTTTGACATGGATTGTTCGCTCTGAGGTGGTTCATGCATCCCAAAAGAGAAGGAGCTAATCCCTTGATGAGAGGAGCTATCCCTTTGAAGGAGGGCTTTATCCCTTTGAAGGAGGACCTAGTAACCTCCCTCCATTGCACTATAAATACAGGCATTGGCCTGGTTGCTAGGGAGGTTAGAAGCTGAACATTTTTGAGGGTAAATGCTGGTGAAATCAAGAATTCCTAGTTAAGCCTAAAGAGGAGAGATCACATACCTTTTTGGTTTCAATGGGGAGTGAGTGAAACTTGTCAAAGTAGAGGAGACTTCTTGCTGGACCCTGGGAGGAGCTTGTACAGCGTCAAGGCAAAGGTTCTAAGGTTCTTCTTCTTTTGAATTAATACAATCAAACTCATTTTTCTCAACAAGTATCTTATGTTATTTGTTTCATGGACTCCTTGAATTTCATGTTAAATATGTTTTATGCAATTGGCTTTTCAGGTGTTATTTAATTTGTTTGTCTTGTTTGTGTTTGCAGATTCGCGAAGAGGAGCTCATTTGGATCAAAGGAGCGAAGACATCCACAAGCTAGCGTTGGACCTAAGGTAGGCCCTAAAAACACTTGTTTGCTATTGTTTATTAAAGCATATTTAGAGAAAGATAGTTTCTGGTTGGTTTGCTTGTCATTAGGTCTTCTTTAGATTCTAGGAAGGTCTATCTTGTCCGCAAGACCTTGAGGTATAAATTGATATTGGGGTTGACCTTGGGGTACATATTGAGTCTGGGGTTGACCTTGAGGAATGTACTATCCCGTAGATATGTACTGTCCTTGAGGTTGCCCCCCAGATGCAAATTGTGTATCTTGAGGTTGCCCCCGAGGCATTAATTGAGGCTGCCCCCCAGGCGGTAACTGACCACCTTGAGGTTGAGGATTGGGAATAGAACCTGACATCATGAGAATGTCTTCTATGCTCAACGGTTTATGGTCCTCAATATTCTCAACCAGTTATGGGTCAGTACCCCGGAATGAATATAGTGTGGGATCCATCGCAAACCCAACAAGTGTTGCAGCCAAGTGTACAGTTGTCATCTCAAACTGGACAACCCTTACTTTTTGGTACACCCCAACAACCAGTCCAGTCTAACATTCAAACTTTTGTACCTTTGGTAGTTTCTTAGCCTGGGCCTAGTACACCTCGTACTCCGCCTCAAACGACTGCTACAACTGCTGCTACATCTGTTCAATCTACCCCACCTACTTCTGGAGTATCGACAGCTCTGGTTTCTACTGTTCCTGTATCTACTCCTCAGACATCTTTACCACCGTCTGGATCTACGATTCAAACTTTGGTTTAGATGCCTGTAGGACAACCTGGTTTAAGTATGGTTGTCACAAGTCAACCACAATTCACCTATCAACCGTACCAGGGACAGTACCAATTTGGTCCTGCTATCCAGCAGCCAGTTTATCAGTATCAACCGTATCCTGGGTACACTCATCAACAACCTCAACAACCCCAGTACGGTCCGGTTAATCCTGGTTTTCCGGGAGGATACAATATCCCGAATGTGATTCCTATTCCTAGTTATCCTGGATATCCTCCTCCTAGGGCTGGTCTCATGACCCAGAGTTTCAAGGATCCTAATCGGCAGTTATCGTTTATCGCAACTTTGGACTTGCCTGACTTGTCACGCCTAACGAACGATCCCATTAATTATCTTCCGTTTTGGCCACCAATGCCGAATAAGTTGCCCAGTGACATTCCCATGTTCGAAGGTAAATCAGGAGAGGACCCATCGAACCATGTGATGACTTACCACCTCTGGTGTGCATCTAACTCCATCACAGATGATTCAATCCGTCTTAGACTTTTTCAGCGCACTCTAATTGGTCTCACGGCCAAGTGGTACATTGAGTTACCATGAGGCACTTTTTATAATTTTAGTCAGTTAGCTACCTCGTTTTTAACTCATTTTCAGTTGCCAATCCGATATGACAATGGCACAGAATTGTTAACTTTGCTAAAACAATCGACATCCACATACATTTCAGATCATATTCATGAGTGGAGACATCCACGTCGTTTAGTGAAGGTATTTATTCCGGATCAAATCTTAGCTAAATGGTTTGTAAAATCTTTGTTGCCAAAGATCACTGAAGATGTTGCTAAAGCCAGAGTTGTTACTGAGGAGAAAGTCATTGCTCAAGCACAGTACCTTGACTTGGTCTATACTCAATCAGGTACGTTACATGAAAAAATCCCCGATCTTCCCAAGCAAAATCAAATCGCTGCAGCTCCTTCGAGATCTCATGCCACCGATGGTATGATTGGCACGGTTAACACTAAAAGTAAGAAGAATTCTTCCAAGAATTCTTCCCCTATCATAACCTTGCCTAATTCTCCAACAGGAGATTCTTCTGCAGAGATTTCCGCCGATATTCACGTTGTAGAATCATCTACAGCCAAATTAAAATCCGGTGGGAAGAAGAAAGGAAAGAAGAAGAACAAAACGAACAAAAGTTCAAAGGATAAACCTGAAAAGGCGGAATCCAATGACGAAAAGCACAAACCTCGTTATCCTTGTCTCATTTGTGACGATGAACATTTTACAAGAAACTGCCCTCATCGTGCAGATGTTGCGAAGATTGTCAAGGGTTCCCAAACTCCTGCTGTTTTTGAAGGATCCTTTTCCGGCTCAAGACAGCAAGATGATAGGTTCATCCTTGAGTGCCAATGAAGAACCCATACTGATGATGTCCCATGTTAGGATTGTGACTCGATCGCAAGATTATGGTAGTAAGAGTCATGTTGATGGTAAAGAAGCAGAATCTTCCCATTCTAATCCATCAACCTCAGCTCCCAGTTCCGATCCACTACAGATCGAGAAACCTAATCCAGACTTGGTAATCAAACTGCCCACCAAGGGTATACTTCAAAAGTCAGCTTTCAATCCACATGCGAGAGCGGCTCAGAATTATAACATTGTTGAGGATTTAGCTGTTTCACCCTCAGCAATGTCGACTTTGGAAGTGCTGCAATCATGCCCAGCACAACGTAAATTACTTTTGTCGGCTATAGGAGTTGTTGATGTTCAGGACCCGAACCTAATAATTGTCGATCTAGAAAATAGTACACCACGTTTGCCTCATCAAATGGCTTTCTAGATTCCAATGATAGTCAAAAACAGGCCCATTCATCAGACTGTAATTGATGAGGGAGCCTCAACGTGTATTATGTCGATACAGTGTTGGAGATCGCTTGGTTCTCCTTCACTAAATCAATCCCCGACGATTCTAAAGGCCTTTGATGCCCGTGGGTTTCATCCTTTTGGCATTCTACAGGATTTACCTATAGGGGTTGAAGGAAAAACCATTAGTCTAGATGTGGAGGTGGTTGATGCCCCTCTAGACTACAACCTTCTCTTGGGTCGAAGTTGGTCTTACGCTATGACAGCGGTCGTTTCATCGGTCTTTTGAGTAATAAAGTTTCCACACAATGGGAAGATCGTAACAATAGACCAGCTGGCTTACTTTTCATCTGACCCAGCCTCTTCAGAGAGTATTCAGCATGTTGGTAAAACGACTATCCCATATAAGGATGTTGGAGTAGGATTAGTTAAAGATGTCGATTTACTGGGAACTTTTCCTTTTCCTCCAATCAACGCATCATCTTCATTTGCAACCATTCATATGATTACATCAGACACCATTATTTATGATGATCCTTGGATCATCCCTTCTTAAGCTGAGATAGACTCATTGGGTAATTCCATGCCTTTGAGTCCATATGAAATTGCCTATGAAGCCATGCAATCTTTTGCCAACCCGTGTTCAACCAAAAATGACTTAATGAATGTGGTCCATGAGGAATCAATTTTCACATCAACCTCGGATTTAACTACGTTTTCTGAACTTGTTCACTCTGATGAGAAAATTCGTGAAATCCTATGTGTAGATGATTTACCATGGGAAGATCTCCACCACAGATCTTCATTTTTACCTGAGGATGATCGTTTTGAAAATGATTTCTCATCAATTTTTACAACTAAATATGTCAAGGAACCTCAGAATCCAGTGAAACATCCCGATTCAGAGTTAAATTTGGGAAACATCTCTCGAACTTTTCCTATTGACATTTCGATTAAGCCGGGAATTGTTGAGAACATTCATATAGGTGCCTCGTGTACAGATAACGAAATTCAAATATATAAGGCCCTATTTCAAGAATTCCGCGACATGTTTGCCTGGTCCTATGAGGAAATGCCAGGAATTGATCCCGCGATTGTTGTTCATGAGATCAATACTTACCCGAACGCTAAACCCGTCCGGCAACGTTTGCGTCAGATTCACCCACGAAAATCTGCTGCAATTAAAGCAGAAGTTGAAAAACTGTTCAAAGCAGGTTTCATTTATCTGATCCCGTTAATGGATTAGGTATCGAATATTGTTCCGGTTAACAAAAAGCAGGGAACAATAAGAATATGCATCGACTATAGGGACATTAATCGAGCCTATCCAAAGGACAATTACCCAACTTCCTATATCGATCAAATCATTGATGATTGTGCCGGCAGCGAAATATTATCCTTTATGGACGGTTTTTCCGAATACAATCAAATCAACATTCTACCTGTCGATCAACCAAAAACGGCTTTCATTTGTCCATGGGGGACATTTGCTTATTGAAAATTACCTTTTGGGCTTAAGAATGCCGGAGCAACTTTTCAAAGGGCGATGTCTTATGCGTTTCATGACATCAAACACATTGTGCAACTGTATCTCGATGATTTGCCTGCTCATTCATTACATCGAGCTGATCACCTCGTCCATTTACGAGCAATCTTTATGAGGTGTAGGCATTATCGTATTCGGTTGAACCCACACAAATGTGTCTTCTGTATAGAAACGAGTCGATTGTTGGGGTTTGTAGTTTCGAAAGCCGGCATTCGCGTTGATCCCTCGAAGGTCGAAGCTATCATCAAATTGCCTCCTCCTTCGAGTCTTCGCCAACTCCAAAGCTTGCAGGGGAAAGCAAACTTTTTACAACGATTCATTCCTAACTACGCCGAGGTTACAAAGGGTTTTACCCGGTTGTTGAAGCAAAACACTCAATTCTATTGGGATGAGATAGCTCAGAAATCTTTTGATGCACTCAAACACGGGTTGACCCATGCACCGTTGTTGCATCCTCCCAACTACAACCAGGATTACTTCTTGTATCTCGCCGCTTCTCATTCCACCATTGGAATGGTCTTAGTTCAGGAAGATGAATCAGGAACTGAACATGTGATATATTACCTTAGTCGAACAATAAATCCAATTGAGCTAAAATACTCACATGTGGATAAATTGGCATTGGCAGCCGTTCAAGCTGTCCAACGTTTTCGTCACTACATTCTACTACGTAAAACTACGGTAATTTCGGATTGCAACCGTATGATCTACATTTTGACCAAGCAATTGCTAGGGGGCAAGTAATCTAAATGGATCGTTATCGTGCAAGAGTTCGACTTGGAATTTGAGAAATCTAAGTCTAAGAAATCTTTAGTTTTTGCGGAGTTAATGTGTGACTTCCCGCGTGCTGACACAGAAACTGTGGTGGAGGAGCCCATTGCGGACGAATCCTTGTTTGTAATCAGCACTTTAGATCCGTGGTATGGGGATATCATCGTTTATCTCCAGACCCAATCCTTTCAGCCAGAAATTTCAAGGTCAGAATGTCGGAAAATTCGATTCCGGTCCCAACAATTCAGAATTATTGGAGATACTCTTTATCGCCATGGGACGGACTCTGTTTTTTCGGCGTTGCTTAACTCAAGAGGAAGCTGAAAGGGTTCTAAATGACTGCCACTCTGGAGCCTGTGGTGGTCATATGTCTGGGTATGCCACAGCCCAAAAGATATTGCGCGCTGGCTACTTCTAGCCATCTTTATTTAAAGATTGTATTACGGCGGTCCGAAAATACCACAACTGCCAGATTTTTTATCATAAGATGCACGCTCCACCTGCTCCTCTCCACCCTATAATTGCCGTTGGTCCTTTTGCCAAATGGGGTATCGATTTTATTACATGTAACCCTCACTCGGCCGAGGGGCATGCGTATATCATCCTTGCTGTAGATTATTTTACTAAGTGGGTCGAGGCGATGCCTACATTCGAGGCAGATGGCAAGACAACTGCAATTTTCATGTTCAATCATATCATTGCTAGGTTTGGTGTCCCGCAAGCAATAATCACTAATCATGGGCGTCATTTTCGAAACGTTATGATGACCGAACTTACAGGCCAGCTTGGTTTACGTCATGATAGTTCAACCCCTTATTATCCACAAGCGAATGGTCTGGTTGAGTCCATCAACAAATTTTTAGTTATCATGATCCGACGAATCATTGGGATTCATCGGTCAAATTGGCACAACATGCTATTTTCAGCGCTTTGGGCGTACCGAACTTTAGTAAAAACATCAACAGGGTTCACTCCTTTCCAACTAGTCTATGGTTTGGAAGCCGTGTTACCCATTGAATGCGAAAT
Organism: Pinus tabuliformis; assembly: GCA_031772625.1. Lineage (NCBI taxonomy): Eukaryota > Viridiplantae > Streptophyta > Pinopsida > Pinales > Pinaceae > Pinus > Pinus tabuliformis. Next base: position 738,432,820 of record CM062807.1, read on the forward strand.
CCTGTCACTGCAAATGGCCATCGAGTTACTTCCAGCCACTTCTGAAGAGGAAAAGCATTTGTTATACTTGGCTCAATTAGATGAGAATCGACGTGATGCTGCATTGACGATCGAGACTCACGCAAAACGGATGAAAGCTCAGTATGATCGAAATGTGACCCCTCGAAATTTTTCGGAAGGGGATCTAGTCTTAGTTTATGATCAAGCTAATGATAAATTAGGCGCTGGAAAATTCGTTCCTATGTGGCATGGTCCCTATGTTTTCAAGCGAAAGCTAGCCAAAGGGGCTTATGAATTGGTAGACTTTGATGGGGACTCTTTGGGTAAACCCAGAAATGGCCTTTACTTGAAGAGGTATTATGCTTAAAAGAATGGGTATGGAGATTTTTAGTTAGGATAGTTTTTCTTTCTAGCTGGTGTGTTTTAGTTTAAACAACGTGCTTAGCTTAGAGAGTGTCTTTTTCGTCATTATTCCTACTTATCTTTGTTTTACTCTTGATATTGCAGATGTCGATGCCTCTCCAAACATACATTGGTTTCGCTGATGGTGCTTGTCGTAATACACGGAATATCTCTTCCGCAGCTTGGGTTATCTATTCGCCCTCTGACGAGTTAGTATCTATGCATGGGGTAAGCCTCGGTCAAACAACAAACAACATTGCCGAGTATAGTGCAGTGATTGAGTTATTGTCTGAATCTATTTCATTTGGGATTCGGAGTTTGATAGTGAGGTTAGACTCTGACCTCGTTGTATTACAGCTTAATAGAGTGTATGCCATTAGAAACCCAGTGTTATTAAGATTATTTTTGAGAGTGCGTCTCTTGGAACGTGAATTTAATTACATTGAATATCATCATATTCCAAGATCTTTAAATACATTAGCAGATGCAATTGCTTCTCGAATGTTAAATAGACATTTACAATAATCATACATGTAAATTTAAAATCATTCCATAACATGATCAACAAGATAAGCCGGTAATAGTGATATATATATAGGAGTGTGTCAAAAAAATACATCGTCCTCGATCATAGGTTGAAAAACACCTTATGATCGGCAAAAATGATAAGTACAAAAAACAAAAATGTCACATGTGCCCACAATAGGCGATCATCCTATCAGTGGTGATGATCTCTATAAGAAACCACTGCATGGGCCACCTTGCAAAGAAACCTCCTAAAAGGTCCCGGGACTCCAATCACATAGAGCTGAAGTCGATGAGGAATGTCGTCTATAGTGGTCTCAGGAATATCTCCTGTCAAGCACTCAAGATGACCCTCCAACTCGGCCAAAACCTCTGCCGATTCGTCCTGTGGGGCTGGCGCAGGTGCAACTGGTTGCCTCCTCTCGAAAGGTCGGAGAGCGGCTGGTCACTGTGGACCCACATCTGCATTTTAAAATTTTTACTATCAGTTTTGAGACGATGGAAAAATAAAAAAATTAAAATAGGAAAAATGTTGAAAAGGATTTTACCTGACTCGTCCCACTGCTCTCCTGGTGGAAGAACCATGTCTGGGTCACCACGAAAATCTATTCCAGTGTAAGGGAAATCCTGAATGGAGAAGAACTAGTTTTCCAACCATTGGAAATACTCAGGTTTGAAGTGAGCAACCTCTGTCCTCTCGTCCGGGTGATGGGCCATGACTGCGACCCATCGCATCAGTTTGGGCTCTCGAGGAAGCCCACCTCCAACAGTAAGGTGCTGTGGGATCAGCATAGGAACCCTCTCCAGCCCAAAACTCACAACCAAAGCCCCATAACCAAAGGTCTTTAGTCGTTCGTTCTTGGCCCTGGTCGGTTGGCCTTTCACATTGGCCAACACGGCATCGCACCAGTTGAAGATGGTGCCTCGAAAGCAATCAACTACCATACGCATCTCGGATCCGATGGCAATATGTAATGCGGCAGCTCCGCAAAGTCTGGTGACAGTGAATGCAATCACCATGAGCTCAGGATGGGATATCGTCTTTATGTCTATCCCTTTGTCTCTAGCCTAGCTGTTGCAGTACTCTAGCCGGAGGCTATCGACAGACTAGCCACCTGGCCTAGTCCCGTGCAGAGTCAAGTCTTCACCTCTCTTAGGCAAACCAGTGAAGAAATAAATGTCCGCCGGCTCGATTTCGAGCTGGTGGCCGCCAATGAAGAAGCATTGGTCCTGTATGCTCCATCTGTCAACCAGCCACTGTAAGAAATCCACCTGAGCCCTCATGCTAGGAATGCCCCAGAATTTGTACAATCCGCACGCCCTCAAAGCATCAAGTGAAGGCTGATGATTCTATGCGGTAGCATCCACGTCCTCATGCTCTCGTTCACGCCAATCTAGCATGATGTACTCTCTGCATCAAGTATAAAGATTAATTAAATTGCTAGAAAATATTTTGATTGGTCCATTTTTGAGAATTTTTGGGTTCAAAACCCTTGCGGCGGGGTACGCACCCTCTAGGTTAGACACAGTGCGTGGGACCGCACTTTGTCTACACGGAAGGTGTAGACCCCGAGCTTTTTCCCAATGGAGAAAAAGTCGGGGTCCGCAGGCCTGCGATGGTAAACCTGCGGGCCCGCGTGCACGGGTTTTGCGCCTAAAAACCCTCCCAAAAATGAAATAAAGGACTAAAACAAAAAACTAAACGGTTGAAAATGAAGAGTAGGATGATGTGGATTACCTGGAGAAGACGGCGCTCGATTCCGACGGTTGGATTTTCCGCAATCTTCACGGGAAGTTTTCTGAGCAAAAGCACTATTTTCTCACCCAAACTCAAACGGTAAAAATGAATTGACAAAGGCCCTTTTTATAAGTTTTTTGAGTAAATAAATCGCAAATTTGTTTATGTTTCACTTTGAAAAGGTATTTTGCGACATTTTTATCCATTTCAAACAGGTATGAGTAATGTTTGTGTTTTTGTGCAGAATAAAGGATTATTCAGGCGAAATCTACCATTTTCGACAGAAAAACATGTAGAGTCATCTTTAAGCTCTTTTCTGACTCCTAAAACATGAAAAGATTGCCGAGTGTTTCTTTTAAACTCGTTAAAACGGAATTAAAAGATGGTCCCCTTACAGCTCTTTTCCGACCGTAAAAACATGAAAAGATTGCCAGATTTTTGTTGTTTCAAATTCGATATTGGTTATAAAACGACGTGTCATTGATCGCTTTTTTACTTTTTCGGGTCAAGGGCACTAATGACGAAAAGTACTCCTTGGTCGTAAAAGATCAAGCGGTTCTCTCAAGTATTATTTTATACTTTTTCGGGCTTGGGAGACACAAATTTGCAAAAAAGGTCAACCCTGGAGTCTTCTTAAGTTTTTTCAGACTCTCTAAAATTGGAAAACGACGAGTTTCTCCTATACTGGATTCGTTAAAATTTCATAGTAAAGGACCTGTTCAATTACAAACAGGAATGAACCACTCCTTCTTAGGGTTCAAATTTAAACTAAGTTGGACTCATCCGAAGGATGAGCTTATAATCAAGCAAATGTTATCCTCCTCAAGCTTGTCAAAAATAAAGAGGTACTTGCCAGAAATGGTGGGGGAAAAGAGAGAAAAATGAGCCTGTTTGTCATACTTTGTAACCACTCTTGGAAACGACACTTTCATTCATCTAGGTTGGGAAATCCTTTGCCTAACAGTTGATCAAACCACATTGAAAGTCTTCAGCCGGTTTCTAGGTATTAACTTTGGGTCAATTGTCACCGAACCATCTGTCATGTCGTTATGTGTTCAAGAGGTCACTGCCAATAAGCCATTCATCTGCAAAATATCTGTCATCCATCTTTACCATCCCTGAGTCAGTTCTTGCAACTAAATTTCTTCAACTTGATCTATGATTTCGTGTTGTGGGCTTGCCTACGACGGATCGCTTTCTATCGACATCAACTCATTATCTAGAAAGATGATCTAGGAATCGTCAGTACCTTAAGATCTGCATGCATCAATGGTAGGTTTCTCGCCTTTGACAACAGTTTACATCATTGACTTTCGATCAAAGGATTCCGTGACATGCTCGACATCAACACATTTATTCACATCTCATGGATTGTACCGGGTACTTTGAGAGCCATTGACATCACTGGTGGTTTCTCTCACACTTGTTAACAGTTTACATCATTGACTGGTAATCAAGTGGTTTCTACCATGTTCGACATCAACACATTCATTCACATGGATAGAATCGTACTGTTTCGGGAAGTAGAAATGAAGACCCTGGATCTATTTTCCACAATCTAGGCTACGAGGAATTTTGTATTCATTATATAATGGACTATTCATAAACAGATGGCTGCGTCCATACTGTGTCCACATGAGTCTATACTTGTGATGTTTTACAAGATCATTCCTGTATCAGAGCAGTAGTTAGTTTTTCTATTCAGTTTTGATCTGAGCATGGGAATGCCTACCTCAACGATGATATGATCTCATATATATATATTGCATTGAATGTTTTTACAGGTTCCAACCGGGTTCTCCACAAGATGATCCTCGAAATGATAAAGTACTTCACTCTTCCTAAATGATAAGAAATCCTCATCTACTACAGACTTCGCACTTTAGGGGGCAATCTGTTACACAAAATATCATCATCATGATTATTTGCAGTCAGTATGGGTCTATCATCACTTGTATTGTCCTCCTAAGCAAGTCTCAAACCTCAGCTCTTCAAATCAAGCTTTGGAAATGAGAGAAAGACATTAAAAATCAATGTAACTCTGGTTTCGCACTTTCTCTCATGGTCACCTGCGGTCCCGCACCTTCTGTGTACAAAAGCTGCGGACCTGCCCGCTCTGTCCCTAACGGTGTAGGTGCAGACCCCTGTGAAAGTCAAAAGGCGCAAGTTTTATCATAAAAAACTCACTCTGGGTTAATTCTAGAGGTTTCTAGAAGGAATTTTGACGTGGATTGTTCGCTCTAAGGTGGTTCATGCATCCCAAAAGAGAAGGAGCTAATCCCTTGATGAGAGGAGCTATCCCTTTGAAGGAGGACCTAGTGACCTCCCTCCATTGCACTATAAATATAGGCATTGGGCTGGTTGCTAGGGAGGTTAGAAGCTGAACATTTTTTAGGGTAAATGCTGGTGAAATCAAGACTTCCTAGTTAAGCCTAAAGAGGAGAGATCACATACCTTTTGGTTTCATTGGGGAGTGAGTGAAACTTGTCAAAGTAGAGGAGACTTCTTGCTGGACCCTGGGAGGAGCTTGTACAGCATCAAGGCAAAGGTTGTAAGGTTCTTCTTCTTTTGAATTAATACAATCAAACTCATTTTTCTCAACAAGTATCTTATGTTATTTGTTTCATGGACTCCTTGACTTTCATGTTAAATATGTTTTGTGCAATTGGCTTTTCAGGTGCTATTTAATTTGTTTGCCTTGTTTGTGTTTGCAGATTCGCGAAGAGGAGCTCATTTGGATCAAAGGAGCGAAGGCATCCACAAGCTAGCGTTGGACCTAAGGTAGGCCCTAAAAACACTTGTTTGCTATTGTTTATTAAAGCATATTTAGAGAAAGATAGTGTCCGGTTGGTTTGCTTGTCATTAGGTCTTCTTTAGATTCTAGGAAGGTCTATCTTGTCCGCAAGATTAACTTATTCCGTGTGACAAGAAAACTCCTCAATGTTCTAAAGAAGTTGTGTATCTTGCACATAGAGAGAAGAATCATTCTCAATATTCTTCTAGAGGAAGAGGTGGCCAAAGAGGAAGAGGAAGAACAAATTTTGGATGTAGGGGGGGCAGAGAGTTTCAAGGAGAAAATTATGATCTTCATTGCATACATTACAATAGAGATGGAGATGACACACCCACAGGTAAATTGCCTTGGGACAAAATTGAGCTGCAAAGAAATGAAGCCAAAGGTAAAACCCATGACAAAGAGAAAGGTAAACCACCTGAATCCACTCAATATGTTGTGGCACATTGTAATATTGGAGTAACTGAAGACTTGTTTAATGTTTCACTTGCTTATTTGAACCCAACTCCACTGATTGGATGTGCGAGATTGATTGGATGTGATTTAGATGACAGTCGCTTTCCCCAACCTGAGAAATAAGGTGACCCTAGAAAGAAGGAGAAAGAAGGATCACGTATGAAGGCAAACATAGACAGAAGTGCGAGGCACCCTAGTGAGATTCTTTCCTTGTATAGAGCAGTATACTGTGCACAAAAATAAAAGCTCAAGCATCAAGGCTTGGCACCATAGGCTCAATTGCCTGGTCTTCCAGAATTTCTTCTACATGATGTTCTATACCTCCTAGATTTGAGGAGAAACTTGTTGTCCTTGGTCCACATCTGCCAATAAGGAAACTTCATTCATATGTTTGATGACAAGGTTGAGATCAGAGAAGCATCAGACCGCTCACTTGTCATGACGCGGATAGAAGAAGAAAGACTTCTGAAGATGCAAGGTACCTCTTCTCATGCACAAAACTTCTCATACCGTTCTCTTTATTATGAAGGTAAATTTCCATCAAATCTTTTATGGCAAGCTAGATTTGGACACTTGAATTCTGATAGCCTTCGTGTGCTGAAAAAAAATTGTGCTACTGGTTTTCCTATAATTCTTAGGAAACTTAAGCAATGTGATGCCTGTATTCTGGGAAAGCATAGCAAACATTCTTTTGATGATTCTCATTCTAGAGCACATAGAAAACTTGAACTTATTCATTCAAACTTATGTGGCCCAATGCGTGTTTCTTCTGCAAATGGAAATAAATATATGATGACATATATTGATGACTACACCAAAATGTGTTCGGTTTATTTATTGAAGAACAAATATAATGTTCTTCAAACATTGAATAACTTTCATGCATGAATTGAAAATTATGCACAATCTCATATTGGCTCTATCCGCATTGATAATGGGAAAGAATACACTTCAAATGAATTTGAAAACTATATTCACCAGCATGGGATCAAACATAAAACAATTGTGCCTTATAATCCCTAACAAAATGGAGTAGCTGAAAGAATGAACATGACAATCTTAAATATGGCGTGTTCCATGATTTTTTTCAAGAATGCAAAATTGATGTTTTGGGCTGATGCAGTTCTATGTGTTGTATATGTAAAGAATATGTTTCCATCCAATTCTATTGGAAACAAGACTGCTTATGAAATGTGGTATGGCCACATTCCTTTGTTAAAGCATCTCAGGGTCTTTTGTTCCACCTATTATGCCTTGATACCAAAGGAACAAAGAAACAAACTTGGCACAACGAGTTGTAAGTGTATCTTCTTGGGGTATTCAAATACCTCCAAAGCGTAATGTCTCTTTGATGAAGTTAATAATAGGTTTGTTGTATCTAGAGATGTGATCTTTCTTGAATATTTCAAGGCTAAAAATGTTGTTGAGTGACACCTTGATCACTTGGATAGAGTTGGACATGCAAAGTCGTTTCAAGAATTTAATAATCAAATTCCACATCTTGAAGGGGGGATTCCTATACTAGATCAAATTGTGGAATCTTTTTATGAAGCACTCTCTCCCCCACATGAAGCTCCAACCACTGAAGACAATTTGAGTGATGTGATTGATGGAATTGGGAGAATCAATCTTGATTTAGTCCCAGCGCAGTCAACTGAGTAGCCTGGGCCACCTTAGAAAGGTCCTCCAAAATGGCTGACAAAGACACTTGAAATTTTTCATCCTGATGAGGTTAGAAAGACAGGAACAAGAAATTCAACCAGGCAAAATGGAGGTGATGTAGATGGTTTTGATTCACTTGTTGATATGGATGTTTCTTATGATTGTGAACTAAATTTATCTATAGATTTTGAACTAACGTCCTTCAAAGAAGCCTCTTCTCATGATGAATGGAAAGAAACGATGTAGAAAGAGTATGATGCCTTGATAAAGAAAACCACTTGGAAGTTGATTTATCCTCCATTGGGAACCAAACCAATTGCCTGCAAGTGGGTGTACAAGAACAAGTATAAAGTTGATGGCTCACTTGACAAGCACAAAGGCAGGCTTGTGGTAAAAGGTTTTGCACAAAAGGAAGCCTAGGGTCGATTATGAGGAGACCTTTCCCCCACAGCAAAATGGGATACCATCTTGAAACTCTTTGCCTTGGCAGCTCAGAACGGTTGTAAATTCCATCAAATGGATTTAAAAACTGCTTTCTTGAATGGAGATCTAAAAGAGAATGTTTTTATGTCCCTGGCAGAAGGATTTGTTGTGAAGGGCCAAGAACACAAAGTATGCAAGTTTGTGAAATCCTTGTATGGCCTCAAGCAAGCACTGCGAGCCTGGTATGAGAAGTTAACAGAGAATCTTTTGAAACTAAACTTCAAACATTGTGATCTTGATGATGCATATTTGTTTGTCAAGAAATTTGGCAAAACAGTTGTATATCTTGTGGTGTATGTAGATGATCTTTTGATGACAGGGAATGGTGAGATCTACATTGCATCCATAAAGAAGGAATTATGGAAAGGTTTTGAAATCACTAACTTGGGCTATGTTCACTAATATCTTGGTATTAAAGTAACTCAACATCCAAATTTTATATTCCTCTTTCAGAAGAAGTAAATTGGAGATCTGTTGAACAGGTTTGGCATGGTTGAGTACAATTCTTTGACTACTCCAATGGAATAGAACTTGAAGCTCACATCCATTGAAGGAAAAGAATTTGAGGATGCAACAAAGTATAGATAGCTTGTAGGAAGTCTCAACTACTTGAACACTACCATACCATACATTTCATTTGTTGTTGGAATCCTCTCCAGGTTTATACAAAATCCTTGTGAGGGACACTGGTCTACTGTAAAAATAGTTCTGAAGTACTTGAAGGGAACTCAAGACTTTGGAATCAAGTATACAAAAGTGGGTGACTTCAACTTGATTAGATACTCTAACTCATACTTTGACGGAGACAAAGAAACAGGGATATCTACTTCAGTTTATGTTATGAGTCTTGGATCAGGAGGTGTCTCCTAGAGATCACACAAACAATTAGTTCCAGCAGATTCCACAATTGAGGTAGAATATGTGGCAGCAACTGAAGAAACAAAGAAAATTGTGTGGCTCAGGAAAATTCTGGAAGATTTGCAGGGGAAATAAATGCATTAAACCCCTCTCATGATTGACAACACTTCTACAATAAAATTGGCCAATAACCCAAAGTTCCATGGTCGAACGAAGCACATAAATACAACATATCATCTGATTCGACATCATGTTAAGGAAAAGACAATCTATCTATGCCATTGTTCCACAAATAAGCAGATTGTAGACATCTTCACTAAAGTGCTTGGAAGATAAAAGTTCGAAAGATTCGGAATGATTCTTGGTATCACCAATGTCCCTTCAGATTAAGGGGCGGAATGTTGACACCTAATCTTTGGGATTAGGAAATTCATGTAAAATAATGTAAATAGAAAATAAGGAGATTAGGAATATGAAGAGATATTGGGAGGTGAAGCCCAAGATTCTCTACCTCCATGTATATATCCATAAGCAATCTTAATGAAAAAACATAATTCGCATTGTGGAGTTATCTCCTAGCCTGACATGTATGAATCTAGTAATAACTTGATTTGCTCCTGCTTACAATTGGTGACATGGGTTTTGTTCCTAGGCATTCCAAAATGACTTATCTCCTATAAGACCAATTCCAACTTCATTAAAAATATCGTGAGCTCCTGTTCAAAGCTACCACCAACGCCATTTTCTTTATATATAGAGCATAAATTGATTTTCTTATATCTTTCAAATTGTCAAATCAATAGCTGCAAAATTTGGAATAAAAATCTATTAAAGTAAGATGAATAAGCATTAAATTTCAAGTCAAACAAAATTATGTTTTGTGATTAAATAACAACCATCACCTACAACCATTTTGAATTTTTATCAAGATTTCATTAGTTGGATGCGATTTTTGGTGAGCTAAGGCATAAATGTATTACCAACAAATTCACCAAATTTCATGGAAAACTCATTGTAGTTTGAGAGAAAAAGGACAAACACTACTAGAAGTTATTTAATCAATGAAGTCTTTATTCGTTTGTGCACTACCACAACCTCAAATCAAAATTTCCCACATTGATTTTGTGTGCAGGCTTCATGATATGGTTTGGTACCCATTGAACCATTTCCAAATATATTGACAAGTGTGTTAGCTCATGGTCAACTTAGAGTTAGTTGCATGTTAGTGATTACAAGAATTCTTATAACAAGTAATTTGAAGGTTACTTCATAAGTTTTGTTCAAATATTGATATGGTGGGTCAAATCATGAGTACAAAACAACAAGAGATTTATTTGATGTATAAACTATTGGGGCATCTATGATCATGCAAATGGTTGAATTTTAAATTTTATATTTAGCTATTGAATGAATGGGGATAGATTCTTTGTTATAGAAAAGAAAGAGAATAATTGTAAGAGGTAGGTGTTGTGACATAAGAACAAACACTTTCAGAAATTATGGTTCCCGCACAAGAACCAACCATAATAAACTCAACAATCACTCAGATACTATTCAAATAAGGAAGACCCCATCACATAGTTAAGGAAAATATGATGCAAGGTTGCATGAGGACATTTGAGATATTTATTCTGGTGAATGTTGAGTCATGAAAATTACCATTTTCTAACATCCTTTCATAACCTTTCCTTTGACTTTTAATCATTTTCCACTTGTCTGTAACCTTGTATTAAGACCATTTTTAATGTTTGATTGTCGGATTAGGCTCCATGTTTTTCAATGCATTTATGATAGTATTTTAGACAAGTTTATGATTAAATAATATAAAAATAACATGTTTTCAATTATCCTTGAAAGCTGGGTAAGTTTGGTTATCATTACACATATATTTGGAGATTCCAACAATATGCCTTTGTCACCTACCTACAAATTCGAATTTCGTAGACTTAAAATATTAAATATTTGTCATGGATTTGGGATCACTAACGAAATATCTTGGATATGAAAAAAATCTTGGAGCCTTGTATAATATTTGTTATCAAATATCTTAGATATTTTTGGAGATATTGACTTGCTAATTATTGGCAAGTGGTTGTAAACACATGATAAAATTGTGAATCTAAGAAATATTTGTTGATCTAAATTTATTATTGGTTATATTTGTTTTTTGATAAATAAAAATTCCTTCTCCATTCCAAAGGGGAGGACTCTTAGGGTATATGTCCAACTTATGATGGAATGAACACGACTTCTTGATACTTCCTTTCACATAGATTGTTATTTTTCTAGATTTATAAGAATTTTATTTTGACTTAAGTTAATGATGTTATAGTTTAAATTTTCTACCATGAATTCATAGGAGAAGGAACTCACTCCATGCAAACATGGCGATATTTCATTCATGCAATTTGATTCCATAGATAGTCTTTGATTGATGCAAGTGTGATGTGTTTTTTTTTTGCAATGTTATTTAGTTTTTCTCCTAACTTACCAACAATTTAATGATGATTTATGGAAGGATAGTTCAACTCTATATGCAAAAATATAACTTAGTGAAAATGGGGTCCTAGTCGCATGATCAATGTCCAAGTACATGATCTTCACCAATAGTGGTTTATTTAGTTTTTTAGTACTTCATGCAATAATGTTTCCTTTATGCAAGTATTTTAGTACTTCATTTTCCTAAACATAATTATGTTTATGATTGTTTAAAGTAGGTAAGTTTTATAAATAAGTTGATTATCCGCATATTATGTTTGCATTTCACAAGTTTATGAATCCTAGATTGATAATTATATATAATAGGATTCGTTCTTGTAAATTTCTCGATGCCCGTAGACATATCATGCATAAGGATACAATTTTTTTCATGTAAAAAATAGTTTTTTATTTGATCATTCTAAAGTCTTTCCAAACAAGCTATATCATATCTTCTTAAAATAATTCAGTTTGGTAGGAAAATTGACAAATCAGAGATTTAAAGTTTAACTACTATAACCCTTACAAATCTATCGGTGACATCCACCCCCATGACAAGATTTCAAAATTAGGTTATCAAGTTATAGTGGGAAAACTCTACGCATGTGTTTGTTTGTTTTTTTTTTCTTCTTTTGAAAATGAGTAAAATTTAGTTCTTGCTAAGATTGCATAAATCAAACATGATAATTATAGAAGTAAAACTTTGCTCACCTAAAATCTTGAAAAAAGTGTAGAAAAATCCACTCCTATGCTAGAAACCATCACAACCTTATTCCAAAATCAACCTTGCACCCATTTACTTTAGTTCCTTAACACGACACTCCATGTCCTCCTTACGGGATCCTTTCTTTAAAGTCGCTTTGACATTCTCCACAAGCTTCTTGGCCACCTTAAGCTCTAGGTACATAAAAAATTGAATCTCCACAATAACCATCTTTGCTACAATATCAAAGTGTTCAAACATAATTCATAAGTAATCTTTTTGGGCTATTACCATTGTCACGTGGATTCCCATTAGGGTAATTTTGAGGTAAAAAATGAAGGTCAATTTTTTTTTTTTTTAACAAAATCAACTTTAAAAAAATAAATAGGATTCAAGATGGTGATTTCATCCCATCTATAATAATTTTTAGATGGAAAATAAGAAAGTGTTTTTTTTACCTATCTCCTTATATGTTTACTCTAATGTCAAGTGTAGGAATTTTCTAGATGCAAAATTAAATTATGTATCCAATCAAGTACTCACTATACATATGACTGAACAAACCCAAACAAAAAATAATGAAAATATAAGAAAATAAAATATTTTTTGAGTTTGAGTAAACCATCAAAGGTAAAAACTGAAAATACATTAAAATAATATGTTTCGAAACACATTGTTTTCATGTACATCTTTTCGATCTAAGTCTACTAAAAAATACATAGAGGGGTACTCATTGAATGTAGAATTTAATTTTGCATCCAACAAATGCCTACACTTACATTTGAATAAATTTATTAAAAGAAATTGAAAATTTTGAACTCTCATTTTATTATTTAACTATTATTGTATCAATTTCTTTAAACAAATATATATTAAATCTCAAATTTAACTAATAAATAAATAATAAAATATTAAATAAAATATTACAGAGTAATATAATTAAAAAAATCCAATAATAACTCTATATAGATTTCTGCGTACAAATTAAAGAAAAATCCAATACTTTATATATTAATTCACAAATTATGGATTGATGTGGTCAATCCCAAGTCCTTTCAATTCCGGGCATAATGAGTATAATATGGGTACCTCCAGATAGATTTTTTTTCGCTCTATAAACTTTCAGGTGTATGCAGTGTCATATTTTTATTTTTGGAGCTATAGACGAGACTCTATTTGAGTCAATCTATCCCAGAGCAAGGCAAACTGTTGGAAATAATACTGAGAGGGCGGGGGGGTGTGAATCAGTATTATCAGGTCAATTATTTTTCATTTCATAATCAGATATGTATACGCTACTTCAGTTAGTAAATACCGTGTATGTACGCAACTTTAATTAAGGAAACAAGTGTATATAAGCAGACTTGTAATTTAAATTATTCTTCAGATGTTGATCATTAATCTGTGCATCAAACCATATGAACAGTAACCAAGAACAGTAAAACAGAACAAGCAATCACACATAAGAACAGAAGATATAAGGTGGAAACCCAATGTGGGTGAAAGCCACCTGCTGCAATTCGTCTCTATCTTCTTTCAATTAGAAACTTCTTTTTACAATGTTTCTATACTGGTGCAGTCTTATACAAGTACGCAGGCTGCTACTTGCAGAAGGCTACAACCTTCTCTCGTTCTCCAACTTCTCCTGGAAGGGAGCTACAACCCCTTTAGCTCTTGTACTAGCTGAGGTACTAGTACGTAGGTGCTGACCTACAGAAGGCTACAACCTTCTCTTTTCTTCCAGGGACCACGTTTCATAAATTTTTAGACAGGATCCATGAATATCAATCAAACATCAAGTATATCTGCATTAACCAAACTCCTTTGTACAAACAAATACTGAATCAACCAATAACTTCTCAGAATGTTGTAACCAGAAAACAGTACCAGTAACCAAACACCAATTCTGAACCCAGAACACTGCAACAATAAACAGAAGCAGCTAAAACATATTTCATGAGATATATGCTACTTCAATATGTGGAACCTGTGTGCATATGCTTCTGTATCAAGGCCATCCTACGTATACGCTGTTTTAAGTTAGTGAACCAGCGTGTATACGTGCCTCTGCTGTGTTGAACCTATGTACAAATCTATAAAAGATAATTTATCCTTTTTACTTATTCAGACATTAGTTATACCCAGATTATCATATTTATAGATCACGTCATGCGCCAAATATAACAGATCAAAAATTACACAAAGATACTTCTCTTCAAACCGCCTTAAGATCTTGACCCATCAATAGAACTTATCCTTCTCCTTGCGCTCAGGTTCCTCCTTGATTCAGATCTAGTTATGCACCATAACCCAATGATAGTATTCTAGATCTTGCTCTTCATAAGATATTCAATGCTTCAGTTCATCCCTTGCCAAATGATCTCCTTCCCTTTTTATAGACTTAGGCCTTACTCGAACCATGGTCCAAAACCATAGAGATCAATACTAGGGACTCAATACCTGGCTTCAACACTTTGGATGCAATACCAAGGACCAAAACCATAGGTTCAAATATGTTGGACTAATCACCATGGACCAACCATAAGTTTTCCCACATGTACGCGTTTTTCTTTGCATGAAAGTGCGTGCATACGTATACGCGCCTTTTGATCAGTACACCCGCGTGTATACGCGATTTTGTTAAGAGGAACTTGCGTATACCTCATTTTCTTTCATTCTGAGAGCCTGAACTATGATCTGCCCTTTGAGTGAGTTTCCATCAAGGACAACACATGTGCCATAGTGCCAAACCTATGTCATAATGCCAACAATCTCCCCCTTTGGACTTGATGGCAACCCCAAGTCACTCAAAATCATTCTCCCCCTTTGACATCAAGGGCAAAGGGTTATGCTCCCCCTGAATACATGCTGAAATCTCTGCTCTGCTGTGCTGTCCAAGCTCCCCTTGACTGTAGGCAAGGTCTGCAAGAAGATGTTCTACAAAAGAAACATGACTTTATACATTATAAATGACCTTCCTATCACCAAAGACTCATACATACATCCATCTCCCAACCAAGTGGGGATTGACTCATCTACCCAACCAAGTGGGGATACACCAAGAATTTACACATGATAACAACAAGAACATTACTTCATCCATCCCAGGCATAGTGGGGAAACCAAGATAGGTTGTTACATGGCCTTGATAAGAAAAGAAATACATGACATAGAGACGAAATATCTATAGCAAGACTAGCATCTGTCAATCATCAATCATCATAACCCTCAATCATCATTCAGACCAGCAACCATGCTCTTCCGCATGCACCTGTTCCACCTGAAATTAAAACAACTGTGAATGTAAACCAAGATCTTCTAAGATAATGCCAACAATGCATTATTAGAAGAGTATATGCTCCCCCTGAACCTGTGCCAGATGGTCTCTGCCAGACCTATATCAGACTCTTTTCATCCTGAAGCTGGCCCATTGTTTTTCTTTAAACCAACATATACACGACTGTATCTTCATAAACCGGCATATGTACGCGGATCCTCCTCATGAAACTTGCGTACAACCACTTTTCTCTGAAACAGATAAGATTCAACAACAAGATGATGCATCAACTATGCCCAGCTTCTGTCTAAGGTATTCAAATGTCTCCCTAGGCAGTGGTTTGGTGAGTATGTCAACAACTTGTTCCTTAGAGGGAACATACTCCAATTTAACCTTTTGTTCAAGTACTTGTTCTTGGAGAAAATGATACTTGATAGGTATGTGCTTGGTCTTTGAATGCATGACGGGATTATTTGAAATACTGATTGCACTTGTATTATCACAAAAAATGGAGATAGGTGGAGTACAAGAGATTTGCATATCTTGCAATGTTTGCATCATCCAAAGGAGTTGTGTGCAGCAAGATGCAGCAGCTACATATTTTTCTTTAGCTGTAGATAATGCAATTGAACTCTGTTTCTTGCTGAACAAAGATACTAATCTAGGACCCATGAAGAATGCACCATCACTCGTGCTTTTTCTGTCATCCACGCTTCCTACCCAATCTGCATCTATGTATGCATGAAGTGTGAGATCTGTACCTCTAGGATACCATAAGCCATAGTTTTGAGTTCCTTGAAGATACTTTAAAATTCTCTTAACTACCTGAAGATGAGTTTCCTTTAGATTTTCTTGAAACCTTCCAACTATTCCCACTGCATGCATAATGTCTGGTTGGGTACCTATTAGATAGAGTAGACTACCAATCATGGATCTATAGGTTGGTTGATGCACTGCTGCTGATTCATCATTTGCGCTAAGGTTGCATCCTGTTACCATAGGGGTACATACTGGTTTCGAATCCTCCATCCCATATTTCTTCAAGATTTGCTTGAGATACTTGGTTTGTGATAGAAAAATACCGTCTTTGTTTGGTTGGACTTGTAAACCAAGAAAATAGGTGAGCTCACCAAGCAGGGACATTTCAAATTCTTTTTACATCACTAAGGAAAAGTTTTGACTCAGGTCTTCTTCATTACTACCAAAGATGATATCATCAACATATACAAAAAGTATTAGCAACTTATCATTGTCAATTTTTATATATAGATTGTTGTCTATTGATCCTTTTGTAAAACCTTGTTGATGGAGGTACTTATCCAACCGATAATACCAAGCCCTTGGAGCTTGTTTAAGGCCATAGAGAGCCTTTTTGAGTCTGCATACAAGTTTAGGATCATTTCCAAGAATAAACCCATCTGGTTGCTCAATATACACTTCTTCATCCAAGTCTCCATTCAGAAAGGCAGACTTCATGTCCATTTGAAATACTTTGAACTTCTGAAAGCTAGAAAGAGTAAGGAACATTCTTATGGCCTCAAGTCTAGCAACTGGAGCAAAAGTTTCTTCAAAATCTATGCCTTCTTGTTGAGCATACCCTTTACAAACAAGTCTAGCCTTGTTTCTAATAACATCTCCATTTTCATTCAGCTTGTTTTTGAATATCCATTTTGTTCCTATGACATTCTTATCTTTTGGTTTAGGAACCAACTCCCAAGTGTTATTCTTTTCAATCTGCTCAAGTTCTTCCTCCATGGCCTTCACCCAACGTTCATCTTTGCATGCCTCTCTTAAATTTTGTGGTTCAGTGGAGGAGAGCAATGCTTGATAGCTTGAAGCTTCTCAAATGGTTCTCCTTGTTTGTACACCTGCTTCTTTCTGTCCCAAAATTTGGGTTTCTGGATGATTCTTCTGAATGTACCTGGATGGAGTCTTTTCTTCTATCCTTATCTGTTCTTCTGGTGCCTCATGGGTTTCTTCTTCATCATGAATCTGATTTGATGTTGAAGGATAGTCCTCATCATCTTCGAAGTCTTCAGATTTTATTTGCCTAGGAGTGTTTCCTTCTTCATCAACCACTACATCAATACTTTCAACAATTTTTCCAAGTCTTTTATTGTAACACTTATATGCTTTGTTGTGGGGAGAGTAACCAAGGAGAATGCCTTCATCTGCTCTAGGTTCAAACTTGCCAAGGTTTTCATCAGTCTTTTTGATGTAGCATTTGCTTCCAAAAATTTTGAAGTATTTTACCGTGGGAGTCTTACCATACCAAAGTTCATGAGGAGTCTGAGTGTTGTTTACCTGGACATTTGTCTTGTTAAGAATAGTAATTGCAGTAAATGCAACTTCACCCTAGAAGGTTGCGAGAGTTCCAGACTCATCAAGCATAGCACAAGCCATTTGTTGAACCGTTTTGTTCATCCTTTCAACTACTCCATTTTACTGAGGAGTCCTTGCAGTAGAGAATTCCCTTCTTATTCCACGTTCTTCACAAAAATCGAAAAAATAATCCGAGGTAAATTCCCCACCTCTATCAGACCTGAGGCATTTGATTCTGCGATCTGATTCATTTTCAACCAAGGCTTTGAATGCTTTGAACTTTTCGAAAGCTTCGTTTTTATGCTTCATAAGTCCTAACCAACACATCCTGGAAAAGCTGTCAATGAACAATATAAAGTATTCTTCTCCTCGAGGTGACCTTTTCCTAGATGGACCACATACATCAGTATGGACAAGTTCAAGTGGCTTGCTAGCTGATCCTTCCTTCTCCGGGAAATTCGTTCTAGTTTTCTTACCAAACTGACATGATTTGCATATTGTATTGTCTGGAATTCTGATGTCAAGGAGATCACGAACTGCCTGATATTTACATGCTTTCCTTATCTAAGAGAAGCTTAGATGCCCCAATCTTCTGTGCCATAGCCAGTGTTCATCATTCTTGCTAAGATAGCATTGCTGTTTTCCTCCCTTGAGTATGTATAAATTATTTGGAGTTCTTATGCCTTTGATCACTGTTTCTCCTGTATCAAGCTCATGAACAATACATCCATTTGATCGAAATATTACCTCATTTCCTTGATCACACATTTGACTGACACTTAATAGATTATGCTTTAAGCCATCAACATACATAACATTCCTAGTAATGACCTTTTCTTTCAAAAGAACAGAACCTTTACCTTTTATGAATGCAAGGGTGTCATTTCCAAATGAGACCTTCTTTTCCTTTTCTAAGGCGCTATATGATTGAAGTTTTTCTTTATCACCTATCATATGTTTAGAGCATCCACTGTCGATGTACCACCGATTTTCCCGCCCTTCCGCATATAAGGCTATGCCATATATTTCTGGTTTTAGTTCTTTCTTCCTCCATGTTTTGGGGCTCAGTGAAGCTTACTCCTTCTGAGTTGTTTGCCGAAACCTACTCCTGCATTCAGAATCTTCATGACCAAAGTTGTTACAGATAGAACATTCTATTTCATTTTCAAGAGCAGAAAAGTTATTGTAGGTTATTTTCATGATTCCAGTCACACTCCTTTGATTTCGTGCTTCTCTGGTCATGATGGTCTTGTAGGCAACACATTGAGCTGCTTTATGTCCAAAGTTATGACAGGAGAAACATTGGCCATTGAAGAAGTTCCTGTGATCATCAAACCTTCCATTGTAATAGCCATTCATTCTTGAGGTAAATTGAGAATGATTTACCTGTGGTTGGTTGTAGCTTATGTTCATCCTTGAAGTAGATTGCCCTCAATTTACTTGGTGATTTATGTTCATTCTTGAAGTAAATTGTCCCTGATTTACCTGGTGATCTTCATTGTGCCTTTGTTGTCGATTGTCAACCTATTCACTTCTCCTTGCAGCTTCAAGATAACTTTTGGAGGTAGATGGCTTCTATGCTTGAGATGTTTCTTTAGTATACCCAAGACCTGTCTTAATTAGAGGAGAATGCTGCACTTTGATAATCTCATCTAAAGTTTCAGATCCTTTATCAAATCTAAGATTAAGAGCTTTCGTTTTCTCAATGTCCTTTCTAAGTCCCACAATTTCACATTCTAACTTTTCATTGTGTTTCTCCATTTCAGCAAGTTGGAATGTCAGAGTACCTATAATCATATTTTTCTCTTCTAAGCAAATTTTGAGTTTAGAAATTTTTTCTTAAAGACCTTCTTCATCTATAGCATCCAAGAAATCATCATCTTCAAAAGCCATCAAAAGTCTATAATCATTACCTTGTTCATATTCATCACTATTTGAAAGTCCATCACTATCTTCATGTGTGTAATAGCTCTTCTTACTTACATTCTGTTTTCTGTTCCATCTACCTGGTTCCTTACCTTTATCAAACTTATCTTTATGAGGATATTTGGCAGCATAGTGATAGACTCTTCCACAAGAAAAACATTTGAAAGGTAGCATACCTCTAAATCTTCCAGAACCCCGTTGAAGGTTCTTGACAAAATTTGATTCTTCCTCTTCTTCCGACATATGTCCTGAGTCATTGTAATCTCCTTTTCCTGAGGCTTTGAATGTGGCTTCTCTCTTGTCTGATGGTCCCCCTTTTCTCATTTTGTAAGCGGTTAGGATTCCGTGTAGCTGTGACATGGTAAGGCTCTATAGATTTTGTTTTTCTTCTATGGCAGAAACTTTTGATTCAAACTTAGAAGACAAAGATCATAGAACCTTTTCAACCAAAACAACTTCCTTTATTTCTTCACCCAAATTTTTCATACAATTAACAATCTCATATATACGTAGGAAATAGTTAGCCACACTTTCATCATTGTACATTCTGAGATTTTCATATTGAATTCTGAGAGTTTGTAGTTTTGCTCGTTTTACCTGATCATCTCCTTCATAGCTCAGAATGATCTTGTCCCATATTTCTTTTGCGGTTTTGAGATCCATAACCTTGACGAATTCTGATTGAGATAGACTCCCTAATAGAGTATTAATAGCCTTTGCATTTGTTTCATACTGCTTCTTACCAGCTGTATCTGTAGGGGTTGCTGATGGAAATGTGTATCCTGTTTCCACGATATCCCAGACTTCTGTACCAAGAGATTGAAGATATGCTATGATTCTTACCTTCCAATAGACAAAATTGCTCCCATCAAAAATTGGTGGCCTGATCGATGCTTCTTTCTCGTAATTTCTCATGATGATGGATCTTCCTTCAAGCGATCAAGCTTCTTCTGAAGGACCTGCTCTGATACCAATTGTTGGAAATAATACTGAGAGGGGGGGCGGGGGGGGGGGGGGGGTGAATCAGTATTATCAGGTCAATTATTTTTCATTTCACAATCAGATTTGTATACGCTACTTTAGTTAGTAAATACCGCGTATGTACACAACTTCAGTTAAGGAAACAAGCGTATATAAGCAGACTTGTAATTTAAATTATTCTTCAGATGTTGATCATTAATCTGTGCATCAAACCATATGAACAGTAACCAGGAATAGTAAAACAGAACAGGCAATCACACATAAGAACACAAGATATAAGGTGGAAACCTAATGTGGGCGAAAACCACCGGCTGCAATTCATCTCTATCTTCTTTCAATTAGAAACTTCTTTTTACAATGTTTCTGTACTGGTGTAGTCTTATACCAGTACACAGGTTTCTACCTGCAGAAGGCTACAACCTTCTCTCGTTCTCCAGCTTCTCCTGGAAGGGAGCTACAACCCCCTTAGCTCTTGGACTAGCTGAAGTACTAGTACGTAGGTCCTGACCTACAGAAGGCTACAACCTTCTCTTTTCTTCCAGGGACCACGTTTCATAAATTTTTAGACTCAATCCATGAATATCAATCAAACATCAAGTATATCTACATTAACCAAACTCCTTTGTACAAACAAATACTGAATCAACCAATAACTTCTCAGAATGTTGTAACTAGAAAACAGTACCAGTAACCAAACACCAATTCTGAACCCAGAACACTGCAACAATAAACAAAAGTAGGTAAAACATATTTCATGAGATATACACTACTTCAATATGTGGAACCTGCGTGCATATGCTTCTATATCAAGGCCATCCTGCGTTTATGCTGTTTTAAGTTAGTGAACCAGTGTGTATACGCGCCTCTGCTGCGCTAAACCTGCGTACAGATCTATAAAAGAAAATTTATCATTTTTACTTATTCAGACATTAGTTATACCCATATTATCATATTTATAGATCACGTCATGCACCAAATATAACAGATCAAAAATTACACAAAGATAATTCTCTTCAAACCGCCTTAAGATCTTGACCCATCAATAGAACTTATCCTTCTCCTTGTGCTCAGGTTCCTCCTTGATTCAGATCTAGTTATGAACCATAACCCAATGACAGTATTCTAGATCTTGCTATTCATAAGATATTCAATGCTTCATTTCATCCCTTGCCAAATCATCTCCTTCCCTTTTTATAGACTTAGGCCTTACTCGAACCATGGTCCAAAACCATAGAGATGAATACTAGGGAATCAATACCTAGGTTCAACACTTTAGATGCAATACCAAGGACCAAAAGCATAGGTTCAAATATGTCAGACTAAATACCATGGACCAACCATAAGTTTTCCCACATGTACGCTCTTTTCTTTGCATGAACGTGCGTGCATACATATACGCGCCTTTTGATCGGTACACCCACGTGTATACGCGATTTTGTTAAGAGGAACTTGCATATACCTCCTTTTCTTTCATTCTGAGAGCCTGAACTGTGATCTGCCCTTTGTTGGAAATAATACTGAGAGGGGGGTGAATCAGTATTATCTAGCAATATAACAAATCTTCCTTATTTGATCTTTTGAATTATTCTTGCATATCAGTACCATAAAATAATGAGCATGAACAAAGAAAATAGACAGTCGCACCAAAGAACACAAGATGTAAGGTGGAAACCCAATGTGGGAGAAAACCACCTGCTGCAATATGTCTCTATCTTCTTTCAATTTAGAAACTTCTTTTACAATGATTTTGTACTGGTGCAGTCCTTTACCAGTACGCAGGCTGCAACCTGCAGAGAGCTACAACTCTCTCTCTTTCTCGTTTTCAAGTCTACTCCTGGAAGGGAGCTACAACCCCCTACTTCTTTTCATAAAGCATTAGATGATCAACAAGTACATAACAGATATAGACCACTACAGATATCAGATCAGCAATAACAGAACTAACCCAGAACACCTTATCAACAGAGAAATTCAATCAACAGAACATCTTAAAACAGAGACGTCGTTTTTCCTTCTGTGGCCTGCGACCAGACGCAGTAAACCTTCTGCTACTCTGCATCCACACGCAGATATCCTTCCGCTGCGCTGCGTGCCCACGCACTGTTCCTTTAACTGTTCTGCGTTCTGTTGCTTCAGGGATGCACCAAAAGATACTATCGCGCCGCGTCTTTTGCTACAGAGACGCACCTGAACACACTATCGCGCCGCGTCTTTTGCTTCAGAGACGCACCTGAACCTTGATTGCTCTGCGTCCCCACGCAGATCTACAGTCACTGAGCTGCGTCCCAGACACACCTGAACTTTTTCTGCCCTGCGTCCCCACGCAGATCTCCAGACTCTACACTGCGTCCCGGCGCGCTTTTCTTCCACTGAACCTGCGTCCCTTCAGATATAAATGATATGAAGACTTCAGGACTAACCCAAACAGTCAGATCTACAGATCTGATCATGCGCCATAGAGATCACAGTCCATTAGAAGATTCACCCTCTTAGATCTGGACTAGATCTCACCAAATAAGATATTCAACCAAAGACGATGCTCAATCCAAATGAACTCCTTTGCTTTATATAGGCAAGCTCCTCCCCAAAACATGGAACAATACCACGAGCCGACACCATAGAAACACAAAACCGTCGGCTAGATACCACACAAGAAACCCCCACATGCTTTTTCTCTGCCTTGAAATGTGTGCACTGGGTGGACGCACCCCCTGAACGGCTGGCCAGCGTCGCTGGACGCGGAACCTGCATGGTGTACCTGCGGGTACGCACCTCCTGAACTGGTTTCCTGCGTCCTTCTTAATTTTCAACAAACTGAGAGCCTTGCCACTGGAGTTGCCATCAAGTACAACATCTGTAACATACAGTCATACCAGAAAACATAATGCCAACAATCTCCCCCTTTGGACTTGATGGCAACCTTACAAACTTCAGCTTCATTCTCCCCCTTTGACATCAAGGGCAAAGGGTATGCTCCCCCTAAGCTCATGCTCCTCCAGATCTGCAACAAATAACCAGAGATCCACCATGAAAGAGATAGAGACATATTGCAGCTATTTCCAAGATCTCCTTCTCCATAATGCCAACAATGCATTATGTGCTCCCCCTGAGCCTGTACCACCAATAAGAAGATGTTCAACAATAAGATGATGGATCAACAACCCCCAGCTTTTGCCTGAGGTATTCAAACGTGTCCCTAGGCAATGGTTTGGTGAGAATATCAGCAACTTGTTCCTTGGAAGGAACATACTCCAACTTGACTTTCTGTTCAAGCACTTGTTCCCGGAGAAAATGGTACTTGATTGGTATGTGCTTGGTTTTTGAATGCATAACAGGGTTCTTTGAGATGCTGATTGCACTTGTATTATCACATAAGATGGGGATTGGTGGTGTACAAGTGATTTGAAAATCCTGCAAAGTTTGCATCATCCAAAGAAGTTGGGTGCAACAAGATGCAGCAGCAACATATTCCGCTTCAGCTGTAGACAAGGCGATCAAACTCTGTTTCTTGCTGAACCAAGATACCAGTCTGGAACCCATAAAGAACGCACCACCACTTGTGCTTTTCCTGTCATCCACGCTTCCGGCCCAATCTGCATCTGTATAAGCATGAAGAGAAAGATCTGTATCTCTAGGATACCATAAGCCATAATTTTGAGTCCCTTGAAGATATTTGAAGATTCTCTTTACTGCCTGAAGATGAGTCTCCTTCGGATTTCCCTGAAATCTTCCAACTATTCCAACTGCATGCATGATGTCCGGTCGGGTACCTGTCAAATATAGTAAACTTCCAATCATAGATCTGTAGGTTGGTTGATGTACTACTGCAGATTCATCATTTGCACTGAGACTACATCCTGTGACCATGGGTGTACATACTAGTTTTGCATCTTCCATGCCATATTTCTTCAAAATCTGTTTGAGATACTTGGTTTGAGATAAAAAGATTCCTCCTTCCTTTTGTTGGATTTGCAAACCAAGGAAATATGTCAGTTCTCCTAGCAAGGACATTTCAAATTCTTTCTGCATGACCGAGGCAAAACTTTGACTCATAGCTTCTTCATTGCTGCCAAAAATAATGTCATCTACATACACAACAAGTATTAGCAATTTGTCATTTTCAACTTTTATATACAGATTGCTATCTGCTGAACCTTTTGAAAAACCTTGTTGATGAAGATATTTGTCCAACCGGTAGTACCAAGCCCTTGGAACTTGTTTGAGACCATAGAGAGCCTTTTTCAATCAGCATACAAGATTTGGATCATTTCCAAGAATGAACCCATATGGTTGTTCAATGTACACTTCTTCTTCCAAGTCTCCATTCAGAAAGGCTGATTTCACGTCCATTTGAAATACTTTGAAGTTTTGAAAACTTGAGAGAGCAAGGAACATTCGGATGGCCTCAAGTCTTGCAACAGGAGCAAAAGTTTCTTCAAAGTCTATTCCTTCTTGCTGCGCATACCCTTTACAAACAAGTCTGGCTTTGTTTCTAATTACTTCTCCATTTTCATTCAATTTATTTTTGAAGACCCATTTTGTTCCGATAACATTCTTATCCTTTGGTCTAGGAACAAGCTCCCAAGTGTTGTTCTTTTCGATTTGCTCAAGTTCTTCATCCATTGCTTTGACCCAACATTCATCTTTGCATGCTTCTTTCACATTTTGTGGTTCAGTAGAGGATAGTAATGCCAAATAGCTTGAGGCTTCTGCAACTGTTCTTCTTGTTTGTACACCTGCTTCTTTCTGCCCCACAATCTGAGATTCTGGATGATTCTTCTGAACATATCTGGATGGAGTTTTCTCTTCTATTCTTGTCTGCTCCTCTGGTTCTTCTTGAGGTTCTTCTTCTTCATCATTCTATCTTTGAGGGTAGCCTTCATCTTCTTCGATATCTTCCCAATGTACTTGCCTAGGAATGTATCCCTTCTCATCAACCACCACATCAATGCTGTCAACAATTCTGCCAAGTCTTTTATTGTAGCACTTGTATGCTTTGCTATGTGGAGAGTAACCAAGAAGAATGCCTTCATCTGCTCTAGGTTCAAGTTTGCCAAGCTGCTCATCAGTATTCTTGATATAGCATTTGCTCCCAAAGATTTTGAAGTGCTTTACTGAAGGAGTTTTACCACTCCAGAGCTCATGAGCAGTTTGAGTGCTGTTCACCTGGACATTTGTCTTGTTGAGAATAATAACCGCAGCATGTGCAGCTTCACCCCAGAAAGTTGCGGGAGTTCCTGATTCATCAAGCATAGCACGAGCCATTTGTTGGATTGTTCTGTTCATTCTTTCAACAACTCCATTTTGCTGAGGAGTTCTAGCTGTAGAGAATTCTCTCCTTATGCCATGTTCATCACAGAAATCGAAAAATTCATTTGAAGTAAATTCCCCACCTCTGTCGGATCTGAGGCACTTAATTTTGTGACCTGATTCATTTTCAACCAAGGCTTTGAAGGATTTGAATTTTTCGAAAGCTTCATCTTTGTGCTTCATAAGTCCTAACCAGACAAACCTGGAGAAATCGTCAATAAATAATATCAAGTATTCCTCTCCTCTAGGTGTTCTTTTCCTTAATGGACCACATGTATCTGTATGTACTAGCTCAAGAGGCATGCTAGCTGATCCTTCCTTCTCTGGAAAGTTAGTCCTGGTTTGTTTTCCAAACTGACATGATCTGCATATGGTGTTGTCAGGAATTTTGATATCTGGAAGATCGCGAACTGCCTGATATTTGCATGCTTTCCTTATTTGTGAGAAGCTTAGATGTCCCAACCTTCGATGCCATAACCAGTGCTCTTCATCCTTGCTCAGATAGCATTGTTGTTGTCCTTCTTCAAATATGTACAGATTATTTGGAGTTCTTTTGCCTTTGAGTACTGTTTTACCTGTATCAAGATCACGAACAAGACATCCATTCGATCTGAAAATAACCTCGGTTCTTTGATCACACATCTGGCTGACACTTAGAAGATTATGCTTCAATCCATCAACATACAAAACATTTCCGGCCTTGACCTTTTCTTTTAAAGGAGCAATCCCTTTTCCTTTTATAGTTGCAGGAGTATCATTTCCAAAAGAAACTTTCTTTCCCTTTTCTAAAGTAGAATAAGATTCAAGTTTTTCTTTATCACCTGTCATATGTTTCGAACATCCACTGTCAATGTACCATAGATTTTCCTGTCCTTCTGCATAAAATGCTATCCCACATCTTTCTGTTTGAGGTTCCTTTATTCTCCATGTTTTGGTGCTTGTGGCTTGTTCCTTTTTCCGCTCTTGTTCCTTTTTCTCCTGAAACCTGCTCCTGCATTCAGAGTCTTCATGACCAAAATTATTGCAAATAGAACATTCAACTTCATTTTCAAGAGCCGAAAAGTTGTTATAGGTCCTTTTTGTAATCCCTGTCATACTTCTTTGTTTTTGAGCCTCCCTAGTCATGATTGTTTTATATGCAACACATTGAGCTGCTTTGTGACCAAAGTTATGGCAAGAAAAGCATTGTCCATTGAAGAAGCTTCTGCGGTTATTGAATCTACCAGCCAATTGATTGTAATTTCTATTTTCATCTATTCTTGAACCAAACTGAGAAGATTTTACCTGTGGCTGGTTGTAGCTTTTGTTCACCCTTAAGATGGATTGCCCCTGATAGTTTTTGTTTGTAATTCGTCCCTACTTTACCTGATTATCTTCATTGTTCTTCTGCTCATTTCTTCTTGCTGCATCGAGATAACTTTTTGAGGTGGATGCTTGAGAGGTTTCTCCATTATAGCCCAAACCTGTCTTGTTTAGAGGAGACCGCTGCACATTGATAATCTCATCCAAAGTTTCAGATCCTTTGACAAACTTAAGATCAATAGCTTTTGTTTTCTCAATTTCTTTTCTGAGACCAACAATTTCACCTTCTAGTTTTTCAAGATGTTTTTCCTTTTCATCAATTTGAAATTGTAGAGTATCAATGATCACATTCTTTTCTTCTATACATCTCTTGAGTCTAGTAATTTCATCATAGAGATTATCCACATCTACAGCATCCTCATAATCATCATCTTCAAATGCCATTAACAGCTTATATTTATTACCTTGTTCATCTTCATCACTGTTTGATAAGCCATCACTATCTTCATGGGTGTAGTAGCTTTTCTTATTTGTACTTTGTTTCTTATTCCATCTAGCAGGTTCCTTTCCTTTATCCTTATAAGGACATTTTGCAGCATAATGACCTACTCTTCCACAAGCAAAGCATTTAAAAGGTAGCTTACCTCTGAACCTCCCAGAACCCCTTTGAAGATTTCTGACAAAGTTTGATTCTTCTTCCTCTTCTTCTGGAACATGGCTTGCTTCATAGTAATCTTCTTTGCCTGATGCCTTAAAAGCAGCTTCCCTTCTGTCTGATGGACCTCCCTTTCTCATTTCATAAGCAGTTAGAATTCCATGTAGCTGAGACATAGTGAGAACACGGAGATTTTCCTTTTCTTCTATTGCAGATACTTTAGATTCAAACTTGGGGGATAATGATCTTAGAATCTTTTCAACTACTATAGCCTCTTTTATTTCTTCACCCAAATTTTTCATACAATTAACAATCTCATCTACCCGAAGAAAATAATTAGCCACACTTTCATCATTATACATCTTGAGAGTCTCATATTGAATCCTGAGAGTTTGAAGTTTAGCTCGTTTTACCTGTTCATCTCCTTCATAGCTTGTGACCATTTTGTCCCATATCTCTTTTGCTGATTTGAAGTGCATTACCTTCATGAATTCTGTTTGGGATATACTTCCTAATAGAGTACTGACTGCTTTTGCATTTGTTTCATACTTCTTTTTCTCAGCTGGATCTGTAGGAGTAGCTGAAGGAAAAGCATAGCCTATTTCTACAATGTCCCAAACTTCTGTACCAAGAGATTGAAGATATGCAGTAACTCTTACCTTCCAATAATTGAAGTTTGTCCTATCAAAAATCGGTGGCCTGATTGATGGTTCTCTCTCGTAGTTGCTCATGATGAACGATCTACCTTCAAGCGATCAAGCTTCTCTGAAGGACCTGCTCTGATACCAATTGTTGGAAATAATACTGAGAGGGGGGGTGAATCAGTATTATCAAGCAATATAACAAATCTTCCTTATTTGATCTTTTGAATTATTCTTGCATATCAGTACCATAAAATAATGAGCATGAACAAAGAAAATAGACAGTCACACCAAAGAACACAAGATGTAAGGTGGAAACCCAATGTGGGAGAAAACCACCTGCTACAATATGTCTCTATCTTCTTTCAATTTAGAAACTTCTTTTACAATGATTTTGTACTGGTGCAGTCCTTTACCAGTATGCAGGCTGCAACCTGCAGAGAGCTACAACTCTCTCTCTTTCTCGTTTTCAAGTCTACTCCTGGAAGGGAGCTACAACCCCCTACTTCTTTTCATAAAGCATTAGATGATCAACAAGTACATAACAGATATAGACCACTACAGATATCAGATCAGCAATAACAGAACTAACCCAGAACACCTTATCAACAGAGAAATTCAATCAACAGAACATCTTAAAACAGAGACGCCGTTTTTCCTTCTGTGGCCTGCGACCAGATGCAGTAAACCTTCTGCTACTCTGCGTCCACACGCAGATATCCTTCCACTGCGCTGCGTGCCCACGCACTGTTCCTTTAACTGTTCTGCGTTCTGTTGCTTCAGGGACGCACCAAAAGATACTATCGCGCCGCGTCTTTTGCTACAGAGACGCACCTGAACACACTATCGCGCCGCGTCTTTTGCTTCAGAGACGCACCTGAACCTTGATTGCTCTGCGTCCCCACGCAGATCTACAGTCACTGAGCTGCGTCCCAAACGCACCTGAACTTTGTCTGCCCTGCGTCCCCACGCAGATCTCCAGACTCTGCACTGCGTCCCGGCGCGCTTTTCTTCCACTGAACCTGCGTCCCTTCAGATATAAATGATATGAAGACTTCAGGACTAACCCAAACAGTCAGATCTACAGATCTGATCATGCGCCATAGAGATCACAGTCCATTAGAAGATTCACCCTCTTAGATCTGGACTAGATCTCACCAAATAAGATATTCAACCAAAGACGATGCTCAATCCAAATGAACTCCTTTGCTTTATATAGGCAAGCTCCTCCCCAAAACATGGAACAATACCACGAGCCGACACCATAGAAACACAAAACCGTCGGCTAGATACCACACAAGAAACCCCCACATGCTTTTTCTCTGCCTTGAAATGTGTGCACTGGGTGGACGCACCCCCTGAACGGCTGGCCAGCGTCGCTGGACGCGGACCCTGCATGGTGTACCTGCGGGTACGCACCTCCTGAACTGGTTTCCTGCGTCCTTCTTAATTTTCAACAAACTGAGAGCCTTGCCACTGGAGTTGCCATCAAGTACAACATCTATAACATACAGTCATACCAGAAAACATAATGCCAACACCCTTTGAGTGAGTTGCCATCAAGGACAATACCTGTGCCATAGTGCCAAACCTGTGTCATAATGCCAACACAAACATATGTCAAAGAAATGTTTTGAATAATTTTGGGATTGCTTCTCAAGGATAAGAATTTGGAACACATGGAACCATATTACTATCTTCCTCAAAAGAGGAGAATGACAGACTAATGGATCTTTATATCAGTTAATGAAAGAGCCCAATGCTAGAAAATGCATATTTGGTTTCTGGAATAGTTCAAATTATTTTGATAATATAACTTTTGATGTGATTGATATGTTACAAAAATACCAAATCATCTATAATTGATGTGTGTTTCAACCCTTCTATTTTATCCAATGGACTTAGCCACTTTGCACATCAGGAACTATAATTAATGTGTGTTTCAACCCTTCTATTTTTGTGTGGGCTAGAAATACCAAATTACCTAGAATTGGTGTGCTATAAAGATACAGAAAGATCTCAGGGTATGTGCATGATTTATCAATCCATAAGGACAGTGACTTTATTATGACCACCGCAAATTTCTTGGTACAAGATAGAAGAATCAAGCAAGTTGACTTTTGTTCATGAGAAATCGCATTATTGGTCTGCATATAAATGCTTTTTTCAGGCTACATGGAAGAAGAAAGTGACTTTCATTTCTTTGTTGGAAATTGTGAAACAACAAACAAACCGATCCATGCAAAAACTGTGGTGGATGGAATTTGAGAGGCAAATTGCTAGTCTGTGATTTGCATGTCAAATATAGTTTAACAAAATTACAAAATTATCAAGATTTGGGAAAATAAGTTGGAGAGATGTGAAAATTGTTAAATGATCTGTTTTGAAATAACTTTGTGTGGTAAGGCCTTTGGACTATTGAATTTTATTGTGTTTTATGTTTATGTTTTGTATTGAGAGGCAAATTACAAAATTATCAAGATTTGGGAAAATAAGTTGGAGAAATGTGAAAATTGTTAAATGATCTGTTTTTAAATAACTTTGTGTGGCAAGGCCTTTGCACTATTGTATTTTATTGTGTTTTATGTTTTGTATTGAGAGGCAAATTGTTGGTTAATGTGTGATTTGGGTGTCAAATATAGTTTAACAAAATTATCAAAATTTGGGAAAATAAGTTGGAGAGATGTGAAAATTGTTAAATAATCTGTTTTGAAATTCCAACCTTGTGTGGCAAAGCCTCTACACCATTGTCTTTTATTCTATTTTATGTTTATGTTTTGTATTAAGAAGCAAATTACTGGTCAATGTGTGATTTGCGTGTCAATTTTAGTTTAACAAAATTACAAAACTATCAAAATTTGAGAAAATAAATTAGAGAGATGTGAAAACTGTTAAATGATCTGTTTTGAAATTCCAATTTTGTGTGTCAAGGCCTCTGAACCATTGTCTTTTATTGTGTTTTATGTTTATGTTTTGTATTGAGAGGAAAATTGGTGGTCAATGTATGATTTCCTTGTCAAATATAGTTTAACAAAATTACAAAATTATCAAGATTTGGGAAAATAAGTTGGAGAGATGTGAAAAATGTTAAATGATCTGTTTTGAAATTCCAACTTTGTGTGGCAAGGCCTCTGGACCATTGTATTTTATGTTTATGTTCTATATTGAGAGACAAATTGCTAGTAAATGTATGAGTTGCTTGTCAAATATAGTTTAACAAAATTACAAAATTATCAAGATTTGGGAAAATAAGTTGGAGAAATGTGAAAACTGTTAAATGATCTGTTTTGAAATTCCAACTTTGTGTGGCAATGCCTCTAGACCATTGTCTTTTATTGTATTTTATGTTTATGTTTTGTATTGAGAGACAGATCGCTGGTCAATGTATGATTTGAATGTCAAATATAGTTTAACAATATTACAAAACTATCAAAATTTAGGAAAATAAATTGGAGAGATGTGAAAACGATCTATTTTGACATTCCAACCTTGTGTGGCAAGGCCTCTGGACCATTGTCTTTTATTGTGTTTTATGTTTATGTTTGGTAGAGGGTGAAAGATAAAAATGTGAAACGACATGCAGGTAGGTATCAAAACAATAACAGCTAAGGTTGCACCTACCACTCAACGCTTTGATAAATGGGCATATTAAACTTCTGTCAGGAATTCAAAGCTCTTCCCTGTGCTTGAAAATGCCATAGGTACGGTAAGTTTAATCTCCTATCCCTGCTTCTCTTAAAATTCTAAATTTTGACAGATAATTTGGATTTCCAAAAATATTGTGAAACTTGACAAATAATCTGGATTTCCAAAAAAAATTGTTAAAACCATTGTTTTTCATCCAAATCATCCCATGTTTAGACTAAGCTATGAGGTAATATTTCTTTTTATAAGCATAAATTCCCTTTATTTTTTCAATTATGAATCTTTTTCCATTAAGGAATATTCACAATTTCATTGCAAAAAAGAATTGTACCATGAAAAATGCCATATATAAAGAATCAATGGAAAAAATTGGTTATGTTATTGGTCGATTCATATACGTCAACCCTAGTGCATTGGAGCCAAGGAGAAGCGGGTGGCTTGGATCCTTATAGAAAAGGAATATAGGGGGTATTTCTAGAGTCTATCAACTTATCATGGGAAATGTCCAAAATTCAATAGCGTTTAGATTATTGGGGCATTCCTTTTAGATGTTCTACTTGTCACAAAATGAGGCACCTTTTTCCCCAATGTCCCCGTCGTCCAGGTGGTAAGCAGAAGAAAAAATTCCATACAGATAATATTCCTATTTCGACATTCGAGAGAGAAAATATGGAAAAGGAATGGCCTAACATCTCTGAGGTTTACCGGGCTCCTGTCTTTACAAAAGATTGTCTTTCATTGCCTAAAGGTCACTCTAAGGATTGATTTGTCAGTCTCCCTCACTCTCACTCATTGTCAGCCAATCTTGCCCATCGGAATAACGACATTTCTGTGAATCGCCCCCAGTCATCCTCTACTTCAAAACCTCCCTCTCAGTCATTTAATGACCTACCTGCAAAATTGTTGAGTTTCTTTGTCATTCTCTCGCCACAAGAGCAGGTCCCGGATCCTGCCATTCCCCTCCCTCCATCATTCCCCAAGCCTACTCGAATTGGACCATCATCCACCCACATTAAATATATCTCATCATCTCCTCAATCCCCCTCCTCACATTTACCCCCACCTCAAAGAATTCCATCATCTCCTTCACATCATCGGGGTTCCGATCACAAAGGAAAAGGCCCATGTACATCGTTCACCCCTCCAAATTCCCCTAGATCCTCACCCATAAATTCCTTCAATCATTATATAGACCTTCTCCTTAAAAGGGAATCATTGAATCTTCAGCCATTAACGGTCCACAGACCTAATCGCTCCCCTTCCCCCATTATGAGCCCCGTTTCAGCTGGGAATATTATAGTTCATCGCAAAGAGAAGCGGGGAAGTAGACACTTTCGGGGTAGGAGAGGAAGACAGGATGTGTCAATTCGGGACCTTTCCTTAATTGACATTCCTATCTCGGAAATCGCTGCTGATGATAGCTCTGACATGGGGCCTCTTAGAGCGAGCTGGCCATATGAAGTCCAAAAATGATTGACATCCTATCGATGAACATTCGGGGTCTTGGGGCAGACCCTAAATTTTTGGCCCTAAAAAATCTTTTTCTCACTTCAAAATCCAAAATGATTCTTATACAGGAAACCATGCATGATAGTTCACAATCTATTTCACATTTTAGGCGGATTCTTCCATCATGTCATATGGTTGCTACAAATGCGGTGGGCTTGTCAGGGGGCTTAGCTGTGTTAGGGGATCCAAAATGGATAACGGCAGCTGCATTTCAATGTTTTGCTGGTATTCTTATTCTGGCCCATTTCCATGGTTCATCTGATCCGGTTCATATATTAAATATATATGCTCCATATAAAGATCAATGTCCATTCTAGGATAATATTCTCTCATCGGAACTTCTTGAAATTGATTCTCTTTAATTGGTGGTGATTTTAACTGCACTCTTTGTAATGATGAAATATGGGGAAATGGTAGGAAAAATGATTCAGTCGGGAGTTTGATTCAGGAAGCCATTATAAAATATAATTTTATAGACGTCATGCCAACTTGTCTGGGCCCCACTTGGGATAATGGGCGATCAAATATTTCATTTCTGGCTAAAAGGCTTGACAGATTCCTCTTACATGAAAGATTGATTGAAAGATTTGGCTCCCCAACAGTGAACATTATTCCATCATTCATATCAGATCATCGTCCCATTTCTATCCATTGGAATTATGTTGGTCGCAGATTTGGTTATCCATTCAAGTTCAATCGCACATGGCTCACTGATGAAAAATTCAACAAATTTATAAATGATACATGGAAGCTCTCATCCATTCAGGACAGTGATCCTACTCGGAATTTTTTAGATCGTCTATCTTCTCTCCAAAATGGGGTAAAAAGATGGCAAAAGGAGAAATCAGCTTCCAATAGATTGGATCTGAAGGATATTAATAGAAAATTGGAGAATTTAAGATATCTCTTTAAAAATCCCTGTACGTTGTCCACTATTTGAAATCAAATATGGGACTTAGAAAAAAGAAAACAAAAGGTATTAGAAATGGAAGAGGCATCTTGGCGGCTTAAGAGTCGAGCAATATGGCTCAAAGAGGGAAACAAAAATATGAAGTTTTTTCATAGATATGCAAACAAGCGGAGGGAAGTAAACACTATTTGGGAGATCAAGGACAAGGAAGGTAATTCACATTCCTCTCAGGAGGCCATAGCTAGAGAATATGTGAAATATTTCAAAAGGGCTTATAGCAGGATTTCTATTTGCGACATTGAGGATATTCTATGGGGTATCGACCCATATCCCACTATGTTTGATGAAAATCAAAACAGTGCTCTTTTTTCTGAGGTTTCCAAAGAGGAATTATTAGCAACAATGAAATCTTTTCAGAAAGACAAGTGCCCAGGGTTGGACAGGTGGACCATCGATTTCTTCATCCACTTTTTTGATTTACGTAAAAATTTCTGTTTTCCCACCCCGGTTTTTAGTTTCACCTTATTTCTCCCAT
Source organism: Pinus tabuliformis (assembly GCA_031772625.1). Classification (NCBI taxonomy): domain Eukaryota; kingdom Viridiplantae; phylum Streptophyta; class Pinopsida; order Pinales; family Pinaceae; genus Pinus; species Pinus tabuliformis. The sequence continues at coordinate 738,467,932 of CM062807.1, forward strand.
GTAGTTAAATGCCCTTTACCATATCCATACATTCAGCAACTGAAAAAATAATTTACTTTTTTTGCTGAAAACACAAATTCTGGAAATTTTACAGAATGCTGGAAAATGAAGAAATAAAAACCAGCAGGTATAAACAACCATTTAAAACATTTAGACACAGTCATTTTTTGTCAATGTGACCCTGGAAAAATCCCCTACAACTCTTGGGGAAAATCAGTTTGAGAACTCTTCTTTATTTTTGGAAAATACCTTTTACAGTGAGAAATATTTAGCAAAAATCAACAAGAAAATTTACAACTTATCTCGATTTTCTGAGCCTCACGGCCCACTAGAAATTTCCAAATAGCAACACAATGTTGTACAGCTACTGTACAGACTGTACAGACAACCGTACGAGCTGTACAGACGGTACTGACAGACTGTACGGACTGCACGGACGCACTGTATAGACCTCGATTTTTGTGCAGAAAATTAGCTGCCTCAATTTCTGTGTAAAAATCTGCCCTTCACTGTTTGTTCATTCAACTGTATGGATTTGTTTAACTGCTGCCTTGGTATGTGTCCCAAGCTACTGCCTCCTTCTCCTTCCTGTCCAGAAATATCCCTTGCTCTCTTGCTCTCTCTCTCTCAATCTGCTCATGAAAGAAATGAATGATCTTTTCCTCCTTTTCCTCCCTTAATCCAACCCTAAGTGACTTTTGGGTGATCCCTAAATCCAATGGTTGAAATAGATTGAGATCTAGGGCTGAGATTAAATGCACATTTAAATCTCACTTTCTATTTTTTAATTCACCCCACTTTAATAAAGACCCACTTAGTCATTTATTTCCAAAGTCACTTTTCCTTTCTAATTTTTCATTGACTTTATAAAAGTCACTTTAAAATTAGACTTTAGTAACTTTATCACTTAAAGTCACTTTTAAATTAGATTTGACTTTATAAAAATAATAAAGTCACTTGAGGAGAAAAATTAAATTCTTTTGGACACTTTTCCCTAGGCCAAAGATCAAAGCCTCAGGGAACCACCTGTCCTTCGGTACCAAATTTCAACACTCCCTCTTACCAAGGAAGGTGTTCCTCACCACACCCATCTTGTCTCTGAAGTAGTCATGCTTGCCTCGTGGTAAGGATTTGGTAAGAATATCTACAACCTGCTCATCAGTGGGAATATACTCAAGCTTCACAGTGCCCTTTTGAACACAGTCTCTGATGAAATGATATTTGATCCTGATATACTTTGACCTGTCATGAAATACTGGATTCTTCGTGAGTTTAATGCAACTCTGATTATCACAGTAAATCACTGAAGGTCTCAACGGCTGACCAAATAAGCCAAACAACATCTCGCGAAGCCAGATGGCCTCACAACTAGCTAGACTGGCTACCATATACTCTGCTTCCGCTGAACTCAATGCTACTAACTGCTGCTTCCGGCTGAACCATGACACTACTATTGAACCCAACCCAAAACAGCACCTTGAAGTGCTCTTCCTATCAGAAGCACAACCTGTCCAATCAGAATTAGTGTAACCTGCCAATCTCATTCCATCCCCCTGCCTGTAGTCCAGACCATAATCCACTGTCCCCTGCAAGTACTACAAAATGTGTTTTGCAGCCACCCAGTGAACCTTCCTAGGCTCACACATAAACTGACTCATCGTGTTGACTGCAAAACAAATGTCTGGTCTAGTGTTGACCAAATACATCAATGAACCAATCAGCTGCCTGTACAATGTGGGATCCACCAACTCAGAATCCGAAGCATGAAGCTTCTTCCAGTTGGTGATCATCGGTGTCGACATGGGTCTACAATCCTCCATGTGGAATCTGCCAAGGATGTCCACAATATACTTCCCCTGCCCTACGAAGAAATGCCCCTCCTCCTGCCACACCACCAAACCCAAAAAGTAATGCATCAAGCCGATGTCCTTCATCTCAAACTCTGCCAAAACTTCTCTCTTGCAATTCTCTATGAGTCTCTCTGCACCTGTAATGACCAAGTCATCCACATACAGCACCAGAATGAGAGGCTCCTCATCTATCACAATAAATTACAGGTTCGGATCTACCTCACTCTTTGTGAAACCCAACCCCTGCAAGTATGTATCTATCCTGGAGTACCAAGCTCTAGGAGCTTGCTTCAAGCCATAAAGGGCCTTCTTTAGTCTAGACACATGGGACTCCTTCCCATGCACCTCAAATCCCTGTGGCTGCTCAATGTACACCTCCTCCTATATGAAGCCATTGAGAAATGCAGTCTTAACATCCATCTGGTGGATCTTCCAACCCATTTCTGCTGCTATCGATATAATGGAGCGGGTCGAAGTATATCGAGCCACAGGAGCGAATGTCTCCTCATAATCAACTCCCTCTACCTGGGAGAATCCTCTAGCCACAAAACTCACTTTGAATTTCTCAATGCTGCCATCTGCAGCATGCTTTACCTTCTAAAGCCATTTGGAAGTAACCACAGATTTTCCCTCAGGCCTCGGCACCACCTCCCAAACATCATTCTTCATGATAGAAGAATACTCCTCCTGCATGGCCTCTCTCCAGACCTGCTGGCTAGCTGCCTCCTCATAGCTAGAAGGCTCAAAGTCAAGGATGCTGGTAACCATTGCCATATAGCTACAAAACCTCTCAGGTGGTCTACTCTCTCTGACCAGCCTCTTCGGCTCAGCAACAGATGTGGCATCTCTCAAGGTGTCCTGAAGCCACTTGGGCTTCCTCTTCCCTGAGTGCACTTCTCCCATATGACAATGAAACTCCTCCTCCCCATCATCATGAGGAGCCTGAACTCCTGACTGTCGATCTGTTGTCCTCCTGCCTATCCCTAAACCTGTAGAAGCTGAGGTACCGTGTGAACTGTCCATCAGTGGACTCCCTAGTGAACTGCTCTGCATATTTCCCAGAGCACCACCCCTCTGACTCGGTGAGCCACTGCTCACTGACACACTTGATATCCTCATAGATGTACCTCCATATCCTCCTGATCCCTGCCCACTGGATCCCTGCGACTGACTCAACTGCTGCTGAGGGTCTGGCTGATCCAGATACTCTAACTCCCGTGATCTCCTAAAGGCCCTGTCCTCCTCGAACTTCACATCCCGTCTGACAACAACTCTCCTCTGTGCAAGAATGTAAATCCGAAAGGCCTTTGAGGTCTCACTGTATCCCACAAAGATACCCTTCTCTGCGGTGGGCTCTAGTTTGGTCCTCTTCTCCTTGGGTATGTAGGAGTATGTAATGCATCCAAAGATACGAAGATGACCAATATCAGGCTTCTTCCCAGAGAAAGCCTCCTCCGGAGTCATGTGCCCCAAGGCACGATGTGGACTTTTATTCTACAAGTAAACAGCTGTGTTGCAGGCCTCTGCCCACAAGAACAATGGCAACCCTTGATCATGTAACATGGCTTTGGCAGCCCCTACGATGGATCTGTTCTTCCTCTCCGCAACCCCGTTCTGCTGGGGGTTGTAAGGAACAACGAACTCCCTCCTAATGCCTGCCTCTGCACAATAGTCAACAAACTCTCCAAGGGTGTACTCTCCCCCATTGTCCGACCTCAAGGACTTGATCTTCCAACCTATCTGTGTCTCCACAAGAGCTCTAAACTCCTAAAACCGCTTGAAGACCTCACTCTTGGTCTTCAAGAAATAAATCCAGGTCCTCCTGGAGTGATCATCAATGAATAAAACATAGTACTCATATCCACTCGAGGAAACATGAGACATCCGACTGCTCACATCAGAATGAATCAAATCAAGTATCCCAGTCGCTCTGTTGTCACTGCTGGGAAAAGGGGATTTGGCAAACTTGCCCATCGCACATCCTCTGCAAGTATCAAAGTGATCAGTGCTGAAATTTGGCATACCTGTAGTGATCTCCCGCAAGGTCCTCAAGGCTCCATGATACATATGTCCCATCCTATGGTGCCAAATCTCACACAGCTCAGAACTGCTAGCTCTGCTGACGGTACTACAACTCAATGCCACAAGGGACTGGAATGCAAACTTGTACACCTTTGCATGGCATACACCTATCACTCTAGCTGCATCAGCTAGAGTGCCCCTGGGATACATCAACACTTGTCCTCCCCTGAACAGTAGCTCATATCCTCTATCCTCCAAAGCTGAGACGGATATGAGGTTCTTCCTCATCCCTGGCACATAAAGAACGTCTGACACCTTCAAGGGAGGTTTGGATTCCCTTTGAAATGTCAGTGTCCCCACCCTGACTACTCTGACAACTCTGTCATCACCGAGTACTACCTCAATATCAGTGCCACTCTCTGAAAGCTCTGAGAAGTACTCCCGGACTCCTGTCATGTGACGTGAAGCCCCACTGTCCAAATACTAGATACCTGAAGATGCTCTGTTAATCGAGGGAAAAGCATGCTCCCTCTGAACCTGTGTGGCAGGTGATCCTGCACTAGGGGACTCATACGCACTGAACCCAAACTCTCGGTCAAAACAAACTACAAAGTCCTCAACCTCTGTTGAAGCTGCCACGTTCTGGTTCTTCCCCTTCTTCTTCTTCTTCTCTGGACACACAACTGCATAGTGTCCCATCTTTTGACAATTCCAACACTTCACCTTGGAATAGTCCTTTTGTGTGTCACCCTGTTTACCTTTACCTTTGCCTTTGCCCCCACCATTGCTTGTGGAAGCCTGCTTCTTCCCTTTGCCTTTATTGCCTCCTGCCGACAGTGCTACATCCTCATCTTGCTCAACTGGCTTGGCTGCCCCAAGCTGACCTTTCCTAATCTCTGTCTGAATGCAATCATCCCAAAACCTCTCCCATGTGGGAAGGGTCTCACGTGCACAAACCCCATCAGCAAAGTTCATCCATGAACGAGGGAGGCCATTCACTACAATCCGCACCAACTCGGTGGGTGGAATGTCCTCTCCAACTGCTGCCAACTCATCTCTCACATTAGTAATATTTTTGAGATATCCAGCTGCACTATCATTACCCATCTTAATAGTCTTCAACTTCTCCTTCAGGACCATTTTCCGGTTCTCATTGGTACTCTGGTAGAGATTGGACAATGTTGTCCACATCTCATGGGCATTTCTCTTTCCTCTCACATGAGGAATGCAATGGTCTTTGACTCCGTCTAGAATCAGTCTCTTACCCTTGTTGTTCTTTTTATTATACTCAGCCAACTGAGTGGCATCAGTAGGCACAACAACAGGGTTCTATGCGGTATGCACCATGATGTCCCAGACTTCTGCCTCCTCAAAGATACTCTACATTCTCTCCTTCCAAACGTTGTAGTTTGTATGCCCATCCAACCTATCCGCCACCCTCAATCCCAATGACATCCTGCTGTCCTAAAACTGAAAAATAGCACTACTGTAGTAAAGATAAAACTGTTGTTTGTGAAAAATCAGCTTGCTGGAATTTTTTGAGTGAAAAATCAGCAGGCTGTAATTTTCTTCATTGCTGTCCCAAACTGCCCTTCAGCAGTCAAGCTCTAGTACCATGTAAAAAAATTTGTTTTCCCACCCCGGTTTTTAGTTTCACCTTATTTCTCCCATGTAGTTAAATGCCCTTTCCCATATCCATACATTCAACAACTGAAAAAAATATTATTTTTTTTGCTGAAAACACAAATTCTGAAAATTTTACAGAATGGGGGAAAATTCAGAAATAAAAATCAGCAGGTACAAACAACCATTTAAAACATTTAGACATAGTGATTTTTGGTCAATGTGACCTTGGAAAAACCCCCTACAACTCTTGGGGAAAACCAGTTTGAGTGCTTTTCTTTATTTCTGGAAAATTCCTTTTACAGTGAGAAATATTCAGCAAAAATCAGCAAGCAAATTTACAACTTATCTCAATTTCTGAGCCTCACAGCGCACTGGAAATTTCCAAACAGCAACACAATGCTGTACGACTACTGTATGGATTGTATGGACGGTCGCACAGACTGTACGGATGGTCGTACAGACTGTACGGACAAACTGTACAGACCTCGATTTTTGTGCAGAAAATCAGCTGCCTCGATTTCTGTGTAAAAATCTGCCTTTCACTGTTTGTTCATTCAGCTGTATGGATTTGCTTAACTGCTGCCTTGGTATGTGTGCCAAGCTGCTGCCTCCTTCTCCTTCCTGTCCAGAAATCTCCCTTGCTCTCTTGCTCTCTCTCTCTCAATCTGCTCATGAAAGAATGAATGATCTTTTCCTCCTTTTCGTCCCTTAATCCAACCCTAAGTGAGTTTTAGGTGATCCCTAAATCCAATGGCTGAAATAGATTGAGATCTAGGGCTGAGATTAAATGCACATTTAAATCTCACTTTCTATTTTTTAATTCACCCCACTTTAATAAAGACCCACTTAGTCATTTATTTCCAAAGTCACTTTTCCTTTCTAATTTTTCATTGACTTTATAAAAGTCACTTTAAAATTAGACTTTAGTAACTTTATCACTTAAAGTCACTTTTAAATTAGATTTGACTTTATAAAAATTATAAAGTCACTTTAGAAGAAAAATTAAATTCTTTTGGACACTTTTCCCTAGGCCAAAGATCAAAGCCTTAGGGAACCACCTGTCCTCCGGTACCAAATTTCAACAATTTATTCAAGACAGATATTTTAAAAATGGTCGAGGAATCTAGATCACATGGTTATATAAGCCAATATATTTCCTCATCATATATTGCATTAATTCCAAAGAAGAAGCTCTCCTCCTCTTTTTCAGATTGTAGGCCTCTTTCATTCTGCAATGTACTGTATAAGATCATATCAAAGATTATTGCTATCCGAATAAGGAACATCTTATCTCTCCATTTATCACCTGAGCAACATGGATTTCTAAAGGAAAGAAATATTTTGGATGCGGTGGCTCTCACTCAAGAATGCTTACATTCAATGCACTGCAGAAATATATAAGCTGCTCTTCTAAAAATTGACCTTAGAAGGGCATACGATTTCGTGGACTGGGGCTTTATTCGATGCCTACTGGCTAGGATTGGTCTAGATGACAGGTGCTCCACATGGATCATGGCATGTGTGGTTGAAGTCAATTATGCAGTCCCTATAAATGGAGTCCCTACTCCTTTTTTCAAAGCGGCCAGGGGTTTAAGATAGGGCTGCTCCTGGTCTCCGCTCCTCTTCATTTTGGTAATGGACTCACTGAGCCTACAAATAAAGAGGTTGATTATTCAAAACAAATATAGGCCTCTCCCTATTTGTAGGGGCATCTACATTTCCCATAACTTTTTTGTTGATGATATCCTTTTATCAGCATTGTTGTGCAAGACATCTTGGATATGTCTTCATGAAATCTTGGGGAGGTTCCAAAAAGCCACTGGCATGTATGTTAATGAAATTAAATCATCTTTTCATGTCAAAAATGTAAATGGAGATCTTATCCTTTTCCTAACACATCTTTTCAATATTAAAGCAATTCCTATTCGGAATGGGCTAAAATACTTGGGTTTCAATTTGAAACCTATGGGATATCGTGTGGCTGATTGGTCGTGGATTCTTGATCATTTTTATAAGAAAATTGCGGGATGGGAATTCAAATGTTTATCCATTGGGGGTCACATGATCCTGACTCAGGCAGTGCTGGTGCAAATCATGGTATATTGGGCACATCTCTACTATATCCCTACATCCATTATCAACAGTCTAAACAGAATGATTGCTAATTTCATATGGGGAGGTTATAAGGAACAAAAAAAATATCATTTGGAAAAACTTTCGATGTTGGCTCGGCCTAAAAAAAGGGAGGTTGGGGTATATTGGACCTAAATATGTTTCAAAGAGCCCTTCTCTGTAAAACTATGTGGAAAGCAATTATGGGAGAATCTATTTGGAGTAAGGCCATTAGAGCTAAGTACATGGACAATCAGGATATGTCTTACTGGTATAGACAACGCTTCACTGTATCCTCCAACGGTTCAGCTATATGGAGAGGATTTCAAAGATTAGAGCCTTTCTTCAGAAAAAACTTGATCTGGAAATTTCAGTTCGGATCTAAAATTATCATTGGCTTAGATGAATTTGCTGGCGTGGAAGGAAATATCCATATTTCCACTCAGTTATTAAGAGCTTTACACAACAGGGGCTTTTTATTTTGGGCCAATGCCATTCGAAAATGGGATGGTGCAATTCCTATATGGAAATTTGCTTCAGAAATGCACCTATGCAGTGAACTGGAAACAAAATGGAATTCTCTCATATCTTCAATGCGTGTGCATGGTATATTTCGCTTTGCGGACAAAGATTTCCTCATCTGGAGGGGTCATGGTGGCTCATCGACTATTTATGCAAAACATATTTATCTTCAGTTACAATTCTCTAAATCTGAACTATCTGATAACATCTTTCCACCAAATTTTTGGAAAATAAGATGCCCCTTAAAAATCATGATATTTTCCTGGTTGGTTTTTCAGAACAAGAATCTCACTTGGGAAAATCTCCAAAAGAGGAATTGGTGCGGGCCTACCATATGCCCCCTATGTCGAGCAAATTCTTAGAACAATTTACATATTTTTCTTTTATGTCCACAATCAAAGATGATCTGGCAGAATCTAGCTACACATTTTGGTTTCATCAACAACACTTCCCTTTCCTTTTCAAATGCTTTCAAAGGATGGAGTAAAATTTTCATAGAGTGGAGGCCCATTCCATTATTAACAATCTGGGCCATATGGAAATGGCAGAACCGGATGATTTTCAATTCCAAAAGGGAATCTCATTCAATAGTTTTTGAATCTATCCTTTGCTTATACAATGCGCTTGGACGGCCACGACAATCCAAAGTCAGGATTGGAAGATGTCTTCAGTTAAAGGAACCCACAGGATATCCATGTGCTTATTTTGACGGAGCAGCTCAACATGGTATCTGCGCCTGTGGAGTTTTCATTATTCCAGAGGATGGTCAAGTATTTGATATACATTGGAATGGAGGAGCTGGATCCAACAATAAAGCAGAAGCTATGGCCCTCGCTAGTCTTCTTTCTTTTTGTGACTTTCTTGACTTACAAAAGCTTCAAGTTTTTGGAGATTCGAAAGTCATAATTGACCATGTTCTGTCAAAGCATATCATAAGAAATATCAATCTTTCTAGATGGCTGTCGAGGATTGAGGCTTTATGGAGCAGCAGGAAGGACTACACAATTTCCCACATTGTTAGGGAAAATAACTGGAGGGCAGATGCTTTATCAAAATAGGGCCTATCATCTCCACTAAGTATCTGGAGGATGCAGATAACAATGGACAACATCTCTCATCAGATCCAAGACTTTTGCATGTTGGGTAATTTTCTATATATAGAAATCTATCTGGTATGTTTTCTGTTTTTCCCAATATTTTGATTTCCTATTTTAATATTTCCATATTTTTGTCTCATGGGACCAATTTTTGAACTATCTTTTATGTTCTTTTAGCAATTATTTCTCCATCTGAACTATATGTAGCAGATCATAAAAAGATTTCTTGAATCTTTCCTCACTACATGGCTTTGATCCACATTTTTTCTGCCATATCTGATGGCTCCCATATAAATATTGTTGTACATTTGTTTTTTTTATGAATATAATACAATATATAGCTTTTTTTCATGCTGAAAAGAAAATATGATTTGACAACTATATCAAAGATATGTAAGAAAATATGATTTGATTATTTTATCAAAGATAAAATTTGGTTTTCATTATATAAATAATGATTGAATGATGGCATTGGTTGAATGGAAGCAATTGAAAATTTACAAGAGTATCTGAATGGGAATCTGAGGAGGTATGTGTATCTCTAGAAAGTTTGAAACTGGTACGAGGAGGTATATATATGAATGAAACGGGTAAGAAAACTATGTTGCGAGGAAGACAGTAGAAAAGGATTTGCCCAAAAATTATCATTTTAGGATGCAAGGAACCAGAGTACATAAAACAAAGATGCTAAAACTAACACCAATTCTCACCCATTCTCAATACAATACAAATATGCAAATTATGCAAATTTTGTGTGGAACTACTGCTTCTAAATTTTCAAATTTTATTTAGAATATAAATGAGATTTGTTAATTTTGTATTAGAATTATTGATTAAAAATAGGTGATTTTTTAAAATTAAAATATATTTTTAAGGAATTTGATATTCATTTAATATCAAATTTGTAAATAATAAAATAAAATTAATGATTTATTTAGCACATTGATGTTAATATAATAATATTAAAAGAAATATAAACATAAAAACATGTAGTTAAATCATTTAATATTTTATTAGGTAAAATATTTATCTAAAATTATGACTTTGAATTTATGTTAATTAAGTATAATTTTAAGTTAATTATTATTAGCAAAACCATCTAAACTAAATAGTTGGTAAATGCTCATAAGTATCAATCTATAATAAATATCAAAATACTTATTTCTTAATATTTCTCACATAGGTTAAATTTAAAAAATCATAAAAACTAATTGAATTATGATTTTATTGTTGTTATCATTGTTTATAAAAGAAATTAATATAAAAGTTAAACCTATTATATTTATAAAAAGCATGTCTCCCTTTACCATAGATATCCTTAATTTATAAATAGGTTTTGTTTCAATATAATGGGCCAATAACATGGCTTATCAATACCATATATCTATAAAAAAACCACCATCCACCTAATACTTATTGATAATTAAATTAAAATTTATAAGCTTTATTCTAAAATAGGTAACCACCTAATAATTAGTGATAATTAAATGAAAATTCTATAAGCCCTATTCCAAAATAGACACACCTATAATTATTTGATGGATAGCACTGATTTAATCTCCACATAATATTTTAGAATATTTTCAGTAATAGACACAAAACAAAAGTTGAAATTTTATCTCCCAATTATTTACCATGTCATTTTAATTAAATTAATTAATTAAAAAAATATCATAGAAGGAATACCAGTTATACTTTATGAAGTGATATTAGTAAACTATAATATTATAAAAAAAATCTATTTTCATAATTATATATATAATTTTTATAATTAAAGATAGTAATAACTAAAACTGTTTAATTAATTTTTAATATTTTGTAATGGTAATATAAAATAAGTGTTATAACAATTATCCATGTGTATTAAAATTAAATTATGGTTAATTTTAAATTTTACGAAATTCAACAAAGGAGCAAATTTGCAACATAGACCTAATTCAAAATAGAGTCGTTAGAGGATATGCAATTGTTGGATCGAACTGCAGCCACTTTTTAGGAACCCATTATTAATGAACCATTGTAGGATCAAGACAAAACGGATTTTATCCATCAGATCCCCTCCACTTTGATTCGGTTTGTGCCCTCTTAAGCACCTTGCCCTGCAAATTAAGGAGTGGTGACTACTCCGGTGAGCCATGGGTTGGGGTGCTTCGGAGGAGGAGATGGGTAGGGTAGGGTAGGGTAGGGTAGTGGAGGTGTTAATGATGTCCAACCTGGCTTTCATGAATTGTATGTTTTTTCATTTGTTTTTTTTAAACATGTTTTAATGGTGTTTTATATATATATAAGTTTTTGTTTTCATTTATTTATTTATTATTATTTTTGTTTGTGTGTGTTTTATAATAATTTTTTTAACTACTATTTTTCAAATTCAATATTTTTTTTTTTAATGAAAAAAATTGCCTAATAATAATTTCTAATTTTTTTGTTTTCTGTAATTTGTGAAAGTGCTTGAAATCAAGGCCATAGGTTTAATTAATTAGTAATTTTAATTTTAAAAACAAAAGCAGTGGCATCATTTTTTAATTTAATGTCAATTTTGATTAATTTTCTATAATGAAATTGGTTTTCAAGGATGTCATTTTAGACAAGTTGTGATTTTAATGAGTCCAAAAAATGGTATTACTTGTAAAAATGCGGGTTGATTTTCGTATTTTTTACTAAAAAATATGGGTCTTACGTGTTCTTGTTTTGAGGTCATAGTTCTCATTAAGTTGGTAACTAGAAGTTCCCTTTTAAAAGTTGGAAGTGAATTTAGGATCCTTGTCTGAAATGGATGCTTTACGTATTCCTCATAAGTTGACAATTTCACTAATGAATATCTCTACAATGTTGGCTACATCGTGTGTTGAATTCACTTGAATAAAGTGGGTAGCCTTATTAAGTTTATCCACCACTTCCATGATGGAATCATAGTGCCTCACAATCTTAGGTAGTTTAGCAGTGAAATCAATAAAATCAACCTTCCATATCCACTTAGGAATGGGTATAGACTAGGCTAGTCCCGTCATCGCTAAATTTAGCTTTAATTTTTTAACACTCCAAACATTTGGTTATATAATGAGCCACTTCCCTTTCATACATGGCCAAAAATATTCTCACTTAATACTAGCCTTTTCAAATATTGTAAATTGGGTACATAAATTTTGCCTAGTACATGAGAACTCCATCCATACTTAACTCATAGAACTTTTACTTAGGCTGCAAATTCTGTTGCTATAGGGTCTCATTAATTTTATACATAATGTTCATGTCTATATGCAACCTCTAAAATTTTGATTTTTAGATCAAATTTACATAAATTAATAGTTGTGGCATGTACTTCATGAATCCTTCTACTAAGGGCACCTACCATCTAGTTCTCCTTCCCTTTTATGTGCTTCATTTCGAAATCATATTTAGCTAGAAACTTTAGCAATTTAATTTCACTTACATTTAAAGTTGGATATCCAAAAAAATTCCTTATACCACTATGGTATGTTCTATGTTCAAAGCTCTAGCCCATAAGGTAATGTATCCAAATCCTGGGAATGTGAGCTATCACTTCCAACTCCAAATCATAAGTATCATAATTCCTCCTATGGTATTTTATTTTTCTAGACTCAAATCATATTACATATCCATTTTGTGTGAAAAATCCACCAAGCCCTTCCTTGTATCTGATGAGCCTCATAAATAGGTAATTATATGGGCTCATTTTACCTCTTAACCTAGTCAAATCAACCATTCTCTTAGCTTATTACATGATTTTCTGATTATGTTTATGCTTATAGAGTGAGTTGAGTTAGTTGTTGTGCCATGTGGTCTAATGCGTATTTAATGCAGATTATTGATTATTTTTGAGGTCAAACTCAAGGATCCAGTGGACAAATGGCAGCAATAGCTCAAAGTGGACAAAGGAAAGGACTTATAGGAGGGAATCTCCCTCATTTATTACTCCTCACTTCGAATTCCCCTTCATTTAGCTCAGAGTACAGGCAGCCGAATCATGCACTATAAGGCAGTCGAGCAAGTGGAGGAGGACTGATGATTATCTCGAGTTTTGGGAGCCAAGCCTCCCTAATTTTAAGGTAGTTGTTGGTAGCTTCATTTGTATAAGTAGAGAGGCCTAGAGCCTCACTAGGGTCAGATTTTTGTTGCATTTTCGCTTATGTCAACTCTTCTCAACTTCGAGCTTATTATTTTGTGACAGTTTCATTTAATCTTGCTATTGTTTTGGAAATAAAGATGGAATCCTTTTTGAGTTAACACTGAGTTACCTCAGAGGGCTGAAGCTCTTGGGTTAGGGCCCAATCCAAGCATCCCAGCTCCTCTTTACTTGCATTTGTATGTTTTATTTCAGTTTGTAGATTAGGTTGTTGTTAGATGAAATTTTTTATGGTTAAGAATAGGTTGCTTTTGATGATTCAGTAGTTTTCTTCCATTTGTGCTTTCTATAACAGGTTAAGGAGTGATAAAGAGAAGATTCAAAAGGCTAGCAAGAGTGCCTTGCCCTCTCTTCCTCCCTTTGGGACCATGATTTGAGGCAAAGACCCTCTTGCTGCCCCAAAAACAAAGATTTCCCTCATTCATAGGACTTCTAGTGTTTGCAACTTTTTAGTAGGTTAATAGTCGAGTTTTGTTTTGCTTCAGATATTCTTCATCATGCTCACTTATTTATTTGTAGTATCCTTCTTTCATGCTTTCCTTTCTTACAACATTTCTCAACATTTCCTTTCATAGATCATAGTTTAGACTAGTTTGATGCAAAACTCTGTTTTTCTAGATGCATTCATTTCATTGCTTGTTTGATCTTATTGGTTGACTATCAGTTCCTTTGCAAGTAGATCTCTTCTAGCAGTAGGCCAGCCTATCAGCCATCACATCCTCCATCTGATCCATGCCCTACAAGTCGCCTAAACCTCACCTCAATTCTGCCTTAGTTTCCTACATTTTTCCTAGAACTTCTTCCTCTCTCCTTGAGCAAATCCAACCATCTTTCTCTCTCCTGGTGGTTCATGGTAGACCATAGGCACCCTAACACCTCATTCCAACCTTCATCCACCTTTTTCACCCCCTCTCACACCCTCAAAATAGTGAAAACTGCTCTCGGCCTCCTCCTGTAGGCCTCCTGTAGAACGTTGTTTTTCCTCTTGTAGATTTCCTGTGTCCTCCTGTAGATTTTCCTGTAGGCCTTCTTTTGAAGGCCGAGTGTGGGAAAAGCCTCTAGAAGGCCCCCTGAGACCTCCTAGGACCCATCCTACATCCTCTCAAGTACCAAAACCTCCCTCCAACGCCACCTATTTGCTGCCACACTCACACACAATAAATTACATGCATGTCAATTTCACATAAAAATACATAAAAATCAAAAAATATGTTTTTTGTTTATTTACTTCGAGAAATAGCATAGTTAGATATTGTTTACTTCCTTGAGTAGGTAATGGCATTCCTTTCATGGTTTTCATAGTGCTTTCCACAAAATTAGAATTAGTTGGTTAATTAGGATTTACTAGGTTTGCTTTACATTTCAGTCTTGCTCCTTTCTGCAGTTAGAGTGTCATCTGTAGAGTAATATTTCTCTCCTTTCATCAAACATAGAGCTTCTTTTAGAATCCATAGAACTTGGCTTGAGCTCCTAGTGATCTTCCGTCGACTGACCAAGTGACAACCTGTAGTAAGAACTAGTACTTGTGCATACAGCACCGATGCTTCCAAGTATGTTACAAACTACCGGGTTGATAAGAGTAAAGTAGGCAGCCTAGGAGTTACAGCATTATTGTTGCAATCCTCGTGCTCACCACTTTTTGGTGTCATTGCTGAGGAAGCGTTAGAGTATTCTGTGATTACTGCTTTCTTCTATTTCCTATTGCAACATTCTGCTAATAGTTCATTTCAGCAAAAGTAGACTAGTCATTTCTTTTCCTTTCAAGTTCTGCATTTCCTTGCTTTCCTTTTCAATTCTGCAAATTTCCATTTCAGCAAGTTCATTTCAGTTAGTTGCAATTTGTTTTGTTCAATCAATTTCAGTTTTGCAGGTACTATTAGTGTGGGGAAAAAAGAAACAAAAACCAACCAAAAAGATTTCCTTTCATGCCTCGTAGGAATAGAGATAACTTAGGAAAATTTTTGCCCAACACCCCCATTGCTTCACACAGCCATGCTTCTCTCTTCTTCGGCAGCTGCGATCAAGAAGAACCCTTAGGTGAACAGCAAGACATATTTGAAGAACCTATAGGGGAAGAAGAAGAAGAAAACATTCCTTTGGAGCCAATGGCTGAAAATAGAAATGCTAGGGGGAATGGAGAGAGAATAGAGGGTACCTTTCCCATTCGAGAGACCAATGGGGACACCAAAATGAAGAATATAAGCCCTTCCACCCTACCTCATTTCCATGGTCTGACTATAGAAGATCCTGACACCTTCTTGTTTGAGTTTCCTATCATCTGTCGAACTTATGACTATGCAAAAGATGAGCAAAAGTCGAAACTATTCTCTTCTACTCTCAAGGATGCAGCACTACGCCGGTTCATGGGACTACCTGGTAATAACATCACAACTTGGGCTCAGATGCAGCAGGCCTTTAACAAAAAGTATCGAGACTATTGTAGGTCAAAAGATACTAAAGAAGAAATCTTCTAAATGACCATAGGAAGTGATGAGTCCCTGGAAGACTATGAAGAGAGGTTCCAGCTCAGTTACAAAAGGGCCGAGTGTACACTTGACCCTAAGTCTCTGAAGTTGGTCCTGCTCAAGGGAATCTGGGAAGATCTTCTAGACACCCTCCATCTACTGGACGGGGGAAACATCTACCAACTACCCTATGAGGAAATAAGGATTGTTTTTAGAAATCATTCTAGGGCAGCCAGAAAGAAAGGTAGGGGGAGTCACCCCATAGCCAGTACCTCTTCCTCCAACTCATCCATTAAAGGAGAAATTGGAAACATGCTAGAAGACTTCAAGAGTGAAATGTTGCAGACTCTTGCCATGCAAATGGACACCTTACATATCAAAAGAAAACAAGAGGAAGCAGAGAGGGCTTTGGCCATTTTTTTCCCTAGATGCACCAGGAGGCATCCTAGGAATGAATGCCCATTGAACTCTATAAAGGTTTGTTCAGTCTGTGAAGAAAATCATTCTACAGATAAGTGTCCTTCCTTGTCCGAACTTAAAGCTGTATATCAAGGGGTTGAGGGAGTCACTGAATAGCTCTATTACATAAACCAAAGAAGGCCGCCTAGACCTAGACCATACCAGCAGGGGATGCAAGGGACATCTCAAGCATACTACAACCCCAACCAAGTGCCCTCCATACCTTCTTGGGGTCTCCCTACTCATCCTTCCTGGTCCACACCACCTCCTTAGTCCTTCAAATCTCAATATCATGCCCAACCAGCCACCCATTCATTTCAATCCTATGCTCAGCCACAACCTCAGTGGAATGCAGCTCATCAGGGGTGGAGGCCCCAATACAACTCTCTTCTTGCTCTTATGCCTCCACCACCTACCCAACCACAACCGTTACCTCCTGCTCCACCAAAGCAACCCCAAATTCCTGCCCATCCAAATCCGAACCCGAACAACAGACAGGCTCAGCAAGTGTATAGTGGGGAACCATCATGCCCAACTTATGCTATGGAGATTCAAGAAATCAACTCGCGATCTGGGAAGGTTCTCCCATATAGCCAGCCTTCACCCAGGGAGGTTGAGGAAGATAAAGAGGAAAGTGAACCTAAAGCAATTCCACCCTTTCCTGAGAGACTATTCGTAATAGTCCAGCCTACCCCAGAAGAGACTGAACTCCTAGGAGAATTGAAACATTTATGTGTGAAGATACTACTTCTCCAAGCCATAAAATATGTGCCTATCTACAATAGGTTGATCAAGGGGAAGTGCTTTAGGCATCCAGGAAGGTGCAAGAGAGATGCCCCAACCATCAATGTCATAGGGCAACTGTTTGACCTGATGTTAGGGCAAGTAATCTGTCCAAAATATCTAGACCCTAGAAGCCCAGTAGTTGATGTCCACATCAATGGCACCATGATCCCACATACCTTGATTGATCTGGGAGCTACCATTAATGTGATGACAAAGGACACAATGCTCAAACTTAACCTGTAGGGCTCCTTGAGGATGACCACAACCGTGCTACAGCTAATAGACCGCTCCACCGTGACCCCTAAGGGGATTGTGGAAGATGTGATGGACTCCACTGATTCTTGGGAGTACCCTGCTGATTTCTTAGTTCTCCAGCCAAAGGTAAAGCTCACTGGGTATCATCTCATTCTGGGAAGACCCTGGTTGGCTACCGCTGATGCCTACATTAGCTGTCAAGCTAGGAACATGACCATAAAGAATGGGCATATGTCCAAGCAGTTAATCCTATATCCTCCTGCCCAACCCTTGCTAGAACATGATCTACCTCTCTGGTTGGAGGAGGAAGATGAGGATGAAGTCTATTCTACACTGCTTTGTGCATTAGAAATCGCCATGGGGGGAAACAGCAACATGAGGATGATATGATTGAAAATCTGATTCAAAATCCACCTCCCAGTATATCACCGTTAGAAGACATGGTAAGAGAAACCCAAAACAACCCCTCAACTGATCTTTGTGTGGTCGATCCTTCTCCTCCCCATGTCAAAAATATAGAGTTCGGCCTAAAAAGAACATTGAAAATCAATCCATCTGTATCTACTTCCTAGGAGAAGGAGCTATGCAGCCTACTGATAAAACATCTAGATGCCTTCGCCTGGAGTTATAAGGAGATGAAGGGAGTGCACCCTTTAGTATGTACTCATCATATATACATCAAGGAGGATTGCAAGCGAGTCAGGTAGCCTCAAAGGAGGATGAATCCAGCACTTAAAGATATTGTTAAGGAAGAACTGCAGAAATTGCTTGATGCAGGATTCATCTAACCCATCTCTAACAGTGAATGGGTCTCTCCTTTGGTGCTAGTGCCAAAGAAAAATGGTAAGTGGAGAATCTGTGCTGACTATCAGGAATTAAACAAAGCCACTAAAAAGGACCATTTTCCTTTACCTTTCATAGATCAAGTGTTAGACGGTCTGGAAGCGAAAATTTTTTTCTCTTTCCTAGATGGGTTTAGCGGGTACAATCATATTCAAATCAACCCAAAAGACCAAGATAAGACCACTTTCACTTGTCCTCGGGGTACCTTTGCATATCGGGTCCTTCGTTTTGGTTTGTGCAATGCTCCAGCCACTTTCCAAAGAGCGGTATTGAGTATATTTTCTGAATTTGTTCATGATGAAGTAGAGATATACATGAATGACTTTACTCCTTATCGCTCTGACTTTCAGGAAGGTTTATCTAACCTAGGAAAATTTCTAGACAAGTGTATTGAGATGAACCTATCCCTCAGTCTGGAAAAATGTGAAATTTTGATGACTGAAGGGACCATGTTAGGTCATGCAATATCTCAACAAGGACTACAGGTGGACCCCAACAAAATTGCCATCATCCAAAGGGTCCCACCTCCTCAGAAGGTGAGATATGTTAGAAGTTTCCCAGGCTTAGCCGAATATTACAGAAGATTCATTAAAGATTTCAGCAAGCTAGCCTCTCCTTTGTTTGGCCTCTTAGGCAAAGATGTTGAGTTCATATGGTCGAAAAACTATTAAGAAGCCTTAGATACCTTGAAGAGAAAGCTAGTGACTGCCCCGATTCTCAGAGGCCCAAACTGGGCCCTACCTTTCCACATTAACACAGATGCCTCGAACACAGCAATAGGAGCAGCCATAGGACAAATTGATGAAAGGTTACCTTATGCCATATACTTTATAAGCAAAAACTCGTCAAAGGAAGAGTTAAACTATACAGTGACCAAGAAGGAACTCCTAGTTGTCGTGCATTCCTTAAACAAATTTCGACATTATATCACAGGCTATCAAACCTTTGTGCACACTGATCATGCCGCAATTAGATATTTAATGAACAAATCAAATGTAAATGATCGTATTATTAGATGGTTGCTTTTACTGTAGCAGTTTGAATTGACCATTATTGATAAGCCTGGTAAAGAAAATGTTGTTGCTGACTTTTTGTCTAGAGTAAATTTTCCTGCAGGTGAAGAAGGAATGGTGGATGACCAAGTGCCAGATGAACACATGTTTGCTATATCAATCCTCTCTCCATGGTTTTCTGATATAGCAAACTACTTGGTTTCAACACAGCTCCCACCACACCTGTCCTCAAAAGAGAAGAGCAAGATAGTAAGGAAAAACGCCCCTTTCACTTGGATTGGGGGAAATCTCTTCAAACTTGGCCCCGATCAGATATTGAGAAGATGTGTCAGGGAGGAGGAAGTATTTGACATCCTCCTGACTTGTCATGATGGGCCTTGTGGAGGTTGATTTGCAGCAAAAAGAACTGCCTTCAAGATATTGCAAGCAGGCTACTATTGGCCCACTCTTCATCAGGATCTGAGGAGATATACCAACTAGTGTGATTGGTGTTATAGGATGGGGAAACCTACTCCAAAGGATGAGATTTCCATGCAACCGCAAGTGACTTTGAGCCATCTGAGAAGTGGGGCATGGACTTTGTGGGGCCTATCAACCCTCCTTCAAAGCAGAAACAATACATCATTGTGTGCACTGATTACCTGACAAAGTGGGAAGAGACAAAAGAAATCAAAGCAGCGACAGAGGAAAAAATAGCTGAGTTTTTGGGAGAAAACATATTCTACAAGTTCGGGTATCCAAGAGAGTTGGTCATAGATCAAGGTAGTCAGTTCACTTTCGATTTGATTGAAGACCCGCTCACACATCATAGAATCAAGCACAGAACTTCCACCCTTTACCATCCAAAATCCAATGGGCAGGTGGAGTTCACTAACAGAGCATTGCAAGGGATCCCGACCAAGGTAGAGAGCAGCAGCATAAAAGACTAGGCGGATAGATTAGTTGAGGCCACTTGGGCCTACAACACAACATGGAAGACCACCACAGGGTTCACACCCTATGAACTAGTCTATGGGAAGAAGTCTTTGCTGTCAATAGAGTTTGAATTCAATACCCTAATGATTGCAGCTCAGCTGGACCTAGACCTCAGCCATGCACAGAAAGAAAGATTACTTCAGCTCAATGGATTGGATGAACACAGATTGTAGGCCCTTTTCCATATAGAGGTAGTTCAGCTTCAGAGAAAGATATGGCATGACAAAAATATCAAGGAGAAGAAATTCCAAGAGGGCGATTGGGCACTACGCTATGATTCAAGATACAAAGATTTCAAAGGGAAGCTGAGGACAAGATGGCTAGGACCCTACACTGTGGAGAAATGCAATGACAATGGTTCAGTTTTGATCAGAATCATTGATGATGAAGCCATCCCCATGCTTGTCAATGGACATCGGTTGAAAATCTAAAAGAAACCCCTCTCCAAGTGAGGATTCAATGAAGATTTGAATAATACAGTGATGGTAATGGAGCATGTCTTAGCCTCCACTTCATCCACTCACTGAAGAAAAATAAAAAGAGAAATAAAAAAAATTAAGGACTCAAGTGAAAACCTCCATGAGGCGCTTAAGTCCCATCATTGGGTTGAAAACCTCTTCTGACGTGACCCAGTGATGTCAAAAAAAAGAGAAAAAAGAATAAGATCCATGGGTGAAAACCTCCCTTGGAGGCATCCAGGGTAGGTAATTAGGGTGAAAACCTCCCTGAGGCACCCTAGTTGTTTTCAAAGAAAAAAAAGAGAGAAAAAAGGGAACAAGAAAAAGGAATTGTCATTTGCATTGCAGGTTTGTAGGAGGAATACAGGAAGTAGAAGAAGGTGCCAAGGGAACCCTGACATCCACACCAACACCTATCCTATCTTCTCCACACTTTTCTCCATCGTTTCTGAAATTTCTTTCACCTCACTGTGCTTCTTTTCCAAAAATTGTGTTTTCCACAAGAGGCTCCTGTAGGAATTACAGAGAGACAGAAATGGATATAAAAGGTAGTTTGAGGGGTAGGGAAGCTTCATGAAGAACCTATAAACCCTCCTACAATCTTCAAACCTCCTTGCCATCATTTCCAAGCCTGCATCACACCCCAAGCATCATTCTTCTTCTTGTCCAAGAAAAACACAGGAAAAAACAGTTTTTCAGGAAAGGAAAAAAAACAAAAATAAGAGAGGAAGCAGCACCATCCACCTCACCTAAAGCCTACCTACTACCTCTCCATCTCTATCTACACTTCTGGCATCATCCTCAAAGCTCCAAGCGTAGAAAGAAGCTGAAGTTTCAAGGCGAGAAACAACTATAGGAGCTCCTGTAGGAATTTTTGTAACTGTTGATCCCATCAAAACCCAGCACTAGCAACAAAAGAATGCACACGTGAAGGTTGAAGAAGGCACCTGAAGCTCAGACCCACCCAGAGGAGAACTTGCACAAGACACAGCCACACATCAGCAAGCAGACAACATGCATCAAAAGAAATAAAGGCATGCAGAGAAGGAGCCACAAAACCTTACAACAAATACATTCAGATCACGGGTAAGTAACTAATTCGCTCCTCTATTTGCATTTGTGTAATTAGAAGATATGTAAAAGCAATGAGATGGTTGAGGTTGAACGAGGGGAAGGTGGCTAGTTAACTTGGCCACCTTCATCTAGTTGAATCCACTCATCCGAGATGTCACCCACACATGCACATAGTCAACTCAAGAAAGATGTCAAGGACAGGTAGTGGAGGAAGTGTGAACTCCGATGCAATCATGGGGGATGATTACAAGGAGGGGCCATGATGACAAGGCAGGTGGGGACCAATGGTCCAAATATGGCCAACAAATACTTTGCTAGCTCACCCCCCATCACCGGAAATATCCATAAAGGGTAATAAGTACTCCTCCCCGAGCACTCTCACCACCTTTTCCTTTATTCTCTCCTCGTAACTTAGCTACAACAATCTCTTTGTGCCCCCACAACCCCGTAACCATCAACCTCCATCGATCTCTCCCATATTCCTACTTTTGGCATTTTCTATAGGAGCACCCACAGGAATTCTACAGGAGGGACAACAGGCTTCTACAGGAGGGGCAGTGAGTTGTTTTGAAGGGAGAAAACACGGGTTTTAGCATGATTTTCAGTCTGAGGAGGTAGGTTCCATGCATGCTCCCATTGAATATCAATATAGGCAAAAAGTGGTTTAAATTTGAGGAGGAAATAGGCCTTTAGGAGGAGGAAAAAAAAAAAGACACAGTCTCCTATGTTTCTCTGTTTTTCTCAAAAATTGTTGTCTCCATCTCCACATTTGGTTTCCAGAAAGAGTATAAACAAAATGATAGGAGAGTTTATGAGAATGAAGCCCACCAACTCCACTAGGCTCCATGCACATCCACAAGTGGTGGACATCTTCACACGGGCAAATTGGATGAATTTCTTTGAGAAATTTCGAGAGTTTGATGAGGAGATTGCCTAAGAGTTTGCTCTCTCTCTGGTACCCCACACAAGAACTCATGCCACTGTCACCTTTAGAGGTCTTTCCATGGAGATAACCCCTGAATTTATCAATAGGGTCACTACCCTTCCTCTTGGGTTGCCTTGGAGTAAGGATGAGAAACCAATTGGCCATGCTACCAAGAAAAGCTTTCTCCAAAACAATGAAACCCCTGTAGAGGATAAAAATGGCATTAGAAGGGCTAGCATACCATACCCTTGGGATGAGGTTAGCTATCAAATAATCAAATACATTTCCTATGAAGGGAGGTAAAGCATTGTCTATGGTTATCACTTTATAATTCTCCATGAATTAAGTTATGGCATCGACACTCCAGCACCTCAGAAGCTCAACATCCCCTACTTCCTCCTATAGTCCCTCATTGACTCCAGCACTAAGGTTCAAGCAGGGAATTCAGAGTAGTTAGCTCACCATGGGTTAATAAAAATCTTAGTGGAAGAAGCCTTCCATACATTTACACTCCCTATAGCATGGGAAGTCTTCCGAAACATGACAGCTGAGGATGACATAAAGGCCCTAACCTATGATATCAGTCCTACTAGCAGTGAGGAGGAAGAGCAACAAGGGGGAGAAGGTGAAGCCACTGATGACTTAGCAAAACAAGGAAGGAAGGAGGAAGAAACTAATATAGAGGAGGAGAAAGCTTAAGAAACAAAGCAGGAAGAAACAGAACAAACAGAGACAGAAAAAGAGATAGAAGGAGGAGAAAAAGAGGCAGAAAAGGAAGAATAAGGAGAAGGGTCCCCTGAGACTTTGGAAAGGGAGGCAGCAGCTGCCCTCGCTACTGTCAGTACACCAATCAAGCCAAAGCAAAAGAGGAAAAGGCAGACCTCCATGTATTTCAGGGCTAGGAAGAGCACAAGAATCAAAATAGGAAAACCTCAGCCCTCTTCAAAAGTGCCAATTACAATTGAAGATTCACCCTCTGCCAAAGGGAAAGAATCCCCTTCCAAGGCACCTATCACATATGAAAGGGGGACTCCTAGATCTCCCACATGGAAAGAAAAGGTAGAACTACAGGACCCAAAAACAGTCCTACAGGAGGCTCAGATAGTTCTACAGGAGACACTATCAAAACTACAAGAGACCCAAA
Organism: Pinus tabuliformis; assembly: GCA_031772625.1. Lineage (NCBI taxonomy): Eukaryota > Viridiplantae > Streptophyta > Pinopsida > Pinales > Pinaceae > Pinus > Pinus tabuliformis. Next base: position 738,491,705 of record CM062807.1, read on the forward strand.
AGCTTGAGGAAAGGATGGAAGGATAGCCATAGGTAAAGGAGGAAGAAATAGAGCTACAAGAACCTGATCCCTAGCCTAGTCTTGCCTCCTACTATAATCTACTTGAGGGAGGAAGGATAATTCCACAAAAAATTGCAATTCCACTATTCTTTGAATTAGAGAAAGAGAGAATAAGAACACATAGGTGGATGCAAATAGCCAAATCCAAAGGAGTTGAGGATATTGGCCATATGGAAAACAAACTCAGAGAAATGGGCAAAGAGTTGAGTGCTATCAGACACAAGGAAGCAATTACAAGAAGCCACCTTGAAACTGAAAATGAATTGCTAAGGAGGCAGCTGCAAGAGAAAGAGACCCAGCTGGCATGCATGGCCAGCTTATCCATGGAGGCATTGCAATGTAGAACACCAGCAAAATCCTATGGCCTCTATCTCAAGGACCAATGGTTACAATTCCAGATAAAGACTTTGGCACAAAGAGGTACAATGCCTTTCCAAGATTACAGGTAGTTTATGGATCTGTGTGACCGAAACACGTCGAAGGATAAGGGAAAGATGGCAGAAATCTACCTACATAACATGGCGCTCACAAACATGAATGTGTGGGACCCCAATGCCAGGCTAGGGGACATGCAACTAATGGCCATGGCCTCATGGATGAACCATGAAGAGTTGAGGGCAACAAAAATAAGAAGATTGATGATAAAAGACAGAATGAGCCATTAATGATAAGAGTTGAACCATCAGATCCCATGGCACTCATTAGCACACACAACCTGCTTTCCAATAATCCTCAGATTGCCCCTAGATATATAAGTGATCAGGCACACACTTTGAGGATATGCAAAGGTTACATGGGGATGATTGTGTGCATGCATGCATGAGGAGATGGAACACCTTACCACACAGTCTACAGATCAGGGAATATCATTCCCCCACGAGGATGAAGGAGGCATTAAGAAGAGTGCCAATGTACAAGCGCTCCATGCAGAGGCTGAAAGTCAACTGGATTGGCCTCAAACTAAGTCCCCCACTACTGTTAGGCATGCTGGAAGGCAGGAGAGAAGAAGAACAGGAGGAGTAGTGGGAAGAGATGGACAGGAAGGCAGGATTCCATGACAAGGAAGAGTAGACCACATCAAAGGCTTGGGATGCTAGGGAGACCACCAGGGCCATAAAATATGAGGAGATGGACTAAGTTAATCAGAGGATGAGCAACACCTTCAGTAGGGGGTGATGATGAGCCTCATAAATGGGTAATTATATGGGCTCATTTTACCTCCTAACCTAGTCAAATCAACCATTCTCTTAACTTAGTACATGATTTTCTAATTATATTTATGCTTATAGAGTGAGTTGAGTTAGTTATTGTGCCATGTGGTCTAATGTGTATTTAATTCAGATTATTAATGATTTTTGAGGTCAAAGTCAAGGATCCAGTGGACAAATGGCAGCAATAGCTTGAAGTTGACAAAGGAGAGGACTTATAGGAGGGAATCCCCCTAATTTATTACTCCTCACTTCGAATTCCCCTTCATTCAGCTTGGAGTACAGGCAGCCGAATCATGCACTAGAAGGCAGTTGAGCAAGTGGAGGAGGACTGATGATTATCTCGAATTTTGGGAGCCAAGCCTCCCTGATTTTAAGGAAGCTATTGGTAGCTTCATTTGCATAAGTAGAGTGGCCTAGGGCCTCACTAGGGTCAGATTTTTGTTAGATTTTCGCTTATGTAAACTCTGCTCAACTTCGAGCTTATTATTTTGTGACAGTTTCATGTAATCTTGATATTATTTTGGAAATAAAGATGGAATCCTTTTTGAGTTAGCACTGAGTTACCTCAGAGGGATAAAAATATTGGGTTAGGGCCAAATCAAAGCAGCCAAGCTCCTCTTTACTTGTATTTGTATGTTTTATTTCAGTTTGTAGATTAGGTTGTTGTTAGATGTATTTCCTTTATGGTTAAGAATAGGTTGCTTTTGATGATTCAGTAGTTTGCTTCCATTTGTGCTTGCTATAGCAGGTTAAGCAGTTATAAAGAGAAGATTCAAAAGGCTAGCAAGAGTGTCTTACCCTCTCTTCCTCCCTTTGGGACCATGATTTGAGGCAAAGACCCTCTTTCTACCACAAAAACACAAATTTTCCTCATTCATAGGACTTCTAGTGTTTGAAGCTTTTTAGTAGGTTAATAGTCCAGTTTTGTTTTGCTTCATATTTTCTTCATCATGATTACTTCTTTATTCGCAGTAGATTTCTTTCATGCTTTCCTTTCTTGCAGCATTTCTCAGCATTTCCTTTCATAAATCATAGTTTAGACAAGTTTGATGCAAAACTCTGTTTTTCTAGATGCACTCATTTCATTGCTTGTTTGATATTATTGGTTGACTATCAGTTACTTTGCAAGTAGATATCTTCTAGCAGTAGGCCAGCCTATTATCCATCACACCCTCCATCTGATCCATGCCCTATAGGTCACCTAAGCCTCACCTCAATTCTGCCTTAGTTTCCTACATTTTTCCTAGAACTTCTTCCTCTCTACTTGAGCAAATCCAACCTTCTTTCTCTATCCTAGTGGTTCATGGTAGACCATAGGCACCCTAAAACCTCATTCCAATCTTCATCCACCTTTTCCACCCCCTCTCACACCCTCAAAACAATGAAAACTGCTCTTGGCTTCCTCCTATAGGACTTTTGTAGAACGTTGTTTTTCCTCCTGTAGATTTTACTGTACGCCTTCTTTTGAAGGCCAAGTGTGGGAAAAGCCTCCAGAATGCCACCTGAGACCTCCTAGGACCCATCCACACCATCCTACATCCTCTCAAGTACAAAAACTGCCCTCCAACGCCACCTATTCGCTGCCACACTCACACACAATAAATCACATTCATGTCAATTTCACATAAAAATACATAAAAATCCAAAAATATGTTATTTGCTTATTTACTTCTAGAAATAGCATAGTTAGATATTGTTTACTTCCTTGAGTAGGTAATGGCATTCCTTTCATGATTTTCATAGTGCTTTCTACAAAAGTAGAATTAGTTGGTTAATTAGGATTTACTAGTTTTGCTTTACATTTCAGTCTTGCTCCTTTCTGCAGTTAGAGTGTCATCTGTAAAGTAATCTTTCTCTCTTTTCATCACATATAGAGCCTCTTCTGGAATCCATAGAATTTGTCTTGAGCTCCTAGTGATCTAGTGCTAGCTGACGAAGTGATAACCTGCAGTAAGAACTAGTACTTGTGCATACAACACCGATGCTTCCAAGTTTGTTACAAACTACCGGGTTGATAAGAGTAAAGTAGGCAGCCCAGGAGTTGCAGCATTATTGTTGCAATACTGGTGCTCACCAGTATGCATAAGTGCACATATTTAATTTCTAATTGGATCAACAATTTGTAGAATTAGTGCAATTATCAAAAGTAGTTTCAAATGCTGAAAGTCCCTTTCACAATGTTGATTCCATTCAAATTGTACACCATTTTTCGCAAAGAGGTGATGAGGTGTGCTATCATTGAGAACCCTTCAATGAACCTTTTATAGAAGCTTTATAATCCCATAAAACATGGAACCTATATCACATTTCTAAGTACTATCCACTCGTGGATATCTTTAACCTTCTCTAGGTCTATAACAATCCCCTTCTCTGAGATGATGTCACCCAAATAATCAATCTTCTTTTGATAGAAGAAATTCTTACTCATTTTTGCATAAAATTGATTCTCTCTAAGTACCTACAATACCATCCACAAATGTTGTTCATGTTCCTCCTATGATTTTGAATATACAAGGAAGCCATCAAGAAATACTATAACAAACGTGTTTAGAAGTGTTTTCACAAAAAAAATGATCACCTATCTATTTCTAACTAGGTGGATCGAAATACACCATGTATGATTAATTTTACCATATTAAAATCACTTTGGCAAAGGGAAATGATTTAGTAAACCATTTTTATTAAATTATTTTCTGATTAAAATAAAAAAAAACCCCATGAGAATAATTGAATAAATCACTATTTATTTAATTTTCTCTAAGAATAATTATTAAATCATTGTTTGATAATTATTCCTTGTCACTTTTGATTAAATCCCCTAGGATAATTAAATAAATCACTATTTATTTATTATTCCTTATTCTGTTATTGGAATAATTGTTAAATCACTATTTAATAATTATTTCAATTTCACACCATTCTTAATCCTCACGAAATAATTAATAAATCAATTTATTTGTTAATTATTTCTAAATAAAGATATTTGACTATTTTGAATAGTTTTCCCTCTCCAAATAATATAATAAAGTATTCCTAATGGTTAGATCTTGATTTGGTCAATATTATTTTATTATTCTCCATTTTCGAGATTGAATCAATACTTTGTTATAAATAGGAGGGTTTTCCATTCATTATTCACGATGATCATTATCGTCATCACCATTATCGTCTCTTTTCACTTGAGCTCACATTTGATTTCTCTACATTGTTTTTTGTTTTTCACACATTGAGAGAGAGAATTGAATACTGAAGCATCAAAGGACCCATCCCACGGAGGGGGGTTTGCATACCCTTTTTATAGATCTCCTTCACCAGGTGTTATCAATAAGAGATTTATTCATCTTAATTCTTTCCATTTGGGTTATTACATTGGATATATATATATATATATATATATATATATATATATATATATATATATATATATATATATATATATATATATATATATATATATATATATATATATATATATATATACATATCTATTGATGTTTGTCATTTTGGATTGTATATATTGTTTTGTTGTAGGCTTTCCAAGTTTTATTACAAATCTGAAGCGTAAGCAACCACAATTTGTTGTTAGGGTCATGTGTCACCTACTGACTTAAGTGAAGTGTTTCTAGTACATCTTACAAGAAATTTCACACTAACAATAATCTCTTTAAATGTTCCATTAATCAAACACATGAAGATAATTGGTACATTGGATGATTAAAAGAGTACCACAACAAACTCTCAATGACCATATCTAGTTCTAAAGTTCATCTTGCCTATGTCATCCTCTTTAATTATAACTTGATGTTATCTAGAGCTCATATCAATCTTAGAGAGTACCTTAACTCCTCTGAGTTGATCAAATAAGTCATCGATCCTTGGTAAAGAAAAATTACTTTTTATTTTCATCTTGTTCAACCATCTGAAGTCTATGCACAACCTAAGTGTACCAAATTTATTTTTAACATGTAGCACTGGGGCACCATAAGGTGACACACTTGGTTGTACGTACCCCTTCTTTAGATTCTATTCAACCTGCGTTTGTGACTCCTTAAGATTTGATTTTTTTTATTCGATATGTTGTTTTAGAAACTTGACGACATTAGGAATCAAATCAATTGAAAATTGAATATCGCTTTTAGGTGGAAACCCTAAAATATCACAAAAACATCCTCATATTCCTTTAGCAAGAGATAATCATGAATTTTTGATACCTTATCCTTATCTTCCTCCTCCATGTGGGATGCGTAAATTTGACCTCCCTTTCTAAAACTTTTCTTCATTTTCATTTTAAATATTTCCCTTATAGAAATAGTTCTTGGAAATATGTGTACCTTCCTCTACTACTAATCTTCAACAAGACAAATAAATTCCTTTCTATAGTAGTCTAGGACAAAAGGATGATTGTCCAACCAATCCATTCCTATGAGGCAGTGATCGACCCCAAAGGGATGGTAACTAATTATGCTTTGGTCCTTACAATATTCATGTCTATTGGACACTTTCCCAACTCATTAATCCTTTGTTTTTTCCCTATAGCTAGCTAAACTAAAAAAGTCCTGTCGTGCTTAGACATTTTCAAAATTAATCATTCCATAAGATTTGGGTTAATATAATTATGGCTAGCTCCAAATAAATCAAAATTGTTGTGGTTTAATTATTAATCTTACCTCTAAATTCTACCATGTGTTCTTGATGATGAACTTGCTAACTGTCTAAGGCTTCACATGTTATGTGCATTATCTTACCCATGTCTTCCATTATATCATCTCCTTGAATGTTGTGAATATTTCTACTTTTGGCATCCTTATGAGCGTAATCTTGAAATTGGTGGTCTCCCTCATAGCCCCAATATTTAGTGGTGGATATATTTTCCTCTTTCCCAATGACTCTAATTTATTTGGCTTGATAAGTGTGACTTTTCCTTCCTAACCTTCCTAAGAGTCAATCTTTATAGGTATTATATGCTTTGCTCCCCTTTTCCACCTCGTCCTTCTTAGTTTCATCCTAATCCTTTTAAAATGTTGGCTTACTCTTGCTTTATTTATAGAGATATTTATATTTCCTTATTACTTCCTCTAGAGTCTTGGGTTCACCAAACTCGATCTTGTCCGTGTAGTGTAACAACCCTAGTGAAATTATCCCCCAGCTCTAAATAATTGTAATCATACAAGATCTGATAGATGGGACACGAATTCTAGTTTGCTTGAGGTGGAGATCACACGAGGAAATGAGAAAAATTAAATACATCAACCATGGTTGGTTGAGACAATTAAATAAGTTGACTGAGCATGAGAGCTAATTGTAGAGACAAGGACTGACCCAAATTTCCTTAACCTCTAACATCACAAAAATAGGACAAAATTTAATGGAGTTGGCATGGTTGGGTTGTCCAAGAGGAGTGGGTTGCGTGGAGCTTGGGAAAAGGAGGAATAGTTTTTTCAGTTAGGGGACATAGATGAAGGAGTTTTGAAGACTCCTGAAGAGGAAAATGGGGATATTTCTAATTCACCTATGGACTGAGAGAGGAGAAGGGGGAAAAAATGCAAGAGGAAGAGCGCTAGGTAAACAAATAAATAAAAGAACAAAAAAATGACTTGATGAAGAACCCTCGTGAAAAGGATTGCTAGGAGGTATTGAAGACTCAAAAATATCGGCCTCAACATCAGGGAAAACCACCCCGTCAGAAACTTAGAGCAGCTCCTTTTTCGTTTGAGATGGTGGCTCTGACTGGGTTGACGAGACCAGTTTCCCTTAAAAATATATATGAAAGAGGATAAAAGATATATAGGTGTGAAGGTTGATGGATGTAGATAAAACATAAATGAATATAATTAAAGGGTTTACAATATCGATCCCGGGACAATATATCTTATATATATGTGACATGAAGATTTTACTCATAATATGACAATGTAGATCATCAAACTATTCATGAATATAAAATGAATAATGATAACTAAAATAGTTAATTAAATTAGTTGATATAATTCACTGCACATATAAGATATAGCTTTTTGTCTATATACTAAAAATTTCTCAATTAAAACATATCAATAAACACATATTTCATTAAATTTGGAAGATTTCCATTACAAGGCCTTCAAAAACATTCCTTCTTTTGTAAATCTCCATATTAACTTGATTCAACATAAAAATAATTTTAGTAATTTCAAACCAATTAGAGATCATGAATAGGTCAAACATGGGGTTGTTATGTACAATAATATCAATACACAATAGGAGTGTGAAATCAAACTCTTAGAATAAATTGATTTAAGCTAAATCATATTAGTATGTCTAACATCCAATAAAGATATTATAGTTGTCAATAACGGACTAGATCCCTCGATGTTTAAATTTTGTGCCAGATGACTTTAACCCCCTTTCTCCCCACGTATGGGGGATTTTTTGATTGAATTATGATGATGTGAGGATCTTAGTGTAAAAGACAAGGATAGGTGTCCCTTGTGTTGCATTGAAACTAGTCTACTAAAAACTTAGTAAAATGTTCTTGTGCTCAATTTCCTATGGTCCCTTTGTGCCTTTATGAAGCACTAATGAAGGGGTCATCATTCATCTTCATATCATCCATGCATCCACTATAAAAGTTAGACATTGTTGATCTAGGTATTTCAAGAAGGTTAGGCACCATTGATCTATCTCCACTCAAATCCAAGTACATAAAATGAGAGTTCTTAAATGGGTATTCAAGTCATTCCATTGTGATGGACAGTGTCACAAATTGAAGTAAACAAGAAATTTTAGTGGTGACTTCTGGTAAGTAGTGGAGGCAAGGTTTTTCAAATATTAGTACAATTGATGTTAGTGTAGATATTGATCTCTCCTCGTCAAAATTGTCAAAACCAATAATAGTCTCGATGTAATAACATCAACCATTTGTATGGAAAACCATGATTGACCATTAGTTTCACTAAGAAGAGAAATGATAAGCATTTTTAATGGGGAAGAAATAATTGTGGAGCATAACTCATGTATTTTAGTTGAAATTTATATAAGTCCATGTGTTCTTTAATTATTAAATACTTAATGTAAATACAAATAAATTATCGTTGAGATATTTATTTTGAAGATTAAATATGTATTAAAAGGAATTCATCTATGACACTTTATTTTTCATGTAGTCTGAATAAAGCACTTAAAGCTCATTATCAATTAATTCTAATTAGTTTTATAAAAGATATATATTTACTTACGTTAAGAGCTTTATTTCGAAAGTAAATTACATTTATAAACTTATATGAATACATAGAACTAAATGGAATTCAATAAATAATTTCTAAGCCTTGTTGGATTCTATGAGATTATTTTAAGTACAAATAGTTTATCTAAGAATTGAAAATTAAAAAATGTTAATATTGATGGGAAAAGCATGTCATATGGTGGAAAAAGTTTAAAGACATCCATTTATGGCCCATCTCTTTAATGGGCTTAAATAGTCTACTTAATGCTCATTATGAATTCATTAATCCATGTTTTATTAGAAAAAACATTTTCTTTACATGGTTTTTTATTCTAGAAATAACAATGTCACATTTATACATTAATATTAAACCACATGACAATTAAATAAAAATCAATTAATGGTTTCTTGACTTATTGACTTATATGACATGATTGCATATAGAAATAATTGATTTAATAATGCATAGTTAGAAAAAGGTGTCAATTCAAAATAGAATAAACCTCTTAGAACTCATCCACAATTGATTTTAAATTATTAATTTTCTAAAAAATATATTTTTACTTACATTGAGATATTTATTTCAACAATAAATTTCATTTATACATACATACATTCTAAATAGAATTTAATACATACTTGTCTCGTTGGTTTCTATGAGATTATTTCAATTACAAATAATTTATTTAAGAATTGAAATGTACCAAATGTTAATAGAGGTGGGAAAATCAAATGTCGTATGTTGCAGAATGTTTAAATACATTTATTTATGACCCGTATCTTGAAATAAATTTAAAATTCTACTTAATATTAATTACCAATTAATTATTCCATGTGTTATTAGGAAAAACATTTCATATTGCATGGTGTTTTATTTTTAAAAAAATGCAACATTTACACACTTATATATTCAAAAGTCATTCTATAAACCTTCTAAAGTACCCCATAATTCTAATGAATAGTCTTATGTTTGTCACATCTTTCAGGACTAGCCAATCAAGTATAGCACTTACCTTCCGAGGGTCCATAGCTATGATGTCCTTGGATATCACATTACAAAGATATCATATATTATCCTCCTAAGATTTGCACTTTTTCTCATAGTTGGTGGTCATGTAGGGTCTGTAGCATGATTTCTAAGTGTTTCTTACACTCTTCCAACATTTTGGAGCATATTAATATGTCATCTATAATGATTATTACAAAATTGTCTAAAAACTTACTAAATATGATGTTCATCAAACCCATGAATGTAGCAGGTGCATTTTTAAGTCCAAAGGGTAATATTGTAAATTCATAATGCTTATATCTTGTCTAGAAAGTTGTCTTTTGTATATCTTCATCTTTAATCCTCAACTGGTGATAACCAAACTTGAGGTCTATTTTTGAAAATATCGATGCCCCTTTGACTTGATCAAACAAGTCATCAATCCTCATAAGGGGATACTTATTCTTAATTGTTAGATTGTTTAATTCGTCGTAATCAATGCATAATCTAAACGTCATGTCCTTGTTTTTTAAAAATAGGACTGGTGCACCCCATAGTGACACACTAGGCCAGATATATCATTTAGTAAAGAGCTCCTATGGCCACATTTTTAATTCCATCAATTCCAACACACTCATTCGATAGGGAGCCTTTGATATTAAAATTGCTCCTATTACTAATTCTATTGAGAAATGTATCTCTCTTTTAGGGCACAAAACCTGATGTCATCAAGAAACACATTTGGGTAATCCTTAATAATTTCTAACTTTCCAACAGATTGTTCTACCTTATTTATTGTATGATATTCAACTTCGACGGTGAAATGTTGACACACTTTTCTTGCAACTCTTTTTAGATGTAAAGTTGATATGTGATATACAGATATGGGCCTAGGTATGCCTTTGATAACCTACACTTCTTTGTTTTCTATTGTACATGTAACAATTTTATGTAAACAATCGAGAACTGCTCATTGTTCTTCTAACCCATCCATCCCAATCAACATATCATAAGATACCAATGGAAATATATTTAAATTTAAAGTAGTTTGAATTCCATCTAAAGACAACATGAAATTATGTACCTAGTTTGTCACCTTTGTTTTCATTCATGTGTCCAGCTAAACAAAACTTGAAATTTTAGACTAATCCATATTTAACTTGCAATTTCCTACTGCTTCAAGACTAACATAGTTGAGATTGGCATTGGGATCTATTAATACATAAATAGATTGGTTAAAAATGGTACCTTCAATTTCCACCATCGTAGACTGATGTTCTTCTTGGTGCCCTTCCAATGTTGCATTGATATGAGGTATACTCATAGCTACACCGTTTACAGTAGAAGACTCTTGCATATACTGTAACTTTTGTGTAAGTCAACTATTGTAAGGGAAATTTCTCAAAAAATGAGGCTCTTTGTAGCCCCAACACCTTAGGGGTTCTCTATCCTTACCATTACCCCGGTTTTAATTTTTTTCTCTTTAAATCTAGCTTGAGGTTGATTCTAAGCTTTATATTCTTGATTATTGTTTCTACTCTAGGTCTTAATCAAGTTATGTTTTTCATAATGTTTAAATAATCCCTTTTTCCCATTTTTTATTTGCTAAAATATTATGTATTCTTTCTTACTAGACCACGATTTTTGGCTTTTGTTTCTCTACTTGTTTTGTTGATAACAATTTCAGTATTTTTTTACCTCATCCATATTCTTTGGAATATTTTTGTATTCAATTCCCTCCTTAAATGAATGTGGAAGACAATTTAGGAAATGTTGTACTTTTGTTTTGTTGTCTTTAAGGTAAGGTATGTAACACAATAAATGAGTAAACTTGGTTACTAATTCATCCATGTACATTTGCCCCAATTTTAAATCATGTAATTATTTCACTCTGTCATCAAAGTAGCATTTAGTTAAATACTTCCCATTAAACAATCTTTGAAACTCCTCCAAATCAACCTCCCTATTTTCTAGTTTAAGAATAGTCCTCTTTTCCTCCCACCTTAAGGAGGATATCCTTTGTAATTGATACGTGGCCAACTTGGCCTTTAACTTTATTGAGTAATTGTATACTTGAAAATAGTTGTTAATGTTAAGCAACCAAGCTTCAATTGCTTCCTTCATTTCCCCATCAAAAGTTGGGGGGCTGATTTTTTTAAATTTGCCACGAAGTTCCACCTTAGGATTTTTCCCTACTTTAGCATGCATCTTGGAGGAACTACACTCCTTCACCTCACTAGAAATTTCCCCTTCACTTCTTGTGATTTCTTATAAATATTTACATTTATACATTTCTCCCTTATTTTCCTCATCTCTTACTGTTTCAACTGTCTTGGGGTTTGATTTATCAATTAAATTTTAAATTAGTTGCTCTTGTTTTGCACTCGATTTCAACACTTGTTCGTGTCCTGCACATAAACTTATCAATCTTTTTTGCAGATTACTTATAATTTCCATCAATTCTCTGGTAGATATTTTCTCTTTCTATCCCAAATGGACACAAAGTTCTTCTTCTCCAATATGTGTATTTTGAGGATTTGTCATCCTTCTTGTCATGTATAATTATGCTACAATGCTCTCTCTGTGTAACACGACATTAATAATCAACAATAAATATAGTCATCTCAAAGGACATAGTATTGCAACTTTAGCTCTAATACCACCTGTAATATCTCTCTCTAAGCGACAAAGGACTTACTTTGTAAATCTTGAATTTGTATAGTAATTATTTTTTTACTAATAAATAAACATTTTATTTAATACGATTATCTTCATCTAAACTTAATTCATAATGTTTCAGAGTTTATTTACATAGCTATGAAAATTCTAATGGGAAACTGTGATAACAACCACATCAGGTTTTATTTTTACCCTAATGACTTGTGGTATATATATGTCTGTGTATGTGTGTGTGTGAGTGAGTGTGTGTGTATGAACTGCTTGAAAAAGACTTGATGATTTTATAATTTTAAATGTTGACCTATGATAATCCTTGGTTCTTGATTTTTTTTCCAACATCTTATCAACTAAATTGGCCTCATTCCATTATCAAAAAGTTAGGGTCAAGCCCAAGGAGTGGTAACGAATGTTGCTACCAAAGGATTGGCCAACTGCTGACTTGGAGTCACATTGAATCATGTCTGCCATAAAATTATATGTGGTGTAGTTGTGTACATATATTTCTATGTATAAACTATATAACAAACATCAATCGATATGTAACATGGCCATGTACATGGAGGGGTATGTTAACGTATATATTTTTAATATATATATATATATATAGATATATATATATATATATATATATATATATATATATATATATCTGCTAAATACTATGTTTTGTAGTTTTTCGGTGCTACGTGTTTTTGGATATGTAGTTTCATGCCTCACATACACAAATAATATTGACATCTGTTACATTTGGAGATGAGTTAGCATATATATCAATACGAAACTCATGAAAATGGTAAATGTGTAATTGGGTTATTCTATATTTCAATGGTACTTATAATGATTGGCATTATGAATGATTAGGATTCAATAAAGTTTTTGGATATCGGGGATTAGGTATGTGGGGGTTAGGGTAACGACCCTACCCCAACCCTGCCAACCCACTTTCATTTTGCATGAAGCTTCTAGAGAAATAACATCATAATTTTCTCAACTATCCGGCAAACGTTAATGTTCTTCCACCTACAAATATTGAACAAGTTTTAACTTGTGACCATGGCATAATAGTCTTAGGACTCAATGGTGTGTCCTATTGCATCTTTGAAACCATTGAAGGTATCAAATTTTTGAACACATATAGTTAAATTTCTCTATTTTTTTGTTCCACACAATCTACATTTCTCTTAAAGTTTTCCTATGTTAGTGTTTTCATTTTACTAGGATATTTCCCCTCTATTGTTTATGCCAATTGTTTAATTGGCAGGTGATTCAAGGACTATTTTGGTAAGCTTTTCTCAGAATGTCATAGCTTGATACTTGGCTTGAGGTTACTCAAACTAGTTATCTTCTAGGGTTTTTATATCTTGTTCTTTTCCCATGTACTTCCTCTTTACTCAATAATATGTACTAGTGGCAACTTGTTTCTAATTCTCATAAGGTTTTTACTTCACAAATTCGCCAAGATATTGACTCTAAAGGTGTTTTTTTTTCTTTATATTTCTTCTGCATCCTGACAAAAGTTGGGGTGAGTGTGGAGATGACATTTTCTATTCTTTCTTTTCCCCGAGTAGAACTGAAATATTTGTACATAAGAATGAAACCCTCTTTTGTTTTCGTTTTTTATAGTAAACCCTCAATCATGAATCACTTTACTAATGTTCCTTATATATCTTGACACTAGTGTTATATCAATACTAGGTTCTCATGAGAATTTTGTATGATACAAGAATGTGTTTCTTCGTTTTCTTAAATGAGTGTTGTCAATTATTTATTATTGATTGAGTATATTGAGCTTATTTTGGTAACTAGCCTACCCTAGTCGTAGCTTATTTTTTCTTTTAATAGCAATAACTTTGTTCTTTTCATGGCTCGGAGCCTTTCTATGGAAATGTATATCCCTAGGGACTGTAGTACCATTCTATATATTCATATTTTGATAATATTTGTGTTACCTTTCTTTCAAAGTCTTGAGAGGACCGAGGGTTATGAACCCATAAATTTTACTCTATCAATGTAAAAGCTACAATGAAATTATTACTATAATTTGTATTTACACATTTACAACGATGAGTATTCTTTCTATGCACAGATTGAGAATTCCCCTTTTTATGGAAAATAATATATATTCTATTTTAATAAATACCCACTTCCTAGTGAGTCTTTAATTTTCTTTAAATATTTTGTATATACATATTTGGGTATTGGAAAGTTCATATACATATTGTTATTTACATTTACGTTAGTTCTTTACAAAAAAGAATTATCTTTCTTTATGTTTACCATTTGCAATATTGTACGGTTGTTACTCGGCCTTGAAAGAAAAGTGACCAGTTATTCAACTGAAAGTTAGTCCCAATCAATATTTCCTTTTTCACATGTCTAGAACTTTGCAATTTGCATGTAAATATATGTATTCATATATATTTAAATAGCATATACTATCTAGTCTAGGAACCCAATGTATTCTTATTGTGGTGACCAATACTAGTTCTCTGAGGCCTAATTTTCCAAGTTAGGGCTTAGCATATGAATCTAATAGTGAGGCATTATTCTCACTTTCAGTGCTCTAACTTATCATTTTCTTCCTTGGTTCTTGCCTTTATATATATATATATATATATATATGAATTTATATATTTCCTTTAAAAATACAATACAATGATATTGAAAACAAAACCTTAGGGTTCATTACTACAAAATGACTAATTAGTTACTAAAAAAAAGGCTAAAATTTGCATATAAATGACTATTTTTCGGCTAGTGACCAGTAGTAGCTAATTTTCAATATCTTATAGCGCGACCAACTTTTAGTCATTTTTAGATTAGCCATTAATTGGTTGTCTCAATTTTATTTTCTAGTAGTATATTTGGTCATAAATTCGGTCATTAGTTTAGTCATTGATTACCACATGTCATGACCAAATATACAACAAAATATATTACTAAATGATCACCTGAGAAAACCAATTAATGACCAAAGAAATATAACAAAAATGTTGTTCGTGTTATGAGACACTGTAAATTAGCTACTAATAGTCATATATATGCAAATTTTAGTCATCGTTTGAAACCAATTAATGACAAAAGAAATATGACTATATTTTGGTTGTCTTATAAGATATTGTAAATTAGCAACTAATAATCGTATATATTCAAAATTTAGACATCATTTGTAATCAAAAAATTATCATTTATATTAATCATTTATCTTTTTTTGGTAGTTTAATGTTCCTTATATAAATGACTATTTTAATAGTTTATAGCCATTTCATTTACTTTCATTAACAATCATTATAAGCAACTAATTTAGTCATATATTCATTTTATTTGTGTTCATCATTAATCAACATAAACTATTAATTTAATAGTTTTAGATTGATTTATGTGTTCATTATTAATCAACATAAATTAATTAGTATGATTTTGCAACTAAAAAAAACATGTCATACAATTTACATGTTCATCTAATATGAAAACACAAAGTTACAAATGTTAATTACAATGCTAAATAATATCAAGTGCAACTATAAATAATTACAACCACATAAACTATATTATATAATATGTCAAGTATTACAACATGAGTTTTCAACTTAATATTGGTTGGAGTACAATTTACACATGAAATATTGTTTCATTACTTCAAAACATTAACATTGTGTTGCCAAGGCATTGCAAATGAATTCACCAACTCTGAATACTTAACCATCAGTTTTAATGTGTGTGTCTTATGCAGGATACTGGCTCTAAAGGTACCACTAGACCAGTTCTCTTCTCTCTCTCTTTAATTTTCATTTTGTCACTCCAGTGTTATTGTTCTCTTCTTTCTTCAATTCTCGGTTCCTATCATCAATATTGAGTTACTTTTCTGAAAAAGAAAGAAGATATAATGCAAAGTATCAGACATGAAAGACGATGAGCATTAGAATATAAAATAAAGTATAATATAAAAGATTTATATGATATATACCTCAACATCAACAATATTTTCAATGCCAATTTTCCCCATAAAAATAAGAAACTCGAACAAGCTTTCTTTAGTTGGCCAATAGTGGCCACTATGTGGCCAGATGACCTATATAAATAAAGCAAATAAAACGTCACCATAGAAAATAACACCTTAGTAAACTTAATATTCAACCTTCAAGGAAATCTTAGGCACAATCATCGCCAACTAAGTTACATGCTAAAATCCTCAAGCTGTAGATTACTTATACATTGTGGGAGTGCAAACAAAACTCCTATAAAATTCCAAATATAAGTCTAAAATAAAATGAAATGAAGAAAAAACGATACTATAATAGGATAGCCTCATATACATATATATAACCGGATAATGTAGAAGCCTAAGTGAATAATTCCAAGGCTAGAGGTCGATGATGTCAAGAGTTCTGAAGTCTGGTGAACATTTCTTCATATAAGAACTACTATTTAGGTCTAGTATCACATATGAATAAGCCAACTAGTCTATATCAAATTTTTAATGTTTTGCTTATGTTTATGGATCACTATAGTATAAGTGGATAAACTGCAAAGAAAATTCCCTTGATCTGTGGTATAATATATTAACTGTGATTTGGAGCAAATTTCCTACACAAAAAATATTTAGCAATCACCACTATTAATCCCCCAAATACGATTATTTTGGAATGTAACTTTTAGATTCCAATTGCTATATGATTCTTCAACGGAAAATCCACGCTGAATTATAATACCAAACTTGCAATTTGAGGGAACACCTGTGGCCATCCTCAATCACTCAAACTCAAAACATTAGTGATCATTATAATGAAAAGATAAAATAAGAGTAGTTTTGATATGTTTTACAGATTTACATGCAAAGCACCAATAGTTTTCCCATATTTACCATACTTGTAATTTCCAAGATATAACACATCGATTGATATTTTACAACAAATACTTGATTCAATATAAACAAGAATTTAACATATTACAGTAATACCACCAATGTTTGATCCTCAATTAGTTCAAACTAGCTAGCATAAAAACTTCAAGAAAGAGCAACAAGTAGAAATAAAAAATCCATCAATTAATAATCAGTAAAAAAGGATAAGTTTTTTGTTGAAGCTTGATAAACAACTATAAATATTGTCAATCCACTGCAACTAGTGGTCTTATTCAAAGAGAAATACTACCTGGAGAAATCATCTTCTAAATTATTTTCTCTATCCATGAAACTTTTTTCTATCCTCAAAACATAATTTGCATTCAATCTTTTAGGTTTCTAAAGCTTCCCAAAGGCCTTGCCAAATGAAGCAGTGAATTTCATTGATTTTCATAAAATTCTTTTAGTACTGAAAAAATATAGTTTTACCATGTGATAGACAATTCAAGAAAGTACGTAAAAAATTGTGTACAATATTTCTTACAAGATTTCATTTTAAAAGGAAAACTTGCATATTTCGGATAGAAAAATCAGCGTAATCGAGATGGGAAATATTACAAAACAATAGACTGGATATAAAATTACAGGTAGGACTAACAAAATTCTAATTGTAATATATTTGATTGATTATTCTAAGTGAAGCGAATAGATACATACACGTTTTCATTTTCAACTTTCTTTCCCATATCTTTATTGGAGGTGGAAGCTAACTTGCATGCATCTCGCAAGGTTGTTTTAACAAGAGTATATTTTACATTCTTATATTCCACACTTGCTTTTCCATGAACAATCGCAACATGTATTGGAGGAATTAGTTGCTACATCAAATGACTTGACAACTTTAACCTTCTCTTTACTTGAGGTACTGATCCTTCCACTTCTTCTTGGTTATCAAACTCATCTTTCTCCTATAACCAACATAGAAATAATTTGGGTTCAGGAAGAATAAAGATACTCATATGATGTCTTCAAATTTGAAAAGATGCATTTTTATTATTTAACTACTAGTAAAATAGTGATAAGAAGACCTTAAATATAACCATACCTTTTCTATGAAGCGTTTTGTTACAGATGCCAATGCTAGCACAACATCGTTGAAAATAAATGGTCAACAATAATTAAAAAAAAATCCCCTAGCATGAACATTGGATTAGTCTTCATAAAGAAACATAAACCATGTCAAACTACAAGGAATAAACAAAAGGAACACCATTGATATAAATTCAAATAATGCTAACAACAAAAAAAGAAGTGAATTTTCTAGGTAGTAGATCAAAACCTTGTAGTGGGAAGATTCCCTCAAGCTTGAGTAATATCTACATGCTAGCAAATGAGTTGTGACACTTGTTTCTTACATTTACTAGGAAGAATTGCAACTGGATCTCCAATTTTTACTTTAGATAAATAGTATAGGTTTTGATATGATATGTGGCCCTCCATCATTAACAATGACACAACTGTTGAGGTTCACACGGTTACTATAGATTCAACGTCTTTCATGTCAAACTGACTAGTGTGGTTGGTAATTATTCATAATAATCTTAAGCCAAGGAACAAATGCTCAAGATTTCCCCTAGAAAGAATCTGTTGAGAGTTTGAAGTTCCAAACCTTCCAGATTGACCCAAACTCTTATACATGGTAGAAACTTTCAAGGCTAAGAGTATTTCACTAGTATGAGGCCAAAACTACATTAATCTAGAATTCAAAATTTGTTGATTGAAATTATTGCTAGCACCCACTCCTGAAAACAACTAAAGCATTTTGGTAATTGATTCAAATAAAAGGTCAAGTTAAGTAGGTGAGAGAGCTATGCATATTAGTTTCCATTTCTATATCATAATTTAAGGAAGAAATTGTAGATGGTTTCATTGAAGGGCTACTTAGTATTGTTTTCCCTACAACAATTACATCTTCACATTGCGTTGTAGACACTTCGTGTAGTCTATTCTGCCAATTTTCCAATTCTTCTTCTAAATCTGAGGTACAAGAACTATCATGCTCCTAGCTCGATTTTCCATCTATAGTGGGGTTAATGCATTCCTCTTCTTTGGCTATTATCTGATAAATTTTGTCTATATCTACTGCGCAATTCTCATCTCTAACGGGATCTCTATATCTCACCCTTTCTGATGGGTCCAATGGAACAATTACTCTCATGCTATCCTTTTCAAATACGATTTGCCTCTTCTTTAAGTTGATTATAGCGAGATTATCAAATTCCCAATCCAGTTCAAGCAATGCTAGATAGGAGTTTCTGTCATCCACAATTTCTACCACTACAATGTCTGCAATAATGCGAACTCCTTCAATGTCTACTATCAAATGGAATGGTCGTCCTAAGGGGAGGATCTTCTGTTGATTGGCCATTCTCAATTGAATTGGTGACCATTGTAACTTCGACTTACCCATCAATTCCCAGGTATTCTTTGGTAAAACATTGGCATCAGATCCTAAATCCATAATAACCTGATCCATGTTGTATTCTCTTATATGTGTAGTGAGCCTCATTTCTTTTCCAATCCTCCTCTTATGTCAATGTAAATTGTTAACTGTGCACATATTACTTCTCAGTACTTCTTTAGAATCACATAAATCTATCAATTCCTGCATCCCTTCTACAACTTTATGGTTTCTTAACAGCTTCATTCAAGTCTGTAGGAAATACTTTAAAATACCTGGATCCAAATTTTGTGTCGCAACTGATATTATATCGCAGTTATTATTCTGCATTGGTTTTAGCTGGGTGCTATAGGTCGAAGCCCCAACATCCATAAATCTTCTCTTGGCTTCCATAAACACTTATTTTTCCTTTTGAACATCAAAGGAAAGAGCCTTCTCCTTAGTCTTTCTTAGCCATGTAGCTTTACCTTAATTTTTTCCATCTACTTTATCATTTCCAGTCGCAACTCCACTCCTTGTTACAATATTAATGCAAGGTTCATTGGTCCTCTGTTCCACATTCATCATCTGAATGTTCTGTGTCAGTTGTTCATTTTTATTTTCTTGCATTTTTTCCATAAGTACCAAACATTATTCAATTACATGATCAAATGATTTGCAATACTTACATGTCGTAGTAGGATTCTGACAATCTCTTGAATAGTGGCCTTCCTGGCCATGGTTGTAGCAAATAATATGTCCACAACCTCGACCAGCTCCGCCACATCAACCTCTTCCTTGATAGTCTCCTTGACCACCACATTGTCCACTTCCTTCATGTCCATTCTCTTCATCTTGAATTCTATATGTGTTAGCACCACTATCCATCATTAATTCATAAGCTCGAAATTTATTCTCATCACGTCCCACCAATTTACAGATGTTGCAATATAAATTCTTTGGAGTCTACACATATTTTCACAACAAATAAAAATATTCTGAGTGATGTTCACCTCTAGTTCTCCATATATCGTACCATAAGCTGGATCCAACATTCAAAGGGTTGGGAGCTTCACGATGTTGGACAGAGATTGTCATTGATGTCAATATGGCAATATTCAAGGAGTAGACAGAGCCAAGAGGAGCACACAGAGTTATCAGAGCCAAGAGGAGGAGACAGAGCCACCAGAGGAGCAAACAGCGCAAAGAGCAGACAGAGCCAATGGAGGCATGCAAATAAGTCATCAGAGAGCTTATATGCATGCAGGTAATAGCTATAAACAACCATTGGAGCAACAGAGGAACAAGCAGAGCCATCAGAGCAACAGAGGTGTAGACAGAGCAAACAGACGACGCAGAGAGCCATCGGAGCAACAGAGGACGCAAACAGCCATCGGAGGAAGTAGACAGAGCCATTAGAGGAGCAATATATATATATATATATATACACACACACACACACACACACACACACACACACACACAGGGTTAAAGGAAACAGTGGAACAATATATATATGCAGGGTTAAAGGAGTGGAGAATATATATATGAATAGGCAAATGCATTATCGGAGGAGAAAACCCTATATATATGCGTAACCTTATATATATGCATTTAACGCAAACGGAGGCCATAGCATACATATTACAAATACACTATCGGAGGCGGAGCAGTATATTATATCGGCGGGTTCATTAAGTGTCACACCCGAAACCTCCGATTGCGATAAGGTATGTGGACCCGATGGTCCTATTATATCGCACCCTATTGTTATGTCGCATCCATGGTAATCGCAATGAATAAAGAGTGGTCACCCCCGAACGTGTGATTGTGATTATAACATGGACCCGATGGTCTGACTGTAACACAACTTAATGCTAGATCGCATCTGCTGGAGGATCGGCCCGTCGGCCATCGGCGATGTCATGGGGTCGATGTATAAAGGACCCCCAGAAGTCTTGAACGCCGATTGCGATTGCAAGTGTGGACCCGTTGCAGAATTGTGTTATGGTTGAATGTTATATCGCATCTACCCATCGCAACAATACACAAAGCAATTACACTCTCCCGAACACCGATTGCGATGTAAGTCACGGACCCGATGGTCCGATTGCAACATGGTCCAATGTAATATCGCATCCGCTATGTCGCTAGTCTCGAAGGGATGTTAAATCCACCAATTGCGATGGAGCTATGGACCCGATACAGGAATAGAAGTGGGTAAACTAAATTTGAAATCCGCCATTAGTGTTTCTCGCCTGTTTTTCATATATTTTCCTGTGTAACCATGTTTTTTCTTGCGGGGTGGTTTTAAGCCGAAAGGCTTACGATGGCTGTGTCTGATGGTTTTAGAAGGCTGAACGTCAGGTAAATGGGGTGATTCATGGCGAAATCGATTGCGATTGGACATGGCTATCCGTTAAATGAAGCTGAACTCTGTGCATGCCCACAATCATTGTTAAAGGAGCATTGTTACAGTCGTAACCAGTGAGATGTGTTCTCCGTGGATTATTTGGCACTCTCTTATGAATTAATGTGTCCTGTGAGCATGATGAGACAGAGGAAGCTACAGCGACAAACAAGCCAGTGGTGAGGAAGCTGAAGCAGGTGAGGAGGAAGCCAAAGAGCCAGCGAGTAAGCGGAAACAAATGGACAAAGGCATGAGAATGTATAAAATAGTAAAAATAGAGAACTGTTGGTGCTGTTGTTGTGGTGAAGAACCAGAGTGTGAGGTAGCAGAAGCAACAGAGGCAGAAGAGGTAGCAGAAGTAGCGGAGGCTGTAGAAGCAGTAGAGGCAGGAGAGTAGGAGTGAGAGAACCTCAGCTGAATAGAGTGTAGCAGCATACCAGTTTATACCAAGGTTGTGTTGGAGCCCAAGAGGTTGGAGCCTCAGAACTGAACAGGACTAAAGTCATTAGGGGTAGGTGCTCCTAAGTGCAGAACCACTGCAAAACAGAGTTGGTGCTCTGGAGGTTAGAGCCTCACTGAAGTCCAAGTTGGAGCTTGGAAACTATTCACAATCGGATATATACTTATATTGTATTTATTTCATTGCACTGTCTTGAGTTTTAATAAAAGAATTAATTCCATCTGTTGATTTTTGTGTTCTATGTATACATATACATATCTATATATGCTTTTGGCAATCACTAGAACAATTAAAAATAAGAAATACTGATTCACCCCTCCTCTCAGTATTTCCAACAATTGGTATCAGAGCAAGGTTCTTCATACTAGCCTAACAGCTTGAAGAAGGATCTGCAGCCATGATGAGAAAGCACGAAGCATCAGGAAGACCTCCTTTGTTCGATGGCACTAACTTTGGTTTCTGGAAGAAAAGAATGACCTACTACTTAATGTCCCTTGGACTTGAAGTCTGGCATTTTGTTCAAAATGAATACTGAAGGACTTCCACTCTTCCAAGAGACCCAAACGAGAGGAAATCCTACATCGCAAATGCAAAGGCCATGAAATCCATCACTAGTGGAATCACTGATTCCGAGTTTACAAAAGTCATGCACTGTAACTCTGCCGAAGAAATGTGGGAGAAGCTAGTTGGCTTATACGATGGAGACTCAAAAGTCAAAAAGGCAAAGCTTCAAACTCATAGAAGACAATTTGAAAGTTTGAGGATGGAAGATGAAGAAGATATTGTAGCATACCTCCTTCGAGTAGCTGAAGTGGTAAATTCCCTGAAAGGATTGGATGAAAAAATTGAAGAAAGTACCATTGTTCAAAAGGTACTAAGTTCTCTTCCAAACAGATTTGACTCCAAAATAAGCACTATAGAAGAAGAAAAGGATCTAGATACCCTCAAAATGGATGAACTCCATGGAATTCTCACTGCCTGTGAAATGAGGAAAGGTGGCCCAAGCTCCAAAGATGCAACATTCAAGGCCTCAAAGTCAAAGAAGGGGAAAGAAAGGAATGACTGTAGTGATGAGTCAGATGTGGAATCCGAATTGGCTCAATTTGTATGAAAGTTGAAGAGAGGATCTAAGCTTAAAGGCAAGTATCCTCTTATCTGTTTTAAATGCGGTAAAATAGGTCATTATGCAGCAAGATGTCCTCATAAACATGACAGTGATGATGAAGGAAATTCTAAAAGAATGGCACACAAAAAGAAAGGGTTCAATAAGAAAAACTTCTTCTCCAAGAAAGATGAGTCTGATGAGGATGAGTTTATGGTCATCATAAAGAAATCAGATGAGGAAAGTGATCATGATGAAAGCCAAGAAACATTATTCATGGCACTCACAGATGATGATGACTCAGGGCTGGAAGGAAATGTAGATGAACTGTTAATTAGCGCCATTGAAGAAAATGAGAAACTACGGAACAAACTCATTTCTCTCAAAGTGGAAAATGAGGAAATAAGAAGGAGAGAAGATCTCTTGGAAGAAAAGCTTAAAGAAAAAGAAGAGACTTGTGAAGAACGTGAGGCCGAAATAGTGTCTCTGAGAAAGGAGTTAGAGAAAATTAAAAAGGGCTGTAAAAGCTCTCAAATACTTGAGACGATTCTGAAAAATCAAAACCCTCAACATGACAAGTCTGGAATAGGTTTCAAAGGAGAATCCTCAAGCACTAAGAATAGTGCGAAAAGCTATGCCAATGCACTTTCCTGCAATCCAAAAGATGAAAAAGTATGTTATCAAAAGTGCATCCCAGATCCCAAGAATGAAGAGAGAATTACTCCAAAGAAGAATGTGGAGTCGAATCATGGACACTACAGCAAATACAAACCTGTACTCCACCAAGGGCCCATCGCAAATCCAAAGAATGATGGAGGAGTAATTCCCAGGAAGAAAATTGACTCAAACCATGGTTGCTTCAAAAAGTACAAAACCATCTTTCTTGGACACTACTTTCACTGTAAAAACTTCGGTCATCAAGCCAGACATTGTATGGCTCGCAGAAGTGAAAAGACAAAGCTAAAGGACTGAATAATCAACTCATATGGCCCCAAAAGGCAAGGACAAATTAAAACCTTCAATTCATTTGATCCCTTGACCAAATTTGATCTGATTTGCTCTTTCTGCTACAATAATGGACACTATGAACAAGACTGCCCACTCAAAGGAAGAAAGACGAGTAGCAAGAACTCCAGCATGGACAAATGCGGCCTGGCTCTATATGCTCAAAATAATGGAAACCAGTGGTTTGTAGATAGTAGGTGACCCAGACACATGACAGGAGACAGAAAGAAGTTTGTCTCACTGAGCAAAAAGGAAGGGAATGTGTCCTTTGGAAGCGGATCTGGCAGAATTGCAGGAAAAGGAACAGTTACTCTGATCAATGGAAAAGGAAAAGCTCAAGATGCTTTGCTGGTTGATGGACTCAAACACAATCTCTTGAGTGTCAGCCACATAAGGTTGTTTTCAGCACCAAAGACTATGAAATAAGGAACTCTGCCTCAGGGAAACTTGTGGCAAAAGGGGTGACAACACCAGACAACATTTACATTTTGAACAAGATTCAAGAAAATAAATGCTACTTGAGTCAGACAGATGATAGTTGGTTGTGGCACAAGCGACTTGGACATACAAGCTTCGAAAATCTGATCAATATTAGCAAGATCAAAGGTGTACGAGACATCCCAAGGCTGTTCAAACCAAATCAAGCAGTATGTGGTCCATGTCAACATGGAAAGCAGACCAAAATCAACCACAAGACAGAGGAGCTCTCTACATCGAAGCCCTTGGAGATCATCCATGCTGATGTGTGTGGGTCAACTAGAAATCAAGCACTCCAAGGAGAAAGGTACTTTGTGTTATTTTTTGGTGATTATACTAGAATGATGTGGATATATTTCATAAAGTATAAATCTAAAACTTTTGAGTGTTTTAAGAATCTAAAAGTCCTTGTAGAAAATGAAAAAGATTCAAAAATCAAGTGCCTCAGAACAGATAGAGGAGGAGAATTCACATCAAACGAGTTTAGTGAGTTCTATAATATACATGGAATTAAAAGGGAATTCTCGGCTACCAGAACACCTCAGCAAAATGGGGTAGTTGAAAGAATAAATTGAACAATCCAAGAAATGGCAAGAAAAATGTTATTAGCAGTAGACTTACAGCCTAGATTCTGGAGAGAAGCAGTAGGGACAGCTATCTATACATTAAATCGAACTTAATTAAGACCAAATTGTGGAAAAACTCCTTACGAGCTATGGAAAGGAAGACCTGCTTCGGTGAAGTACTTCAAGATCTTTGGAAGCAAGTGCTTCATAAAAATAAATGATGCCTCACCCGGAAAGTTTGATTCTCGGGTTGATGAAGAGATATTTCTTGGATACTCTACATGGAGCAAGGCTTACAAGTGCTACAATTATCGACTAAAGAAAATAGTGTAAAGCATTGATGTAAAGGTTGATGAAGATCTTCCAGAAAACGAAATTGAAGAACATGAAGATGACTCTCTCATTGAAGAAGAAGAACCTAAAGAAGAAGAAATAGAAGAGGAATAAGAAGAAGAAGAAGAGGAAAGAGAACCACCTAATACCCCTTCAAAGATGAAGTATGTCCAAAGACATCATCCAGAAGAGCAGATCATTGGCGATAGAGATGAAGGTGTGCAGACCCAAAGAAGGATAACAATCACACCCAAGAGAAAAGTCATTGCCTTTCTATCTATGATAGAACCAGAAACATTTGCAGAAGCAAGTAAGGATCCTCATTGGGTAAAAGCCATGGAAGAAGAAATGTCCCAAATTGAGAAGAAAAAGACATGGGCGTTGGTACCTCGTGCAAAGGACAAAAACATAATAGGAACCAAATGGGTGTTCAAAAATAAAATGAATGAGGAAGGACAGGTTATCAGAAACAAGGCAAGACTTGTCTACAAAGGCTATTCACAAATTGAAGGAGTTGACTTTGAAGAGACATTTGCACCAGTGGCCTGCATGGAAGCTATCAGGATGTTATTGGCATTTGCTTGCTCAAGAGGATTCAAAATCTATCAAATGGACGTGAAATAAGCATTTCTAAATGGGGAACTCAAGGAGGAAGTCTACATGGAGCAACCAGAAGGTTTTGATCTAACAGCAGGAAAGGACTTAGTTTGTAAGTTGAAAAAGGCTTTATATGGGTTGAAACAAGCTCCTAGAGCTTGGTATGCAAGACTGGATCACTATTTACAACAACAAGGCTTCAAAAAGGGAGTGGCTGGAAGTAATCTATACATAAAGACAGATGAAGGTAAGTTACTAGTTGCTCTTGTTTATGTCGATGATCTGATTTTTGCTAGTAATAATGATGAAATGAGCCATGAATTTTCTCAAAGCATGTCAAAAGAGTTTAAGATGTCAATGATAGGAGAGCTGTCCCACTTCCTTGGACTTCAAGTATCCCAAACCAGAGCAAGATTGTGTATATCTCAAACCAAATATCTAAAAGACATGCTCAAAAATTATGGAATGGAGGACTATGCACCCATGAGCACACCTATGACCACAAACTGCAAACTGAGCAAAGATGATGGCTCCCCACTAGTGGATGCAACTCATTACAGGTCAATGATCGGAGCCCTTCTATACTTAACAGCTACATGACCAGACATAATGCAAGTAATAGGAATGGTGGGAAGATTTCAATCTGCTCTCAAACAATCCCGTTTATTAGCTGCAAAAAGAATTCTCAGATATCTGAAGGGAACTTCTGATTTCGGTCTTTGGTACCCAAAGAACTCAACACTGACTGTAACTGCATACACCAATGCTGATTGGGCTAGAAGTATAGATGATCGGAAAAGTACTAGTGGAAATGCATTCTTCCTCGAAGACTATTTTGTATCCTGGCTCAGCAAAAAATAGTCATCCATATCACTATCCACAGTCGAAGCCGAGTATATTGTTGCAGTAGACTGTTTTACTCAGATACTATGGATGAAGGAAGCTCTAAAAGATGTCAACATATGTATAGATCAACTGATTACTGTCTATTGTGACAACACAAGTGCTATCAGTCTCAGCGAAAATCCAGTGATGCACTCAAGAACCAAACACATAACAATCAAGTATCATTTCCTCCGTGAGCAAGTAGCTGAAAAAAACATCGTCCTGGAATATATCAGTACTAAGGAGCAGATAGCTAATATTTTCACAAAACCTCTTCCTCGAGAAGCATTCGAACATCTGCGTCAAAAGATGGGGGTTATTTCTTTATCATCACTCAAGTTCATTCATAAAGATGTAGCAGGACAGGGAGAGCAGTTTGACAGGGGGAGTCCATA
The DNA here is from genome assembly GCA_031772625.1 of Pinus tabuliformis. Lineage (NCBI taxonomy): Eukaryota > Viridiplantae > Streptophyta > Pinopsida > Pinales > Pinaceae > Pinus > Pinus tabuliformis. The sequence continues at coordinate 738,519,357 of CM062807.1, forward strand.
TGCATTCCTTTGCCATTGATGTCAAAGGGGGAGAGAGAGCAAAAGAATATTGCCATCAATAACAGAGGGGAGATTGTTGGACATAGATTGTCATTGATGTCAATATGGCAATATTCAAGGAGTAGACAGATCCAAGAGGAGCACATAGAGTTATCAGAGCCAAGAGGAGGAGACAGAGCCACCAGAGGAGCAAACAGTGGAAAGAGCAGACAGAGCCAATGGAGGCATGCAAATAAGTCATCGGAGAGATTATATGTGTGCAGGTAACAGCTATAAACAACCATCGGAGTAGCAAGGGAACAAGCATAGCCATCAGAGCAACAGAGGTGTAGACAGAGCAAACAAACGACGTAGAGAGCCATCAGAGCAACAGAGGATGCAAACAGCCATTGGAGGAAGCAGACAGAGCCATTAGAGGAGCAATATATATATATACACAGGGTTAAAGGAAACAACGGAACATTTTATATATGCAAGGTTAAAGGAGTGGAGAATATATATATGAATAGGCAAATGCATTATCGAAGGAGAAAACCCTATATATATGCGTAACCTTATATATATGTGTTTAATGCAAACGGAGGCCATAGAATACATATTACAAATACACTATCAGAGGCAGAGCAGTATATTATATTGACGGGTTCATTAAGTGTCACACCTGAAACCTCTGATTGCGATAAGGTATGTGGACCCGATGGTCCTATTATATCGCACCCTATTGTTATGTCGCATCCGTGGTAATCGCAATGAATAAAGAGTGGTCACCCCCGAACATGCGATTGCGATTATAACACGGACCCGATGGTCCGATTGTAACACAACTTAATGCTAGATCGCATTCGCTGGAGGATTGGCTCGTCGGCCATCGGCGATGTCATGGGGTCAATGTATAAAGGACCCCTAGAAGTCTTGAATGCCGATTGTGATTGCAAGTGCGGACCCGCTGCGGAATTGTGTTATGGTTGAATGCTATATCGCATCCGCCCATCGCAACAATACACAAAGGAATTACACTCTCCCGAGCGCCGATTGCGATGTAAGTCACAGACCCGATGGTCCGATTGCAACATGGTCCAATGTAATATCGCATCCACTATGTTGCTAGTCTCGAAGGGATGTTAAATTTGCCAATTGCGATGGAGCTATGGACCCGATACAGGAATAGAAGCGGGTAAACTAAATTTGAAATCCGCCATTAGTGTTTCTCACCTGTTTTTCATATATTTTCCTGTGTAACCATGTTTTTGCTTGCGGGGTGGTTTTAAGCTGAAAGGCTTACGATGGCTATGTCTGATGGTTTTAGAAAGCTGAACGTCAGGTAAATAGGGTGATTCATGGCGAAATCAATTGCGATTAGACAGGGCTATCCGTTAAATGAAGCTGAACTCTGTGCATGCCCACAATCATTGTTAAAGGAGCATTGTTACAGTCGTAACCAGTGAGATGTGTTCCCTATGGATTATTTGGCACTCTCTTATGAATTAATGTGTCCTGTGAGCATGATGAGACGGAGGAAGCTACAACAACAGACAAGCCAGTGGTGAGGAAGCTGAAGCAGGTGAGGAGGAAGCCAAAGAGCCAGTGAGTAAGCGGAAACGAATGGACAAAGGCATGAGAATGTATAAAACAATAAAAACAGAGAACTGTTGGTGTTGTTGTTGTGGGGAAGAACTAGAGCGTGAGGTAGCAGAAGCAACATAGGTGGAAGAGGCAGCAGAAGCAGCGGAGGCTGTAGAAGCAGCAGAGGCAGGAGAGTAGGAGTGAGAGAACCTCAACTGAATAGAGTGTAGCAGCATACCAGTTTATACCAAGGTTGGGTTGGAGCCCAAGAGGTTGGAGCCTCAGAACTGAACAGTACTAAAGTCATTAGGGGTAGGTGCTCCTAAGTGCAGAACCACTGCAAAACAGAGTTGGTGCTCTGGAGATTGGAGCCTCACTGAAGTCCAAGTTGGAGCTTAGCAACTATTCACAATCGGATATATACTTGTATTTATTTCATTGCAGTATCTTGAGTTTTAATAAAAGCATTAATTCCAGCTGTTGATTTCTTTGTTCTGTGTATACATATACATATCTATATATGGTTTTGGCAATCACTAGAACAATTAAAGATAAGAAATACTCATTCACTCCCCCTCTCAGTATTTCCAACACACTAGCCATGTAATTTTTTAAGAGTGGACATTTCTCTTTAGAGTGGCCTTCCGTTTTGTATTTGGTACACCACACTTCTTCTTTAAGTTCCTTACTTTTCTTCATATCTTGTAACTTTAGAGTCGATTTTTTTAGCTAACCCTAAGTCTTCTACATACCTACATCAGTATCTCCAATAGGTGAAGCTTCTAATTTCATCGCCAATTCTAAAGCTTCAGCTTGAGTTTCTATCTTCTGTTGTGTCAAAGGAAACCTGATATGTGGCAACAACGCAACTATGAACCATTCCTTATGCTGCTGTGGAGCTATGTCAAAGCTCACCTGATCCAATAATACTTTGAATCTCTAGTCAAATTCCCAAACAAACTCAGTAGGCCTTTGTTTGATCTCCTTTAACTCCATGATACACTGCGACTCAGATTTCAGCTTCTTAAATTCTTTTACCAACATTGTTTTAATATCTATGAATGATATGATCTGATTGCTTGAATACTTCATGTACCACGTCAACGCTCAATCTCGGAATGTTGTGATGAGTTTCACCTTTTTTATATCTTCATCATGGACCTATTTTGTTGTCCATATTGCTTCACATAAAAACGAGAATTGTTCTAGATCCTCATATCCAATTCCTTTAAACATAGGTAGCTTAATATCATCGGCCATATCCCTTCTCGGGGGGGAGGGGGTGGGGTAGGGGTATTCATAAGGGGAGGGGTGTGGGGTTAGGGGGGTAGGGGGACGGGGAAAACCAAAATTACCATGAATATTGATAGATTTTGGCTTCGTCAAACTTTCAGACTAGAAGGGTGAATATTGCGAAGTTACTTTGGGGTTTTCAGGGAGGTTTTCTTCACTTTCAGATCCACTCAGTAAAGGGCTGTAGTTAGTTTCTATGAAAGTCTTCAGACCTTGGCCACGAGATCTCTTTCTAGTGTCTATTCTATATCTTCTCCCACTTCGTGTTGTTCCAGTCTCTTATTCATATCTTCCTCCAAACATAAGTAATCTAATAATCTGATTCCATTCGTAAAAGTCCCTTTTCACATAAAAACATCTTAGTCTAGAGTATCAAAGATCTCAAGAACATACATTACGATCCTTTGAAAAAAATGTTCTGCTTCATTGTAGGACACAATTGAGTCTACCTAAACTCAATAATCAATCTTCCCAAGATGTTATCAATCTATAAATCAACAGCTCTTGAGATCCTATTGTCAGTGTTCTTGAGTCGTTGTATCAATTCAGGAGTCCACTCCTTAAGTTCGTCTCCTTTAAAATGGTTTTTTCTCTCGGTCAACCTTAATATCCACTTGTACAACTTAATATGAAATGAACCGAAGAAGATTTTGTATTGGTCTTCAATAATATACTTCTATAACCACCTTTTAGATGACAGACGAGGGATTCTATTCTCCTGATCTACAAATTCTTGTTCTTTCCGTTCTACCCACTCTTGGGTTTCCTTCTTAAATGGATGCCACATAAACATACCCCTAAAATAGATCTCGGTCCCAACAAAGGAACCATTTTTTAGCTTTAGTTTGGGTTGATCCAGGTTCTGATTTTACTGTCCACCAACAAATCCCTCAATCACTCACCCTCTCAGAAATGAGCTGCAATCAGATCGTAGTCTCACCCAAAGTGATTATGGGCGGATGCAGAACTAGGATTTTATAGCCTTGAGGGATGATGTGATGTGGTATTTTTATGTTATTTTATCCTTAACATACATAGATTACTTTGTAGAGTTGGATTATCGACTTAACCATGCCATTAACAACCATAAACAATACTGCATGGAAGCAACATATAACTAAAATACTGAACAGAAAGCTAAAGATACATAATAATCATATACAAGTTATGTCCATCAAAACTATACTTATTATATTAATTCCTTCAAACAACATACAATTCCTAAACTTGCAGACCTAGCTGCAGGTTTCTGTGCACTCAGCTGCAGACTTTAGGCCTCTGCACACTCAGTTGTGGAGCCTTTCCTTAAAGACCCAAAATAGATTACAAAGAGATTTCCTTATGCTTGTATCATTACTATCTTCATTCATTACTTCGACCTACATATTTTCTCCTATATATACTAATTACATCAATGAGTACATTAAAATACCATAGTCCAAATACAATGGTACTCCCCGAAGCCCCTAAAACATCGTGCAGTACGATGCACTCCACTCCCTAAAATGCAGAGTTTTGACCAAAACAACAAGAACATAGTGGCAAAATAAATAGGATCCAGTTATGTTAGGCCACCCAAACATGAGTTTGAGTTGTAGGAAATTCACAAAGAATTTCAACTAATCCAACACCAAATTCAACTCCAAAATGTTCGCCTCAACCAAATTGAGAAGCACATCCCTTGTCTCCCTTAGACAAAGTTGTTGGGTTCTAGCACCAAAGATCAGACACCTATTGATTCCTCTAAGGAGTAATAGGTTTATTAACATGGTATTTTTTTTTTTTATTTTGTGTGGACCATATGATGGGTTTACAGTCTTTATGCTTATGTTATAGTTAGATAGATATTAGGAGAAACAAAGATATTACTACTTACATGGCACTACTAGAGTTTGAGAACCTTTAAATTTTGGATGACTTACAATGAGGTTAGATGGCCAACAAAGTCGGTTTCCCAATGGGTGGGTTGAGGCCATCTAACATTGTTGGATGAGTATGCAAACTATGTCTCCTTTTTGAAAAGAAATAGAAAGGATCTGCCAAGCTTACAAAAATAAAATATAAACCAAAGAAATTAATAAACCTAAGGGATTATTGATATTAAAAACCCAAGTGGTTAATATTATAAACCTAATGGATTAATAGCTCAATCGCTTGTTAATATTACAAATGCAAGGTTTTAATAAACCCGAGGGATTATAAACCAAAGAGATTAATTTTAAACACTAAGATTAATATTATAAACCCTAGGAATATAAACCCTAATAAATATATTTTAATAAATAGTATGCAAAAATAATTATATTTTAATAAATTATAATAAATATATTTTAATAAATTATATGTAAAAATCATTAAAAATTTTAAAACAATATTATTTAATTTAAATTAGATAATTTATAAAAGTTAGAATTAATTAATTTATAAAATAGTGATATCGTCAACAATTCCATCACTAAAATTGTAGTGTAATTACAAAAGAAATAGAAAACTTCTAACATTTAAATCCATTGTTTCCTTTACTTAGAATTAAAATGCTTACTGTTAGACAATTAGTCCTCAGGGTTAATGATAGGGTTATTTTGGGTAGTTATTGGAGTTCAATAAGACCCGGGAACTAATTCAATTGTTTCTTGTATGTATTAATATGTACACATTGTACATCATTGTTTGAAATCAATTAATATAAGTTTGATTTGGTTTCCAGTTTGATTGTCTTACATATGTTCGAGAGTGATGACCAACATTATAGTGATGGAGAGTACTTCTCACCTTGTATCCAACAAGGGGGGATAGTTGATGGTCTGCTACAGGTTGGAGTTTGAGATGTCAAGTGAGCCTGAGTCAGAGTTGAGTTGATCGAGTTGATTGAACACTTCCATGTTTGGAATTGTTCGAGGAACTGTTCGAGAGTTTGTGGTCACCTTAAAAATAATAAAATAATACTTACATTAACAAATTAAATAATAGAAATAATAAAAAAAATCAATACCAATCACAAATAAAATATCTCAATTTCTATTTTAATTTTATAATAACATTATATAAAAAGATAAATAATTGAAAGTAAAAAAAAAAATGTTTAGTATATAATTATTTTCTACATTTTAATATGAGATGGGTGTGTAATTCATGAATAATGTGATTAATTGTGTATGGAGCTCTCTTCTTGTTAAGAAGGGCTTATGTTTTAAATAGCTTACCTTACTAGCTTACCTTACTGAATAGATTTGTGATGTTTGAGGAAACACTCTAGTTGTCCCTATGCAATTATGTAGTCCTATGTGCTAATCATTTATGTGCTTGAGGGATATATGAATTATGAATGAGAGGTTAAAAAGGGCCATGAAAGGGGCTTATAGCTCTAAAGTGAGTTGGTACATCATTTCTTGGGTAGTATTAACAAGCTTAGAGAAGAATGTGAAGGGACCTTGCCCATATTATTGTAATACCTCTCGGCTTTTATGTAAATATTTTTCTAGTTTTAGAAAACCATAGCGGATTTGACTTGAATAAACAATGGAATATTATGATGTAATAAGTGAATTTTTATTAATAAAAATGGAAACTGGAAATTACTTGGAAAATAATCATTGGAGTAAGAGATTCTTGCAAACACTTAGAAACCCATGTAGTAGATAAGGATCAAGCTAACTTTTCCCTTAAATCCCTCAGTTGTAGAAAAAAATGAGTAAGCGAGAACAAAAAATTAGTAATCAAGAAGGAAGCGTTGCGGGAGAGAAAAGTAGGCTATAAAAAAAAAAAAAACACCTAGGCCACTGGGCTTGCAAACCCATGTAAGGCAAGATGCCGCTAAGGAAAATTATGTTGGGAAAAATGTATAAAATACATTAATTGAAACAACAAGAGGTTGTTCCTTCCAGGCAAGTACATCTCGGCTCGGGGGGAATGGGAGGATTCCGTTCAAGGTTGGGTGGAAAGTGTTTTCCCATGTGAATTTTCTAGACAGAAATTGGTTAGAAATTTCCTTTACTTTTGTAGTAATAATTTTATGTCTATGAAATATGATGAATAGATGAAAGACTGAAATTTTCATGATTATTGTTAATATATACTTAAAGTATGTGTGTAATTAAATGAATTTGTTTTACTGAATATTGTTAAGAAAGAATTGGGGTGTTTGCGTAGTTAAATAAATATGTACAATGGAAGAAATATTAAAGATTATTATACATATGGTCTTTTTATGCGTATAGGTGTTTTAAAAAGAAATTGAGTCTTGGATCATAATGATAGAGTGGTATAGGGACGCGATGTGAAAATTTGTGTTACTGTGAGTCATCACTCAGCAGGTAGGTTCCTTACATGCAAGAATGGAGATATTTTTCATAATTACAGATGAAGGAAATTACCTGTGAATATTTTAGTGAGCTATTGAACGTAATGTGTTACTCAGAAGTTACCTTAGTATATACCCTGACACTCTAATCTGGTTAATGAACAAAGTCCATTAAGGATAACCAAAACTTACATAAAATCATTCTCCAAATAATTTAACACGAAAAGTGACAGTTTGATAGTACACTAGTGATAGACTACTATGGTGATTATGGTTCGAGAGGAAATTGGAGGATACGATCGAAACCCGCTGAAGGGGGCTTTAAGAAACTGAAAAGGAAACAATACATTAGATGCCTGGTGAGACTTTAAGCTTGTGGAGAAGGCGATGTTGGATTACCAACAGAAAATCCAAAACTATAAATTAACTTACGATACACAGGTTAGACTAAAGGTTCATAACCACTCTGGGTGGACAGTAGTTGGTTGATGAGAGTCACTCTAAATTAATATAATTGAATGAAATATTATGCATTATTTGCAATCTCGGTAGAAGACTAGGGATAATTAAAATGAGGTCAAGTTATGATAAATGGGATTACTTTTCTTTTTAAAAGAAGAATTTGATCAACCCCAACCAACCCCAACCGGAATGAGTAGGCACCCTCAAGAAAAATCTTGTAATGAAATAATTAGTTCTAAATTACCAAGAGCTAATGCGAGACCATATCCAGATCAACCCACTATTGCACAATGAGCGCAGAGCTGTGACATGGTATATTCTTCACTAATTGATGGAAAGAGAAAACAATTACAAGAGCCATTAGATTATATAATCCGAAGGTGGAAGAAGCAAGAATAAATGACAGTATTCTCTTCTTTATTTACAAAGCTAATTCTACCCACTTACTGGAAATTATTATACATAGACCGTGTACATAGAGAAGCATAACTTATCATATTTTCATTAAACACAAGAAGAAGTATATAACATGAAGTTTTGGAAATGAGTAAATGTTCAAACTTATAAAGAAATTAACAATTTAAATCACTATGGACCGGGAAAAAAAACTGAAACCCATCATTACCAAAATTTGAGTAGAAATGAGTATTAAATGCAAGGATGAATTATATTAAGATATTCCCTCGAGATAAGTTAAGTGTAGTATCACGAATAACCATAACTTGTGTAATAGTTTGAAAATATATCCACTCTCAGAAAAATGCAAATAAAATTATACTAGTCATTTCAGAAGTAAAAACCTCCTTCCAAAGTACTCAACAACTTACAGGCATAAGGGACGGTCACATGACCGTCAATATCTCCTAAATTCCTTACAATATAACCAATACTTAGGATCATAGAACCAAAAATCCCCTTATGAATTAGAAGATAATATCTTCTGTAGACAAAACACCTCTAGCTAGTGCTTGAATTCCCCAAAACACATGACAACCCAACTTAATTACCCAAGAAGATTCCTCTAAGGGCAAGCATAAATCACCAACCTGGAGAGGGTTAATGCAAGTTAGGAACTTGTCGAAACCAGTGGGTGTAGTTAGCCAAGAGCTACCAAGAGTGTAACCAGCATAGACGTAAAAAAATGATGAAACAGAGATGGAATTACCTTAGGAAGGAGTAAATGCAGAGATTAAAAGAAATAACAATGAAATGTAATAAATTAAAGCCTGAGCGTTGAGAATTAGATAGTATTTACAGGAGTAAGTTGGCGATGAATTTTTTTCCACTCATGTATGCCATGAAAAGAGGATTGTTACAAAGGAACAATATATAGGAAGTTATTGTTACCAATGAGTGAAACCTAACTGAAAGTAAGGCAGAGAATTACCTAGGACTTTTGTCGTAGTCGAAAAAACCACCAACAACAAAAGATTCACTACTTCCCATTCCTCTTTTTTTAATCAAACAACATAGAAGTTTTAAGATTTGACCTTTTTACAGAGAATTAAACTTACAATACAAATATATTGTTTCTTTGACCAGGGAACAGGTAAAATGATTTAGAACCTTACCTGAGGAAGGAACGGAGAGAAATTTCCTCCACTGGTCTGCTTCTTTGTCACCTTTATTATTAAAATTGCAAGAATAGATACGAGTTAACCATACTATACCAAATGAAGATTCACTCGGGTAAGTAATAAATAACAGAACAAAATAATCTCAAGTGTAGCTTACCTATTATCATCATCCCACCACGAGGCTATGCGCTGCCATATTTCCATCTCGGTGTCAGTAGGAGGAATTGAAATGCGACCAAGAGCTTGTTGGAAGACACCTCTCCAACAGTGTCGCGGGTTGAATAGGAAGGATAAAGGTGTTAGAAAAGATTAGGGTTAGAATACACCATCGGATCAATATGAAAGAATCCTGACTGCCCACATTTCCACGGTACATTACCACATAAATTGACCAGGTGAAGGGGTAAGGGATGTCACATGGGCGGGAAGAGGTGGCATAAGTCGGTAGGGAGCTCATCCGAGTAATGCGTGGACACCATTCATTGATCTTGGACCTTAAAATAATCGCAGAAGTGTCCTGAGACACATAATTTTATTAATCAGAAAAACAATTACATAATTGATTTGCAAGAGTTTACAGCCGAACAACCAAACACTATTGCAATGAGCTATTTATAAGCTCCATGTCCTAACTACCTCTAATTATGGATCACTTATTAAATAACAAGTGTCCATTTACATTAAATGCTATTCAAACCAACTAGCTAACTAATCTCCTAAAATAGAGCCTAGGATACGACACATTTGGAGAGTCATATCTTGTTACAACAATATACTAATTTCTAATTATCTCCATTAAATAATTAATCATTCTAGAATAATAATTATTAATTTAATTTCTTAAATTAATAATTATTTTATTTCAATTTTATAACCTATGATAATAAATTATTTTTCGATCATCTAACATTCCCCCCTATGATCCAAAGATACATTACAACAGATACCAACTTCATCCCTGAACTTAGTAAATTTTATTCTGCGAAGCGGTTTCGTGAAAATGTCAGAGATCTGATCTTTGGAAGGACAATAAAGTGGCTTGAGGACATCTTTGGCAATGAAAGATCTGATATGATGATACTTGGTGTCCACATGCTTTGTCTTTGAATGAAAAACTGGGTTCTTGGCAAGTTTGATGGCTGACTCGCTGTGAATGAATAATGATGTAGCTTCTGCCTCAGAAATGCCCAAGTCCTGCAAAATTCGGCGCAACCAAACAATTTCACATGCTGCTTCCCATGCTAAAATGTACTCTACTTCTGCTGAAGAAGTGGCCATTGTAGCTTGTTTCTTACAACTCCAAGATACTGCTGTTGACCCCATATTCATTAAATAACCTAATGTTGATGCTCGATCATCAATACTCCCAGCAAAGTCGGCATCACAATATCCACCAAGTACAAAATTTTTAGTCTTTGTGTAAAGAAGACCAAAATCTTTTGTTCCTTGGATATATCGAAGAACTCTTTTGGCTGCATTCCAGTGGCTGTCTTGTGGTTTCTGCATAAAACGTGAAAGAGTACTGACTCCATAAGATAGATCAGGATGAGTATTTGTCAAATAAATCAAGCTGCCAATCAACTGTCTGTAAGTTGTACTGTCCACCTTTTCCCCCCCTTCAAATTTTGAAAGTTTCAAGTTTTGCTCCATGGGGGTAAGAACGGGCTTGCAATCCTGCATGCCAAAATGCTGAAGAACCTCTGTTGCATACTTACTTTGAGAAATGAAAATATGATGTGGACGTTGGAAGACTTTAACTCCAAGATAGTAGTGAAGTAATCCCAAATCTGTCATCTTAAAACCCGCATGTAACTCCTTTTTTACCTGTGCAATATGATCATCATGGTTGCGAGTAATGATCAAATCATCTACATACATAACAAGAATTACCAGATATTTTCCCTGTTGTTGCACATACAAAGTATCATCAGATTCACTTCGTTGAAAACCAACTTTCTTAAGGTATTCATCCATCTTTGCATACCAAGCTCGGGGAGCTTGTTTTAATCCATATAAAGCCTTGATCAATTTGCAGACTTTATGTTCTTGTCCTTCAACTTCAAAACCTGGTGGTTGGGTCATATACACTTCCTCCTGTAAATCCCCGTTGAGAAAAGCACTTTTCACATCCATTTGATGAACTTTCCATCCTTTTTGAGCAGCCAATGCAAGTGTTAATCGGATGGTGTTCCATTTAGCTGTTGGAGCAAAAGTTTCTTCATAATCAATGCCTTCCTACTGCGCAAAACCCTTTGCGACAAGTTGTGCTTTATACTTTTCAAGTTCACCCTTCTGATTATACTTAATTCTGTAAACCCATTTACATCCTATGGGTTTAACATTTGCTGGACAATCAACAAGTTTCCAAGTGTTGTTATCAATTACTGCTTGATATTCTTCAACCATAGCCTATTGCCATTCTTTATGTTCTATCGCTTCTTTGTATGTGGAAGGTTCAGTAAAATCATTTGCTATCAAGGCAAAATCGCCTTCACTTCTATGTGTCCTTCTGGTGCCAGTTTTATTCTGTTCATCAGGCTTTACATCTTTCAAAAGTTGAACTGCCCATTTCGGAAGTTGGTTCTCACTTGTTTGCGCTTCTGTAAAGTCCCCATCATTGTAAAGAGGATTAATATAAACTGATGTTCGTCGTTCAGGTGAAGAATGTGGAGAATCACTGTCAGAAGAACTACTGCTGCTTGGAGATGCGGATGAACTGCTAGAAGACCCAGATGATGTTGTTGATGTAGATGGACTGGATGACTCATCTTCAGAGGAAGGAAAATCAAGTTCATACCAATTTGGTGAAGTTGGTTGACTTTGCATTTTTCCATTTCTTTTACTTCCTTTGGTTTCTAACTTGTGAAGAAGATTTTCAATTTCTTCAGCACTCTTACTCTCTGTTTCATCAAAAATGACATCCCTGCTCACAATGAATTTTCCATTGGTCAAAAGACGATACCCTTTCTTCTCATCAAAATAGCCAATCATTGTGCATTTTAAACTTCTTGAGTCAAGCTTAGTTCGTTTTTCTTTCGGAACTAAGGCATAACACACTGACCCAAAAAATCTAAGATGTTTAACTCGAGGTTTGAAACCAAACCAAGCTTCATAAGGTGTGATTCCGTCTAAAGAAGCAGTTGGAGATCTGTTTCTTAAGTAGACAGCTGTATGTATTGCTTCCGCCCAATATGTTGGACTTAACCTCTTGAAAGTTAACATGGATCTCGCCATTCCTAACAAAGTGCGATTCATTCTTTCGACTACTCCATTTTACTGTGGAGTGTAAACATTAGTGAGATGTCGTCTTATGCCATTTTCATTGCAATAAGTTTTGAATTCATTTGAAGTGAATTCTCCCCCATTATCCGTCCGGAGAGTACCTATCTTTTCTCTGACTTCATTTTCAACAAGTTGGCGAAAAATTTTAAACTTATCAAATGCTTCTGACTTGTTCTTCAAGAAGTAAACCCAAGTCATTCTGCTGAAATCATCAATGAATAGTAAGAAATATTTGCAACCACCAAATGAAGTTTGTAGTGGACCACAAACATCACTGTGAACTAGTTGTAGCCACCTGTTTGCACGCCATGAACTTGTTGGAAAACTTTCTCGATTTTGTTTGCCATAAATGCAAGCTTCACATTTTGCATTTTCCCTTTTGAATGTGGGAAGTCCTTTAACCATTCCCTGTTTCTACAATTGAGAAAGACTGTCAAAATTCAAATTTCCATATCTTACATGCCATAGTCTCATAGGTGAAATACCTGTAGTCACTGCCCCTGCAAAATCAGAATGCCTTGGAATAACTGTCCCTTTCATCCGTAACAGCTTTCCATCTTCATAACCTATCATGATTGTTTTCAAGTTCTGTTTCACTGAATTAATCTTCACTAAACCATCTTCCATAATCACCTGATGTCCTGCTTGTCGAATCGTGACTAAAGAGAGAAAAATTTTCTTGAAACTGGGTACATACCATACATTGGAAATCATTTTTTCTCCAATGTCAGGGAGAAAAACTTTTACTACTCCTTTTCCATAAGGAGTATGTTTTGTATCATCAGCAAGAAAAATTGAATTAAGTTGGCATTCTTGAAAATTCTAGAAAAAATCACGTCGACAAGTCATGTGCTGAGTTGCCCCGGAATCCAAGATCTAGGCATCTTCATAGTCACTTCTAAGATGAGATGAAATTTGTGATGCTGGTGAGGAAGTAAAAACATATTCTGAGTTATATTCATCTTGATCATTTGCAAATTGTGCTGAATGCTGCTGAAACTTGGGAATTTTATTAAGTGATGTTCGACAATCTTCAGCATAATGGCCAACTTTGTTGCATCTTCGACACACAATTTGACTTAAGTCTCTTCCTCTTCCTGAAGATTGTCCTCTGCCTCTGCTTTGACCTCTATTTTGAGATTGTCCTCTACCTTGACTATTATATCCTTGTCCTTGAAAATTGCCTCTTCCTTGGTTGTTTCCTCTACCTTGAAAATTATTTCTTCCTCCTCTGTTAAAATTGTTTCCTCTGCTTTGGCTTCGACCTCGATTATGTGCTGCTTGATTCTGATTCCATCTGCCTCTTCCTCGAGAACTATCTGCTGATGACTTACTAGTGCTGGCTTCTGTGAGAAAACATCTTCACCAACTTTCTTCTTCTTCCCAAAAGTTTTATCATGTTGACTCAACATTTCACAAAGTTCATCAAACTTTAGTTTTTCTAATTTCCCAGTTACTTGTAAAGTCTCTAAAAAATGCGTATAGGAAGAAGGAAGCCCAGCAATTACAATTGTGACCATAAAGCTATCATCAATTGCGGGAAAACCAGCATTAATAATTTTCTGCCTAATATTCTTAAGTCTGGAGAGATATTCAAGAATATCACCATCTTCAGTTAATTTTTGTTGCAACAATTTTAACTGTAGATCAACCTTCTTTGATTCAGGCTGAGTATCAAAGAGGTCTTTAAAAGTTTTCAAAGCAGTCCATGCATCTAAAGCATTTTCTATATGGACATACATTTCATCATTCACAGATGATTTAATAAGAGCTAAGGCTTTAGCATTCTTGATTTCCCATTTTGCCAATGCATCTGCATCTGTGGGTTTATTCGGCTTAACATCTCCATCACATATTCCCTGCCATAATTCATTGTAAATGAGTGTGCTTTCGATGAGTCGATGCCATGTTTTATAAGATTTGGTGCCTTCTAGTTTGTCAGAATCAGAAAACAAATTAATCAGCTTAGACATTTTAGCGTTGAAGCGTAGCACCAAGAATCAGAACAGAAAGGACAAGATAGTCAACACAACACACCACGCAAAAAAACACGATCTATCGGGGCTTGGCCTTGACCCTCGAATAGTCATCAAAACAGGAGACAATTGACTGAGCTTTGCACTTGGCTCTAGTCAATTTCTCAAATTTTTACAAGGCAACTTTCAAAATTTGACTTTTACAATGGTGCTTTTGCACAATCTGGTAAAAAAAAGTTACCCCCCCCCAAAAGTAAAATTACTTTGAGTTATAGTTATCCTCTTTAAAAAATTACAAGTAAAATCTCCTTATTACTCCAAAACTTTACAAATCCTTATTTCTCCAAATATTTACAAAATTAAAAAATATTTCTAATTGCTGGCATGTTGGCTTGTTGCTGGCAGGCTGGCTCACGCTGGCTTGTTGCTGGCAAGTTGGTTCACGCTGGCTTGACGTTGGGTTTGCTGGCTTTCTCATGGACAAACAAAATTCAACACATTCAATATAAAGTGGCAAAGGAGAACCCGGCTCAGTGCAACGCATCTAGCAATAGATGGGTTAAAAAAGTCCCCCCTTCAGGGAACACATTAAACAGCTTTATTTGTAAATTCGACTTCTTCAGCTTCCCTAACAACAGCAGCGATGTGGTGGATGCGAATTGTCATGGCCCCCGAACTACCGAGGGAACCGCCCTTGTGGATGGCTATAGTGTTGATAACAAAGAGTCGCAGAGTTCGATTCACGGTTTGGTTCCTGAGACCCGGGCCCATGGGGTGCAAGATCATAAAATCCTCGAATCCAAGCGCCAATTAAGACGTATCAATAACCGAGAAGCTGCATTTCAATCACAGCAAAGGAGGAAATCCTACATTCAAGGTCTTGAATCCAAGTGCAAGATGTGGGAGAATTATTGTAATCAACTTCAAGGATCAATTGCCTTTGTCTGCACTGAAAATACAGTTTTGAGAGATGAGCTTTCCCGTTGCAAGAGGCAGAAGGGTAGTAATGGTGTGTCGGAGCCTGCAGTGCTAAAAGATTCCCCACCGTTGGAGTCCCGATCTCATCTTACCACCCTAGTGGTTGTTGGCCATATAATCGGTGTCCACTACCTCGAATGGCTTCTGGCAGCACTGACCATTCTACTTCTTGTAGGGGCAGTCAATCCAAGAAGCGTAAACAGCACAAGTCAAGCTGAGGATGAGTACAAGTCTTCAATTTTCAGGGTCTCAAGTACTTTTGGTGAGAAAAGACCAGTTCTTGAAGCCTTCCCAGTTACGAGTAGCGCAAGGGAGGTCGCTAGTTCAATAATAAAACAGAGGCAAATATTTGATAATAATAACAAATATTTTCAGATTTAAAAAAACTAAAATCAATAATAGATTTTTCTTCTTTTCTTTTAAACAAAAAACTGGATAATTTCCATACCGAGCATTTGTTGATCAATTCAATGGAGTTTTCCAAGAACTTGTAGATCTGGAGTCTCTTCTTCACATCAGCTGCATTACTGGAGCTCTGATACCACAATAATGGCAGAAGTGTCCTCAGACACATAATTTTATTAATCAGAAAAACAATTACATAATTGATTTGCAAGAGTTTACACCCGAACAACCAAACACTCTTGCAATGAGCTATTTATAAGCTCCATGTCCTAACTACCTCTAATTATGGATCACTTATTAAATAACAAGTGTCCATTTACATTAAATGCTATTCAAACCAACTAGCTAACTAATCTCCTAAAATAGAGCCTAAGATACGACACATATGGAGAGTCATATCTTGTTACAACAATATACTAATTTCTAATTGTCTCCATTAAATAATTAATCATTCTAGAATAATAATTATTAATTTAATTTCTTAAATTAATAATTATTTTATTTCAATTTTATAACCTATGATAATAAATTATTTTTGGATCATCTAACATAAAATAGAAATTCGTTACATGTGTATAAGTTTATTTTGAAAAGAGTGCGAGCAACAAATCCATAACATGGGAGAAAAGAGAAAAGAAATTGCTTAGTTTAAATGTAAATTAAATAGATATGATCACAACATGATATGCATTTTTCCTAACCATTTTTCCATAGACCGCTCCTTGTTACACATGTATTGTGGAACCTCACCCACCAAGTGAATCCAAAGGGCATTGATTTTGTATTAATCCATTGACTAACGTTTAGGATTGTTCAGGAATTAGAATATGCCAACCATAACTTTTGTATTGTATATATGAATAAACGAATTCTAGATTGGATATTCTAATGTAGCGTCCAATGAATAAAGGGTCCCTTATTAGTATGGTTAAATGGTTATGTCTGGTTATTGAAATCTTTAAGTTATAACCATGATAGAGTATGTTTAAATAAGAGAAAAAATGTAAAGGTAACCATGAGTGTATTGACTCCATTCTATGGATATGAACTGATATATTAGTTCACTCCATATGTTAAATATTGGACATAAGAAGATAGTGGAGGGAACATGCTAGGATATGTCCAACTATGTATTGTCTCCCATATATCGCAATTATCAAATATATGTTCCTAAATAACAAAGGATGATAAAGGATGATAAAATTATTGGTGGGGTACATCCTTGAATTTAGTAAGTCTCCATAGAGCTCGGTGGTGACTTTAAGGTATTGGGGAAATAGAATTTCCTAATGATTCCCAAATCCATATATGAACATGGTGACACTTTGCTTATATAAATAAATAAATAAGAATAATGTAAATGTGTGGAACGCAACCTCATATTTAAAAGGAACTGTACAAGTTAACAACAATACTAAGTATGACTAAATTCTATATAATGCGCATAGACAAATAAGAAATACAGTGTGCTCATAATATTCTCTAAATTAGTAATCAGATATATATATATATATATATATATATATATATATATATATATATATATATATATATATATATATATCATGTGAACTGGATGTTCTTTTCACTTATTATCTCAAGGAATAGTGAAACAAATGTCTTGTGCATGGAAGAGTGGAGTGTGGATAGGCCAATGGCCAATGGTCCATGGTTGATATGTTGTAAAGTATTATGATGGGATGACCATCCACCACCCCCCATCAACACCTTTGATTCTTGTTACTATGTTAAAGGGAGTGATGAGAGATCAACCAATTCGGGTATGGTTTCATCCTCCTAGAACTTTGTCGTTGGATGATCGACCACCACCAAGGTAGGTGGAGTAAGATTTGATTTGATGACAACAGGGAGAGTTCTGGTCTAACGATGGAACTACAAAAATGTGAAATTTATAGTTGGAGCATCGACACCAATAAGGAGTGAGGTGGTCGAGTAAGCTAAGATTGTTAATCTAGTGAGGAATATGTTGGGGTGGGCCCATCAATCACATGCATCATTTCCCACTATTGGGTTCCTATGTATGTTGATTAAACTGTGAAACAAATGGTGCCAACAAAGTGTGCAACCATACGGTCAGGCCATGGCCCACTACTAGGATTTACGGGTTACAACTATGAAGTCGGGTAATAAAAAAAAACTAGCTAATCCACCAATGGTTGCAACAGTGGAACTTTAAAATCAATCCACCTCACACCATTGAGACCATACACCCTTGTTAACTTATAAACGGGTGAGGGCCAAAACATCATGATCCATAGGACATTATATTGATGGTTGAAAGTGATTGTCCCCCACCGTTGTGGTCATTATTTAATGGAGGGTGGGGTCCATAGTTGGGATTAGTGCCAAACTGCCATTCTGTAATCAAGGGCAGAGATTAATTGTGAGGCCCTCTTTCCCAATTCTAAGACCATCATTGGGAGAGGTCTACGTTACCGGTGATTTTCTGAAGTGGTTTCATACGACAGGGTCATGTGATCTTAGTGGAGGTCACAAGGCCACCATGCAAGTAATGTGATGACATGGCCTCTTTGAATAGGCCAAAACTTCTAACATTCATAACTTTTGATCCAAAGCTCGAATTTCAGTGAATTTTATATCGTTAGAAATCCCTCGATGAGCTGGATGTAATGGTGGTGTCATAATTAAATTATACAAAATTATATAAATGAATTTTTTCTAACCCTATTTCCATAACAAGCCT
This sequence comes from Pinus tabuliformis, assembly GCA_031772625.1. Lineage (NCBI taxonomy): Eukaryota > Viridiplantae > Streptophyta > Pinopsida > Pinales > Pinaceae > Pinus > Pinus tabuliformis. The sequence continues at coordinate 738,537,918 of CM062807.1, forward strand.
TGGGGATCAAGTAAAAAAAAGTAACACCTTCCTAACACATCCTTACTAGCTGCTCTCACATCTACCTCCTTACTCCTCTCTGTCAAAACCAACTCACTCCTATTTATTCTTAATGGATTGTAAATGGACCCCTTGTTCATGATTTCAATCAAATCCTACTAGGGAGTTAACTGGTACTCTAACCATATGCATACCAGTGTTCTCGTCAATCTCCAAGGTTGTTCAATTCACACACCCTGCATTAAGGTTTATTCCTCCAGTAGTCCTAAATGACAACTTCATTCCTTACTCTACAACTAATGCTTGGTGCAACACTCCTGTTTCTATCAACACAAATAACTCATCTCTTGATTCTTGGCCCAGTGCACTTCTTTTACCTTATCAACTAGACCGTGGTTTTTTTATCATTCCTTAGGACCTAGTCGAGACACTTCTTCACTCTTAACTAGAGTTACTCCTCGATCATGCAATTATAATGCTACATGCCACTACACCACATTCAATATTCAATCAACGACCACGATCAACACACACATATCAAAATAAATACATGAATGAAGGATCCACAAGGTGCTAAGTCCACTCTAGGATAATTTGGAGGTCTAGAAGTTCTAACAAGCATATACTCTAAAAGGATCGAGTGAGTTTGGACATCTAGCTAAATCTGGATATAAGCTAAGTTTGGGGGTTTTGATAGCCTAGGACTCCAAATGTTTCCTAATTAGCTTAGATCCGTACTCATGGTTCTATTCAAGGTTTCGATCTAGGACATGAAAAGCTTGAAACCCCCTAGACAAATCTGGATCCCAAATCAAGGTGGTCAGGTGACTTGAAGTGAAGCTTGTGGTCACTTCTAAGGTAATATGGTGTGAATAAGCCAGGTCCAAGCGCTTAGGAGGCTAGGCTTGTAACGAGACATAGATAACATGTCGGTAGACATTTTGACCACTGACTCCTATGGAGGAGTCAATCCTATCGATCTGGAGGGTCACACAAAGGTAAAGAACTGCAATTGGGATGGAGTGCTTGGCCAATGGGAGTTTAGGTAAAATAAGTAAGGTCGCGAGTTAAGGAAAGTTAGACCACAGTGAAGGGAACAACTAAGACAATGAGGACAAATTGTCTAGTTTTGACATATAGAGAATGAGATTGGATGCGTTGAGTTGTAAATAAATCAAGAGCAGCTAGAAGGGTTGCATCAAGTGGTATTAGAGTAATATCACAGTCCTTGGGGATTGAATAATGATTAAAGGAAGTTATAACTGGCTGAGAAGATTAAAATAATTGCATATGGAGGAAAGGACAAGTGAAGAAATAGGAGATTTGCAACGAGCAAGAGAAAAAGATGCAAACCCATAGGGTATGCATATGAGGTAATGAGTTACCCTACTTACTTTGAGTAAATAATTGATTGATGATTACTTTTACAATAGTAGGCGTTGAGGCAAATTAATTACCTATCATTTAATTGTCAACCGGGGGGCTTCGTAAAACTTGCGAAGCATGCGTGCACTAGATATGCTAGAAATTAACTTCCAATTTATATCAATCTAACTACTAAACCAAATCTAATTCAACAATCAATTCAAAGGAAATTATAGTACCGTGTTTGGAATTGAAATCTTAATATATCACACTTGCGGTATTTGAAATCTTAATCTACCACACTTGCAGGAATTGAAGTCTTAATCTACCACACTTGCGGGAATTGAAAAGCACACCACTCTTTCAAAAATGAAATTGCATGAAATGAAATCTACTCTAAGGGGTCATGTATGCATTATCAAATCAGGATCCTATGAAATGAATAATCAAAACCACATGATATGAAATGAACGCACAAACAATAATTATTAACCTCTACATATGAAAGCAAATAAAAACAATCACTCTTAACCTCTCACACAGGAAAAGGTATGAAAGAAATAAATCTTAATCTATGAAAGAAAATAAAAACAATCACTCTTAACCTCTCACACAAGAAAAGATATGAAATAAATAAAACTTAATCTATGAAAGCAATAAATTTTAATCGATGAAAAACAATAAATTTCACACATTATAGATGGCCAATCCAAAAGCACGAGGGATGGAAAATTGAGAGGCTCCAAATACAAGCATAACTAAATCAAAGTGAACATCACTCATGAGCATGGTGCCAAATCCAAATTCTATATTCAAAACAAGAGCATTTCCCCAACTTTTCACATCTAAAATGATAGGAGAAAACTTCCCCTATTTATACAAAAATATGAGAAGCTATCTCATTAATGAGAGTCCATGAATATCTCCCTATATCTATAGAGTTACAATCAGAATACAAAATGATAAGACACATGTTTTCTTAGAGTTTCAATACAAATAGGAAATGATAAGACACATATCCTCATGATCCCATGATCTTCTCCACTCAAATTCGAATTTGGTTTTGGGAGGCCACATAAGGGTCTTTTAGAAGCTTCCTTTTGACCTACATATGTCAACAATTTCATCCCACTTGTTAGGTATAAGCATATGCACATTATTTTTTAATTTTTAACCATAAATTTACTTTAAAATGCTAAGAATTAATAAAGTTTGGAAAAACATAAATGTGACCCAATAATGATAATGGTAAGGTAAATTTAATGAAATAGAGGTGGAGTGAAGGTGACAATATGGAAATATAAGTGAAAATGTAATGGAAGTGAATGACAATTTCAAGGCCCAACATACCCCCCAACTGAATCTATTGCATGTTCTCATGCAATCTATTACATTAATTATTTTTTATCCTTGAACTTTGACTTAACTTTGCATGATATCATTTGATAACTTCATACTTTTACAAAATATTTTAGTTGAATTACAACATGGTTAGTTCTTGTGTTACAACCATATTTTGTTGTTTCATTCATTTTTTATCTTTGAACTTTGCATAATGATAATTTGATTATTGCTGCAAAGTATATCTTTATTGGATTGCATCATAGTTGGTTCTTGTGTGACAACCATGATTGTGTTTGTGTTCAATTATCTTTTTAGTACTTTTGACAAGCCTTTGTATGCTCATAACAATAATGTAATAGTTAATATCTTTTGAAAGTATGTGGGTTTTTGAATGTGATATGAATATGGAAAAATATGAATATGAATGTACTCTCCCCCCCCCCCCCCCCAACTGATGATACTAGAAATTTTATGAGATGAGGAAAAGAATTTTTTTTTTCCAAAAATTATCATGCTAGCTTTTCAAGGAATTTTATGGTAAAAAGTTAGAAATGACATACCTTAACTTACCCTTTAGAAATGGATGAGCTACATGTGTGATGGCTGCAAAATTCTGATCATAATCTTCTTCAAGTGGTTGGACAAGTCATGGAGAAAAGAGTTAAGATGACTTTTTATTTGCTTTTATTAAAACTTGCTAAATCTGCTGCGAAATAGTTTTGATTTTGTTGCTGCCATTTGATTCCGCAGCTGTTGTTTGATTCTGCAGTTGTCATCTAATTCTGCAGCTGCTGTCTGATTCTGCAGCTACTATCTAGTTTTGCAGCTGTTGTCTGATTCTGCAGCCATCATCTGGTTATGTATCTGCATATCTTCTACATTTGCTCCAAAAAGTTGAAAATAATAGTCTTCATGTCTTCAAAACTCATTGGCACAATTCCTCTACGTGAATAAATGTTATGATGTCGAACATAGCAGGAAATTATTGACTTAGTGGCCATTAATGGATGCCACTAGTCAACACGAGAACTCTCATCATTGATGACAATGAGAGTCAAGATACCCAAACACATCTTGCTAAGTACAAATAATTTTGTTGTTGTCGAGTACCTAGAAGATCCAATGAATAAGGGACATTGATGTATTCTCATTGTTCGTCGGCATGAGGACTTGCCATTAAGGCATGAAAGCCTTAAGGTGTTTTTGCAAGGATTTTAGACTCAAAAGACTATGGACTCAATAATTTGCATTGAAGTGGGGTTTATTTGTGAAATAAAAAAGGATAGGAAAGGAAAAATAAAAATGGAAGATGACAATGGCAAATAATAATGACAATGGGCAATAAGCATGTAAGTGAGCTTCTTTCTTTTATTTGTGGGTCAGGCGGAAAGTGTATGTGAATAAAGGAAAATGAACAACTAACTCTTGTTGGGAAAAATGATTGTGGCTTGCTTTGAATTGCTTGGTTGGATTTATAATTCAAAAGGGAGGAAAGGTAATGGTTTTGATGGATATGGAGATGGACTTGTTCTTGTGTTTCTCATGGAATCGGTCCTTTGAAGACCAATTGTGCGCACAATTGGTTTTTTCAACAATTATTCAATCATCCCAAACCTGTAAAAAACTTGACATAAAGAACATAAGTGTGTTCAAAAAGAAATGATCAGTTCCTTTCTCATTCTTACACAAAATGTCAAATGAAACAGAATAAGGAAAATCAAAAGTCTTATATTCAACCCAATTCATTATATCGATAACAATCCATTTTTAAGAAATAACCATGAAAAATAAATTAACTTCCTATTGTCGGATGACTTCGTAAAACAATTGGGATCACAAAATTTGCTGTGCTCTGCAAGTTAAAACTTCATAGAAAAATACACAGCGACAATATGAATGGCAGATGTTCATAAATCATCTAAATAATTTTCCAATTATTTTGCAAGCCATTATTGAATCGTCATTTGTGCTATAAAAATAACATGCTGTCAAAATATTTGAAGCGACAAAAATTTGAAAAAGTAATTGTACAAAAAATAAATTTATTTCAATCAAAGCTTGCAAGTATTTTTCCCTTTATAAATTGCTTCAATAAATTGATTGTATATGTATTAATCATCACATTTTTTTTTATATATTATAATTTTTTATTTTTTATTTTTTATTTTTTTTACAAATAAAATTATTTCTTTTATTCAATTTTTGAAAATTATTTTTGTTCATTTCATTACTTCAGATGTAGGGACCTTTTTCATTCTAGCAGCTGGTGTTCCTAGCCTTGGATAAAAATGTGAAATGTGAACATGCAAAAACTTGTATTCTTTAATTAGATTAATAGTGGTCTTGAAATTATCTTCCTTTGTTTTGCCTAGAAATCCACATATCACATCAGTCGCTATCTACATGTCTGGCACAAGTCATATTAATGTATCAACCACAAATCTGAATTCACTGATTGTGTATTCATGCTTCATAGCATTCAAAACAGAATCACTCCCTGACTACACTAGCACATGATGAAACGAGTATACACATGGGTGCAACATTAAGTTAGCAATTTCTTCCAAGTGTTCAAGGATGTAAGGAGGGTAAATCTATTGAAATTTTGAGGAGGAGCAAGAGTCATTGTTTGATTAGAAGTCTTAGTGAATTAAATGTGTTATTGCCAGCAAAACCTCATGCATAAAAATAATCTGTTTTCCTCACGTAGTCACCAAATAGGGTCCCAAAGAACCATGATTTTCTCCCGAACAGTTAGGAATTCGAGGAAATGGTTTCTGGGTTTTTAAACTCATCCCGTTCTAGAAAAACCCATGTCCCAGTTTTTTCAGATTCGCCTTGGTTTTCTAAAAAAAATCGTTTTAAAATCAAGTGTCAAGACAGTTACGCTTTCTGGCAATTACGTTTTCTGCAAAAATCAATTTCGGATTTCTCCTAAACGGTTGCAAAATCCAGAAAATCGCTCACGAGTTACCTAATTTCCCCCGTTCCAGAGAAAACCCATGTCTCATTTTTGTCTAATTTGCCTCGGTTTTCTCAGAATTTGCATTTTAAAATCGTGTGTTTATGCTGTTGCGTTTTCTAGAAATGTTTCGGTGATTTTTGATTTGCAGGTTTTGAAGGTTGGGCTTGTGGCTGCATGGATGTCTTCCAGCAAAGGAAAAGGGAAGATCTAACTATATCAATCATCCTATAGACAATTCTGGGGGACTCGAAATCTGGAATGAGATAAAAGATGGGACAATGCTTTGAAGAAATCTAACCGCATCATTTTTGTAATCCCGCAGAAAACTCTTGCATTATAGAGGTAAGGATTTTTGCACATGGATTTGCAAGTCTTGCAGCATTCTTCAGAAGTTTTGACTTTCAAATCATAACCCCCAATCGACTGCCTTTCTCAGAACTCCTGGGGTTTAACGTTGCTACAAAGGCGCAAATTAAATTGGAATCTATCAGCAAATTTGCAGTCACCATACGTGCAGCTCGTATTGAAGGATTTGAAGAGCTGCGTGGTTGTTTTTTATGTTTGGTTGTCTTTGTTTTATGTGTTTTTCTTTTTTCTTTTTTGTGGTAAATGTTTTGTTTTAAAAATTATATATGTTACATTTTTTTAAAATTAAAAATATATACATATATATTTCATTTAAACAAAACAATTTATTAATAAATAAAAATGCATTTGAATTTTTATTTTTTTTATTGTTTTATTTTTTTATTTTTAAAGTTTATTGAAAAATCAAATTGAATTAAATCAAATCATGAAAAAAGAAATTAGCTGCAAAATTGCATTCTTGTAGCTAAATCATTTTTATGATATACTAACAAAACAATTTCTTTTTCTAATCCTCTAGGTCACATGAAGTGCAAAAGGAGAGCATACTTGAGAGATTTATTTTGTTAGCATAGTTAAAATTTTATCAATCGATTCCTCTGTAAATTTTGCAAAAAGAAAATGAAAAGGCTTGATCTCATACCTTAAATTATCATTCGTGATCTTCACTTGCGCTCCTTGTTCTCAACCATTGGTTTTATTGCAAATCTTTCCTACCAAGGGTTAGTAGATGGGTGGTTCCTACGGCACCATAAAACATCAAATTTATCCTAAAAGCCATAAAAAAAATTATTTTTATTTTTCCTATCTATCTAAAAACTTTTTTCAAAGTATATTCATACTTCCAATGAATCCATTTACGGATTAGAATTTTTGAAATGCTCATATCCAAACTTGAAAAATGTACCTGATTGTTTGTAAGGATATGAAAAATCAACTTGACCTTTCGATTTGCCACAAAGATATCTTGAAGAGTTGATGGATATTGTGGCGTAACCGCTTTTTGATACCATTCCTCGATGTAGTCTTTGGGCTGCATTCTAGACCCTTTGTCCATAAATGGTTAGTAAAAACAAAGACAAAAAAAATACGATCTAAATTGAAAGCTAGTTCCTATGCACACTTCCCCAGCAACAACGCCAAAATATTGAGGCAAATTAATTACCTATGATTTAATTGTCAATCTAGGGGTTTCGTAAAACTTGCGAAGCATGTGTGCACTATATAGGCTAGAGATTAACTTCCAATTTAAATCAATATAACTAATAAACGAAATCTAATTCAACAATCAATTCAAATGAAATTATAGTACCGTGTTTGGAATTGAAATCTTCATCTATCACACTTGCAGGAATTGAAATCTTAATCTACCACACTTGCAGGAATTGAAGTCTTAATCTACCACACTTGCGGGAATTGAAAAGCACACCACTCTTTCAAAAATGAAATTGCATGAAATTAAATCTACTCTAAGGGATCATCCATGCATTTTCAAACCAGGATCCTATGAAATGAATAATCAAAACCACATGATATGAAAGGAAAGCAAAAACAATAATTCTTAACCTCTAGATATGAAAGCAAATAAAAACAATCACTCTTAACCTCTCACATAGGAAAAGATATGAAATAAATAAATCTTAATCAATGAAATAAAATAAAAACAATCACTCGTAACCTCTCACACAGGAAAAGATATGAAATAAATAAATCTTAATCTATGAAAGCAATAAATCTTAATCTATGAAAAACAATAAATCTCACACATTATAGATGGCCAATCCAAAAGCATGAGGGATGGAAAGTTGAGAGGCTCCAAATACAAGCATAACCAAATCAAATTGAACATCGCTCATGAGCATGGTGCCAAATCCAAATTCTATATTCAAAACAAGAGCATTTCCCCAACTTTTCACATCTAAAATGATAGGAGAAAACTTCCCCTATTTATACAAAAAGATGAGAAGCTATCTCATTAATAAGAGTCCATGAATCTCTCCCTATATCTATAGAGTTACAATCAAAATAGGAAATGATAAGACAAATGTCTTCTTAGAGTTTCAATACAAATAGGAAATGACAAGACACATATCCTCATGATCCCATGATCTTCTCCACTCAAATTCGAATTTGGTTTTGGGATGCCACATAAGGGACTTTTAGAAGCTTCCTTTGACCTACACATGTCAACAATCTCATCCCACTTGTAAGGTATAAGAATATTCACATGATTTTCTAATTTTTAACCATAAGTTCACTTAAAAATGCTAAGAATTAATAAATTTGGAAAAACATAAATGTGACCCAATAATGGTAATGGTAAGGTAAATGTAATGAAATGGAGGTAAATGTAATGAAATAGAGGTGGAGTGAAGGTGACAATATGGAAATATAAGTGAAAATTTAATGGATGTGAATAACAATTTCAAGGCCCAACAGTAGGATTTAAGGGCGCAAACAAGATATGAGGATTTGAAGCAGAGTAGCAAAACTGGAATGTAACAGAATAAAGAGATTCCCAAACAAGTAATAAGTAGGCTTGGAGAAATTTAAATCCAAGTGTATTGGAGCAATGTGTGAGGAAGATATGGTAGAAATGATCCTAGCCAAGAGGGAACTAGGGATGTTCCTAAATGTCAAAATATACTAGACTTAAGGAGACCTAAGAGGTAAAAATAGTCTTTAAAATTTTATTTTAACCCAGTGAAGAGATTATTGATTGTAGGTAGCAGCAAGAGAAAAAAGTTGTGGAAGAAAACCCTTGCACCAGAGAAGTTGCATCTGAAATTGTTCTAGCTAAGGTCAAAAGAAAGTGGAGGAAAAAGGATATCCTTAAGAGAGAGGAAGGTGAGAAGATTGCAATAGTAAAGAGAGAAGAGTGGGCTCAAGAGGTTCCAACTAAAGTTTAACTTGTGATACCAAAACGCCAAACTAGATGAGAGGAGCTTGGTGATGTAATGTCCCCATTTTCAACTTCCTCTATAGTAGAACCAGGATTTGTTTCTAGGGTATGTGATGGCCAGGCTACAAGAGCAAGATTACATAATCAAGGGTTCTGAAAAAGGTTTCGAGGAGCTTTTATGAGATTTTATGGCATTTTATTGGCACATTTCACATCCGCACAACTTGTGTTTTGTTCCATTGCATTCCAACAACTTTCATAAATGAGGTTATTATTGGGCCTCACTTAATTAATTACGCTTGAGGTGGCATTCTAGGAGGAATTTTTTATGGAACACCTCAGCATAATAGCTCATTGGAACTAGAACGAGATGATCTATAGGATGGGATGATGAGAAGATACTTCCAATGGCCATATGAAACACGGTGAGAGATTTACCACTTTCCCAGATTAAAAAGTGAGTTTATTTAGTCACTTAATTAAATAAAAGCAGGCGGGAATAATTAATTTAAGGAAAAAGGCCAAAAGTGACTTAAGTGGAAAGAAAAAAATGAAAGTGAGTTAGATGGAGTCAAAAGGGAGCTTATACAAAAGTATTAAAATAATCAAAATAAGATACCTCTAAAAGCTTGGAGATCTATCTATTGAGTCTTTAAAAGTAGGAGGAGGAGACCATTTGAGGAAATCTTGGTTTGAGCATTTGGCTTTGGTGTACATTAGAGAATTCAATTCTCTTATATATTATCCCAAGGATGAAAAGCCTCAGGTGATTCAATAAGAGTGGGTGGGAACCCATCTTTCCCCTTGGTGAATTCATCCAGAGTTCACAGGTCCTTTCATGAGATCTGTAATTTTAAAGCTCGATGCAGCATTATTGTAGATCTATTTGGGCCATCATCTCACCCATATTCTTATTCCCTGTACCAACATATTTTTCATATTAATAAAATAAGGCTAAGTTCTTCTGTGGGATTATCTTGCCTATTCTTCAGTTGCATATTCTATTTCTTGTTTCTACTGTAAATTTTGTGGTTTAATTTATGCAAATTGTTTATCGAACTAACAACCTAATTTTTTGAGCAATATTCAGTAAAATTTGAATTTGGGATATTACAGTGGTATCGAAGTTGTGTATCTTGCCATCCCGAGGGTTTATTGCAGATCAACTTTGAGGGAAGGCTGTGATTGAGTGTTTTAGGAGAAACTAGTTTTCGATGATTCTCCATAATCACCCTAACTAGAATATTGTCAATTTCGGTGGTCCTTATAGCCAACCTAGTTGGCTTATCATTGAAATATATCAGATATAATTGTTTCAAGATCAATTTCCATGAAAAATTGCAAGAATATTGTGAATCGAGTTTAAGCCTAATTTGCTGAAGATATTCTCCTGCAGGCCATATGAAATTGTCTCTCATTTATTAAGTATTCAACAGTTGATATTCAAAATTGTTGAATTAATAATTTTTCCATGAAATTGTCTTTTATATTAAGTAATCACCAATTCTTATTTCAAATTGTTGAATTATTTGCCCAAGTGAACTTGAGCCAAAGTTTATTATCGAAGGGCAGAAAAGAAAAAAAATTATAAAAAGGCCAAACATTATTGTTGGAAGAATTATTTTTCTAAGTGCCGAAAGCCAAAGTTTAATCAAACTGGCAGATCACATGTTACATTTTGTGAAGCCATGGAATTGAATTACCATTCTAGAAGGTCGAATATCAAATATTGAGGAAGTTTGATTCCATCCATATTCGTTAGCGAACCCAGTTTATTGGCATACCAAATATCCCTACCTTCGTAAATTGAGGCTGAAATTTTTGTTTCCAATGCCAATTTTTGCAAAGACCCCATTTATCTGGAAGAGGATCCAATTTCCTTTCATTGCATAAGTTGATTCCTTGAATAAATCATGTGACCTTTGAAAGGGAAGAATGGAGACAATTATAGGGGGTCAAAATTCCTAGATCTGTGATGGATTGGTACTAGAAAGTGGACGCAATTAATCTTGGATAGAGAAATCATTGATGCTTTTAGAAGTTCTAAGGTCGAACCATCAACATGAAATGCATCATTTTCGAAAGAAAAATATATGGATATTCTCTAGAGGGTTTACAACTGTTCTTCGGAGCTAATTTCACCCTTTCATCATTAAATTGTTGAGATCAAGATGCAAAAGTATTAGGAGGTTGGGTTTCTATTTTGAAGTCATGAATATAGATTTTTTGAGCAATCATTTCTCTTCCAACACTAGAGATCAAATCAAGCTGAAAATTTGGAGATCAATGGTTTCTAGCTAAGGTTGCTTATTTTTTAGGAGGATTGAGGGTTTTGAGGCCATACTCCCGCACATTTTCTAAGAAATCCATTCAAGAGATTGAGCTATATACGGAGAAGAAATTTCAAAACAATTATGCTCCAACAACGAGTTTACAAGGCCAAAATATTACATAATATAGGGAAGCTGAATACTGGTGGGATTTATAATTAACTCCAAAATTGATATATCAGTAATAGACTTGCCATTTCAGAGGATGCTTGAAATACCTCTCCATTTCCATCATTGTATATTAATGAAAGGCCAAAGATTTATAAGACTGATATTTTGTTGGGCAACATTTTATTTCTTGTTGAGTGTGGGTGCAGTCTCTATTGCGAGGAGTTGTAAGTTTTTCCTAGTTGAAGTGTGTGTATTCTAGGCTTGACTGAAGGTTGTAGCATTGGGTGATTTTTTTAATAGTATAGTAGAAAACCTCTACCTATAACACATTGTTGAAATTACATTGGAACTTGATCACTGCATTGAAGGATGCCTTGTTTATCTTCATACTAGGTTCAAACACACTCATTTGTCCACTATTTCAAGCAAGAAAAGGTATGGAATCATTGAAGTATCCATAATATTCTTGGAGAAGATGATTCCTATAGCAACTGGTTTAGAAGGGTTGAGTTAAAACCCAAATCAAAGTTTGTTGGTCGGGTGCTTGATTGTTACACCATTCTGTGCATTTCCAAGGTAGAATCGCAACATAAGAAGGCTTTTAACACAGAAAATTTTCCTCATTAAGCCAAAGCATAATTGAATCGAGGGCACAAATTTTTTATCATAGCAAAGGTGTTCTAGGTTCCAACTTACTGCTCTATAGTCTTCATTCATCTATGCTATTATTGATTTTGGGACTGGAATACACTATAATTGTGAGTGTATTATTGAATCTTGACCAAAATTGAATTTATATGTTGGAGTCTATTAAAAATATTATTAAGGATTGATAGAAGGGTTTGATACTAGTGCTAGTCAAGCTTGCATGCTTTGATGTTTTAATTGCTAGATATTTCACACTATATCTTTAGAACTATGTGCATGGATGATTGATGTATGGGAAATGTAATGATGCCCATGTATTATTTCTAATCAATGTGATGCTAAGGGCTTGTCTAGTGTATGTTGTTGGCATAAATTATAGTTTGTATATCTAATAAGAGATATTTGCATCTAGTATTGTAGTTGTGTGTGTCAGGGTGTGAGCATTGAAAGCATTCATGTAATTATTGAAGTGTGTCTCGTATATGTCATGAGTCAGTTGATTGTGTAAGCACGAGATTATTATTGTGTTTTATTGAGTCCAATGCTCTTGTAGATCACTGGAAAAAATTAGTAGTTAGAGAGGTTGCATGTACCTTGTCACAAAAAGTTGGGTGCTTTATTGCCAGGTTTTTGTGCCATGTATGCTACTAGTAAAATGTGAGATGTTTATGTGTCAACATTGATATGGGTCAGAGTCTTAAATCAGTTTGATTTTGTACAAAATTGTTTAAACCTTTCTGCGAAATGATGGAATTTGAGAAGATCTTAGAAATCCTCAAAAACACCTTAATGACTACGAAAGAAGACAATACTAGCAACAGTTCGAGAAATTTCTTGCAATTAGTGCTCGGGACTACAATGCTTCCTTGGATCAAAGAGACAACCCAAACAATATTCCCTTTCCAAAGGATGTATATGCTATCATACATCTAGAGAAAATAATGGATTTGCATAAAGAGCAAGAGGTAGGGAATTGACTCTTTGCACTTGGGTCTAATTTGAAGAACCTAAAGATGACCGCAAATTTTTTCTTAATCTGGAGAAATTGGATTCACACCTTTCTAAGGTGAGCCAATTATATTTGAGGATTCTAAATTGGGCACTCAAATCGACAATGCTTGCCTTGACCCAGCCTAGATTCCTAGAGCACCCTTGTGAAGGAGTCAGACTTATAGTAGCTTCATGTCTCAGTGAGATTATTAGAATAACTTCACCTGTGCTTCCTTATAATGATGACATTATGGGGAAAAAATTTTGGCTAATAGAAGAGAATATTCAAGCTCTACATAACATCTTAGGTCTTACAATTGAGAAGATGATCAATATATTAGAGAACATGGTTTGGATTATGGGTAATCATGATGACATTTGCAAGATGTTGTAGTATAGGTTGTTCGCCATTTGGAGGTAGGAATAGTCTATCACACTTATTTCTTATGAACTAGATGAAAAGTTGGTTAAGGAAAAATTAAAATCGTTGAAAAGGCAACTGACCAAGAAGGAGTCGATGAAGATGTTAATTGGTGGTGAAGAACAAGATGCAAGGGATCAAACATGCAACATATATGAATTGAGGAGGAAAGTTCCTTGCTTCATATGCAAGGGACCTTGGGGGCCTAACCACTCATGCTTGAATGATGCAAAGAAGATGATAGAAGTAGATCAAGAAGAGATTCCTTCTGAATTTCCAGATGATGACTCTTCTTCTATAGTTGAGTCTATGGATTTTTACGAGGATATCTCCATGGAGCATGAGCAATCATTTGGAGTACACAGATATGCATCCATGTGTGATGGAGGAGTGTGATGAGCAATATTTTATCCCCATGAGGGAAGAGGATCAGGTAGAAGAATTAAGGGATGAGAAACTGATGAGTCAACATGGAGAGAACATAGAGGAGCATGATTCAGTTGAGGAGGATGATAGGAAGTGTGCACAATGAGTCATTTTTGGAGAGTCAATTGGAGGCTCATGTTGAACCCATGATGGAGGAGGATGACCAACCATTAATAAGGAGTATACATATGTACAAGAAGCTGCTAGAGTTGTAGTACTTTTAGGTAGCATCCCTCTCTAGGAGTACATAGATAGGGCTTGCAGCATGGTATTCCCACTTGTGTCCATTATAGGGAGAGGTATATTTTTCTAGGTGGATCTTATTGATTGATTGAGCGGAGCTGCATATCCTTCCCACATAATGGATTTTTGAGATACCATGAGTTAGTATCCCATTGATGGGGTGTCATTCTTAGCGAGGGACTTGGTACATCAGGGGTCCCTAGGTGTGAGGGATATTGCATGTTTCAGTTGGAAATGGGATGTAGGTCATCAATTCATCAACATTCCAGTAGCACTAGCCTAGCATTAGTAGAGTCGAGTTGACCTCGACTGATTCCAAAGGTTGGATTGCAGAGAGGTGATGAGTTGGTATTCTATTGGTGGAGTAGCATCTACAGCCAGAAACAAACCACAACTAGAGCCATGGGGTATGGATAGGGATGATTGGCTATGATGGCTTTGGGAACTAGGTGGGCCCATTGATGGTGAATTGAGTTAGAAACTTTTTTAGGATCCAGGTATCAAGGGACCCATTCATTTTGGTCGAGCACAAAGGCATGATATAACCCAGTGTTTTGTATGGATCCTGGTATCAATGTGTATATTCTTTGTGATGGACAGAAATGGATTGCTTGAGGGAAAGCAATCTTGAGGCAGGAGGACTTGTAATGTCCCCATTTTTAATTTCCTCTATAGTACAACGAGGATGGGTTTCTTGGATATGTGATGGCCAGGTCGAAAGAGCAGGATTATGTTATTAGGAGTTCCAAAAGGGGTTTCAAGGAGTTTTTATGGGATCCAATTACATTTGATTGAGATATTCCATCATCTGCACAACTTTCCTTTTGTTTCATTGCATTTTGAAAACTTTCATAAAACGAGGTTAGTGTTGGGCTTGACTTAATTAATTACACTCGAGGTAGAATTTCGAGAGGAATATTTAATGGAACACCTTAGTGTAATAACCAGTTGGAACTAGAATGAGAAGATCTATAGGATGGGATGATGAGAATATACTTCCAGTGGCGAGATGAAGCAAGGTGAGAAATTTACCATTTTCCCATATTAAAAAGTTACTTTAATTAGTCACTTAGATGGAGTCAAAGGGGAGCTCTAAAAAATTATTAAAATAATCAAAATAAGATGCTTCTAGAACCTTGGATATATATCTATTGAGCCTATAAAAGGAGAAGGAGCAGATGATTTGAGGACATCTTGGTTCGAGCATTTGTCTTTAGTGTAGATTAGAGAATTTAATTCTCTACTATAGTAGCCTACGGACGAAAACCATCGGGTGATTAAGTGAAAGTGGGTGAGAACCCATCTCTCCCCTTGGTGAATTAATCCAAAGTTCATAGGTTCTTTCATTAGATCTGTTGTTTTAAAGGTCAATGCAACATTTTTGTAAATCTTTTTGCACCATCATCTTAGCCATATTCTTATTACTTGTACAACATATTTTGCATATTAATAAAATAAGGTGGAGTTCTTCTGTAGAATTATCTTGTCTATTATTTAGTTGCAAATTTTATTTCTTGTTTCTATCGTAAATTTTGCAGTTTAATTTGTGCAAATTGTTTATCAAATTGACGACATAATTTTCTGGAAAATATTAAGTGAAATTTGAATTTGGGATATTACATGTGAGGTGTCATGTAGAGGCTTGATTACAACTCATAGTGAGCATGGAAAGGCTAAGACAGAAGGATATTTGCACTAATGGTCATGATAAGGATTTAGGTGAAATCCATAATAGAGTAAAGGGAGATGCCAAAGTAAAAGGCATAAGGATGAGAATGAGTTAAAGGAAAGGTTAGGCATAATAGTGTAACTGCTACAAGAAAGCGAGTGTGAAGACTAGAGGCATGGATGGAATGTGGAAAAGAAAGTCGAGTTTCCTATAGTACATTTATTTGTAAAGAATCTAAGAAAGAGCTTGAACCAATAGTTGAATGCTTGGATAGAAAGAGAGAAACTCAAAGAAGTTAAGTTGACATATAGGTCACTAACAGAAGAAGTTAATTATTGTGAACTAGAACTAGGACTACTCCTTAGTGAAGATGACAGTGGAGTTGAGGAGAGGAGACCAATGAAAAGTCTCATGGACAGTGTGAAAATTCTAGAACAACAGATGATGCTAGCAACATCATCTGAAGGTCAAGAGCCTCATATTTTTGAAACTACTAAACTATGTTCATGTGTAGTCATGAAGGCGAGCAATCATTACAAACTATCATGCAGAAAAGAGGAAAATGCAAAATTGTACCTGAAGGATAGAGGAAACAACAGAGTTCCAGAAGAATCATCTCTGCAAGTTGAAAAAGTGGATGCACAACAGTGTCCAAATGGCATGCTCATGGAGCATAATAAATAAATTGACTTGTTGGAAGAATGGCAACTAGAACCTATGGATGATTAAGAAGGATGGTTGACAAGGGATGAGCCTTGCATGGAGCCTACAACTCCAAATCAAGTAAATTTTGTTGATTTGGATGTAGATCTAAATTTCCTAGAAGAAACGATAATGGATTTAAGTGTACGCATTCAAAATGAAAAATTGGAATTGGAAGAGGGTAGAGTTAGAAATGTGACCAACAAGTTGAAAGAGAAGCATGTGAACCAACATTGAATAATATTTTTGTGACTTAAGAAAGACAAAGACAATAAGAAGAGGCTGAATGAGAATCTCATGGACCAAGAGAAGGGGTTAGATCAACTTGAAGGTATGAGAGGAATTTAGGGTAGTGAACCTTGTAAATTTTCTGATTATTTGTGCATGGATGTAGGTACCAAGAATAATGAAGGAAAACAACCACCTACAACTACCATTACAATAAATGAAGATGGGAAAATACCTCCTCACAACGTTAAAGAACGGCTAGATTTGAGAGCTACTAAAATGATAGAGGATGCAACATTTTATCATAAAAATGAACAAAGGGAAATCCATACACATTTGGTTAATGGAATAGATGGTAAGAAGCTGCAAGAAATTTTTGACACAAAGAGCAGAAATAATTTGGCTCATAAAGAAAACAAAAAGAAAGATCAAGAAAATGATCAAGATAAATACTTAGATATAGTGCTCATAAATTTCAGAGAAGAATTATTAGAAGATTGGTTGAACAATCCAAAGGTTTATATAGAGGGATACATAACAACTACAGATATAAAACATTCAAAAAATCCTAATTGCAACATTGTAAATGAAGAAATTGAAGGAAAAGGCAAGGGATTGTCTCATGAAGGCGAATTTATACAGCAGGAAGAAAGAGTAGACCAACATATTGTTTTGAAAAACCATGAGGAGATGTAACAACTAGCTAAAAACAACAGTAGAAAATTCCAACCAAGGAGCAATGGCATGTACCAGCAAGGAGATAAATTGGACGTGGAGATTGATGAGATATAGATTATGGTGATGGAAGTACATAAGAGAAAGAATACTAAAGTAAGAGGGACCATAAGCAACATGTTACAGGTAATTGTACAAGTTTTCATCACTGAGGCAGATGGAGTATTGGAAAATCATGTTTGGGATCATGGAAAGTTGCAGGGAGGAAGATAGAGAAACAAGTGGACAAAAATAGAATCAAGTGCAAGATTCAGGAGGAGGAACAAGTTGAATCACATGACCAAAAGGTCATGGAAATTTTCAATGTGGTGAATCTGATGTAGGAGCATCAACCTCTATGAAGCTCAATTTTTTTTTTGTCTAGACCCCAAGGGGGACTTGAAATTTCCAAAGGGAAAGAATTATCCCTCAAATTGTAAATTGTATAAATTAGGAATAGTGAATTCTCATGTAAACACATGTGTCTTGATTCTACAAAGAATCTGGATTGTTAATTATTTTGGTGATGGTATTATGGACAAATGGGCTTTTATAAAAATGGTAAGTGTCCAATTAAGACGTTAGGCAATTTTAGGTTGATGGAACAATGTCTCATTTGTCAATGTTCTGTTAAGATATTTCTTATCCAGTAAAAAGGCATTAATACGTACAATTAAGATTCCATTAGATAGAGTCTAAGGAAATTGGGAATTAGAGAGAAAAAGAGTAGAGCTCGACTTAGGCTGAGAGGCCTCGATAATGAGAACATTGTAAATAATTTGTTCTAAATTAAAATAGAATCTAGTTTTCTTCCCTTTCTGGTGTTACACCAAATAAAATTTGTGTGCGTAGTTTTGGTTTCATACTGAGTCCAATAGCTGGTAGAGTGAACCTGAGAGGGAGGCATCCAAGTTATAAACACCATGTGGACATGGATCACAAGTTGTAAATCCCCGCGTGGATTTGTTTTGCACTCCACAATGTGCAGTAGTGTAACTGTGATTCGCTAATCCATAAGTAGCATGTCGGTACCATGTATGTGCCATGCCCATATTGAATGCTAAGAATATTGTCCCAACACTCACAATGTTGAGTACCTCGTAGACATCTCGCTGCCACGGGAAGGGGATAAAATAACTCGACTTGTCCAAACATGAAATATGAAGAGGAAAAACCATGTTACCAAGTCACTTCCTCAACTTGAGAATCTTGAAGAGGGTGTTGCGAAACCATAAAATAATACTAATGTATTGTCGCTTATATATCTCATAGCCCAAAGAGAGGGACTAGTGAGGAAAAGCCAAAGCAAAAGGCACCTTTACTCAGTGATAGCTTGAATTACAAGTGGATTTAGTGTATTTTGAAACATGTACGTGAATTTATTTTTTAATATATTGGTTATGTATTTTCAAATTAAAAAACATTTTATTACGTCGATAGGCGTCCCTCCTATTGGAATTGGCCACTTTAATCCTTTTGCTAATTAATTTTTTTGATCCGATGGTCTAAATTGAAATATGAAAGTATATTCTCATCGTTGCCACTCCATCAATGAATGAAATTAAAAGTGATCACTTCCTTGCATGTTTAAACCATACTTAAATTATTTTTTTACAAAACATGATTAAAATTTTATTGTGCGTGTTGTTGATAACCACTAATGATAATTAGTTAGAAATGAATTGAAAAATTAAAATGTGTATTTATTTTGAAATGTATACCTTTTCACACTGTGAAACGTTTGCCTATTCAACTGTTTGCCAAGTGTTTTTTCGGTTAATGTAACAGTTACATGGGTGATTTCCTATGAATTACGAATTCCCTCTTATACCTTTTCACATTCTCATCCCTTAATGTAACAATTACCTGGGTGATTTCCTATTGATTACACATCCCCTCTTATACCTTTTCACATTCTCAAAAGTACGCCTGTTCAACCATTTTCCAAGTGTTTTGTTCACACCTATAAGGATTATCTGTGTGGTTGCCTATGTGTTATGAATTCCCTCTCCATTTGAAGGTGGTTGCATTACTAATTCAACAATGTGTTTTATTAGTGGTTATATATGACATGTTACTGATTGCTAAATCTTGGTGCATCATCAAATCTACTCATCCTTGGCTCATTGGATAGTTGAACTCTGTGCAAAAAAAATATGTGAATTATAACTTTGTAAGTGCTACTCAAGATTAAGAAGTTGTTTATTTCGTATTACAAGATCATTTGTTTTATATTTTGCTATTAACATATAATGTGAACTGTTTTATCTCTCATTATGACAAATCCTAATACAAATAATCATTTTTCTTGTAAACCTAATTGTTAAACGAAATTACTTGAATCATTTCCATGCTTTGCCAAAATCATTTTTCTTGTAAACCTAATTGTTGAGCGAAATTACTTGAATCATTTCAATGCTGGCCAAAAAATTTCAAAATGCGCGTGGGTTTATTTGTTGGTTTATTGATTCAACATAAAACCATTAAATAATTTATATATTAAAATTTATTAATAGTATTTAATAACAATTATTATATTATAATTATAATTAGATATAATTTATATAATTATAATTAAATATGCTTTACTCAATTAACATACTTTAAAATATGGACAAAACCTTTATTTTGAATTAGAGTATTTGGTGTTTTAGTATGGAAATCCAACGTAAATTGCCTCTAAGTAAGAATTTCATGACGATTTATTAGTTCGTTATTGGTTATTTTTAAGATTTATTCATTTTTATTTATTGATTTATTTTTTTATTTGTTGGTTCAACCTAAAGTAATTAAAATTTATTAATTATTATTAAATTATAGGATTATATATTAAAATTTATTAATAATATTTAATAAAATAATGTTATATTATAATTAACATAGTTATAATTTAATTAATCAAAATATTAATTATAATTAAATATAATTTACTTAATCAAAATATTAATTAATACATTATTTTTTATTAATTATTAATATATTATTAAGACATTAATATCATATTAAGATGTATACATAACACTATTAGCACAATAATATAACATTAATAAAATTAATATAACATACATATTTGCATGATTAATAAGAATTATATTAGTTTAGGAGAAATGTAGATATTAAAAGTTCCAAATAATATTTAATAAAATCATTATAATTAAATATAATTAATATTATTATTGTTAAATATATCTTAATCAATCAAAATATTAATTATGTTGATAGGTTTATATTGGAAATGGATTCTATGAATTTCAATTATTTAAAAATGAAATATTATTTGGATGGTTTAGATTTGAGAAACTTGGAATATTCTTCACCTTAGCCACAATTGGACAGTTGAAATTTAGGATTTAGAAAATGAATAGTTTGAGTTTTTCATTTATAAAATGAATGATAGAGATTATATGCCACATATTACATGGCAGAAGTAATCATTTCAAAATTTTCCATGAACATATGAGCTTCAATGATAATTGAAAATAAAAATTTCATTGTTAGATTTATAACATTAATCTCTTAGGTTTATAAGTCCCAAGGGTTTATAATATTAATCTCTTCGGTTTATTAATCTGTTGGGATTATAATGTTGATAATCCCTTGGGATTATAATGTTGATAATCCCTTGGGTTTATAATATTAATCCCAATGGTGTATAATACTAATATTAGGGCTTATAATATTAGGGTTTAATATGTTAGTTTTAGGATTTATAATATTAATCTTAAGGTCTATAATATTGGGTTTTATGATGTTAGGATTTATAATATTTAGTCTAATATTAGGATTTAATATTGTGATGCTAGAATGGTACATAAATGTGTCGAACATCGCATTGTAACAAACATTGTCTCAATGTGACAATCAATCTCACAAAGTTTGTCACAATGTTACATTACATTGCAATTTCTTCATCGTCGCAATATGAAAATCAACGATGTTTATTTTAGTGTTTATAATATTTATCTTAGGGTTTATATAGCTTGTATTTATAATATTAGTCCCTTGGGTTAATGTTATTCAAACATTGTCAACCATGGTCAACTATGTTTTATAAATACAAACATGGTCTTCCATGGTCAATGATGGCCAACCATGGTTGAATGTTGCACTATGACAAAGATTTTTTTTTCCAAGGAAAAAAACGGTAACTTTTTATTAAAAAGATAATGAAAAGTTACACTAGCAGATGCAATGAAGCATTCTGTATGCTGCCACAAGGGCCTGAGTGCTTTCGCACCCCACGCAACGTTAGTGAACTAACGTGCACAAAGAATAAGAAAAGAGAAGAGAGGAGAGAGAAATGAGAGGGGAAAAAAACTGAAATGAGTAAGACTCACGCATCAAGTTTTTCTCCCCTTTTTCTTTTCAACCTTACGCCACTCTCCTTGAGAGGGCTCGATCGAAGCAATAACTAACTGTGTCTCTGTATTCTGTGGACCAGGTTCTTTGTCTGAATCTGAAGTGTCTGAGTGGTGGTGCCGTTTGATGCCTCCCGTATTAGGATCCATGCGTGTGTCCACTGCCTTGTTGTCTGATGAGCTTCCTCTCTGATTCTCCATTTCTTGTGCTGCCTCAGTTTTCTCTGCTGGGAGTTCTTCCTCAGCTGCTTCTGATTCTTCGTCCTCTGAATCTGGGGGAGAAAAGTGCCATCCTTTTCTCTGCTTCCCTTGCTGCTTCTTTTTATTCTTGGCTTCTGGACATGAACTTTGTAAGTGTCCTGTCTGCCTACAGATCCTACATCTGAAAGCAGTGTTTTCATAATCTAGTACCTGCAGCCAGTTCTGTTGTTTGTAGATCAACCTTATATTTTCCGGCAACCCTTTACTTAAATCTACTTCCACACAGATACGTGCGAAGGTGTAGATCCTTTCATCGATCCTTTCCAGATCTGTTTTGATGTATTTCCCTATGCTGTTCCCAATGCCTTCCAGCACTCGTTCATCCCAAAAGTGCAAAGGGAGATTGTGTAGCCTAACCCAGACTGGCATTTTGGTTACAGTCATTTTATTTGGATCGAAATCTGGGAACCATGGGGTCACAAACAGCCCCGATGTTCCCCAAAACCATGGCCCGGCACTGATGACTGTATCTCTGACTTCCTTGGATGTAAATCTTACTATGAAGAAACCCTTTGAACATAAATGAATATCACATTCCATGGTCCAGCTGGTGAAGATCCAATGGAAAAGATCCATAGGTTTAGGCCAAAAGCTGTTGAAACGGCAAATTAGAGCTTGCGTTTCATAGGACTTGACGAAATCATCAAGCCCTGAAGAATCTAAGTTTAAAGCTGGGGTTTGCTCTGACTGATCCACTATGTATGGCCTGGGCATGTGTCCGCCTTGATCTGGAGCGAACCCTGAATTCCTGCTGCCCTGTAAGATGTTTTTGTAGGATCCCTTTGGTTGGTGTTGAGCTGCAGCTTTTTTCCCTTTGTCTCCCCCTGAGGAGCTTGTCTGTCCCTGAGGCAGAGCCCCCCCTCTTAATCTGAGATTTAAGATAATGATTGATCCTGGCCCGATCTCATAACTTTCCAGCGATCTACAGTCCTGTAGGGACCGCCTTCCACTGACCAGATGCTGGGCCTGAACTGGGTATCCCATTTCTGCCCTTATTTGTTGTTTCAGTTGCATGGATGTGTCTCCTGCATGAACCCATACTAAACGAGTTTTCCCCTGAGGGGGTTTAATCAGAATCTGAAAACAAGTATTTGTTACCTGCTCTGGCTGATGGCGTAATTTCAGATCTGGCTCCGTTTTGGTTCGTTTTCCTTTATGCATGACTAGATCTGCAGAAACTCTGCCCGATCTAGGGTTGGTGTCTTCGTTCTGCCGCCTGGGATCAAGCTTTGCCCGTATAAAGGCTAGATCGTGTAGATCCAAGCCTGAAACACAAAGCTGGGGATCATGCGTTGGAGGGGAAAACGGATCTGCTGCATGCAGTCCCCCCCTGCCGTTTCTCCATACATTCTGGGTTTTATGAACCCTGCCCCCTATACGCCATTTGGCCTGACGCTTCCTTTGATCGGGATCGCAGTTTGGGCCTTTGATTTTCCGCCATAGGGAGCCCTCCTCGAGCAGCCACGCAGAGAGACGACCTTCTGGTGATGCCCGCGTCTCCCAACCGCCGATCTGCGACCTGTGGTCTCGCTTGCTGGCTGGATCAAATCGATTTAGGCCTGGTCTGCAGAGTTCTGGCCAGTGGGTTGAAGGAGGGCGCAGACCTGCATCACACAAAACCCTCCGGCCTTTACTCTGTATGCTGCCACGATGATCTGGAGTGATTTGGGTCGATTGACTGCGCCATCGAGCAGCTCTCCCCGTAACTCCGAACCCTAGTCCGCCTTCAGCACCAGACTTTGGCCCGGCTGCGGCCGCCAACAGATCTCCGCGTACACCAACCCTAGCGCTCGCCATCGTTTCCAAGGTTCCTCTTTTTCCGCACTATGACAAAGATTGTCTTCTCAAATTGGAGGCTTCTGTGATTCATGATTTAAGCAAATATCTTCCAGATAAATCACATAGAAATATGACCCTAATATTTCTATGCGATTTTTCTAGAAGATCTTTGCTTAAAACATTGTCTTGATATGAAAATCAGTCATGGTCCAATGTCAAATTGTGACAAGGAATGTCTCTATATGAAAATCAACCATGCTCAAGCATGTTTATTTTAGTGTTTACAATATTTATTTTAGGGTTTATATACCTTGGGTTTATAATGTTAGTCCCTTGGGTTTAATATTATTCCCTTGGGTTTATTGTTCCCTTGTATTTATTAATTTAAGGGTTCATATTCCTAGGGTTTAATATTATTCCCTTAGGTTTATAATGTCTTGGGTCTTTAGTATTAATCCCTATGGTTTATTATTTCCTTGGGTTTATAATATCAATTGTGGTCAACCATGGTCGAACATCATATTGTGACAAAGATTGTCTCAATATGAAAATAAATCATTGTCTTGACCATGCACTAATGTCGCATTATGACAAAGATTGTCTCAATATTATAAGCATGGTCAACCATTTTTTATAAAATCAAACGTGATCATACATGGTTAACTTTGGTCAACCATGTTTATTTTAGTGTTTATAATATTTATATTATAGTTTATATACATTCGGTTTATAATATTAGTCTCTTGGGTTTAATATTATTCACTTGGGTTCATAATCCCTTGGGTTTATTAACCCTTAGGTTTATAACATAAATCATGGTCAACCATGCTAGAATGTCGCATTGTGAGAAGGATTGTCTCACCATGAAAATAAATCATGTTTATTTTAGTGTTTATAACATCTATCTTAGATTTTATATATCTTTTGTTTATAATATTAGTCCCTTGGGTTTAATATTATTCTTGTGGATTCATAATCCCTCATGGTTTTAGTATTAATTCCTTCGGGTTTATTTTTTCTTGGGTTCATAATATCAATCCCTTGGATTTATTATTACCTTGGGTTTATAATATCAATCATGGTCAACCAAGGTCAACCATAGCCAACCATGGTTGAATATCGCATTATGACAAAAATTGTCTCCATATAAAACTCATGGACAATTATGGTCAACCATGGTCAAACTTTGCAATGTGAAAAAGATTGTCTCGATATGAAAATAAATCAATGTCAACCATAGTCCAACATCACATTATGAATAGGATTATCTCAATATGAAAATCAACAATGGTCAACCATGTTTATTTTAGTATTAATCCCTTGGGTTTATTATTCCCATGGGTTTATTGTTCCCTTGGGTTTATAATATCAATCCCTTGGGTTTATTAATCTAAGGGTTCATATTCCTAGGGTTTAATATTATTTCCTTAGGTTTATAATGTCTTGGGTTTTTAGTATTAATCCCTAGGGTTTATTATTTCCTTTGGTTTATAATATCAATCATCGTCAACCATAGTCAATCATGGTCAACCATGGTCAAACGTCACATTGTGACAAAGATTGTCTCAATATGAAAATCAATAATTGTCTCAACCATGCACCAATGTCACATTATGACAAAGATTGTCTCAATAAGATAAGCATGGTCAACCATGGTCAATCATGACGAAACTTGGTCAACCATGTTTTATAAAATCAAACATGATCATCTATGGTTAATCGTGGTAAATTGTGGTCAACCATGTTTATTTTAGTGTTTGTAATATTTATCTTAGTGTTTATATACCTTGGGTTTATAATATTAGTCTCTTAGGTTTAATATTATTCCCTTGGGTTCGTAATCGCTTAGGGTTTTAGTATTAATCCCTTTTGTTTATTATTCCTTTGGGTTTATAATATCAATCCCTTGGGTTTCTTACTACCTTATGTTTATAATATCAATCATTTTCAACCATCGTCAATCATAGACAACCATGGTCAACAATGCTTGAATGTCGCATTGTGACAAGGATTGTCTCACCATGAAAATAAACCATGTTTATTTTAGTGTTTATAATATTTATCCTAGTGTTTATATACCTTGGGTTAATAATATTAGTCCATTGGGTTTGATATATTCCCATGGGTTCATAATCCCTTGGGGTTTTAGTATTAATCCCTTGGGTTTATTTTTCCATTGGGTTCATAATATCAATCCCTTGGGTTTATTATTATCTTGGGTTTATAATATCAATCATGGTCAACCATGGTTGAATATTGCTTTTTGACAAAAATTGTCTCCATATAAAACTCATGGACAATCATGGTCAACCATGGTTAGCAATGGTTGATCATGGTCAACAATGTTTTACAGAATCAAACTAGGTCAACCGTGGTCAATCGTGGTTAACCATGATTGAATGTCGCATTGTGACAAACATTGTCCCGATATGAAAATCAACCATGGTCAACCATGCTCCAACATCACATTGTGAAAAGGATTGTCTCAATATGAAAATCAACCATGGTCAACCATGTTTATTTTAGTGTTTATAATATTTATCTTAAGGTTTATATACCTTCGGTTTATAATATTAGTCCCTTGGGTTTAATATTAGTCCCCGGGGTTCATAATCCATTTGGGTTTTAGTATTAATCCCTTAGGTTTATTATTCCCTTAGGTCTATAATATCAATCCCTTGGGTTTATCATGATTTATTTTATAAATAGGTTTATAATATTATTCCCTTGGGTTCATAATCCCTTAGGGTTTCAGTATTAATCCCTTGTGTTTATTATTTGTTTGGGTTTATAATATCAATCCTTCAGGTTTATTATTTCCTTAACTTTATAATATGAATCATGTTCAACCATCGTCAATCATAGCCAACCATGGTCAACCATGCTCGAATGTCGCATTGTGACAAGGATTGTCTCACCATGAAAATAAACCATGTTTATTTTAGTGTTTATAATATCAATCTTAGGGTTTATATACCTTGCATTTATAATAATAGTCCCTTGGGTTTAATATTATTCCTGTGGGTTCATAATCCCTTTGGGTTTTAGTATTAATCCCTTTGGTTTATTTTTCCATTGGGTTCACAATATCAATCCCTTGGGTTTATTATTATCTTGGGTTTATAATATTGATCATGGTCAACCATGGTCAACCATAACCAACCATGGTCAACCATGGTTGAATATGGCATTCTGAAGAAAAATGTCTCCATATAAAACTCATGGAAAATCATGGTCAACCATGGTCAACTATGGTTGATCATGGTCAACAATGTTTTATAGAATCAAACAAGGTCAACCATGTTCAAACATAACATTGTGACAAAGATTGTATCGATATGAAAATCAATCATGGTCAACCATGGTCCAACATCACATTGTGATAAGGATTGTCTCAATATGAAAATCAACCATGGTCAACCATGTTTATTTTAGTGTTTATAATATTTATCTTAGGTTTTATATACCTTGGGTTTATAATATTAATCCCTTAGGTTTAATATTATTCCCTTGGGTTCATAATCCCTTGGGGTTTTAGTATTAATCCCTTGGTTTTATTATTCCCTTGGGTTTATAATATTAATCATGGTCAACCATGGTCGAATGTCACATTGTGACAAAGATTGTCTCAATATGGAAATAAACCATGGTCAACCATGGTCCAACATCGTGTTCTAACAAAGATTGTCTCGATATGAAAATCAATGATGGTCAACCATGGTCCAATGTCGCATTGTGACAAGGATTGTCTCAATATGGAAATCAACCATGGTCAACCATGTTTATTTTAGGGTTTATAATATTTATGTTAGGGTTTATATACCTTGGGTTTATAATTTTTATCCCTTGGATTTATTATTCCCTTGGGTTTATTGATCTAAGGGTTCATATTCCAAGGGTTTAATATTATTCCCTTAGGTTTATACTCCCTTGGGTTTACCGTGGTCGAATGCCACATTGTAGCAAAGATTGTCTCAATAGTGAAATCAGTCGTGGTAAACCATGGTCCAACATCACATTCTCACAAAGATTGTCTCGATATGAAAATCAATCATGGTCAACCATGGTTCAACATCACATTTTGACAAATAATATTTCAATATGGAAATCAACCATTGCCAACCATAGTCAAGCATGTTTATTTTAGGGTTTATAATTTTTTATCGCTTGGGTTTATTATTCCCTTGGGCTTATAATATCAATCCCTTGGTTTTATTGATCTAAGGATTCATAATCCTAGACTTTAATATTATTCCCTTAGGTTTATAGTCCCCTTGGTTTACCATGGTAGAATGTCACATTACGACAAAGATTGTCTCAATATGGAAATCAACCATGGTCAACCATTGTCCAACATCGTGTTCTGACAAAGATTCTCTCGATATGAAAATTAATCACGGTCAACCATGGTTAACCATGGTCCAACATTGCATTGTGGCAAGGTTTGTCTCAATATGGAAATAAACCATGGTCAACCATGTTTATTTTAGGGTGTATAATATTTATGTTAGTGTATATATACCTTGCATTTATAATTTTTATTCCCTTAGGTTTATGGTCCTTGGGTTTTTAGTACTAATCCGAAGGGTTTCTTATTCCCTTGGGTTCATAATATCAATCATGGTCAACCATTGTCTACCATGTTTTATAAATTCAATCATGGTCAACCATGGTCCAATGTCACATTGTGACAAATATTGTCTCAATATGATAATCAACCATGCTCAGCCATGGTCCAATGTCGCATTGTGACAAATATTCTCTTGATTTGAAAATCAATGATAGTCAAGCATAATCAACCATGGTCCAATGTCACATTGTGACAACGATTGTCTCAATATGAAAATCAACCATGGTCAGCCATGTTTATTTTAGTGTTTATAATAATTATCTTAGGGTTTATATACCTTGGATTTATAATATTAGTCCCTCGGGTTTAATATTATTCGACCATGGTCAACCATGTTTTATAAAGTCAAACATGGTCAACCATAGTTAACCATGATTTATAAAGTCAAACACGGTCTTCCATGGTCAATCATGGTTAACCATGGTCAAATGTCGTATTGTGACAAAGATTGTCTTGATATGAAAACCAACCATGGTCCAATGTCGCATTGTGACCAGGATTGTCTCTATATGAAAATCAACCATGGTCAAGCATGTTTTTTTAGTGTTTACAATATTTATCTTAGGGTTTTTATACCCTGGGTTTATAATGTTAGTCCCTTAGGTTTAATATTATTCCCTTGGGTTCATAATCCCTTGGGGTTTTAGTATTATTCCCTTGGTGTTTATTATTCCCTTGGGTTTATTATTCCCTTGGGTTTATTGATCCATTGGGCTTATAATATCAATCCCTTGGGTTTATTAATCTAATGGTCCATATTCCTAGGGTTTAATTTTATTCCCTTAGGTTTATAATGCCTTGGGTTTCTAGTATTAGGGT
This sequence comes from Pinus tabuliformis, assembly GCA_031772625.1. NCBI lineage: Eukaryota > Viridiplantae > Streptophyta > Pinopsida > Pinales > Pinaceae > Pinus > Pinus tabuliformis. Next base: position 738,567,189 of record CM062807.1, read on the forward strand.
TTTTTTTTAACATGTTATTGTTATATGTGAATTAATGTCATTGAGCTACCACAACCACATTAAAAATATTAATGTAGTTGATATAGGCTCGAGGCTTCACTTGTATATATATATATATATATATATGATATTATTACAATAAAAGTATTATTATTATAATTAATAATAATTTGAAATTTACTATCGATGTATATCAACCACATAGATAAATGTGGTTGTAGATATGTTTCATATACGCCTGTTGGCATATATCAACCACATTGGTAAATGTGGTTGTGCTAGTTACATTCTAAATTGGAATTTGAATTTGGTAACTATGTTTCAAAATATAAAACAGTTAAACAAAATCAATATAAATATAACATAAAGAAATAATTGAGTGCAAAAAAAAAGTACATATCTTTGAGTTGTTATAACATGAATAAATAATTGAGTGCCAAAATATAAAATAGTTGAACAAAGTAAATATAACTATAACATGAACAAATAATTGAGTGCAAAGAGAGGTGCATATCCTTGAGTCATAATAACATGAACAAATAATTGAGTGTAAAGAGACATACATATCTTTTAATTGTTCTTGTTAAATATTTTCAATAAAATTGTAATATTTAATTATTTCAAATATGTTTTTAAATACACAAATAAATTAATTGTTCAAAAATCTTTAAAATATTTAAATAATATAGACAAAACAATTTAAATTTCAGTTTTTTATAAACTTTTATTGGATTTTAAACAATTTCGATTAAAAAATATATATATATATAAACACCAAAACATAGAAAAATTATACCATACATTAAAAATATTAAAATAAAAGATTAATTTAAATTAGATACTCTATAAGAGCTGAATTTATTTATAAGAGATTAATTACTATTTTATGTTATCTCGTTAACAATTCCATCACTAAACGTGTATCAAAAACTTGAAACATTTAAATTCATTTTTCTTTTAATTAGAACTGAAATGCTTATCTGAACGCCATTGTGTAATAATAATTATCTGTGATGATAATTTTCTTTCTTTGTAGATGAAGAAATAGAGATCGTGAAGTGGCCCTATCAATGAATATGATGCTGCTTAGTATTTGTTCGCTTGAACACATCGGTTACGTCTAAAGAAATCACTTAATATTCCAATGGGCTGCATCAACTCTTATCAACAACCAAAGCTTGCTGTAAACTCTCTTAGAGGAAAAATTTTAATAGGGAACTGGCAATTATGTAGCAATAGCTAACAAGTCACATATATTAAGAACTTATAATTTTAGAAAGAGCTCAAAGTTTGCTGCAAACTTTTTTTTTGGAGTTTGTTTTTTTTTTTTAAATTTGATAGGAACTAGTAACCTCCTCGGAAATATGCAATAGCTAACAAGTCACATAGATTAAGAACTCAGAGTTAATTCAGAATTAAGAATACATATATTAAGACCCAAAAAGTATAAGAACTGGCACCTCGATCCCAAACTCCCCTATCCCTCCAACCTTACTACCATAGACCATGTCTCCAAAAACTTAAACTGAGATAGATAAGAGGGCAAAGAACCTCCTACGTTTAAACCCCTGAGCTTAGAATTAAGTAGATCGCTGATTCCCCAAATATTCTAGAATCGAAAAGACTTGGGCAAATTGACCTGGCCCATGTCCGCATTAATTGGACCTCAGGCCACGAGCTCACTCATTCAATCTATCTCTGTGCACTCGATCTCGCCTCTGAAACTTGCCTTTCATGCAGCGGAAATAGGGATTGCAAACTGGCACACCCTGACCCCCGGGGCATTCGCGTGACCACTGCTTATGGATGGAAGTGCTTACTTTATCATAACCACTAGCCTTCAAGAACCACTTGCCTGCTTGCTTTCGGGTATCCTTTTCTTGCCAGCCTGACAACTAGCTGTCATCAAGAAGACTATGGAATCAGTACTAGCATGAATTAGCTTAGAGCTTAGAAAAGGTTGCTTTCAGTTATGGCTTGCTTCCCTCTCAAGTCTACCTTCCCTTCTGTCTTGCCCGCCAACCTTACCACCCGCATTAATGAGATTCTTCATTCGCTTAGCTTACTATGACTAGTCTCCCTTGCTTTGATAAGTCGGGGATAGGGAGTTCAGACAAGAGCTGCCAATCGGTCTTGCCAGCAGGTCCCCCTCGCTTGCCCCACACGTCGTTAAGACATTCCTTTTCATGCCACCTCCAAGACATACTTGGGTTCGCAACAGACAAATAAGGACGCTGGCGCTATGAAATAGTTGTTTGATTAGACCATCTATATTTATTATACGTAAATACTGTGACAAAGCACAGGCACGCTGTGCATTTTCAGTGCCACTATGGGTAATTGAATAGATATAATGAAAATCACTAAACTATACCACCCTTGAGCTAAGGTTGTCACAGTATCAAAGTGTATAAGAAATCAAATCCAAATGAATCGTAAAGGTAGCACCACGCTTTTTCATAACGCCGGGTAATAGGTTTTTGATCTCAGGTTGTGGTATCAGGTCAGCGGTTTGCCTTTTTTTTCTTCGGTTCACGCTTTGCTTGGGCCAGTCATTACTAAAACCCTCTGGATTAAGCAAATCCTTTTCCCGGGTCTCCCCGACAAATTCCCCTTTCTCCCCGGTCCGAACACCTCTTTCCTACGCATGCTCTTCTTCGTTGGCAGCTTCGCCCATATTTCTTTTTCCTTAGAGAAAGATAAGAAAAGGAGGTCTCCTCCTAGTAATGAATGAATCATGAGATCCGATGAAACGGAACATGGGCGACGATATAGACCAATGAAACGGAACATGGGCGACGATATAGACCAATGGACAGACCTCACGAAACATAGGCAAAGGAAATAAGATATTTTTGAAATACAGATTTACGCCCCCAAAAGAAAGGTTTCAATGAAAATGGTAAAATCAGCCGTACTAACTACGCTACACTATATATCGCCTGCTGTAGATGGAGGAAGGTACCGGAGGGCCATCCAGTCGATTAATAAGATCAGAGCAGCGTGGGGCCCTACTATTATGAATTCCGTGGCTGGAGAGCGGGAAGAGGACCTAGTAGTAAGCCCTGGTCCTTCCCACCCGCACCTAGTGGGACCTAGTGGAACTCACGATTCACCATATTTGAATATGGATCAATAAGTACTTCCTGCTACATCTACTGATTGATGCATCTAGCGAGCAGCTGGATTCATTCTTAGGTCTAAAGATAGAATGATTGGTTGGCTTGCTCCTCATAGAAAGGTTTTCGTTTTAGATCGCCTAATCAGGTCACTAATTAGGGATTGGGAGGAGGAGTCATCCCCTTGTTGGTATAGTTAGTGCTCTTATCTGGAACATACATATTTTTCACCTCTCCTCATAGATATTATTTTTCTCAGCCTAGGATCAGGGGAACACATAGCTAAACTCAATCAAGAGTTGAACCTCCTACCACTTAAACCCAGCTTAAGTCCATGGCTGATTCTCCGAATATTAGGAATGGGAAGGACATGAGCGCAGTCAAAAAATTGACCATACCCATGTCCGTCCGATTTCCGAATATTCTGGAAATCAGCCATGGACATAAGGATGCCCCCACTTAAACGAAACCCCATTCACGTGACTTTCCGCTTAAGAAACAAACGCTCTATCAACTGAGTTACAGGCGCATTTATTACTCTCCTAGGAGTTTCTTGAGACTTGTCCGCGAAAAGCTAAAAGGTCAATCGTCCTTGCTGTCATGGCTGACCCACGCACCCAACTCTTAGCTATCCGGACTGTGCAACTATTTTAATTTTAAAACAAATTTTGGATCAGAACACGGTTGCCCATATCCCATCATGCTGCATATTGTCTTTGCTATGTTTTCTATGAAAATTCAGATCTGGGTTTGATGATTAATTGGAAGTGATTATACTAAATAGTTCAAATAAATGTGAGTGTAAAGTTTTATATTCAAATCCTGGATTATTATTTATTAATGATTATGGATTGTGAGTGTATCTAGAAATTATAATAGTAACAATAAGAATTGACCCTGATTCTTTTCTACATTCAACATAAAAAAGAAAAAGAGATTTTTATAACCTGATTCCTTTCCACATACAAGAAAAAGACTTTTATAAAATATTCACCAATGGAATGTCTTAAACCTGAGCCATTAAGAATATTGGCAAGGCTAAGAATCAACTGATCTACTGTATGGGGATCTGAGAATCTGAGAAATTCATGTAGTTTAGAGCAGAAAATTGGTATATCAAAACCCTGTTTGTCAAGCATCATGGATAAAAAAGGGTGCTGGTGCCACTTATGGGTAGAGCAAAACTGATGGGCCAAAAACATAGTACAGACAGATAGATATAGACGAGATTTGCTGAAGGAGTTGCGATAGGATACGCAACATATCCAATATATTAGATTTTGTAGAGATTCCTGACATTAACTGATAATGACACTAAATTTAAATTGATTCGCACTACTTATTCATGAAAATGTAGATAATGGATTCTCACTGATTAGTGATGAAAATATAGATGAAGGTGACAGTATTCTCAATTATGTAGAATATTTTTGCATTCACTATGTAGACTGGTTTTAACTCAGGTATAGTTTAATTAAAAAAGAATTAACTAAGTGTAGATTTAAAAAAATGAGATACTAAATAATTGGTTGGTTTCAACTTGAATATAGTTTAGATCTTAAAAATAAAGAAACTAAATAAAAGTAATTAGTAATAAGTTATTTATAATTCCCTACCATGTGATAACTCTGTCATTTACTTTCTCACGATCATGTAAAGCAATTTATTTTACTCTCTTCCTTTACCATTAATAATGATGCAATGGTAAATGTTCTAGATAACTCTACTCATGTGATTACTTTTACATTTACTCAATATTTATATGAATATTAATGATGAGGGTGGTTATGTGATTGTGTTTTCATTTTATTCTAAACAAAGAAGATACGAAGATAATGGTTAATATTTATTAATATTAAAATTAATAATTTATTTTAAAATTTTATGTTTTAAATCAAAATTTACAATAATATGTATTAATTTGAAATATAAATGAAATATATTTTATAAATTGTTAAACAATAAGAAAATGATAGATGACATATAAGATAAACGTTGAATGCATTTATTATTCATAATGATATGTATTTATAGAATGTGTATGACCTTTGGTTTTCACATATCAAGTGGTCTCTTGGACTCCAATGACTATTCACATTCCACACGCAAAACCCTTAATGGATTAGGTGTCCAATATTCCCCCTTTAATGTGAAAGGGGTATATACAAGTCTAAGAAGAGAGATTTAATACAAATATGCAAAAAATGCATGCCAACAATTAGTTGATTGTGCTTTCTAAAATGATGGTATAGGTGGGAGAACTTGAGGTCTCAACTGGCGGTGGGTTAAGGCTCACCACCAATACTAAAACACATAGTGCAACTCTTCGAACCCTTTGAAATCTAGTTAGAAGCTGAAGTATTCTACTAGAGGAGGTTCTCCCTAATGCTCTGAAAAGCGAGACCATTGGGGTATCAACCTCGAATGCTTGATGCAGTTCCTGGAACAATTCCAAATTTGGCTAGAAAATGAAGTTTTCTACTAGAGGAATGTTCTCAAAAAGGGATACCAACCTCAAACTCTTTTAAATTTGGCTAGAAGCTAAAGACTTATGCTAGAGGAAGTGTTCTGAAAAGGGAGACCAATTAGGTCTCAATCCGTGGTGGTTTAAGGAAGGCCACCAACCAAAGGCATGCTCATGTGCTTTTCGATCTCTATTTACAATTCTTAATCTCGGTATGTCTGAATCTCACTCTAGGCCCAGGCTCGCTTGATGTACCTTTGAATCTTGTAGATGACCATCAATTCCCCCCCTGTTAGATACAAGGTGAGAAGATGAAGAAAACTCAACTATAAGATGTGTCAACACTCATGCACAAATTTTGTGGTATCGGCGAAATATCTTCTTGGTCGTTGAAGCTCGTTGCCAAGAAGCAATCCATCCATGGTGAATCTTCGTTCTTGCAAGAGGCTTGTTTCTTAAGCATCTGTTTGAATGATGAGTATTTTTATGACAATGCTCACATGGGTGAAGATCAAAACATTGATTTCTCACATGGTCAACATTGTTACAATGTTGGCATTTGACAATTTATGGTTGTTGTGGAGGAGGAGCAGAAGAATTTGAATTGTCTCGAAGAAACCCAACACTTTTAAACTAAATGGACTTAGAGTAGTCTGAAATATGAACGAACACCTCCTTGGCATATCGAAGCCTGGTTTTGTTGATGTTGTTGACAAGATCCTCCCAGGTTCTGATGATGGGCTTGGGTAGAGTAGGATGAACCTTCGCATCTTCAAGAAAATATGCTCTTGCAATAGGCGTTGACTTAACCTTAACATCACTAATTTGATTTGTTTATTTCTACTAATGGGATTCTTTCTCAACCTTAAATACGTGATTTTTCTAAACAAAAACAAGTTTAGAATGATGTCTTTTATGTTGTAATTCATCTTGCTTTAGTTGCCACTCAAGATACAAAAAATCAATTTTGTCTTGTGTGTTTTGTAGATAGGTTTGAATGTCTAAAACAGTGTCGTTTCTGAAGTTTACCATCCCATCAACAATGGAATGAATTAAGGTATTCAACATCTCTAATACATCATCAAGTTTAGCCATAAGGATTGCTCCCAACACCTTTACCATGAATGGACAAGCAGAGACTTGTATCCTTGTTCTATATAGTGAAAGAATAAATTCCACAATATAAATATTATATATCTGCTAATACTTGAGTGCACCAAGCCCTCAACATGCACATAAACCACTATGTACTTTCGCTCTTTGTGGCTTTGATTGCAACAAATTATTAAAAACATGTATCTAAATGCAGAGATTTTTCTCATGTAAATACTCATAGAATCTTCGAAGTGATTGGAAGCCCAAATTCCATGAGTCATGGGAAAATTCAAACACTTCAAGTATCCCTCGATATGCAAAGGACACAAGTACTTGTTTTATTGCATGGAACTTGTTGTGTTTTGAATCTTGCATCCCACAAATTTTAAATTAAGAGACCCAAATACAAACTTAAGCACCCACAAAAATCAAACCTCTTAGTGTGTCTTTACATAATCTTGAATAAAATTCAAGCCTATGGTTGCACAACAACACAAGAGCACCCAACCAGCTTCTGCAGAGTATTCAATGCAAATTACTACGCAAATGTAATCCAACACATATATTGAACCAACGTATATGAATATAATTCAAATTACAAAGCAAAGGAATATAACGAACATGATTCCAACCTCAACACGCTCATTCAATGCATACACATTCAATATAAACCAACAATACAATAACCATGAATTAAACAACCACATAGATGTTCATGATCTTCAATGCAGAGTAGCAACATAGACTTCAAAGAATCAACCATCAACGTAATTTAATGTTCAACCATATGCATATAACAATACAATATTGGTGCATACAATGCATATGATGAGATTTCAATGCATAGTGAAGAGCACCATTCAATGCAGGTTCCACAGTGTTTCCAACGCACATGTATGGAGCATCATTCAACGATGTATTCACACCATTCAATTCAGGTTCTAAATGAGTATGGTCTCGGTCATTTAATGCTCAATTCCCAATCAATGACACTCTATTCCCACGTTGTTTTAATGGAGATAGTATGAAGCGAATATGCTTCATTCAACAAAGAGTTTCAACGTTGCATTCCACTATTCAATGTGATAGTCTATTTTGTCATACCAAGAAAGAATACCTTGAATACAATGCATTGTCTCATAGCCTAACATGCGCTGGAATGTTGATAGGCCATCTTTTGGTGCAAGCCAGCAGTTGAAAGGAGGGAGTGAATGAAGGTTGAGAGCCAAATCAATGAAAAAGAACAAAGTTGAGAGCCTTTTTAGGGAGCAGATGGTGCCTTGAGGGCATGAAGAAGTGGGTGAAGGTGGGAGGGAGTGAATGAAGGTTGGGGAAGCCTTCTAGCCAAGACTGAGACCTCTCAAAGGTCTGTCTTGCACTAATATGAATCCCCATGGTGTCCTTAATTCTCTAAACAAAGTGACTATGGAAACAGAGTTTTGGGAGAAGAATTGAAGGGTGGAAGGAGAAGATGGAGAAGTCTAAGTGGAGATGAAAGAGGTTCCCTCCCTTGCAGATCAGCACAACCCTGCAACTAGCCACATGCATGCATCAATTGATCATTAACATAATGATATAAACTATGATGTAAAATATGAGGTGAATTTGAATAACATCTATTCTATGCCACAACACTATTTTGATCACTGAACTAACTCCTATGTTGTAGAAATTAAATATGAAGAAGGAAAACTAACAACAATTTATTTCCAAGAAATCATAAAAAAATTGTTTTTAGACTGAGATTGTAAATCCTTCCAACCATTATCCCATAAGAGAGGTGATAGGGAAGCCTGCAATCACATTTTATAGCTTAACATCTATTGCAATAAATAAAGACATGAAATCTTTTAAACTAAGAACAAGACAAAAATATAGAAGATGGACCAAAGCCTCTGGGTTGGGTCCAAACGAAAGGGTTTCATCCCTCTAAAACTAGCTCAGATGCATCTTAATAACCATATTCTCATTATCAAAAAATAGTAGTCTCATACATCACATGAATGTTAACAATGATTATGTCAAGCCTTGGGCTCAATAGCTAATCCTAACTAAATCAAAACTTTAAATCCTAATGAGCCTTTCAACTCGTTTATTTATACAAAAGGGTGGTTGATAGCAACTCCGCCGAAAATAGGAGTGATTCCCTCCTTGAGCTTCTCATGCACTTGGAGTTACTTGGTTGTCAGTTAATTTGAGCTTGTGAGTGAGTAATTGGTGATCACAAGCCGTGTTAGAGAGTTAAGAAAGTGGACAAGCCTCCCTATATTCCCTCCTAGTTGTCTTCATCAAGCCCTACATAGTAAATGCCTAAAAAATGCTTCTTTTTTCTTACAATTTAATCACATTCGGCCACATACTATGAAAAACACCTTTTACTCTTCTTAATAAGCACATTATTGTAGGAATTTACAGGGTAAGTTCCTCAGAAAGAATACCAAAAGGACACCGCTCACAACCAGATCTCAAATCAATACACCAGTATTTTTGACGTGGTTAAAACCCTCAGAGTGCAAGGAGGGAAACAGTCCACGGCCTGTCCCAACGTGGGTACAGACAATTTATTAATCAAAGAATGAAAATTTACATAAGCTTCTCTCATGCACGGATTACCCGAACAATGACCCTCCATGCGCTTTAAATAGAACTCATGGACCAATCGGGTGTCAAGCCACGGATCAAGTGTCGGTAATACCGAGGTGAGAGTGAACCGTCGGATCACTACATATCGTGACCGTCGGATTGTAAGTTACAAAATGTACAACGGTAAAGAAACACACTTTACCTAACTCTAACCTAACTCTATGCTAGACCAAGTTGAACTTAACTATATCCTATGTGTCGGAATATCCTAACATCCCCCCTTAAGAACAACTTGGGATAGGATTGAAGGATTTACAAATATGACACAATAGGAGAAGGAAGGAGGCACTAGAGCCTATCCCCCCTTAGTGACAACTTCCTGAACTCCAAGCATATATCGAAGTTTAGTGAACTTCGCCTCTATGAGAGCCTTTGTGAAGATGTCTGCAACCTGATCATCCGTTGGACAATATTGCACTTCAAGAACATGGTCATGAATGAGCTTTCTGATGAAGTGCATGTGTAGTTCAATGTGTTTGCTGCGCTGATGCTGGACTGGATCTTTGCATAGCTGAATGGCACTTTGATTATCACACCAAAGTGTGGTTGGATGCTGCTGCTCAAAGCCAAATTCGGATAGGATCTGACGAAGCCACAAGGCTTCCTTACTAGCTTCCACGGCACCACGATACTCTGCTTCTGCTGACGAAAGAGAAATGGCAGCCTGTTTCTTACAAGCCCATGTAATAGGTCCTGAACCAAGAGTGAAGACATAACCGGCAGTAGACTTCCGATCATCAAGGTCACCAGCCCAATCAGAATCAGTGAAACCAACTAACAGAGGAGCTGCTTTGGCACTGTAATGAATCCCAAACTGTACTGTACCTCGAACATAACGAAGTATTCTTTTAGCTGCTTTCCAATGACTTTCACGGGGGTTTTGCATAAAACGAGCAACAAGGCCAACAGCAAAGGAAAGATCAGGACGAGTATGGGTTAAATACAAGAGTTTTCCGACAAGTTGACGGTATAAGGTAGCATCAACTTCAGGAGAAGTACAAGAGACTGAAAGTTTGACTCCAGACTGAAAGGGAGAAGGGGCTGGCTTACAGTCTTCCATGTGAAAATGACGAAGAATATCACAAGCATACTTGGACTGGGAAAGGAAAATACCTTCTTGGGATTGCAAGACTTGAAGACCGAGAAAATAGTGTAAGTGTCCTAAGTCTGTCATTTCAAATTTCTTTTTAAGGCTGGACTTCACATGGTTTATAAGGTTGGGATCACTACCAGTAAGAATAAGATCATCAACATAAAGAACAAGGATGATAAGAGAGTTGCCCACTTTCTTGGTGTAGACAGTATTGTCAGAATGACACCTAGAAAAGCCAGATTCTAAAAGAAAGCTATCCATTTTGGCATACCAAGCCCGAGGAGCTTGCTTGAGGCCATAAAGGGATTTCTTAAGTCGACAAACGAGGCTGGAGTCTGTTTGTATGAAGCCAATGGGTTGTTCCATATAGATTTCTTCCTGCAAGTCCCCATGCAAGAAGGCAGATTTAACATCCATTTGATGGACTTCCCATTTTAAAGAGGCAGCAAGGGAAAGAACAAGGCGGATAGAGTTCATTTTGGCAACTGGAGAGAAGGTTTCAGTGTAGTCAATGCCTTCAACCTGTGAAAAGCCCTTAGCAACTAGACGAGCCTTATGTTTATCAACTTTCCCATCTGGTCCATACTTGGTTCTGTAAACCCATTTGCATCTAACAAGTTTGCGTCCCTTTGGTAGAGGAACAAGATCCCATGTATCATTTGTCATCAATGAATGATATTCTTCATTCATAGCTGCTTCCCAATGTGGATGGCCTGAAGCTTCTGCAAAAGTGTCAGGATCATGATTTACTGGAGCTTGAGCCAGTAAAGAAGAGGCTCTTTCAAACTGAGAACGTGTACGTCGCTGATCTGTAGGATCACCGGCAAGATCACCTGCTGCATCCCGAGTAGCACGGACCCATCTTGGAAGTTGAGGATCCTGAGAAGGTGGGGGAGGATTATCATCCTCGCTTTCATCATCAGAAGAAGAAATGTTTTCAAAGATAGAAGAGATAGGAAGAGGTGGCACATCCGCCGGACTAGGCTCGCAGGCCGATTTATTTTCATCAAATTTTACATCTCTTCTAATGATAACATTTTTGGACTTAAATGGAATAAGTCTATAACCTTTTACATCTTCAGAATATCCAACAAAAGTACATTTCTCACTCTTAGGTTCTAAAGCTTTATGCTTTTCATCTGGAATATGGGCCCATGCTTCACTTCCAAACACACGAAAGTGACTGACATCTGGTTTAATGGAACTCCAAGCTTCTTCTGGAGTGATATTCTCTAGAACCTTAGTAGGAGTGCGATTGATTATATCATTTGCACAATTAATTGCTTCGGCCCAAAAACTAAGACTGAGTCCTTTAGATTGCAGCATACAATTAGCCATTTCCTTTAAGGTGCGATTTTTCCTTTCAGCTACACCATTTTGTTGTGGAGTGTATGGAACAGTATGTTGCATTTGAATTCCATTTTCGGTGCAAAAGTTGATGAATGCGTTTTTAACATATTCTCCACCATTATCAGTTCTTAGCTTAAGAATTTGATGTCCAGATTGTTTTTCAACAAATGCTTTGAAGGCCAAAAAAGTGCTAAATACTTCGCTCTTGAGTTTTAAGAAGTATACCCAAGTGCGTCTAGAGAAATCATCAATGAAAGTTAAGAAGTACTTGCAGCCAGAGAATGAAGCAACAGGAAGAGGACCACATAAATCACTGTGCACAAGCTGTAAAGGGGCTGAGGCGTGCCAAGAGGCACGTTTGTCAAAACTGTCCCGATGATGTTTTCCGAGTACACATCCGGAACAAACACCATCTTTGCAAGATACCATAGGAAGACCTGTCACCATATTTTCTTTACATAGATGCTGAAGGGAGCGATAGTTTAAGTGACCAAACCGCTCATGCCAAAGTTTGCTCACTTCATCATTATGAGCAACAAACACTGAGGGAAGATGGGATGACCCAAAGTTGTGAAACTTATACAACCTTTTGGAATCATCAGCAAGACCAGTAGCTAGAATCTGTTTAGGATCTTTTAGATCCTTGATTACAACATCATGAGGTGAAAATTCAACAATTTTACCTTCACCTGAATGAGTTATCTGATAGACAGATAGAAGGTTGCAGGATAAGTTTGGAACACATAATACATCATTGAACTGACCATTGTCTAGATGAACAGTTCCAGTCCCTACAACATTAAGAGATCTATCATCACCAACATATATATTTTTGGTGTTACAATCATTTAAAGAAGAAAACATGGCTTGGTTTTTGGCCATGTGACAAGAGGCTCCAGAATCAATGAGCCACTCATGAGAATGAGAAGAAGAAGAAGATACATTTAATGCATAACCAGACTGAGATGATTGACGATGACATGCAGAAAGTGCCGTTCTGGAAGTTGAAGTTGAAGTAGGCTCCAGATGGATGTTATGTTTCTTCATTGCGGCTTCCAAGGCTTCCATCTTCTTAAAGCATTTAGATTCTAAGTGGCCATCTCGATTACAAAAGTTACAATGTCTGTCAGTCTTTTCCATTTGTTTTTATTGGTCTTGTCATTTTGCTGAAATGATCTTTCATCTTGAGGCTGAGTTGGTTTAGGACCATTCCTTTGAGGATAAGACTTCTTAGGATTCTTTGAATTTGGTTGCTGCTGGGCGGCTAACGCTTTCGAGGAAGAGTTTCCAAGATTAAGAAGACCAAGGTGTAAGAGTTTTTCTTGTTCTCTTATTAAGGAATCACAAAAGGAGTCAAAGGAAGGGGGTTTGTAGTCTTTGCCTTGACAAATGAAAGCTTCCCTTGTAGAATGGAAAGTGGAAACAAATACAGAGTAGGCTGGTCCCAACTTAGTAAGGATGGAATAAATAAGGTTACCATCTTCTTTCTTAACTTTAACACCTTCCAAGAGATATCTAAGGGTCTTGAATTTGGACAAGAAATCTTCAATGCAAGAAAAATTATTAGGATCCAAAGTAAGCAACTCATTCTCAAGTTGATGGGCTCTAATTTCATTTTTAATCCCAAAAACTTTAGCAAGTTTTTCTAATGCTTCATGAGGAGTTTCAATTTCTGCAATGTGGAATCTAAGATCAGGAGAAACAGACATTCCTATCAAACCACGTGCTTGATCTTGTCTATTTTCCCATTTTTCGGCCTTGTCTTCATCTTTGGGTTTCTTCTCTTGGTCTGTGGCTATTCTGAAGAGACCTTTACTTCTAAGTAAATCTCCCATGTAGGCTACCCATTGGAAGTAGTTAGTGCTGTCAAGAATGACTTGGCATGGACTTTCCATTTTTGAAAAAAAACTGAAGCTGAAGATGCTGAAAGTAAGTGGTCCAATGGATAGATCTCAAAAAAATAGGCGGTTTTAAAAAAAACGGCTCTGAAAAAGGCTTCCGGATGAAGAAGTTATGGCTTTTTTGAAAAAAAATTGTTGACGTTGCCGGCAAAGTGCGCGAATGTGCGGGAATGAAAAAATCCGCCCCCACAAAATGGAGACTTGAACCCAAGACCTCTACTCTCTTAAAAAGTCTTTGAACCAATTGATCTATACAAAATATTTGAGAGAGAGAGAGAGAGAGAGAGAGAGAGAGAGAGGGGGGGGGGGGGGGGGGGGGGGGCCTCGATTTGCGTGCTTGCCTTGGGAAGGCTCTTTTCCCCTACAAAACACAAAACACAAAACCCAACACGAATATGCAAAGAAAAACGAACCTTACGGCTCAAAGTTAGCTTTAGCCAAAAAACTAGAATTTTTAAAAAAAATCTCAAAGTTAGCTTTTAACCGAAAAACTAAATATTTTTCTCAATGTTTCTGATTTTCCAAGATCACACTAAGGTGCAGGGAAAAGAGCATACGCATGAGAAAAATCCTTTCTTTCTGTTTCTGATTTGCCCAGATCGCACAGAGTCGCAGGGCAAAGAGCATACGCAGAAATGAAAGGTATAGATCCGGGAAAAAAAAGGCTAAATAAACCGAAACCGAAATAAGCAGAGAGAAAATGACAGTAAACTGCAAAAAAAACACTGTATACCTCCCGATCTGAAAAATGACGCAGCTAGGGCTACCGGAAACCTTTTCGCGTGAAACGAAAGGGGTTCCTCACTGAAACAGATGCTCCGAACGCAACAGAGCAGTCCTCTCGGCCCGAAAGTAGTCAGAAACAGCAGATCTAGGAAACGACAGCCGCATGCAGTTCTACCGGCTTCAGATTTGGATCACCAACGGACGCGGCCCTCAAATAGCTCTGATACCATGTAGGAATTTACAGGGTAAGTTCCTCAGAAAGAATACCAAAAGGACACCGCTCACAACCAGATCTCAAATCAATACACCAGTATTTTTGACGTGGTTAAAACCCTCAGAGTGCAAGGAGGGAAACAGTCCACGGCCTGTCCCAACGTGGGTACAGACAATTTATTAATCAAAGAATGAAAATTTACATAAGCTTCTCTCATGCACGGATTACCCGAACAATGACCCTCCATGCGCTTTAAATAGAACTCATGGACCAATCGGGTGTCAAGCCACGGATCAAGTGTCGGTAATACCGAGGTGAGAGTGAACCGTCGGATCACTACATATCGTGACCTTCGGATTGTAAGTTACAAAATGTACAACGGTAAAGAAACACACTTTACCTAACTCTAACCTAACTCTATGCTAGACCAAGTTGAACTTAACTATATCCTATGTGTCGGAATATCCTAACAATTATAACAAAAAATGTGAATTAATGTGAGAAAATGATAGTTTTAAGGCTGGAGGATAGCATAATGAACTTTAAGATATACCCATTGATGGGACTCATCATCACCCCTTGCTGAAGGTGTTTCTCATCCTCTGAGCAACTTAGTAATCCATATGAATCTCTTTCATGCCCCTAGTGGCATCTCTAACATCCCAAGGTGCCTCAGATGGTGTGCCTTCCTATGGATAAAAACCTGCATTTTCCTTTATCTCTATCCATACCTTTTTTTCCTCTGCTTAGTTCCCTTCTTCTTGTAATCCCAATAGCAAACGTGGACTGAGTTTGAGTCATATCCATTTTATTTTCAGTATTTTCATGATTCTTTTGTACCATGGGGTTCTTTCCAAGGCATTCCTTTGCCTTTCAGGAGAGTTATACTCCATGATTTGTAGACTGTGGGGTAAGCCATGTCACCTTATCTGACAAGATTGTAGACTCTTTGTTCATGACATCCTAAAAGTGTCCTGAAAATGTAGAATGACTTTCCCTTGGGCTTCTATGTATCTAGGTTTTAAAGCAGGATCAGAGGCAATAAGGTTATGATTGCCAGATCTGCTCTGATATACAATGGTTTCTTTTCTTCTTTTGTCGTCACCTTTTCTCACTTCCTCAGCCCTTGCCTCTTCATGAGTCAACCAAGATGATAATTCCATTAGTTACATGTCTCCCAATATTAAATTGGGATCCTAGAAATTTAGATCTGTAAAAATGAAATTGTGTATATAGAATTCAGCGACCTTTGCCTTATCTTCCATACTAGCTTGTTTGCAAAACTCAATAAACTGCTTGTAGTCTTGAAAAGGCAAAGATCCATATTGTGCTAGTGTCTTAGCTTAGAATTGCAACCACTGTTCCTTTAGGGAAATAGCATATGGTTTTGATGGCTTCCTGCACTGTATGGCTTCCATAAAGAGACTTGCCATAGTGGCAAGTTGTGTTTCTTTCTCTTGCAACTACTCTCTCAACCTTGTGTTTTATGTTTGTAGCTTCCCCTCATAATTGACTCTCTTAGTATCAAAAACTCAACTCCTTGCCCATTTCATTGACTTTCTCCTCCATGAGGCCCACCTCTTCTACATTATTAGATTTTGAAATTTGCATCCACCTACGTGTTCTGACTCTCTCTGTTTCCAACTCATAAAGGAATGGGACTACAAATGTTTCAAGTATGATCCTTCCTCCCTCAAAAAATTTGTAATAGGAGCCTAATATGGGATGTGGATGAGGTTCTTGAAGCTATTGGAGGCCTTTTTCATCTTATTTTAAGGTGGATGCTCCTTCCTATAGCCTCTTTTTATTCTCCTGTAGAATTTCTTGTTTCTCCTGTAGCTTCCCATGTTTCTCCTATAGCACCTATTTTTCTTATTGCTCAAGGGAAGCTTGTGTCTTGGATTTCTTTAATGTCACTGCCCTAATGGTGGGACTTCTCTCATATGTCATAGGTGGTTTGATTTTTCCCTTAGGAGAGGTAATCTCCTCAATTTTTCCTTCACTGGGACCCACTTCTCCCCTTTTACTGGGGGACTCCTCAATAGTGATAGGGACCTATAAAGCAAGTTGTGGTTTCCCCTGCCTGATCCTGGTTCACTTCCTTGTTTTAAAATATAGGGGACCTTGCCTCTATTACCTCCTTTTGGGCTTGACAAGTGTGCTCTATCTAGCCAATGTGGCAACCACTTCTTGCTTTGAATTCCATGGAGAAAGACTTGTTTGATGTCCTTGCTTCTCTTTTCCTTTGGGTTCAGAAGTCTTCTCAAGGATTTCTTTTTATTCTATGTGTTTCTCTTCTTCATCTTCCTTAAGCTCTACTTCTTCTTCCTTTGCTATTGTTGCTTCTTCTTCGTCTGTTCTACCTACCTCCTCTTCTTTAGGTTTTCCTCCCCTACCTCCAGTGTTAGAGGCTGGTGTGTTTCTCCAGGTGTGATGGCTTGGGTTTCAATGAAGATCTCCCTGTCCATGTCCACAAAATCAGTATATAGGATAAGGTTCCTTAAGTGGCACAAATCATCCATCACAATTAACTTGATGATGCCATGGTGGGTTATTTTTTGATGCTTTCCTTCCCTCACTTTTTGTCTCATTTCAATGATTGAGTGTAGGAGGAAATGAGGAACATTAAGTCTTTGAGGGAGAGGCAATTCTGCTTTGAATATTAACTCATGAAGTAACCTGAAATGATAGGCATATACCACACTCAATCTCCCTTCACAAGATATATATTTGAGGATATGATAAGCCACCTCATCCCATGGGTAAGGTAGGATTTATCTTCTCACTCCATTCTTATCTTCTACATGTTTCTGTTTCAAAATGAAGAAATTTTTCCTCCCTATGGCACTCACTGCCTTGTATTCTTTCCTCCACCAAATTCCTAGGGGTAAGGTGGTCACTCTACCTTTGGTTTCAAGGCTTAGAGAGATGGCCAATCCTCTCACAATAGTAGTGGCACTATCTTCTCGTTGATAATGTAATTTCATGGAAAATTCATGAGTGATATCATCATCATACTCTTTTCACAATTCAAAGAAACTCAACCATCGATGTCTTCTTAAGATGTTCACTACAGGAGGGTGTTGGTGAATCCTCTTGGTGTTTGTGGGTTCTCTTTTATTAAATCCTCCCCCCATTTCTTCTACTACCCCTCCTTGGTGTTACTTAGGTGTGAAATTCAATTTTTTTAGAGAAATCTAAGTGGTTGAAACAATGTTAAACTCCTTTTTATCAGTGACAGAGAAGGATGCTAGAATTGATATCAAACAAACTCTTTTTCTTGGCTTCTATCCACAACAATTTCCAGAAAGACCTCGTACTGCTCAATTTCCTATTACAGGCTATCAATTTCAAACAAAATTCTCATGCACGTGGATGGAAAACAAGGAAGGAAGATGTCACTTCTTTTCAAAATAGCTTTGTGTGTGCATGAGCGTTTGGAGACAATTTTGTGTCACTATGGCTCCCTTTCACCCTTCAATTCCTCCTGTAGCTCCGTATCGACCCTCTTGTAGCATTTTAGACCTTTCTATATCTTCCTCTTATAGCACCTATAGACATGGTTCAAAACTTCTTGGTGGCACCCTAGGTGGTCTGATAGCAATAGCTCGGTCTGCCTCTAACTTCTTTTTTGGGAAATGAGCAATGGTGCAATTGAAGTCGTGCCCAATACATAATATTCTCTTTGTGGTAAAGGCTTGGAGCTCTTTTGTGACATGGCATATACACGATTTTCCTTTTTGCGACCCTCTCCTTGTGATTATCACCCCACTCCTCATGAACACCACCTCACTTTGAGTTGACATTTCCACGTTGCATGGGTGACTAATACAGACTTAATTTTACTAGTCGAGGGTGGCCAACTTCACTGTCCACCTCCAACCTATTAAAACTTCTTTCTCAACCATTAACACATTTTAGCATTTTATGCATAGGGAAGAAGTAAGGGTTGATATTCCTAAGCCTACCTGTGGATCTAATTGATGGAGATGGTTGCATGATGGATCTGAGCCTCATAACATCATGATCTCTGAGGTAGTTGATTATTTTGCTTGTTTCTGTGCATGTCTTCATAACCTGATGATATCCTTACTGATAACTTTGTTGTGTGTGCAAGTGCCTTCCTTATGTCCAAGGTTGTTGTTGCTACTGCTGGAGTGCCTTCCTCGAGATGATATGTCTCCTCTCTGATTCAGATATGGCTCCAAGATGCTCTTTGTGGGTGAAAAAGGAATTCCACAATCATGTTGTGACTACACAGGTTGCTACAGGAGGAGTTTCCTTCTTGTAACAATCATTTAATCCTCGCTTCAAGTCTCCATCTTTCCTACCATGGTTGAGGGGAAGTGATGAAAGGAATGAGGACCAAATTAGGATCATGATGAAGTGATGTAGGTGTTAGAAGAATAGAAAGCAAGGATTTCTGTGTTTTTTATATGCTTGATAGAGTGGAAAGTTTTAGCAAATTTTTGGCTAAATGGAGTGGATGGGTGATGGAGTTTACATTGGAGGACCCCCCTTAACATTTCCTAGAGACAACATGACCTTCTGGTCTCTTTTTTCATTGGATCTACCTCTTGTAGCCTCACAGGCTCCTCCTGTGTCATTACAGGTCCTTCTTGTAGCATCAAATTGAGGAGGTAAACTTGGAGTCTCTTGTTGATTGGGTGATGGAGAGAGGTGGGCATGTGAGTGATGAGTGTGGAAATGAGGTGTATGGATGGAAGGATGGAGGGAGACTTTTAGATTCTTCCGTGTAGCCATAATTCTGCCAAATGTGTGGATTACTACAAAAGAAAGATGTTAGTAGAAATGTTGTAAGAACTCCCTCCTTGTGATTCTATTTTCTCTTTTGTTTGTTCTCCTTTTTTTGTAGACAAGCAGACTACCTCCATAGAGGTTTTCAACGTGCATGCCTGCCCTAGGTGCCTCAGAGGAGGTTTCACCTGGGGATCTTTTATTTTTCTTTGCTCCTGGGTTGCCTCAGAGAGGTTTTCAACTCAGGAGTGGGCCTTAGATGCCTCATGGAGGTTTTCATCTAGGCCCTCTTATTATTATTATTATTATTATCATTATTTTGTTTTTTTTTTAGAATTTTGGTGGACTAAGGGCTATGAGCCTCCCAATCACATTTAACTCTCTGTTGACTGAACTGACAAATTCTTCCTTGGACAGAGGTTTCTTGTACAATTTCAACCTATGACCATTGACAAGTAAGGGAATCCCTTCCTCATCAATGGTTCTTATTTGGACAAACCCATTATCATAACACTTCTCTACTAGATAGGGACCCAGTCATCTTGTCATCAACTTCCCCTTGAAATCCATTAATATGGAATAATACAATGGGGCCCAATCTCCTTCCTGGAAATTCCTTTCTCTACTGTGCTTGTCATGCCAAATATTTCTCTGTAGTTGGATTACCTTAGTGTGTAGGAGAGCTTGCATTCTGAATTCAACTAGACCATTGAATTGGAGCATCCTTTCCTATTGTGATGAAGTGATATCCAAGTCTAACTAAGTTTCCATCCTCATGGTGTTGTAATCAAATTCAATAGACAATAGGGCCTTCTTCCCATAGACAAGCTCAAAGGGAGTGAATCCAGTGGTGGTCTTCCAAGTGGTGTTGTAGGCCCAAGTAGCTTCCACAAGTATGTCTACCCAATCTTTTCTATTACTGCTAACAACCTTTGTAAGAATGTTCTCCAATGCTCTATTAGTGACTTCCACCTGCCTATTTGCTTGAGTTTGATAGGTAATAGATGTCATGTGTTTGATGTGGTGCTACTTCATAAGGTATTCAATCAAACTTGATGTAAATTGTGCTCCTTGATCAGTGATTAATTCCCTCGAAAAACCAAATTTGTAGAAGATATTCTCCCTGAGAAATTTAGCCACCTTCTGCTCAGTTGCTGCTTTTACTGCTTCGGTTTCAGCCCATTTGGTCAAGTAATCAGTGCATACAATAATATACCTTTTCTGTCTCGATGGGGGATCACTAGGCCTAATGAAATCCATGCCCCACTTTTCAAATGGCTCTAGAGTCACTTGAGGTGGTAAGGGAATCTCATCCTTGGGTGTTGGCTTACCCATCCTTTAACACTAATCACACCTAGTGGTGTATCTCCTTGCGTATTGATGTAAAGTGGGCCAATAATAACCTGATTGTAGAGCTTTGAAGGTTTTCCTCTTAGGTGCAAAGTGGCCCCCACAGAGCCCATCATGGCATGTTGAGAGGATGTCAAAGATCTATTCTTCCCTCACACATCTTCTTAGAATCATTTGACCCCAATCTAAAAATATTTCCCCCAATCCAAGTGAATGTGGCGCTCCTCCTAACAATCTTGCTTTCCTCCCTGGAGAATAGGTTAAGAGGGAACCTCCCAACAACCAAATAGTTTGCTATATAAGAAAACCAAGGAGAAAGCAATGATATGGAAAAGAGATGTTCATCTGGAAGTTGATCATCTATCGTTTCTTCCTTTCCTACAAACATAGTTAGTCTTGACAAGAAATCTGCAACCACATCCTCCTTCACTGTTTTATCAACAATAGTCAAATCAAATTGTTGTAATAATAAAAACCCTCTAATTATCCTAACATTGACATCGGGTTTATTCATTAAATACTTAATGGCTGCATGATCAGTGTGAACTAAAGTTTGATAACGAGTGATATAATTCCTGAACTTGTTTAGAGAATTTATTACAAGTAAGAGTTCTTTTTGAGTGAAGTAATAATTCAACTCAGCTTTAGAAAGATTCTTACTAAAGGTTGACCACAGTTAACCATGGCTAATCATGGTTAAATGTGGTCAAACATGTTTATTTTAGTGTTTATAATATTTATCTTAGAGTTTATATACCTTGGGTTTATAATATTAGTCTCTTGGGTTTAATATTTTTTGGGCCTCGCAAATGCCCATGTTTTCATCATGCAATATCACCATTCATACCCTAAAACCCTAGGTCCTTAACCCGTTTCGTACCCTAATTCCATCAACTTGCCGCTAAATCACATTTTATGTCTTGTGGTTGAATATCATTAGTTTTCTTAGATTTTCTATGATTAAAGATGATTATGACATGATTTACTAATGACGGTTTCTCTAAGCTCATTTTCATAGGGTTCCATCGCTGAGTTTCTTCACAAGCCAGTAAAGTACGGAAATGACCAATTTGGGGCTTTTGACACATTCAACATGCTTTTGAGAAACCAAGAGAGGTTATTGTCAAAATTGAATGTTGTAATACCTTTCCATAACCTGGATTTCACCCAGGTAACTCATGTGGGTCTCTAGAAGGAAATTCACAAATTTTCCCAAATGTGCAATAATTTTCAAACTGTCAACTTCCACCTCCATTTCCGTGTAGGTGAAGGCGAATGAAGAAAATCTGGAACATGGGTTTTGGTCCCAGTATAGCCAATTTATTAAATCTCAAACATTGTTTTAAAATTTCTTACAGTTTGGAAGATATGCGGAGTTATATGAGGCCCATTTATATAAAATAGCTAGATTTGTGTTTAACAGTGAAATTCAGATCTGCCTATTTTTATACCACAGTTACGTTTTGTTAAGTTCTTGTCTAATCCTATACCAATATTGGGGTTGGTTGAGGGATTGTTAAGCTAAATCGAACAAGTTGTTCCAGCAAATCTCATCTGGAAGATCGATTTAGCCAAACTGTTAGAATTTGTTATGTATGGTCCAAGTTATTTTTAATCAAGTCGATTCCTATGAAGGCTGCTCTGTAATAACTAAGAGGTAGCGAACAGAGGATAGATAGATATACACATTCATACTAAGGAATTGAAGCTCTTCTGTTATCGTTCTACGAATTTTATTGAATGGAAATTATCTTGGCTCTAGTTTTGCATTGGAGAAATCATGACTGTAAGAGCTGCAAATGTTTGATTAGTTATTTGATTCTCTTCGTTTTAGTGTAAGTCTCATACCTGATAGTGGCAAGGGCCCACCACCACTGGGAAATTTAATTTCATAGCTGGTAGTCGATTTGATTGCTTTAAGTTTTAGTTTATTCCTCTGAATTGTTCTGAACAGGATTTCAATTTAGTTTCCAGCATGGATTGATTGTGGTTAAGAGCTTTCGAATTCATTTTGTTTACATAACAATGTTCTGGCATTTGTGACATATCTTGTTTTGGTTTCTGAGTGAACTAGTCTTCATAAGATTTGATTTGGTTAGATGGTAGATGAGTAGATTAATTAATTGGGTTGCATATTCTTTACAAGTTGATCTCAAACAGAAAAAGACGCATTTCTTTAACTTCTCTTACGCATTCTCTGTTTTCAAAACAAATCAACGATGAATGTAAAAGCCTCTGTCCACTGCGTCCTCAACCCAGCACTTTGATTCTTTACCTCCGATTTAAAGCACCTTTCAGAGTCTCTGCATGAGCGTTCTATCTCCTGCTACACAACAACATTGCCCAATTGTAGCCACGATCCAAATCACAAGCCCGAATTGCACAGTGATCATCCCAATTTCGCCATAAGAGTCTGATTGCAAATGTTTAGCTGAATGAATGTTGTGTGTGAGGTTTCTACAGCAATAGAATTCGATTCACAACATGAAATATCGACTGATCAATATCATCAAATCATTAAAACTTAGTATAAAAATTCCAAAACTTGCAATAGAACTTGGTTTTTATAATGATGGAGTGCTTAGATAGTTAAATCTACTTTCGATTTTCCATTTATATCTTGCAGAGCACGTGTTAAGCCTTAGAAATTGATTTCCAGAATAGAATTTAAAGGATCGTTTCTTTCTTTGATGGATTGATCAGGCAGAAGACTGTTTTTAACTCAAACTTCTATTATTTTAAAAAACAGAGCATGATTTGGAGTTGTAGGGTCTTTGAGATTGTATCATAAGATTTCTTTTGCGTGTTTGCAGCAGTAGTCATAAAATAGAGTCATGTTAAATCTTTAGCTAGGCAACAGTACTTCGAATTGTTGAAGTAACCAAATAGATTTATAGTGTGAGGATTGAAGAATACTTTCATTTGGCAGAATGTGGTCTTGGTTAATCAATTCCTTTTGCTAAGAAGCGAGATATTTTGAGTTTAATAGGAATAGTGTGAGTTCTGCAGTTAGTCTGGTTTGATCAAATGCTTGCATGATCTGATTTGTTTTGATAGATAGTCTCTGCATTTCAATGTTTGAGTGTCTTTTAAATTAGGACTCCAAAGCTTAGATAGCTTAGATAGTTTCCATTTAATTAAAATAGTTAAGAAGTGTTGTTAAGTGTGAACGTTTAAATTTCATAAGTAGGAATGGTTTTGTAGTCTTATCATAGTTAAAGTAATAATTTAGCTTCAAATAGGTTTTGAGTACAGTATTTTCTTTGGTTTGAGTAGAATCAATTAAATTTGATAGCATAAGGTAATTTATAATTAGTTCAGTTTCCAGAACAATAACATAGATTTGGTTTTATAAGTAGTGTGACATCAATTCAATTTCCTTTATAATTTTAGGGCATTTCATTAAGATTTCATTTTGTTTCTTTAAAACCATTATTATTAAGGAAACGTATATACTCTAACCATTAAACTGAGTCAAAAACGTAGTACAACTCATGTTTACAAGTCCCGTATTGACAATTAAATATTAGGAGGATTAATTCACCAATTAAATCTCCCAACATTTTGGCATCGTTGCTGGGGAGTTGTACTTTGGCTCAGGTAAGATTTTTATTAACAGAGTTTCAGGATCTTGTAGGACTGTAAGAGGGCGGAGAGTGTACAGTGAGACGTGAGTGAAGAGCCATGCATCCACTTTTGTGGGGTTGCTCCAAAGTCTGACCGATCACTGCTTGTTCTTGAGTTTCTATTTCCTTTACCTTTATGCATAGAAGTAGAAGCAGTTTGATTTCATTTCCGCAATTCATGTCATTCACAAAATTTGTAAATCTCACAGACTTAGTAAGACACATCTACAAGAACCATAGCTAAGCCTCACAAGCAGCATAGGCCTTAGAATAGTCTGAAACACTCTGTGAGATATTTAATTTCCAAATTGTTTTGTTTTTAATAGATTAAATAGTATTCTGATTTGCTCTTAAGTGTGGTGAGTTTTACTTCAGTCAATATAGCTTTTAAATTCATCTTTAGATTCCAATATTTAACGTTATATCATTTTGGGGTGCTGTAAGAACCCCCGTTACTAATATGTGTGTGGAGACATGGACTATCAATCAACCAAATGGACTTGAAGATGATAAATATGAAGGACATCTTACAAGCCCTAGCAGCTGCTAGGATCTTGACCTCTACCTCTCAGGACGAGAACTTCTTGACAATATTCAAGAACTTTTCCATTTCTCCACCACCACAAGAGGATTTGGAAGTCTCTTTTGATTTCCCTTACCAGTCATCTAAGAAGACTAATGGAGAACATCCACTGGAACCTGAGATCAAGGAGCTCTTGACATGTCTATCAGCAAATCCGGAATGTAATGAAGAGACTACTCACCCTACGAAGGACAATCAACATGACATGGAAGAAGAGAATGAGCAGCATGGGCCACATCAAGAAATGGACCAAGAATACCATGATTATATCGAACATTGGTTCTGAACAATGACTCAAGCGAGGCAGTATTCTCCTCTTCTAAAACTATTGTTGTCATATCAAGTACATTTGCTGGTTTTTCATGCTCATGTACACTTCCAAGTTTATATGTTAAATCTGTGCATGAACATCTATTTGTACCTACTCCACACATGGCTTCATTAGAATTATTCCTTCACTTAAAGGAGTTCATCTCCCTTTCTTTAGCAGAATAGGAAATTTTGTATTGTAAATAAATAAATGAAAATAGTAAAGAGAAAATAAGTCCTTTTGTGAAAACCAGCTTGTTTGGAGCAACTGAGCAGGGACTTTGCTTGAAAACCAAGTAACTAGCGGGCAAAGTTCCCTATAATGTTGTAAATTTGTATGAGTTCTTCAAATCATGTATATTTCAAATAATTATGTCTTGTACTCGTGTTGGTTGATGTGGGATCCCTTAAGGCGCACTTGCCAACAAGCTTTGTCCAATCGACATCAGCAAATTATCTGGGACCAAGGCTAGGGTTAGATCAGGTACTTGGTAGCCTGCATGCCTTAATGGCAAGTATCCTTGTCATCTACCAAGGGAATACATCAATGTTTCTTGGTGGATGAATTCTGCAGTCCATTCGACTTCGAAAAATCTATTCATGGCTAGTAGAATGTACCTAGTGCCTTGATTCCCATTAACATCAAAGGTGGGATATCTCACATTGGTTAACAACTTCCTCAATGGTCGGTAATCCAATGATTCTTGCTTATGTTCGACATCGACACCATTTATTCACATAAGCAGGATTGCACATGGTGTGTAGCAGTTGAAGACTATACGGTTTTGTGATCTCAGTATAGATTTGCAGCAATGTGGACATTTGTAGCAGCATTTCCTTTTCCTGTAGCAGTCATCTTGTTTCAATAAAGGTTGCCATATAGCAGCTTGATCATCATTTGCAACAATCATCTTCCTTCTTTGTTTGGGGACATACAACTCCTCAAGCATGGGGGAGAAGGGGACCTTCATTTTTCAGCCTCCTTTACTATCTCTAGTTCAGCCTTCTTCAGCAGATCCATATACACATCAGCAATAGTCATTCCAACTCCAACTTTCAGTCATGTTCCGGTTCATCTTCCACTTCATCTTACAACAACAAGTACATCAAAAGTAAAGGTAACCTGAGGTAAAGTTGGCTTAAGATTCTTTAATTCATTAGAGATTTAAGGAAGATTTGATGATTAACCACCATGTATTCCATTCTCCATATACCCTTCATTTTGAAAAATTCCTCATTCATAATAAAATGCATGCTACTCTAATTAGGTCATAATCATGAAAAGAAAAGTATATTGGTTCATGTAAAAGAAAAGCAGTAACTATAGTGCCTTCCCCTCCTACATTCACACATATTGTCAATTGAATGTATCCAATAGAGGATGAAGTCATTTCTGCCCTTCGTAAAAGAAAAAAAATTCATAAGCATTGGCCTTACAGGAGTAGTGTATGCAACCACCTCACCTCATCCACTATCACCATCACCACCTCATCTCATCCACTATTTCCATTGTCACCTATCATCTCATTCATCATCGCCTCCTACCACATCTATTGCTTATCCTCAATTTGTATCTCTCTCACAATTAAATCTATGGTAGTAAGATAAGTATGGTGTTGCTCCACAAGAACCAACACTACAAATGTTCACGTAGCATTACTCCATAAGAACTAACCCTGCCCAAAGCCATGATGCCATCAACACCTATATATGAGCAAAGCATTTGTTTGCATAAGGAAATGCAAAACCTCATGCATGGGGCGATGATGGGCCTCGCAAATGCCCATGTTTTCATCATGCAATATCACCATTCATACCCTAAAACCCCAGGTCTTTAACCCGTTCTGTAACCTAATTCCATCAACTAGCTGCCAAATCACATTTTATGTCTTATGGTTGACTATCATTAGTTTTCTTAGATTTCCTATGATTAAAGATGATTATGACATGATTTAATAATGACGGTTTCTCTAAGCTCATTTTCACAGGGTTCCATCACAGAGTTTCTTCACAAGCGAGTGGAGTACGGAAATGACCAATTTGGGTCTTTTTGACACTTTCGGCATGCTTTCGGAGAAACCGAGAGAGGTTATTGTCAAAAATAATGTTTTAATACCTCTCCACAACCTGGATTTCACCCGGGTAACGCATGTGGGTGTCTAGAAGGAAATTCACAAATTTGCCCAAATCTGCAATAATTTTCAAACTACCAAGTTCCGCCTCGATTTCCGTGTAGGTGAAGCAGAATGAAAAAAATCTGGAACTTAGGTTTCGGTCCCAGTATAGCTAATTTACTAACCCTCAAACATTTTTCTAAACCTTTTTACGATTTGGAATATATACAGAGTTCTCCGAGGCCAATTTATATAAAATAGCCAGATTTGTGCTTAACAGTCAAATTCGGATCTGCCTATTTTTATGCCACAGTTACGGTTTTCTAAGTTCTTGTCCAAGCCTATAACATATTGGGGTTGTTTGAGGGATTGTTAGGCTAAATCGAACAAGTTGTTCCAGCAAATCTCATATGGAAGATCGATTTAGCCAAACTGTTAGAATTTGCTATGTATGGTCCAGGTTGTTTTTAATCAAGTCGATGCCTATAAAGGTTGCTCTGTAATAACTAGGAGGTAGCGAATAGAGGATAGATAGATATACACATTCATACTAAGGAATTGAAGCTCTTTTGTTATCGTTCTATGAATTTTATTGAATGGAAATTATCTTGGCTTTGGTTTTGCGTTGAAGGAGAAATCGTAATTGTAAGAGCTGCAAATGTTTGATTATTTATTTGATTCTCTTTGTTTTACTATAAGTCTCATACCCGGTAGCGGAAAGGGCCCACCACTACTGGGTATTTTAATTTCATAGCTGGTAGTCGATTTGATTGCTTTAAGTTTTAGTTTATTCCTCTGAATTGTTCTAAACAGGATTTCAATTTAGTTTCCAGCATGGATTGATTGTGGTTAAGAGATTTTGAATTCATTTTGTTTACATAGCAGTGTTCTGGCATTTGTGACATATCTTGTTTTGGTTTCTAAGTGAACTAGTCTTCATAAGATTTGATTTGGTTAGATGGTAGATGAGTAGATTAATTAATTGGGTTGCATATTCTTTACAGGTTGATCTAAAATAGAAAAAGATGCATTTCTTTAACTTCTCTTACGCATTCTCAGTTTTCAAAACAAATCAGCGAGGAATGTAAAATCTCTTTCCACTGTGTCCTCAACCCAGCACTCTGATTTAAAGCACCTTTCAGAATCTCTACGTGAGCGTTCTATCTCCTGCTACATAGCAACATTGCCCAACTGCAGGCACATCCAAATCACAAGCCTGAATTGCATAGTGATCATCCCAATTTTTCCATAAGAGTCTAATTGCAAATGTTTAGCTAAATGAATGTTGTGTGTGAGGTTTCGACAGTAATAAAATTTGATTCACAACGTGAAATATCAACTGATCAATATCATCCAATCATTAAAAATTAGTATAAAAATCCCAAAACTTGCAATCGAACTTGGTTTTTATAATGATGGAGTGTTGAGATAGTTAAATCTACTTTTGATTCTCCATTTATATCTTGCAAAGCATGTGTTAAGCCCTAGAAATCGATTTCTAGAACATAATTTAAAGGATCGTTTCTTTTTTTGATGGATTGATGAGGCAGAAGACTATTTTTAACTCAAACTTCTATTATTTTAAAAAACAGAGCTTGATTTAGAGTTGTTGGGTCTTTGAGATTGTATCATAAGATTGCTTCTATGTGTTTGCAGCAGTAGTCATAAAACAGAGTCATGTTAAATATTTAGCTAGGTAACAGTACTTCAAATTGTTGTAGTAACAAAATAGATTTACAGCGTGAGGATTGAAGAATACTTTCATTTGGCAGAATGTGGTCTTGGTTTATCAATTCCTTTTGCTAAGCAGCGAGATATTTTGAGTTTAATAGGAATAGTGTGAGTTTTGTAGTTAGTCTGGTTTGATCAAATGCTTGTAGGATCTCAATTGTTTTTATAGATAGTCTCTGCATTTCAATGTTTGAGTGTCTTTTAAATTAGGACTCCAGAGCTTAGATAGATTAGATAGTTTCCATTTAATTAAAATAGTTGAGAAGTGTTGGTAAGTGTGAACATTTAAATTTCATAAGTAGGAATGGTTTTGTAGTCTTATCATAGTTAAAGTAATAATTTAGCTTCAAATAGGTTTTGAGTACAGTATCTGCTTTGGTTTAAGTAGAGTCAATTCAATTTGATAGCATAAGGTAATTTAGAATTAGTTCCCTTTCTAGAACAGTGACATAGATATGGTTTCATAAGTAGGGTGACATCAATTCAATTTCCTTTATAAATTTAGGGCATTTCATTAAGATTTCATTTTGTTTCTTTAAAACCATTATTATTAAGGAAACTTATATACTCTAACCATTAAGCTGAGCCAAAAACGCAATACAACTCATGTTTACGAGTCCCGGATCGACAATTAAATATTAGGAGGATTAATTCACCAATTAAATATCCCAACAATATTATTCACTTGGGTTCATAATCCCTTAGGGTTTTAGTATTAATCCCTTGGTTTTATTATTCCTTTGGGCTTATAATATCAATCCCTTGGGTTTATTATTCCCTTAGTTTTATAATATCAATCATGGTCAACCAATGTTAATCATAGCTAACCATGGTCAACCATGCTAGAATGTTGCATTGTGAGAACGATTGCCTCACCATGAAAATCAATCATTTTTGTTTTAGTGTTTATAATATCTATCTTAGATTTTATATATCTTGGGTTTATAATATTAGTCCCTTGGGTTTAATATTATTCCCGTTGGTTCATAATCCCTTGGGGTTTTAGTATTAATCCCTCGGTTTTATTTTTCCCTTGGGTTCATAATATCAATCCATTGGATTTATTATTAGCTTGGGTTTATAATATCAATCATGTTCAACCTAGGTCAACCATAGCCAACCATGGTTAACCATGGTCGAATATCGCATTATGAAAAAAGTTGTCTCTGTATAAAAGTCATGGACAATCATGTTGAACCATGGTCAATCGTGGTCAACCATGGTCGAATGTTGCATTGTGACAAAGATTGTCCCAATATGAAAATCAATCATGGTCAACCATGGTCCAACATCACATTGTGAATATGATTATCTCAATATGAAAATCAACCATGGTAAACCATGTTTATTTTTGTATTAATCCCTTGGGTTTATTATTCCCATGGGTTTATTATTCCCTTGGGTTTATAATATCAATCCCTTGGGTTTATTAATCTAAGGGTTCATATTCCTAGGGTTTAATATTATTTCCTTAGGTTTATAATGTCTTGGGTTTTTAGTATCAATCCCTAGGGCTTATTATTCCCTTTGGTTTATAATATCAACCATGGTCAAATGGCGCATTGTGACAAATATTGTCTCAATATGAAAATTGATCATTGTCTCGACCATGCCCCAATGTCACATATGAAAAAGATTGTCTCAATATCATAAGCATGGTCAGCCATGGTCATTCATGGCCAAACTTGGTCAACCATGTTTTATAAAATCAAACATGATCATCCATGGTTAATTGTGGTAAACTGTGGTCAACCATGTTTATTTTAGTGTTTGTAATCTTTATCTTAGGGTTTATATACCTTGGGTTTATAATATTTGTCTCTTAGGTTTAATATTATTCCCTTGGGTTCGTAATCCCTTAGGGTTTTAGTATTAATCCCTCATGTTTATTATTCCTTTGGGTTTATAATATCAATCCCTTGGGTTTACTATTACCTTAGGTTTATAATATCAATCATGTTCAACCATCGTCAATCATATCCAGCCATGGGCAACCATGCTCGAATGTCGCATTGTGACAAGGATTGTCTCACCATGAAAGTCAACCATGTTTATTTTAGTGTTTATAATATCTATCTTAGGTTTATATAACTTGGCTTAATAATATTATTCCCTTGATTTTAATATTATTCTTGTGGGTTCATAATCCCTTGGGGTTTTAGTATTAATCCCTTGGATTTATTTTTCCCTTGGGTTTATTATTACCTTGGGTTTATAATATCAATCATGGTCAACCATAACCAACCATGGTCAACCATGGTTGAATATTGCATTCTAACAAAAATTTTCTCCATATAAAACTCATGGACAACCATGGTCAACCATGCTCCAACATCATATTGTGATAATGATTGTCTCAATATGAAAATCAACCAGGGTCAACCATGTTTATTTTTATGTTTATAATATTTATCTTAAGGTTTATATACCTTGGAGTTATAATATTAGTCCCTTGGGTTTAATATTAGTCCCTTGGGTTCATAACCCTTAGGGTTTTAGTATTAATCCCTTAGGTTTATTATTCTCTTAGGTTTATAATATCAATCCCTTGGGCTTATCATGATGTATTTTATAAATAGGTTATAATATTATTCCATTGGGTTCATAATCCATTAGGGTTTCAGTATTAATCCCTTACGCTTATTATTTGTTTGGGTTTATAATATCAATCCCTCGGGTTTATTATTCCCTTAGGTTTATAATATAAATGATGTTTAGCAATCGTCAATCATAGCCAACCATGTTCAACCATGCTCGAATGTCGCATTGTGACAATGATTATCTCACTATGAAAATAAGCCATGTTTATTTTAGTGTTTATAATATATATCTTAGGGTTTATATACCTTGGGTTTATAATATTAGTCCCTTGCGTTTAATATTATTCCCATGGGTTCATAATCCCTTTGGGTTTTAGTATTAATCCCTTTGGTTTATTTTTCCATTGGGTCCATAATATCAATCCCTTGGGTTTCTTATTACCTTGGGTTTATAATATCAATCATGGTCAACCATAACAAACCACGGTCAACTGTGGTCAAATATGGCATTCTGAAAAAAAATTTCTCCATATAAAACTCATGGACAATCATGGTCAACCATGGTCGAACGTCGCATTGTGACAAAGATTGTCTCGATATGAAAATCAATCATGGGCAACCATGGTCCAACATCACAATGTGATAAGGATTGTCTCAATATGAAAATCAACCATGGTCAACCATGTTTATTTTAGTGTTTATAATATTTATCTTAGGGTTTATATACCTTGGGTTTATAATATTAGTCCCCTGGGTTTAATATTATTCTGTTGGGTTCATAATCCCTTGGGGTTTTAGTATTAATCCCTTGGGTTTATTATTCCCTTTTATAATATCAATCCCTTGGGATTATAATATTAATCATGGTCAACCATTGTCGAATGTCGCATTGTGACAAAGATTGTCTCAATATGGAAATAAACCATGGTCAACCATGGTCCAATGTCGTGTTCTGACAAAGATTGTCTTGATATGAAATTCAATGATGATCAACCATGGTCCAATGTTGCATTGTGACAATGATTGTCTCAATACGGAAATCAACCATGGTCAACCATGTTTATTTTAGGGTTTATAATATTTATGTTAGGGTTTAGATAACTTGGGTTTATAATTTTTATCCCTTGGGTTTATTGATCTAAGGGTTCATATTCCTAGGATTTAATATTATTCCCTTATGGTTATACTCCCTTGGCTTTATTGTGGTCGAATGCCACATTGTGACAAAGATTGTCTCAATAGTGAAATCAACCATGGTAAACCATGGTCCAACATCACGTTCTCACAAAGATTGTCTTGATATGAAAATAAATCATGGTCAACCATGGTTCAACATCACATTGTGACAAATATTGTCTCAATATGGAAATCAATCATCGTCAACCATAGTCAACCATGTTTATTTTAGGGTTTATAATATTTATGTTAGGGTTTATATACCTTCAGTTTATAATTTTTTATCCATTGGGTTTATTATTCCCTTGGGTTTATAGTTTTTATTCCCTTAGGTTTATAGTCCTTGGGTCTTTAGTATTAATCCCAAGGGTTTCTTATTCCCTTGGGTTTATAATATAAATCATGGTCAACCATGGTTAGCTATGGTCAACCATTGTCTACCATGTTTTATAAATTCAATCATGGTCAACCATGGTCCAATGTCGCATTGTGACAAATATTCTCTTGATTTGAAAATCATTGATGGTCAAGCATAATCAACCATGGTCCAATGTCACATTGTGACAAGGATTGTCTAAATATGAAAAGCAACCATGGTCAACCATGTTTATTTTAGTGTTTATAATATTTATCTTAGGTTTTATATACCTTGGATTTATAATATTAGTCCCTTGGGTTTAATATTATTCAACCATTTTCAACCATGGTCAACCTTAGTCAACTATGGTCAACCATAGTTAACCATGTTTTATAAAGTCAAACACAGTCTTTCATGGTCAATCATGGTTAACCATGGTGAAACGTCGCATTGTGACAAAGATTGTCTTGATATGAAAATCAATCATGGTCCAATGTCGCATTGTGACCAAGATTGTCTCTATATGAAAATCGACCATGGTCAAGCATGTTTTTTTAGTGTTTACAATATTTATCTTAGGGCTTTTGTGCCTTGGGTTTATAATGTTAGTCCCTTAGGTTTAATATTATTCCCTTGGGTTCATAATCCCTTGGGGTTTTAGTATTAATCCCTTGGGTTTATTGATCTATTGGGTTTATAATATCAATCCCTTGGGTTTATTAATCTAATGGTTCATATTCCTAGGGTTTAATTTATTCCCTTATGTTTATAATGTCTTGCGTTTCTAGTATTAATCCCTAGGGTTTATAATATCAATCATGGTCAACCATGGTCAATCATGGTCAATCATACACAAACTTGGTCAACCATGTTTTATAAAATCAAACATGATCATCCATGGTTAATCGTGGTCAACCATGGTCAAATGTCACATTGTGACAAATATTGTCTTGATATGAAAATTAACCATGGCTAAGCGTGGTCAACCGTGGTCCAATGTCACATTATGACAAGGATTGTCTCAATATGAAAATAAACCTTGGTCAACCATCTTTTCTTTAGTGCTTATAATATTTATGTTATGGTTTATATACCTTGGGTTTATAATATTAGCCCCTTGAGTTTAATATCATTCCCTTGGGTTTATAATATATATCCGTTGTTTTTATTATTCACTTGGGTTTATAATATCAACTATGGTCAACCATGGTGAATCGTAGCCAACCATAGTCAACCATGCTCAAATATCACTTTGTGACAAATATTGTCTCAATATGAAAATCAACCATGGTCCAACGTGAGAATGTGACAAAGAATTAATTATTATTAATTAATAATAATAATAATAATAATAATTATTATTATTATTATTATTATTATTATTATTATTATTATTATTATTATTATTATTTAGAAATATTTAATTAAAACAATTATTATTGTTGTTTAATAATAATTAATTGATTAACTATTAATTATTAATTATGATTAGTAAATTATTATTAACAATATTGTTAATGACACTTAGAATTATACTTATTATCATTATTGTTATTTTTATTTTCATTAACATAAATTAATATAAATTATAAAATAAAAATATTTGTATTTTTCTAAAAACATTATTAAAATTGATTATTTTTTTAATAAAATAGGTTATTATTTATTCACATTTTATAAAAAAATGAAATAAATTATTATTATTATTAATAGCTTGTGCCATAGATACAAATGAAGCCTTAAGAGTATATCAACCACATTTACTAAAATAATTATGGTTATTAACATTATTATTATTGTTAATTAATATTACTAATATTATCAGTTAGTATTATTATTAAATATTTAAATTATATTAAATAATTTAAAAATAAATAATATTATATAAAATTAATCATTACATATTAATTAATATAAATTTCAAATTATTATTATTTATAATAATAATAATTTTATTGTACTAATATCATATATATATATCAATGGTATATACAAGTGAAACCTCGAGCTTATATCAACCACATTAATATTTTTAATGTGGTTGTGCTACTATTTTTAATTTGGTTGTGAGGAAGTCTACAACTTGAATGAGGAGCGAAGTTGACGCTAGGGTTTTACATTAGGGTTCCATGGCAGGATGCACAGGGGGGAGCATCGCTCCCTCCTACAGTCAGGTAGTCACAGAAGGAGGCAAGGAAGCAGGAGGGAAGCATTTCAAAAAACTGTCGGAAAAGATTTCAGAAGAAAGAGGCAAGGAGACAATTCGAAGAAACGAATCCCAGGATCAAGAAGGGAATCAATAGGAAACAAGTAAAGAAAGGGATAAGGGAGGCGGCAGTGGAAAAACGACTTCCACAAGAACTATGGAAGTCTGCAAACCCAAATCGAGCATCATTCCCTGGGTCATATTGAGTGATCCAGCGATTCAAGTGCACAGGGACCATATGAAATAATATGCCATCATCTGCAAGTTCATGGGGTTATGCCCAATAGAGAGGGCATTACACATCTGGATTAGGAGCCATTGGAAGCCAAAGGGAGAAATACATTTACATGTGGGTTCTAAGGGCTTCTTCATGGTGGTGTTCGCAAACCTAGAGGACAAATACAGAGTGTTTGAAGGGGGGATTATTTCTATGTTCCAGCAGGACTCTATATGTGGCCATGGATGATGAACTTTGTCCCGGAACGTGAAACATTTACATTTGTACTGGTTTGGATCAGACTATACTCACTACCTCTGGATTACTAGCTACCAGAATCTTTGAAAACCATAGGCAACAAGCTGGGGCATTTTCTGAAGATATCAGAGGCAACTCTCAAAGGTAAATATACCTCCTTTGCTCGAATATGTGTGGAAATGGATCTATCTGGAGCCCTTCCGGAAGCAATAATTTTAGAGGTATATGATGAAGATTGGGTGCAAACGGTGGACTATGAGCACATACCTTTCAGGTGCCGCAAATGTCATGAACACGGCCATCTATTTAGAGACTGCCCAACAAACAATATGGAAGGCAATGGGAAAACCTCTTTGGATAGAGATCACGAGGGTTTTACCAAGGTTGGGGCCAAAGGGAAAGGGGGTAAACGGCCACACAAGAAAAGCAGTGAAGATAGAAATACAAGACACAATAGTTTCAAAATCCTAGAGGAAGTAGAGGAGAACGTGGAGACAGTCCAGGACAGGGAGAACGCATCTAAGGAGCAGGAAACAGAAGCTAAAATGGAGGATATCACAGTAAACAACCAGTAGAAGGAGGATCTACCAAGCTACATGGAGATCAGTAAAGACTATGAGATGACTCCAAGTGAGGCAGGAACGGAGGACCATGAACTACAAGAGATTCTAGACAGGGAAAATATGGATCTAGAACTATTTCCGGAACAAGGCAAGAACAAAGGAGTGGACTCCTTACCAAAAGAAGACTATGATCGAGTTCAACAGCTCTTTCTAAGGAGGGCACAATCGAAGGGAACTGGTGTCAAGAGAAACCACAAAAGCCAGGAGAAAAGTGGGGTCAAAATGATGGAGAACTCATAGGCACAATCTCCAAAGAA
The DNA here is from genome assembly GCA_031772625.1 of Pinus tabuliformis. Lineage (NCBI taxonomy): Eukaryota > Viridiplantae > Streptophyta > Pinopsida > Pinales > Pinaceae > Pinus > Pinus tabuliformis. Next base: position 738,603,900 of record CM062807.1, read on the forward strand.
CTCAAGAAGGAAAAGAGGAAGGAAAAGACAGAATGAACTGCTAAACGAATGTGGAAAACTACTAATTAACTCAGGTAAGATGAAAGATCTTACCAGCTATTCCTTTACTAACTTCTCTTAATGAAGCTTACAACATGGAACATTAGAGGTATAGGTAATAGAAGGAAACAAAGGAATCTGAGTAGCATAATAAAAGAATAAAAACTAGACATGGTATTTATTCAGGAGACTAAATGTTCAATGGATAAAATAAGAGAAATTCATAATAAATGGTTAATCAAGTATGAGTACTTAGAGGTCAAGGAAAATAATTCGGTAGGGGGGATTCTAACGATGTGGGATCCACAGAAATTTGGAATCCTCGAGGATGAAGCATCCAAGAACTATCTATCTTTAGTGTGTAGTCCTGTAGGTGATAAGGAGACTTACATGATAACAAATGTTTATGGACCTCAGAAGCAAGTAGATAAACTCAAGCTTCTTACCTCTCTGGAAGGTCTAAGAGCAAGACATCCCAATATGCCCTGGATAGTTGCAGGTGATTTCAATATGATAAGATCTCTTTTAGAAAAAAAGGAGGCACTAGACAGCTAGGCAGAGACTCTGAAGCCTTTCAAGATTTCATTAGGAACATGGGACTAGTGGACACTGAGACTATAAATGGAACCTTCACTTGGAACAATAAAAGGGGAGGGGCTTCTCAAGTGGCTTCCAAACTTGACAGATTTATTATTTCTGAGGATCTCCTCCTCACTGGACCAGCCATCACCACTTCCATTATGCCCTTTGGAGGTTCGGATCACTGGCCAGTTCAGCTAGAAGCTACCTTTATGGGCACTCCGAGAAACAGGCCCTTCAGATTCGAAAATGCATGGCTCTCTCACCCCAAATTCATCAGTAACATTGACAAATGGTGGAAAGAGGAGTTAAATATTCAGGGTACCAAAATGTTCATGCTCTAGCAAAGACTCAAACATATTAAATCCAAACTTAAAGCTTGGAACAAAAAGGAATTTGGTGATATCCTCAAGGCCATAATAGAAACTGAGCAGAAATTACAGGAAATCAATCAGATCAATATCACAGAGGGCTTCAATGAAGAGAGGAAAAAACTAACTAACTCTCTGCAGGAAGATTGGGAGGATCGCTGTCTACAAGAGGAAATTTTCTAGAGACAAAAATCTAGAATTCAATGGATCAAAGAGGGAGAAAGAAACACAAAGTTCTTCCACAAATCCACTATGGCACATAGGGCACACAATAGAATCACAAAGATTAAGGATTCTCAAGGTATTGAGCTTGTATCTCACATGGACATGGAATCGAGTCTAGTTCAACACTTCTCCAATACTGTAAAGGAGCCACTAGAGGATAGATCTAGGTTCATTGATCAATTCACCTAGTATATTCCTAAGCTGGTCACCAGACAGGACAACCACAATCTCAACAGACCGATCTCGGAAGAGGAGGTCAGTGAGGTGATTAAGGAAATGTAAAGTGGAAAAGCACCAGGCCCGGATGGATTCAATGTAGACTTCTTCAAATCATGCTAGGATATAGTCAAGCAGGACATCCTCGAGGTTGTGGAAGACTCGAGAAAATCCAAAAAGGTTCTGAAAGCATTGAATGCCTCCTTCATAGCTTTAATCCCCAAAAAGGAAAATTCTATGACTCTGGATGGATTTTGACCCATAATGTTATGCAATGTGGTGTATAAAATCATCTCCAAAGTGATAGCTAATAGACTCAAGCCCCTGCTACCTTCCCTCATCTCAGAAGAGCAAACAGGCTATGTGGAAGGAAGACAAATTCTCAACAACATCATCCAAGCACATGAGGTGGTACACTCTCTTAAATGCAACAAGCAAGCAAGCATGATCATTCAGTTGGACCTTGCAAAAGCCTATGACAAACTTAGCTGGTCTTATATTAGAGCTATTCTAAAAGCCTATGGCTTTGACCAAAACTGGATTAGATGGGTTATGGCACTAGTTACCACAACCAACTTCTCCATTCTGCTTAATGGAGCTCCTTCAAGTCCCTTCTCACCTTCCAGAGGGCTCAGACAAGGAGATCCGCTCTCACCTTTCCTCTTCATCCTCATGATGGAAGGGCTAGGTAGGGCAATCAAAATGGCAAATGTTGAAGGTCGAATTCAGGGTATCAAGCTCACCCTGGATGGAGAGGCTAACACTCATCAACAATTTGTGGATGATACTATGTTGCAGGGCATACCCACAGTTAGGGAAGCAAGAGAAATCAAAAACATCCTAAATGACTTTGCTATGGTAGCAGGAATAGAGGTAAGCCTCAACAAGTCAAAAGTTTTTTTCTTTAATACCAATATTGCTATACAAAGAAACATTACCAGGATTCTTGGTTTTCAAAGGGAATAGTTACCATCCAAATATCTTGGCATTCCTCTTACTGACAAACCTCTAAGCAAGAAAATATGGGAATCAATTTTAAATAAACTTCAGGACAAGATCAGAAAATGGACATGTAGATCCTTAAACCTAGCAGGGTGACTTGTGCTCACACAGGCGGTCCTACAGGCCATTCCCATTTTCATGTTTGCAGCTCTCCCTGCTCCTCAAGGTATTAAGCAACAGATAAGGAGCATACAAAGGGACTTTCTGTGGGGCAAAGGGGAGGAGAAAAAGAAGTGGGCTTTAGTGGCCTGGGACAAGCTCTGCAGGCCCAAAAGCCATGGCGGCTTGGGGCTGCATGACCCGGAAACTCTCAGCAAAGTTTCGGGAGCTAAGCTCTGGTGGAGATGGATCAAGGAGCCGAATGCCCCCTGGGCCAAACTTTGGAAACAAAAGTATGCCAAGGATTGGTAGGAGAAGGATCATATCAGAATGTCAGGACAGATTAGGGGCTCACACATTTGGAAACTTGCTTGGGAGAATAAAGGCATTGTTCAGCAACACTGTTTCTGGGAAATCTGAGTAGGGGACCGTGCTCGATTTTGGGAGGACAGCTGGCAACAGGAACCCATCCTGAATAGGAATGACCTAGCAGCCCTTAAGAGAGACACAAAGAGCAAAGGTCTATTATTGGTAAAATATTTTTGGGACCAGGGAAGTAATAATGTAAAATGGAGAAAATGGAAGGACCTAGGTTACAGTGATGAGAGTCCTTTGAAGGCCAAGGCAGATGCTCTTACCCAAGACTTAGAGCATAGGCAGATTCTGGTTTCCTCCTCACCTGACCAACTAAGATGGGGGAAGAACAATGAAGGTAACTTTAACCTCAAAGAAGCAAAACAGGCAGTCACAGGTTTTAACTTTGTGAATACAGAACAAGTCTAGAAGGAGCTTTGGCAAACTCCTCACTAGATGAAAATAAAGTTATTCATCTGGCTTGTGCATCAAAGAAAGATCCTAACTTGGGAAAACCTACTAAAGAAAGGCTTCATTGGCCCTTCCAAATGTCACCTCTGTGGCTCACATGAGGAAACAATTGAACACCTTCTCAACCTCTGCCCTTTCTCTGCTAAGGTGTGGAACTGGGTGGCCTCAATCTTCAGACAAACCGACAGGGACAGTCTCAGCATATCCAACACATTGAAAAAATGGAGGAAGAACTTCTCAAAGAATGAGATCATCAACAAAGCTTGGATGCTAGTACTAGGCTTTGTCATTTGGAATGTTTGGAAAGAGCACAATAGGTGGATCTTCAAAAATAAAGCTAGCGAGCCCTAGCACATAATCAATCAAATTCTAAAACAGCTTAAAGAAACAGTTAAAAGCCTTTTGAGGTCAATTCCCAAGGATCCTCCTCTGCCTCACGAGGAGAATATTATACTAAATTTGGGACTACAATCCATCAATCCTCAAGGAATAATAAAGGGAGTGAGAACAATAAATACAGGGGCCAGTAGTTGGAAGCCCCCACCATAGGGCTTCTTCAAGGTAAACATTGATGGAGCTTCTAAGGGCAATCCAGGGGTAGTTGGCTTTGGGGGTGCCATAAGAGATCATCAAGGGCAAACAAAATACATCTTCCATGGCCACTTGGGAAAGGGTACCAATAATATGGCTGAACTCCTAGCATTAGAACAATGCTTGGAGATCCTGGTGGAGGCAAATTTACAGAATGTTATCATTGAAGCAGATTCGGAATTGATCATTAGAGCAGCCAAGAAAATTCACAATGGAACTTCGCCAGATAAAGTGTCGAAGCACTGGAAGCTACTGCAGGTTTTTTACCGTATCCACTCTCACTTGCAAACCCTTAAAACGATAAGATTTGTTCATGTTAGAAGGAAGGAAAATATGTTAGCAGATCGGTTGGCCAACGAAGGAGTGACCAATAAGGACAGGGATTCTCGGCATGCCTGGGAGTCGTTACCTGCCGGAAAACTGCGAGAGGACTGTTTCTACCTGGCAACCAAAGATATGGAACTGTGGATGAACAGAACTGATCGAAGGGATTCAGGAGATAGGCGGGAGGATGGTATCACCTAATTCGTCTACAATTTTTGGTTTTGGCTGCTCTCCACAACTCTGTTCACTTTCAGTTGAATGATGAAGGTTACGAATCAGGCAGCGCCACAGATCTGGTTGCCTGTGTGCATTTGGCTCAGCGGGTTTTTGATGGAGACTCCAGGCGGAAGGCTCAGAAATGTCTGCGGGAATGGTCGGATGGTCTTCGCTTGGCGACTGAGCATTCTGGTTTTTCCGCGAAACCTCGGACACAAAACCATAAATGGTATATCGCGCGGGACAAGAATGGTATCTGGTTTTTTGTAATGTGCCTCCGATTCCACTCATTGTGTGACACGTTGCAACGAGAGGTGAGAGAAAACCGCCCGATGACCTCCACGCTTCTCGTCCGCGCGATATCCACGATGGCCATTGGATCGGGGTTGTGTAATCAACAGCGGGGATTGGTTCGTGCTTGTTGCTTGAGGGTTCTGGACCCGAATTTGTTTAGTGGACTCAATCTATAGCTGTTGTCGGGTCCGTTTTTTGGGTGCAGAGTGGTCCACTGTGGGTCCCTTTGTGGACCCCTAGTGGGATGCCTGTAGGGCTTTTGTGGGCCTCGGTCCCTGGTTTTCTACCGTCCCTGCTGACTGGGACACTTTGTAAACTATGTAATTTGGTTAGATTAATAGAAGGTTCGTCTCTTACTTATCAAAAAAAAAAATTGGTTGTGCTAGCACAACCACATAAAAAATATTAATGTGGTTATGCTAGCTCAAGCACATTAATTCACATATAACACTAACATGTTAAATGTGAATTATATTATACTTTGAAATATTACTAGTGATGTATTAATAAAATATTATAGAGTAACTTAATATTATTTTAATATATAATATAATATTAATATAGTAATAATAAATATATAAATTTATAATAATATGCTTGTTATTATTTATATAGTTATTAATAATCAGAAATATTTGGTCTTTAACAAAATACACATAATAATTATTAATGTGGTTGATATACGCCTATCGGTGTATGTCAACCGTATAGGTAAATGTGGTTGTAGATATGTTTCATATACGCCTATTGGCTTATATCAACCACATTGGTAAATGTGGCTGTGCTAGTTACATTTTGAATTGGAATTTGAATTTGGTAACTATGTTCCAAAATATAAAATAGGTAAACAAAATCAATATAAATATAACATGAACAAATAATTGAGTGCAAAGAAAGGTACATATCTTTGAGTTGTTATAACAAGAACAAATAATTGAGTGTCAAAATATAAAATAGTTAAACAAACTCAATATAAATATAACAAGAACAAATAATTGAGTGCCAAAATATAAAATAGTTAAACAAACTCAATATAAATATAACATGAACAAATAATTGAGTGCAAAGAGAGGTACATATCTTTGAGTCATTATAACATGAACAATAATTGTGTACAGAGAGATACATATCTTTGAGTAGTTCTTGTTAAATATTTTCAATAAGCTTGTAATATTTAATTATTTAAAATGTGTTTTTGAATGCACAAATAAATTAATTGTTCAAAAACTTTTAAAGTATTTGAATAATATAAACAAAATAATTTAAATTTCAATTTTGTATAATTTTTTTAATAGATTTTATTAAAAAAAAATTATACTATACATTTTATCGATATAAATAACAAATAATTCAATATTTTTTGCTAAACTTTTTATGAATATTTTTTAAATGTTAATTTAAAATATTCAAATATTACATTTTATCAATATAAATAACAAATAATTCAATATTTTTTGCTAAACTTTTTATGAATATTTTTTAAATGTTAATTTAAAATATTCAAATATTACATTTTAATTATGTATAATTTGATTGAAAATATTAAAATAAAAGACTATTTTAAATTAGATACTTTATAAGCGCTGAATTTATTTATATATCCAAAAAAAATATGAGTTAATTACTATTTAATGTTATGTCATTAACAATTTCATCACTAAACGTGTATCAAAAACTCGAAACATTTAAATTCATTTTTCTTTTAATTGGAACTGAAGTGCTTATCTGAACGCCATTGTCTAATAATAATTAACTGTGATGATAATTTTGTTTCATTGTGGATGAAGAAATAGAGATTGTGAAGTGGCCCTATCAATGAATATGATGCTGCTTAATATTTTTTCGCTTGAACACATCGGCTAAATGTAAAGAAATTACTTAATATTCCAATGGGCTGCATCAACTCTTATCAACAACCAAAGCTTGCCCTAAACTCTCTTTAGGGCTTGTTTTTAAAGGAAAAAATTTAATAGGGAATTAGCAATTATGTACAATAGCTAAAAAGTAATATATATTAGGAACTTATAATTCTGGGGAGACTTCAAAGTTGGCTGTAAACTCTCTTTGGAGTTTGGTTTTTTTTAAATTTGATAGGAACTAGTAACCTCTCATATATATGCGATAGTTAATATAGTTAACAAATCACATAGATTGGCACGTGAGTGTATGTTGTGACGATCGGGGCGGTTGGCTTGTACACCCCAGGCAGCGTTCGAATCCAAGGAGCTGCGCATGCTACAGTGTATCAAGATCTATGGTGATTAATCAAAACAATATGACGGTTGTAGCCTACTGACACGTATTTGTAATGGCAGTTGTCTATAACGCCACTTTTTGAAAGCCTTTCCGGCGGTTTTTTCAGGTGAAAATCCGGCTGCAATTTATGGAATCGCAAGTTTGATAGCTAGTTTCTGCACAATCAAAGCGTCCCAGGGGTTTTTCAGGGTGCTGAATCCGAATATGCAGTTAAAAATGCATTTTAACTACAACAAATCATGATTTTATCTCAATTTCTTCCGCTGGATTCCGTCACCGGAATCTCAAAAAGTCGCATTATAGACAACTCCTTTGTAATGTATATATAAAAAAAAAGAGCTCATAATGCTTCTGTAGGAAACTAGCCCCGCCCATTTAAAAAAAAAAACAAATCACATAGATTAAAAATTCAGAGTTAAAAATATATATATTAAAACCCAGAAAATATAGGTACTAGAGCCTGAAACTCCCCTATCTTTTCAACCTTACTACGACGGACCATGTCTCTACAAACTTAAACTGAGATAGATAAGAGGGCAAAGAACCATCCTACCACTTAAACTAAACCCCATTCACGTGACTTTCTGCTTAAGAAACAGACGCTCTATCAACTGAGTTACAGGCGCATTTATTACTCTCCTAGGAGTTTCTTGAGACTTGTCCGCGAAAAGCTAAAAGGTCAATCGTCCTTACTGTCATGGCTGACCCACGCACCCAACTCTTAGCTATCCGGACTGTGCAACTATTTTGATTTTAAACAAATTTTGGATCAAAACATGGTTGCCCATATCCCATCATGCTGCATATTGTCTTTGCTATGTTTTCTATGAAAATTCAGATCTGGGTTTGATGATTAATTGGAAGTGATTATACTAAATAGTTCAAATAAATGTGAGTGTAAAGTTTTATATTCAAATCCCGGATTATTATTTATTAATGATTATGGATTGTGAGTGTATCTAGAAATTATAATAGTAGCAATAAGAATTGACCCTGATTCTTTTCTACATTCAACATAAAAAAGAAAAAGAGATTTTTATAACCTGATTCCTTTCCACGTACAAAAAAAAAAAGACTTTTATAAAATATTCACCAATGGAATGTCTTAAACCTGAGCCATTAAAAATATTGGCAAGGCTAAGAATCAACTGATCTACTGTATGGGGATCTGAGAATCTGAGAAATTCATGTAGTTTAGAGCAGACAATTGGTATATCAAAACCCTGTTTGTCAAGCATCATGGATAAAAAAAGGTGCTGGTGCCACTTATGGGTAGAGCAAAACTGATGGGCCAAAAACATAGTACAGACAGATAGATATACACGAGATTTGCTAAAGGAGTTACGATAGGATACGCAACATATCCAATATATTAGATTTTGTAGAGATTCCTGACATTAACTGATAATGACACTAAATTTAAATTGATTTGCTCTACTTATTCATGAAATTGTAGATAATGGATTCTCACTGATTAGTGATGAAAATATAGATGAAGGTAACAGTATTCTCAATTGTGTAGATTATTTTTGCATTCACTATGTAGACTGGTTTTAACTCAGGTATAGTTTAATTAAAAAAGAATTAAAAGAGTGTAGATTTTAAAAAATGAGATACTAAATAATTAGTTAGTTTCAACTTGAATATAGTTTAGATGTTAAAAATAAAGAAACTAAATAAAAGTAATTAGTAATAAGTTATTTATAATTCCCTACCATGTGATAACTCTGTCATTTACTTTCACACGATCATGTAAAGCAATTTCTTTTACTCTCTTCCTTCACCATTAATAATGATGCAATGGTAAATGTTCTAGATAACTCTACTCATGTGATTACTTTTACATTTACTCAATATTTATATGAATGATAATGATGAGGGTGGTTATGTGATTGTCTTTTCATTTTATTCTAAAGAAAGAAGATATGAAGATAATGGTTAATATTTATTAATATTAAAATTAATAATTTATTTTAAAATTTTATGTTTTAAATCAAAATTTACAATAATATTTATTAATTTGAAATATAAATGAAATATATTTTATAAATTGTTAAACAATAAGAAAATGATAGACAACATATAAGATAAACGTGGAATGCATTTATTATTCATAATGATATGTATTTATAGAATGTATATGACCTTTGGTTTTCACATATCAAGTGGTCTCTTGGACTCCAATGACTATTCATATTCCACACCCAAAACCCTTAATGGATTAGGTGTCCAATATTCCCCCTTTAATCTGAACGGGGTATATACAAGTTAGTTGACTGTGCTTTCTAAAATGATGGTATAGGTGGGAGAACTTGAGGTCTCAACTTGCGGTGGGTTAAGGCTCACCACCAATACTGTAACACATAGTGCAACTCCTTGAACCCTTTGAAATTTAGTTAGAAGCCGAAGTATTCTACTAGAGGAGGTTCTCCCTAATGCTCTGAAAAGCGAGACCATTGGGGTATCAACCTCGAATGCTTGATGCGGTTCCTGGAACAATTCCAAATTTGGCTAGAAAATGAAGTTTTCTACTAGAGGAATGTTCTCAAAAAGGGATACCAACCTCGAACTCTTTTAAATTTGGCTAGAAGCTAAAGACTTATGCTAGAGGAAGTGTTTTGAAAAGGGAGACCATTTAGGTCTCAATCCGCGGTGGTTTAAGGAAGGCCACCAACCAAAGGCATGCTCATGTGCTTTTCGATCTCTATTTACAATTCTTAATCTCGGTATGTCTGAATCTCACTCTAGGCCCAAGATCGCTTGATGTACCTTTGAATCTTCTAGATGACCATCAATTCCCCCCTGTCAGATACAAGATGAGAAGATTAAGAAAACTCAACTAAAAGATGTGTCAACACTCATGAACAAATTTTGTGGTATCAGCGAAATATCTTCTTGGTCGTTGAAGCTCGTTGCCAAGAAGCGATCCATCCATGGTGAATCTTCGTTCTTGCAAGAGGCTTGTTTCTTAAGCATCTGTTTGAATGATGAGTATTTTTATGACAATGCCCACATGGGTGAAGATCAAAACATTGATTTCTCACATGGTCAACTTTGTTACAATGTTGGAATTTGACAATTTATGGTTGTTGTGGAGGAGGAGCAGAAGAATTTGAATTGTCTTGAAGGAACCCAACACTTTTAAACTAAATGGGCTTAGAGTAGTCTGAAATATGAACGGACACCTCCTTGGCATATCGAAGCCTGGTTTTGTTCATGTTGTTGACATGATCCTCCCAAGTTCTAATGATGGGCTTGGGTAGAGTAGGATGAACCTTTGCATCTTCAAGAAAATGTGCTCTTGCAATAGGCATTGACTTAACCTTAACATCACTAATTTGATTAGTTTATTTCTACTAATGGGATTCTTTCTCAACCTTAAATACGTGATTTTTCTAAACAAAAAAAAGTTTAGAATGATGTCTTTTATGTTGTAATTGATCTTGCTTTAGCTGCGACTCAAGATACAAAAAATCAATTTTGTCTTGTGTGTTTTGTAGATAGGTTTGAATGTCTAAAACACTGTCGTTTCTGAAGTTTACCATCCTATCAACAATGGAATGAATTAAGATATTCAACATCTCTAATACATCATCAAGTTTAGCCATAAGGATTGCTCCCAACACCTTTACCATGAATGGACAACCAGAGACTTGTATCCTTGTTCTATATAGGGAAAGAATAAATTCCACAATATAAATATTATATATCTGCTAATACTTGAGTGCACCAAGCCCTCAACATGCATATAAACCACTATGTACTTTCGCTCTTCATGGCTTTGATTGAAACAAATTATTAAAAACATGTATCTAAATGCAGAGCTTTTTCTCATGTAAATACTCACAAAATCTTCGAAGTGAATGGAAGCCTGAATTCCATGAGTTATGGGAAAATTCAAACAAATATCCCTCGATATGCAAAGGACACAAGTTCTTGTTTTATTGCATGGAACTTGGTGTGTTTTGAATCTTCCAGCCCACAAATTTTAAATTAAGAAACCAAAACACAAACTTAAGCACCCACAAAAATGAGACCTCTTAGTGTGTCTTTACATAATCTTGAATAAAACTCAAGCTTATGGTTGCACAACAACACGAGCACCCAACCAGCTTCTGCGGAGTATTCAATGCAAATTACTACGCAAATGTAATCCAACACATATATTGAACCAATGTATATGAATATAATTCAAATTACAAAGCAAAGGAATATAACAAACATGATTCCAACCTCAACATGCTCATTCAATGCATACACATTCAATATAAACCAACAATACAATAACCATGAATTAAACAACCACATAGATGTTCATGATCTTCAATGCAGAGTAGCAACACAGACTTCAAAGAATCAACCATCAACGTAATTTAATGTTCAACCATATGCATATAACAATACAATATTGGTGCATACAATGCATATGATGAGATTTCAATGCACAGTGAAGAGCACCATTCAATGTAGGTTCCACAATGTTGCCAACGCACATGTATGGAGCATCATTCAACGATGTATTCGCACCATTCATGCAGGTTCTAAATGAGTATGGTCTCAGTCATTTAATGCTCCATTCCCAATCAATGACACTCTATTCCCACGTTGTTTTAATGGAGATAGTATGAAGCGAATATGCTTCATTCAACAAAGAGTTTCAACGTTGCATTCCACTATTCAATGTGATAGTCTATGTTGTCATACCAAGAATGAATACCTTGAATACAATGCATTGTCCCATAGCCTAACATGCGCTGGAATATTGACAGGCCATCTTTTGGTGCAAGCCAACAGTTGGAAGGAGGGAGTGAATGAAGGTTGAGAGCCAAATCAATGAAAAAGAAAAAAGTTGAGAGCCTTTTTAGGGTGCAGATGGTGTCTTGAGGGCATGAAGAAGTGGGTGAAGGTAGGAGGGAGTGAATGAAGGTTGGGGAAGCCTTCTAGCCAAGACTGAGACCTCTCAAAGGTCTACCTTGCACTAATATGAATCCCCACAGTGTCCTTAATTCTCTAAACAAAGTGACTATGGAAAAAGAGTTTTGGGAGAAGAATTGAAGGGTGGAAGGAGAAGATGGAGAAGTATAAGTGGAGATGAAACAAGTTCCCTCCCTTGCAAATCAGCACAACCCTGCAACTAGCCACATGCATGCATCAATTGATCATTAACATAATGATATAAACTATGATGGAAAATATGAGGTGAATTTGAATAACATCTATTCTATGCCACAACACTATTTTGATCACTTAACTAACTCCTAAGTTGCAAAACATAAATATGAAGAAGGACAACTAACAGCGATTTATTTCCAGGAAATCATAAAAAAATTGTTTTTAGACTGAGATTGTAAATCCTTCCAACCATTATCCCATAAGAGAGGTGACAGGGAAGCCTACAATCACAGGTTATATCTTAACATCTATTGCAATAAATAAAGACATGAAATGCTTTAAACTAAGAACAAGACAAAAATATAGAAGATGGACCAAAGCCTCTGGGTTGGGCCCAAACCAAAGGGTTTCATCCCTCTAAAACTAGCTCAGATGCATCTTAATAACCAAATTCTCTTTATCAAAAAATAGTAGTCTCATACATCACATGAATGTTAACAATGATTATGTCAAGCCTTGGGCTCAATAGCTAATCCTAGCTAAATCAAAGCTTTAAATCCTAATGATCCTTTCAGCTCGTTTAATTATACAAAAGGGTAGTGATAGCAACTCCGTCGAAAATAGGAATGATTCCCTCCTTGACCTTGAAAATTGTGGATCTTGTCCTACTTGAGCTTCTCATGCACTTGGAGTTACTTGGTTGTTAGTGAATTTGAGCTTGTGAGTGAGTAATTGGTGATCACAAGCCGAGTTAGAGAGTTAAGAAAGTGGACAAGCCTCCCTATATTCCCTCCTGGTTGTCTTCATCAAGCCCTGCATAGTAAATGCCTAAAAAATGCTTCTTTTTTCTTGCAATTTAATCACATTCGGCCACATACTATGAAAAACACCTTTTACTCTTCTTAATAAGCACATTATAACAAAAAATGTGAGAAAATGTGAGAAAATGATAGTTTTAAGGCTGGAGGATAGCATAATGAACTTTAAGATATACCCATTGATGGGACTCATCATCACCCCCTGCTGAAGGTGTTTCTCATCCTCTGAGCAACTTAGTAATCCATATGAATCTCTTTCATGCCCCTAGTGGCCTCTCTAACATCCCAAGGTGCCTCAGATGGTGTGCCTTCCTATGGATAAAAACCTGCATTTTCCTCTATCTCTATCAATACCTTTTGTTCCTCTGCTTAGTTCCCTTCTTCTTGTAATCCCAATAGCAAATTGATCCAGGTGGATATTGGTGGCCACCTGCCAAGTCCACCTGGACCCCCACCATTGTCTTTCTCAGCATTTTCAGTTTCCTTAATTGTAGCACCACTTACTATTTTTAGCAGTTTTTCGGGTCCTGAACTTCTGGAGCCGTTTTGAGGCCCTAAACGACGTTTTTTGGGGAATCCGGGGGCAACATGGGTCCATTGAATGGACCGATGTTTCCTGTTCCAACAATGATAGTGCTCGGATAGATCTTTCTAATGAGCTATTGTACGCGTCAAACGGAGATCATATGCCAAAGTTACGACCCCGGGAAGTTGATGTACCAATTTACCCCAAACGGGGCCCACAGTTTGGCGTTTCATCTCCTAGGGTTAGGTTTTGGAATGTTAAGGGTTTTTCCATTGTTTCTCAACAATAAATAGGCCTTCGAGCCTCATTGTAACACAGTTCAGAGGCATGTAGTCATCACATCTCTTCTCAAAGATAAGCTACCATCGCCCTAGCTGGTTTATTTCCATTTCTGGTTGTACGCATATTTCAGTATTTTCCATTAATGAAATGAAGTATTATTTCTGCTGCATCTTTGTGTATATGGTTATCTCTGTAATTTGTTGCATTCCTGTTTAAATTCGGATCAGTGGTATCAAAGCGGTTTGCTTTTTCTCTGTTTTTCTTTGCATGTCCCCAACAAGGTTGGGATATAAGGAGTTAGGGCTTGAACTGGTTGAACCTTTGCAAGACCAACCTCGCAAATCCCGACGGCCTCCCATGGCGGACGAGAAGAAAGACGAGGGGGCAGGAGATCCCATCAAAATCTTGCTCGAAGAAGCCCTCGAGCGACAACGGAACGCGATGATGGACAGCTTTGCTCAGATCCTTCAGCGGCTACCCAGAAGCGGCGCATCGGCTTCCAGCAGCTCCTCTGGAAACGCCACACCCTTTAAGGTACAAGTTAATTTTGAAATCCCCATATTTGAGGGTCAGATAGACGCCGATGTCGTAGGTAAATGGTTAAATCTGCTAGAGGGTTATTTTTCTGTTCATGAATTTTCGAGTCAGGAAAAGATTGTTTTTGCTCTTCTCAAAGCAGCCCCCCACGTCAAGGACTGGTGGGAAACCTACTGCGAGCAGAAGGATGAAAGTACTGGCTCACTATTTTCAGCCGCACCCACCTGGGATTCGTTCCGGGATGCCATCAAGGAGCAGTACTACCCTGTCGGAAGCTATGAGGATGAATACATAAAGTGGACCACGCTGCGGCAGGGAAGGGACCAAGACGTGCCAGAGTTCACCAATCTTTTCCATACCCTTCGCACAAAGTTGCGTATCAAGGATTCAGAGCAACATTTAATACTCAAATACCGTGGCTGCCTGCACATGTACATCCAGGAAGAAATACAATTCCTAAACATCCCCTCGCTCGGCGCAGCATACCGATATGCCGTCAAGGTCGAGCAGAAGTTTAAGCAAAAGAAGCGAGACTTTGGATCTGCGAATCCAAAGCAGGGGAAAGGTGCCCCTAAACCACAGAACAAAGGACAGAGCCAAGGCGGGACAGCCCAAGACAACCAGCCGAAGCTGCAAGCAAAGAACAATGCCGCGAAGCCGAGAAAGGACACTGGAAAATGGTGCGAGTTCCATAAGAGCTCCACTCACAACACAAGTGAGTGTCGGGCCAAGCAGTCACTGGTGGCTGAGCTAAAGGTTTCAGAATCAGATGCATGTTCCGACTCTGAGTCAGAACCCGATAAGGGGTATGAAAAAGGGAAGCAGATCATTAATGCGGATCCCGGCGCCACTGTTGCTACCGCAAAGATCCAGAAAAATGAACCCGAAGATCCAGAGGAGGAGGAGTGTCTCTTCCACTCCCAGATGTGGGTAAAGGGCTCCCCGATACAGTTGATTGTTGATAGCGGGAGTCAAAAGAACCAAATTTCGGTAGAGGTCGTGAAGCGGTTGGGCTTACCGACCACAGCACATCCACAACCATACACCATTGGGTGGCTTCACCAAGGGCGAGATCTTCGCGTGAGCCAGCAGTGTCGCCTTCCATACAACATCAAGCCCTTCACGGATGAGGTATTGTGTGACATTGCTCCCCTTGAAGTTTGTGATGTATTACTAGGACAACCATACTTGTGGAAGCGACATGTTGTGTATGAATCAAGGCCCCGTGCTGTGATTATTACGTTGGGAAATAAGTTGTTCAGGATACCAGAGGTAGCACCACCTGCCGCCATCTCTTTGATTACTGCAAAACAATGCAGTAAGATCATTTCCAAAACCAGGAAATTTGTTTTCCTGATGATACGCCCTCAAGGGAAGAAGAAGACAGTGACCGCGGCCTCCAAACGGGGTCCCTCTGCACGACAGCTATAGATGGACAAGATTGTGGAGGAGTATGAAGACATCTTCACCTCCCCGGTAGGGGTTCCTCTGCACTGTCAAGTCAAGCACTCCATCGACCTGACCCCAGGTGTGCCGCTACCCAATGGACCAATTTATCGGCGCTCCGTTCTGGAGAACAATGAAATCAAGAGGCAGATTCAGGAGCTCCTGCAGAAAGGTCACATCCGTCCGAGTTCATCGCCCTGTGGGAGCCCGATCGTGTTGGTACAGAAGAAGGATGGGACGTGGAGACTCTGTATTGACTATCGGGCGCTGAACAAGATCACTGTCCATAATAGGTACCCGATCCCGCGGATTGATGACCTCCTAGACCAACTAAAGGGGGCGAAATATTTCAGCAAGATCGATCTGAAGTCAGGATATCACCAGGTACCAATCGAACCCTCAGATGTGTGGAAGACTGCCTTCAAATCCAAGGAGGGCCTCTTCGAATGGTTGGTCATGCCTTTCGGATTGACGAATGCTCCTGCAACCTTTATGAGGCTAATGGATGACATCTTGCGGCCATTCACCAACTCCTTTGTAGTAGTATACTTGGATGACATTCTGATCTTCAGCCAAAGTTGGGAAGAGCACCTCCACCACATCCGACAGGTTCTCCAAACACTGCGGCAACACAAGCTATGTGCCAATTTGGAGAAATGCACTTTTGGCATGACCGAAGTTCAGTATCTGGGATACATCATTGATGAACAGGGGGTGCATGTCGATCCAGCCAAGGTCCAAGTCATTCGGGATTGGCCCTCTCCAACCACTCTAACAGAGCTCCGCAGCTTTCTAGGTCTTTCCAACTTCTACCGCAGGTTTGTGCTGGGGTTTTCTCATATTTCTTGGCCCTTGAGTCAAGTCACCAAGGGAGGGGCGAAAGCAATTTTTTTTTGGTCTGAATCTCAACAGAAGGCATTCAGGGAGTTGAAGGATCGCCTCTGCACGGCACCAGTGCTCGCGTTACCAGATTTACAACAACCATTTGAGGTCGAGACAGATGCCTCTGACTATGCTATTGGGGCAGTCCTTACTCAACATGGACATCCAGTGGCATATCACAGTGAAATGCTTTTAGACACAGTCCGGAAGTACCCCACTTATGATAAAGAGATGTATTCCATTGTACAGGCCTGCCGACAATGGAAGCATTACATTTTGGGGAAGGAAACGGTCATCCACACAGACCACCGACCCCTGCAGTTCATACAGACCCAAGGGAAATTGCAGAATGATTGCCATCAGAAGTGGTCTACATACCTGCAACAGTTTCACTTGAATATCAAGTATAAAAAGGGCAGCACCAATAATGTTGCAGATTGCCTCAGTCGACCACCGATCATGGCGCTGACCACCGTGCTCAACTCTTGTGGGCACGAGACTTCTGATTGGCCACTTCTCTACAAAAGCGACCCAGAATTCGGCCACACATACCAGACACTCTTGGAGGGTCGGCATGTTGCAGATTTTCACCTCCAGGATGCCCTATTATGCCACCTCAGTCACCTTTGTGTTCCTTCAAGCGAGCGTGCCAAGATGATTTGGGAAGCACACTACAGTCGGGCTGCTGGGCATTTCGGGGTCGAGAAAACAGTGGCAGTACTACAAAATTATTTCTATTGGCCGAATCTTCGACAGGATGTTGGGAAGTACATTCGATCATGTACTGCCTGTGCCATTGCCAAATCGACCATTAAGAAGCAAGGCCTCTACACCCTGTTTCCTACCCCTAGTCGACCTTGGGAATCCATCTCCATGGATTACATGTCAGGCCTTCCTTCCACTAAGCATGGAAATGACTGTGTTTTTGTGGTCGTCGACAGGTTCTTGAAGATGGCCATTATGGTGGCCTGCAAGAAGAATATCACAGCAGAAGCCACTGCTAAACTCTTCTTTGAATGAGTGTGGGTGCACTTTGGGATCCCACAGTCTATCATCTCAGATCGGGACAGTCGGTTTCTCAGCACATTTTGGTCCAGTCTCTGGTCAATGCTGGACACCAAACTCACAAAGTCCACAGCCTTCCATCCTCAAACTGATGGCCAGACAGAGGTTGTCAATAAGATGATTGTGCACATTCTGCGCATGTATAACTCAAAGCATCCACGCACATGGGACGAGAGCCTCCCCTATGTTCAGCACAGCTACAACCGAGCTCTTCACAGCTCCACTGGCCATAGCCCTTTTCAGGTGGGTTTGGGATTCCAGCCACTATGCCCCATTGATGTGGCCATGCCACTTGCAGCTACTCACATGAATTCAGCTCATGTCCAGTCCGAAACAGATAAGGCCACCAGCTTCATTGAGCGCATCCAACATATTCGCCAGCAGGTCCATGACATTCTTGAGAAATCAAATGCCAAGTACAAGCAGCGACATGATCAACATCGGGTGCCACACAAGTTTCAGGTGGGCGACAAAGTCTGGTTACATTTGCAAAAGGAACGCCTTACTGGAGCCTATCGGAAATTGAGACCACTTTGATATGGTCCTTACACCATTACTAAGGCTATGGGAGACAATGCATTTGAGCTCAGCATTCCCCCATTCCTTGGCCTGCACCCAGTCTTCAATGTGGACCACCTTCGGCCATACTTTCCACCATTGCTAGACACATCCGACATTGCAAAACAGCTCAAACCCACAGAATTAAATCCAGATTGCATGGAACAAGCTGCAACTGATCGAATCATGGACACACAGATCAAGAACACTCACCAACAGAATATCCAACTGTATCGAGTTGTCAAAGCAGGCCAACTCCTTCAGGAGGACAAGTGGCTCACCAGGGAACAAGTTCAACAGAAGTTTCCTCATCTCATGGAGGAGCTCAACGCAATGGAGACCATTGCTTCCTAAGGGGGGAGGAATGATCCAGGTGGATATTGGTGGCCACCTGCCAAGTCCACCTGGACCCCCACCATTGTCTTTCTCAGCATTTTCAGTTTCCTTAATTGTAGCACCACTTACTATTTTTAGCAGTTTTTCGGGTCCTGAACTTCCGGAGCCGTTTTGAGGCCCTAAACGACGTTTTTTGGGGAATCCGAGGGCAACATGGGTCCATGGAATGGACCGATGTTTCCCATTCCAACAATGATAGTGCTCGGATAGATCTTTCTAATGAGCTATTGTACGCGTCAAACGGAGATCATATGCCAAAGTTACGACCCTGGGAAGTTGATGTACCAATTTACCCCAAACGGGGCCCACAGTTTGGCGTTTCATCTCCTAGGGTTAGGTTTTGGAATGTTAAGGGTTTTTCCATTGTTTCTCAACAATAAATAGGCCTTCGAGCCTCATTGTAACACAGTTCAGAGGCATGTAGCCATCACATCTCTTCTCAGAGATAAGCTACCATCGCCCTAGCTGGTTTATTTCCATTTCTGGTTGTAAGCATATTTCAGTATTTTCCATTAATGAAATGAAGTATTATTTCCACTGCATCTTTTTGTATATGGTTATCTCTGTAATTTGTTGCGTTCCTGTTTAAATCCGGATCACAAATGTGGACTGAGTTTGAGTCATATCGATTTGATTTTCAGTCTTTTCATGATTCTTTTGTACCATGGGGTTCTTTCCAAGGCATTCCTTACCCTTTCAAGAGAGTTATACTCCATGACTTGTAGACTGTGGGGTAAGCCATGTCACGTTATCTGACAAGATTGTAGACTCTTTGTTCATGACATCCTAAAAGTGTCCTCAAAATGTAGAATTACTTTCCCTTGGGCTTCTATGTATCTAGGTTTTAAAGCAGGATCAGAGGCAATAAGGTTATGCTTGCTAATGAAAACCTTAGGACTTACCAGATTTGCTCTGATATACAATGGTTTCTTTTCTTCTTTTGTCATCACCTTTTCTCACTTCCTCAGCCCTTGCCTCTTCATGAGTCAACCAAGATGATAATTCCATTAGTTACATGTCTCCCAATATTAAATTGGGATCCCACAAATTTAGATCTGTTAAAATGAAATTATGTATATAGAATTCAACTACCTTTGCCTTATCTTCCATAGTAGCTTGTTTGCAAAACTCAATAAACTGCTTGTAGTCTTGAAAAGGCAAAGATCCATATTGTGCTAGTGTCTTAATTTAGAATTGCAACCACTATTCATTTAGGGAAATAGCATATGGTTTTGATGGCTTCCTACACTGTATGGCTTCCAAAAGAGACTTGCCATAGTGGCAAGTTGTGTTTCTTTCTCTTGCAACAACTCTCTCAACCTTGTGTTTTATGTTTGTAGCTTCCCCTCATAATTGACTCTCTTAGTATCAAAAAATCAACTCCTTGCCCATTTCAGTGACTTTCTCCTCCATGAGGCCCACCTCTTCTACATTATTAGATTTTGCAATTTGCATACACCTACGTGTTCTGACTCTCTCTGTTTCCAACTCATAAAGGAATGGGACTACAAATGTTTCAAGTATGATCCTTCCTCCCTCAACAAATTTGTAATAGGAGCCTAATATGGGATGTGGATGAGGTTCTTGAAACTATTGGAGGCCTTTTTCATCTTATTTTAAGGTGGATGTTCCTTCCTATAGCCTCTTTTTATTCTCTTGTAGAATTTCTTGTTTCTCCTGTAGCTTCCCATGTTTCTCCTATAGCACCTATTTTTCTTATTGCTCAAGGGAAGCTTGTGTCTTGGGTTTCTTTAATGTCACTGCCCTAATGGTGGGACTTCTCTCATATGTCATAGGTGGTTTGATTTTTCCCTTAGGAGAGGTCATCTCCTCAATTTTTCCTTCACTGGGACCCACTTCTCCCCTTTTACTGGGTGAATCCTCAATAGTGATAGGGACCTATAAAGCAAGTCGTGGCTTCCCCAGCCTGATCCTGGTTCACTTCCTTGTTTTAAAATATAGGGGACCTTGCCTCTATTACCTCCTTTTGGGCTTGACAAGTGTGCTCTATCTAGCCAATGTGTCAACCACTTCTTGCTTTGAATTCCCTGGAGAAAGACTTGTTTGATGTCCTTGCTTCTCTTTTCCTTAGGGTTCAAAAGTCTTCTCAAGGATTTCTTTTTATTCTATGTGTTTCTCTTCTTCATCTTCCTTAAGCTCTACTTATTCTTCCTTTGTTATTGTTGCTTCTTCTTCTTCTGTTCTACCTAACTCCTCTTCTTTAGGTTTTCCTCCCCTACCTCCAGTGCTAGAGGCTGGTGTGTTTCTCCAGGTGTGATGGCTTGGGTTTCAATGAAGATCTCCCTGTCCATGTCCACAAAATCAGTATATAGGGTAAGTTTCCTTAAGTGGCAAAAATCATCCATCACAATTAACTTGATGATGCCATGGTGGGTTATTTTTTGATGCTTTCCTACCTTCACCTTTTGTTTCATTTCAATGATTGAGTGTAGGAGGAAATGAGGAACATTAAGCCTTTGAGGGAGAAGCAATTCTGCTTTGAATATTAACTCATGAGGTAACCTGAAATGATAGGCATATACCACACTCAATCTCCCTTCACAAGATATATATTTGAGGATATGATAAGCCACCTCATCCCATGGGTAAGGTAGAATTTATATTCTCACTCCATTCTTATCTTCTACATGTTTCTGTTTCAAAATGAAGAAATTTTTCCTCCCTATGGCACTCACTACCTTGTCTTCTTTGCTCCACCGAGTTCCTAGGGGTAAGGTGGTCACTTTGCCTATGGTTTCAAGGCTTAGAGAGATGGCCAATCCTCTCACAATAGTAGTGGCACTATCTTCTCATTGATAATGTAATTTCATGGAAAATTCATGAGTGATATCATCATCATACCCTTTTCACAATTCAAAGAAACTCAACCATCGATGTCTTCTTAAGATGTTCACTACAGGAGGGTGTTGGTGAATCCTCTTGGTGTTTGTGGGTTCTCTTTTATTAAATCCTCCCCCCATTTCTTCTTATACCCCTCCTTGGTGTTACTTAGGTGTGAAATTCAATTTTTTTAGAGCAATCTGAGTGGTTGAAACAATGTTAAACTCCTTTTTATCAGTGACAGAGAAGGATGCTAGAATTGATATCAAAAAAAATCTTTTTCTTGGCTTCTATCCACAACAATTTCCAGAAAGACCTCGTACTGCTCAATTGCCTATTATAGGCTATCAATTTCAAACAAAATTCTCATGCACGTGGATGGAAAACAAGGAAGGAAGATGTCACTTCTTTTCAAAATAGCTTTTTGTGTGCATGAGGGTTTGGAGACAATTTCGTGTCACTATGGCTACCTTTCACCCTTCAATTCCTCCTGTAGCTCCGTATCGACCCTCTTGTAGCATTTTAGACCTTTCTATATCTTCCTCTTATAGCACCTATAGACATGGTTCAAAACTTCTTGGTGGCACCCTAGGTGATCTGATAGCAATAGCTCGCTCTACCTCTAACTTCTTTTTTGGGAAATGAGCAATGGTGCAATTGAATTCGTGCCCAATACATAATATTCTCTTTGTGGTAAAGGCTTGGAGCTCTTTTGTGACATGGCATATACACGATTTTCCTTTTTGCGACCCTCTCCTTGTGATTATCAACCCACTCCTCATGAACACCACCTCACTTTGAGTTGACATCTCCACGTTGCATGGGTGACTAATACAAACTTAATTTTACTAGCCGAGGGTGGCCAAGTTCACTGTCCACCTCCAACCTATTAAAACTCCTTTCTCAACCATTAACACATTTTAGCATTTTATGCATAGGGAAGAGGTGAGGGTTGCCATTCCTGAGCCTACCTGTGGATCCAATTGATGGAGATGGTTGCATGATGGATCTGAGCCTCATAACATCATGATCCCTGAGGTAGTTGATTATTTTGCTTGTTTCTATGCATGTCTTCATAACTTGATGATATCCTAACTGATAACTTTGTTGTGTGTGCAAGTGCCTTCCTTATGTCCAAGGTTGTTGCTGCTACTGCTGGAGTGCCTTGCTCGAGATGATGTGTCTCCTCTCTGATTCAGATATGGCTCCAAGATGCTCTTTGTGGGTGAAAAAGGAATTCCACTGAGTCCTGTTGTGACTACACAGGTTGCTACAGGAGGAGTTTCCTTCTTGTAACAATCATTTAATCCTCACTTCAAGTCTCCATCTTGCCTACCATGGTTGAGGGGAAGTGATGAAAGGAATGAGGACCAAATTAGGATCATGATGAAGTGATGTAGGTGTTAGAAGAATAGAAAGAAAGGATTTCTGTGTTTTTTATATGCTTGATAGAGTGGAAACTTTTAGCAAATTTTTGGCTAAATGGAGTGGATGGGTGATGGAGTTTACATTGGAGGACCCCCCTTAACATTTCCTAGAGACAACATGATCTTCTGGTATCTTTTTCCATTGGATCTACCTCTTGTAGCCTCACAGGCTCCTCCTGTGTCATTACAGGTCCTTCTTGTAGCATTAAATTGAGGTAAACTTAGAGTCTCTTGTTGATTGGGTGATGGAGAGAGGTGGGCTTGTGAGTGGGGAGTGTGGAAATGAGGTGTATGGATGGAAGGATGGAGGGAGACTTTTAGATTCTTCCCTGTAGCCATAATTCTGCCAACTGTGTGGAGTCCTACAAAAGAAAGATGTTAGTAGAAATGGTGTAAGAACTCCCTCCTTGTGATTCTCTTTTCTCTTTTGTTTGTTCTCCTTTTTTTGTAGACAAGCAGACTACCTCCATAGAGGTTTTCAACATGCATTCCTGCCCTAGGTGCCTCAGAGGAGGTTTCACCTAGCGATCTTTTATTTTTCTTTGCTCCTGGGCTGCCTGAGAGAGGTTTTGAACTTAGGAGAGGGCCTTAGATGCCTCATGGAGGTTTTCATCTAGGCTCTCTTATTATTATTATTATTATTATTATTTTGTTTTTTTTTTATAATTTTGATGGACTGAGGGCTATGAGCCTCCCAATCACATTTATCTCTTTGTTAACTGAACTGACAAATTCTTCCTTGGACAGAGGTTTCTTGTACAATTTCAACCTATGACCATTGACAAGTAAGGGAATCTCTTACTCATAAATGGTTCTGATTTGGACAAACTGATTATCATAACACTTCTCTACTAGATAGGGACCCAGTCATCTTGTCATCAACTTCCCCTTGAGATCCATCAAACTGGAATCATACAATAGGGCCCAATATCCTTCTTTGAAATTCCTTTCTCTAATGTGCTTGTCATGCCAAATATTTCTCTATAGTTGGATTACCTCAGTGTGTAGGAGAGCTTGCATTTTGAATTCATCTAGACCATTGAGTTGGAGCAACCTTTCCTATTGTGCTGAAGTGAGATCCAAGTATAACTGAGTTTCCATCCTCAAGGTGTTGTACTCAAATTCAATAGACAATAGGGCCTTCTTCCCATAGACCAACTCAAAGGGAGTGAATCCAGTGGTGGTCTTCCAAGTGGTGTTGTAGGCCCAAGTAGCTTCCACAAGTCTGTCTGCCCAATCTTTTCTATTACTGCTAACAACCTTTGTAAGAATGTTCTCCAATGCTCTATTAGTGACTTCCACCTGCCCATTTTCTTGAGGGTGATAGGTAATAGATGTCATGTGTTTGATGTGGTGCTGCTTCATAAGGTCTTCAATCAAACTTGATGTAAATTGTGCTCCTTGATCAGTGATTAATTCCCTCGAAAAACCAAATTTGTAGAAGATATTCTCCCTGAGAAATTTAGCCACCTTCTGCTCATTTGTTGCTTTTACTGCTTTGGTTTCAGCCCATTTGGTCAAGTAATTAGTGCATACAATAATATACCTTTTCTGTCCTGATGGGGGGATCACTAGGCCTAATGAAATCCATGCCCCACTTTTCAAATGGCTCTAGAGTCACTTGAGGTGGTAAGGCAATCTCATCCTTGGGTGTTGGCTTACCCATCCTTTGACACTAATCACACCTAGTGGTGTATCTCCTTGCGTCTTGGTGTAAAGTGGGCCAATAATAACCTGATTGTAGAGCTTTGAAGGTTGTCCTCTTAGGTGCAAAGTGGCCCCCACAGAGCCCATCATGGCATGTTGAGAGGATGTCAAAGATCTATTCTTCCCTCACACATATTCTTAGAATCATTTGACCCCAATCTAAAAATATTTCCCCCAATCCAAGTGAATGGGGCGCTCTTCCTGACAATCTTGCTTTCCTCCTTGGAGAATAGGTTAAGAGGGAACCTCCCAACAACCAAATAGTTCGCTATATAAGAAAACCAAGGAGAAAGCAATGATATGGACAAGAGATGTTCATCTGGAAGTTGGTCGTCTATCAGTTCTTCCTTTCCTACAAACATAGTTAGTCTTGATAAGAAATCTGCAACCACATCCTCCTTCACTGGTTTATCAACAATAGTCAAATCAAATTGTTGTAATAATAAAAACCCTTTAATTATCCTAGCATTGACATCGGGTTTATTCATTAAATACTTAATGGCTGCATGATCAGTGTGAACCAAAGTTTGATAACGAGTGATATAATTCCTAAACTTGTTTAGAGAATGTATTACAAGTAAGAGTTCTTTTTTAGTGAAGTAATAATTCAACTCAGCTTTAGAAATATTCTTACTAAAGGTTGACCATAGTTAACTATGGCTAATCATGGTTAAATGTGGTCAAACATGTTTATTTTAGTGTTTATAATATTTATCTTAGAGTTTATATACCTTGGGTTTATAATATTAGTCTCTTAGGTTTAATATTTTTTGGGCCTCGCAAATGTCCATGTTTTCATCATGCAATATCACCATTCATACCCTAAAACCCTAGGTCTTTAACCCGTTCCGTACCCTAATTCCATCAACTTGCCGCCAAATCACATTTTATGTCTTGTGGTTGACTATCATTAGTTTTCTTAGATTTTCTATGATTAAAGATGATTATGACATGATTTACTAATGACGGTTTCTCTAAGCTCATTTTCATAGGGTTCCATCGCCGAGTTTCTTCACAAGCCAGTAGAGTACGGAAATGACCAATTTGGGGCTTTTGACACATTCAAAATGCTTCCAGAGAAACCGAGAGAAGTTATTGTAAAAATTAATGTTTTAATACCTTTCCATAACCTGGATTTCACCCAGGTAACTCATTTGGATCTCTAGAAGGAAATTCACAAATTTGCCCAAATCTGCAATAATTTTCAAACTGTCAACTTCCGCCTCCATTTACGTGTAGTTGAAGGCGAATGAAGAAAATATGGAACATGGGTTTTGGTCCCAGTATAGCTAATTTATTAAATCTCAAACATTGTTTTAAAATTCCTTACGGTTTGGAAGATATGCGGAGTTATCTGAGGCCAATTTATATAAAATAGCTAGATTAGTGCTTAACAATGAAATTCAGATCTGCTTATTTTTATGCCACAGTTACGATTTGTTAAGTTCTTGTCTAAGCCTATACCAATATTGGGGTTGGTTGAGGGATTGTTAAGCTAAATCGAACAGGTTGTTCCAGCAAATCTCATCTGGAAGATCGATTTAGCCAAACTATTAGAATTTGCTATGTATGTTCGAGGTTATTTTTAATCAAGTCGATGCCTATAAAGGCTGCTCTATAATAACTAAGAGGTAGTGAACAGAGGATAGATAGATATACACATTCATACTAAGGAATTGAAGCTCTTTTGTTATCGTTCTACGAATTTTATTGAATGGAAATTATCTTGGCTCTAGTTTTGCATTGAAGGAGAAATCGTGATTGTAAGAGCTGCAAATGTTTGATTAGTTATTTGATTCTCTTCATTTTACTGTAAGTCTCATACCCAGTAGTGGCAAGGGCCCACCACCACTGGGCAATTTAATTTCATAGATGGTAGTCGATTTGATTGCTTTAAGTTTTAGTTTATTCCTCTAAATTGTTCTGAACAGGATTTCAATTTAGTTTCCAGCATGGATTGATTGTGGTTAAGAGCTTTCGAATTCATTTTGTTTACATAACAATGTTCTAGCATTTGTGACATATCTTGTTTTGGTTTCTGAGTGAACTAGTCTTCATAAGATTTAATTTGGTTAGATGGTAGATGAGTAGATTAATTAATTGGGTTGCATATTCTTTACAAGTTGATCTCAAACAGAAAAAGACGCATTTATTTAACTTCTCTTACACATTCTCTGTTTTCAAAACAAATCAGCGATGAATGTAAAAACCTTTGTCCATTATGTCCTCAACCCAGCACTATGATTCTTTACCTCCGATTTAAAGCACCTTTCAGAGTCTCTGCATGAGCGTTCTATCTCCTGCTGCACAACAACATTGCCCAATTGTAGGCACAATCCAAATCACAAGCCCGAATTGCACAGTGATCATCCCAATTTCGCCATAAGAGTCTGATTGCAAATGTTTAGCTGAATGAATGTTGTGTGTGAGGTTTCTACAGCAATAGAATTCGATTCACTTCGTGAAATATCCACTGATCAATATCATACAATCATTAAAACTTAGTATAAAAATCCCAAAACTCGCAATCGAACTTGGTTTTTATAATGATGGAGTGCTTAGATAGTTAAATCTACTTTCGATTTTCCATTTATATCTTGCAGAGCACGTGTTAAGCCCTAGAAATTGATTTCCATAAAATAATTTAAAGGATCGTTTATTTCTTTGATGGATTGATTAGGAAGAATATTGTTTTTAGCTCAAACTTCTATTATTTTAAAAAAAAGAGCATGATTTGGAGTTGTAGGGTCTTTGAGATTGTATCATAAGATTTCTTCTGCGTGTTTGTAGCAGTAGTCATAAAACAGAGTCATGTTAAATCTTTAGCTAGGCAACAGTACTTCAAATTGTTGAAGTAACCAAATATATTTACAGTGTGAGGATTGAAGAATACTTTCATTTAGCAGAATGTGGTCTTGGTTTATCAATTCCTTTTGCTAAGAAGCGAGATATTTTGAGTTTAATAGGAATAGTGTGAGTGCTGTAGTTAGTCTGGTTTGATCAAATGCTTGTAGGATCTCAATTGTTTTGATAGATAGTCTTTGCATTTCAATGTTTGAGTGTCTTTTAAATTATGACTCCAAAGCTTAGATAGATTAGATAGTTTCCATTTAATTAAAATAGTTGAGAAGTGTTGGTAAGTGTGAACGTTTAAATTTCATAAGTAGGAATGGTTTTGTAGTCTTATCATAGTTAAAGTAATAATTTAGCTTCAAATAGGTTTTGAGTACAGTATTTTCTTTGGTTTGAGTAGAGTCAATTCAATTTGATAGCATAAGGTAATTTAGAATTAGTTCACTTTCCAGAACAATAACATAGATTTGGTTTTATAAGTAGTGTGACATCAATTCAATTTCCTTTATAAATTTAGGGCATTTCATTAAGATTTCATTTTGTTTCTTTAAAACCATTATTATTAAGGAAACTTATATACTCTAACCATTAAACTGAGTCAAAAACGCAGTACAACTCATGTTTATGAGTCCCGGATTGACAATTAAATATTAGGAGGATTAATTCACCAATTAAATCTCCCAACATTTTGGCGTCGTTGTGGGGGAGTTGTACTTTGGCTCAGGTAAGATTTTTATTAACAGAGTTTCAGGATCTTGCAGGACTGTAAGAGGGCAGAGAGTGTACGGTAAGATGTGAGTGAAGAGCCATGCATCCACTTTTGTGGGGTTGCTCCAAAGTCTGACCAATCACTGCTTGTTCTTGAGTTTCTATTTCCTATACCTTTATGCGTAGAAGTAGAAGCAGTTTGATTTCATTTCCGCAATTCATGTCATTCACAAAATTTGTAAATCTCACAGACTTAGTAAGACACATCTATAAGAACCATAGCTAAGCCTCACAAGCAGCATAAGCCTTAGAATAGTCTGAAACACTTTGTGAGATATTTAATTTCCAAATTGTTTTGTTTTAAATAGATTAAATAGTATTCTGATTTGCTCTTAAGTGTGGTGAGTTTTACTTCAGTCAATATGGCTTTTAAATTCATCTTTAGATTCCAATATTTAACGTTATATCATTTTGGGTTGTGTAAGAACCCCCGTTACTAATATGTGTGTGGAAACATGGACTATCAATCAACCAAATGGACTTGAAGATCATAAATATGAAGGACATCTTACAAGCCCTAGCAGCTGCTAGGATCTTGACCTCTACCTCTCAGGAAGAGAACTTCTTGACAATATTCAAGAACTTGTCCATTTCTCCACCACCACAAGACGATTTGGAAGTCTCTTTTGGTTTCCCTTACCAGTCATCTAAGGAGATGAATGAATCATGCACTATAATCAACGGAGAACATCCACTGGAACCTGAGAACGAGGAGTTCTTGACATGTCTATCAGCAAATCCAGAATGTAATGAAGAGACTACTCACCCTACGAAGGACAATCAACATGACATGGAAGAAGAGGATGAGCAGCATGGGCCACATCAAGAAATGGACCAAGAATACCATGATTATATCGAACATTGGTTCTGAACAACGACTCAAGCGAGGTAGTATTCTCCTCTTCTAAAACTCTTGTTGTCATATCAAGTACATTTGCTGGTTTTTCATGCTAATGTACACTTCCAAGTTTATATGTTAAATTTGAGCATGAATATCTATTTATACCTGCTCCGCACATGGCTTCATTGGAAGTAATCCTTCACTTAAAGGAGTTCATCTCCCTTTCTTCAGTTGAATAGGAAAGTTTATATTGTAAATAAAGAAATGAAAATAGTAAAGAGAAAATAAGTCCTTTTGCGAAAACCAGCTTGTTTGGTGCAACTGGGCAGGGACTTTGATTGAAAACTAGGTAACTGGCGGGCAAAGTTCCCAATAATGTTGTAAATTTGTATGAGTTCTTCAAATCATGTATATTTCAAATCATTATGTCTTGTACTCATGTTGGTTGATGTGGGATCCCTTAAGGCCCACTTGCCAACAAGCTTTGTCCCATCGACATCAGCAAATTATCTGGGACCAAGGCTAGGGTTAGATCAGGTACTTAGGAGCCTGCATGCCTTAATGGCAGGTATCCTTGTCATCTACCAAGGGAATACATCAATGTTTCTTGGTGGATGAATTCTGCAGTCCATTTGACTTCGACAAATCTATTCATGGCTAGTAGAATGTACCTAGTGCCTTGATTCCCATTGACATCAAAGGTGGGATATCTCACATTGGTTAACGACTTCCTCAATGGTCGGTAATCCAATGATTCTTGCTTATGTTCGACATCGACACCATTTATTCACATAAGCAAGATTGCACATGGTGTGTAGCAGTTGAAGACTATATGGTTTTGTGATCTCAGTATAGATTTGCAGTAGTATGGACATTTGTAGCAGCATTTCCTTTTCCTGTAGCAGTCATCTTGTTTCAATAAAGGTTTCCATATAGCAGCTTGATCATCATTTGCAGCAATCATCTTCCTTCTTTGTTTGGGGACATACAACTCCTCAAGCATGGGGGAGAAGGGGACCTTCATTTTTCAGCCTCCTTTACTATCTCCAGTTTAGCCTTCTTCAGCAGATCCATATACACATCAACAATAGTCATTCCAACTCCAACTTTCAGTCGTGTTCCGGTTCATCTTCCACTTCATCTTACAACAACAAGTACATCAAAAGTAAAGGTAACCTGAGGTAAAGTTGGCTTAAGATTCTTTAATTCATTAGAGATTTAAGGAAGCTTTGATGATTAACCACCATGTATTCCATTCTCCATATACCCTTCATTTTGCAAAATTCCTCATTCATAATAAAATGCATGCTACTCTAATTAGGTCATAATCATGAAAAGAAAAGTATATTGGTTCATGTAAAAGAAAAGAATTAACTATAATGCCTTCCCCTCCTACATTCGCACATATTTCAATTGAATGTATCCAATAGAGGATGAAGTAATTTTTGCCCTTCGTAAAAGAAAAAAAATTCATAAGCATTTGCCTTACAGGAGTAGCATATGCAACCACCTCACCTCATCCACTATCACCCTCACCACCTCATCTCATCCACTATTTCCATTGTCACCTATCATCTCATTCATCATTACCTCCTACCATATCCATTACTTATCCTAAATTTGTATCTCTCACAATTAAATCTATGGATAAGTATGGTGTTGCTCCACAAGAACCAACACTCCAAATGTTCACGCAGCATTACTCCATAAGAACTAACCCTACCCAAAGCCATGATGCCATCAACACCTATATATGAGCAAAGTATTTGTTTGCATAAGGAAATACAAAACCTCATGCATGGGGGGATGATGGGCCTCACAAATGCCCATGTTTTCATCATGCAATATCACCATTCATACCCTAAAACCCTAGGTCTTTAACCCATTCCATAACCTACTTCGATCAACTTGCTGCCAAATCACATTTTATGTCTTATGGTTGACTATCATTAGTTTTCTTAGATTTCGTATGATTAAAGATGATTATGACATGATTTAATAATGATGGTTTCTCTAAGCTCATTTTCACAGGGTTCCATCGCCGAGTTTCTTCACAATCCAGTAGAGTACG
The DNA here is from genome assembly GCA_031772625.1 of Pinus tabuliformis. NCBI lineage: Eukaryota > Viridiplantae > Streptophyta > Pinopsida > Pinales > Pinaceae > Pinus > Pinus tabuliformis. Next base: position 738,635,067 of record CM062807.1, read on the forward strand.
GAAATGACCAATTTGAGTCTTTTGACACTTTCGGCATGCTTCCAGAGAAACCGAGAGAGGTTATTGTCAAAAATAATGTTTTAATACCTCTCCACAACCTTGATTTCACCCAGGTGGGTGTCTAGAAGGAAATTCACAAATTTGCCAAAATCTGCAATAATTTTCAAACTACCAAGTTCTGCCTCGATTTCCGTGTAGGTGAAGGAGAATGAAAAAAATCTGGAACATGGGTTTCGGTCCCAGTATAGCTAATTTACTAACTCTCAAACATTTTTCTAAACCTTTTTACGGTTTGGAATATATACAAAGTTCTCTGACGCCAATTTATATAAAATAGCCAGATTTGTGCTTAACAGTCAAATTCGGATCTGCCTATTTTTATGCCACAGTTACGGTTTTCTAAGTTCTTGTCCAAGCCTATACCAATATTGGGGTTGTTTGAGGGATTGTTAGGCTAAATCGAACAAGTTGTTCCAGCAAATCTCATCTGGAAGATCGATTTAGCCAAACTGTTAGAATTTGCTATGTATGGTCCAGGTTGTTTTAAATCAAGTCGATGCCTATAAAGGTTGCTCTGTAATAACTAGGAGGTAGCGAATAGAGGATAGATAGATATACACATTCATACTAAGGAATTGAAGCTCTTTTTCTTATCGTTCTACGAATTTTATTGAATGGAATTATCATGGCTTTGGTTTTGCGTTGAAGGAGAAATCATAATTGTAAGAGCTGCAAATGTTTGATTAGTTATTTGATTCTCTTTGTTTTACTGTAAGTCTCATACCCGGTAGCGGAAAGGGCCCACCACTACTGGGTATTTTAATTTCATAGCTGGTAGTCGATTTGATTGCTTTAAGTTTTAGTTTATTCCTCTGAATTTTTCTGAATAGGATTTCAATTTAGTTTCCATCATGGATTATTGTGGTTAAGAGATTTCAAATTCATTTTGTTTACATAACAGTGTTCTGGCATTTGTGACATATCTTGTTTTGGTTTCTAAGTGAACTAGTCTTCATAAGGTTTGATTTGGTTAGATGGTAGATGAGTATATTAATTAATTGGGTTGCATATTCTTTACAGGTTGATCTAAAATAGAAAAAGATGCATTTCTTTAACTTCTCTTACGCATTCTCAGTTTTCAAAACAAATCAGCGATGAATGTAAAATCTCTTTCCACTGTGTCCTCAACCCAGCACTCTGATTCTTTACCTCTGATTTAAATCACCTTTCAGAATCTCTACGTGAGCATTCTATCTCTTGCTACACAGCAACATTGCCCAACTACAAGCACATCCAAATCACAAGCCCGAATTGCATAGTGATCATCCCAATTTTGCCATAAGAGTCTGATTGCAAATGTTTAGCTAAATGAATGTTGTCTGCGAGGTTTCGACAGCAATAGAATTTGATTCACAACGTGAAATATCAATTGATCAATATCATCAAATCATTAAAAATTAGTATAAAAATCCCAAAACTTGCAATCGAACTTGGTTTTTATAATGATGGAGTGTTGAGATAGTTAAATCTACTTTTGATTCTCCATTTATATCTTGCAAAGCACATGTTAAGCCCTAGAAATCGATTTCCAGAACATAATTTAAAGGATCATTTCTTTCTTTGATGGATTGATGAGGCAGAAGACTCTTTTTAACTCAAACTTCTATTATTTTAAAAAACAGAGCTTGATTTAGAGTTGTTGGGTCTTTGAGATTGTATCATAAGATTGCTTCTATGTGTTTGCAGCAGTAGTCATAAAACATAGTCATGTTAAATATTTAGCTAGGTAACAGTACTTCAAATTGTTGTAGTAACAAAATAGATTCACAGCATGAGGATTGAAGAATACTTTCATTTGGCAGAATGTGGTCTTGGTTTATCAATTCCTTTTGCTAAGCAGCGAGATGTTTTGAATTTAATAGGAATAGTTTGAGTGTTGTAGTTAGTATGGTTTGATCAAATGCTTGTAGGATCTCAATTGTTTTTATAGATAGTCTCTGCATTTCAATGTTTGAGTGTCTTTTAATCTAGGACTCGAGAGCTTAGATAGATTTGATAGTTTTCATTTAATTAAAATTGTTGAGAAGTGTTGGTAAGTGTGAACATTTAAATTTCATAAGTAGGAATGGTTTTGTAGTCTTATCATAGTTAAAGTAATAAATTAGCTTCAAATAGGTTTTGAGTACAGTATCTGCTTTGGTTTAAGTAGAGTCAATTCAATTTGATAGCATAAGGTAATTTAGAATTAGTTCCCTTTCTAGAACAGTAACATAGATATGGTTTCATAAGTAGTGTGACATCAATTCAATTTCCTTTATAAATTTAGGCCATTTCATTAAGATTTCATTTTGTTTCTTTAAAACCATTATTATTAAGGAAACTTATATACTCTGACCATTAAGCTGAGCCAAAAATGCAGTACAACTCGTGTTTACGAGTCCCGGATCAACAATTAAATATTAGGAGGATTAATTCACCAATTAAATCTCCCAACAATATTATTCACTTGGGTTCATAATCCCTCAGGATTTTAGTATTAATCCCTTGGTTTTATTATTCATGTGGGCTTATAATATCAATCCCTTGGGTTTATTATTCCCTTAGGTTTATAATATCAATCATGGTCAACCAATGTTAATCATAGCTAACCACGGTCAACCATGCTGGAATGTTGCATTGTGAGAACGATTGCCTCACCATGAAAATCAATCATTTTTGTTTTAGTGTTTATAATATCTATCTTAGATTTTATATATCTTGGGTTTATAATATTAGTCCCTTGGGTTTAATATTATTCCCATTGGTTCATATTCCCTTGGGGTTTTAGTATTAATCCCTTGGGTTTATTTTTCCCTTGGGTTCATAATATCAATCCCTTGGATTTATTATTAGCTTGGGTTTATAATATCAATCATGTTCAACCTAGGTCAACCATGGCCAACCATGGTTAACCATAGTCGAATATCGCATTATGAAAAAAGCTGTCTCCGTATAAAAGTCATGGACAATCATGTTGAACCATGGTCAATCGTGGTCAACCATGGTTGAATGTTGCATTGTGACAAAGATTGTCCCAATATGAAAATCAATCATGGTCAACCATGGTCCAACATAACATTGTGAATATGATTATCTCAATATGAAAATCAACCATGGTCAACCATGTTTATTTTTGTATTAATCCCTTGGGTTTATTATTCCCATGGGTTTATTGTTCCCTTGGATTTATAATATCAATCCCTTGGGTTTATTAATCTAAGGGTTCATATTCCTAGGGTTTAATATTATTTCCTTAGGTTTATAATGGCTTGGGTTTTTAGTATTAATCCCTAGGGTTTATTATTCCCTTTGGTTTATAATATCAACCATGGTCAAATGGTGCATTGTGACAAAGATTGTCTCAATATGAAAATCAATCATTGTCTCGACCATGCTCCAATGTCACATATGAAAAAGATTGTCTCAATATGATAAGCATGGTCAACCATGGTCATTCATGGCCAAACTTGGTCAACCATGTTTTATAAGATCAAACATGATCATCCATGGTTAATCGTGGTAAACTGTGGTCAACCATGTTTATTTTAGTTTTTGTAATCTTTATCTTGGGGTTTATATACCTTGGGTTTATAATATTTGTCTCTTAGGTTTAATATTATTCCCTTGGGTTCGTAATCCCTTAGGGTTTTAGTATTAATCCATCATGTTTATTATTCCTTTGGGTTTATAATATCAATCCCTTGGGTTTACTATTACCTTAGGTTTATAATATTAATCATGTTCAACCATCGTCAATCATATCCAACCATGGTCAACCATGCTCGAATGTCGCATTGTGACAAGGATTGTCTCACCATGAAAGTCAACCATGTTTATTTTAGTGTTTATATAATATCTATCTTAGGTTTATATACCCTGGGTTAATAATATTATTCCCTTGGGTTTAATATTATTCTCGTGGGTTCATAATCCCTTGGGGTTTTAGTATTAATCCCTTGGATTTATTTTTCCCTTGGGTTTATTATTACCTTGGGTTTATAATATCAATCATGATCAACCATAACCAACCATGATCAACCATGGTTGAATATTGCATTCTAACAAAAATTGTATCCATATAAAACTCATGGACAACCATGGTCAACCATGCTCCAACATCACATTGTGATAATGATTGTCTCAATATGAAAATCAACCAGGGTCAACCATGTTTATTTTTATGTTTATAATATTTATCTTAAGGTTTATATACCTTGGGGTTATAATATTAGTCCCTTGGGTTCATAATCCCTTAGAGTTTTAGTATTAATCCCTTAGGTTTATTATTCTCTTAGGTTTATAATATCAATCCCTTGGGCTTATCATGATTTATTTTAAAAATAGGTGTATAATATTATTCCATTGGGTTCATAATCCCTTAGGGTTTCAGTATTAATCCCTTACGCTTATTATTTGTTTGGGTTTATAATATCAATCCCTCGGGTTTATTATTCCCTTAGGTTTATAATATAAATGATGTTTAGCAATCGTCAATCATAGCCAACCATGGTCAACCATGCTCGAATGTCGCATTGTGACAAGGATTATCTCACTATGAAAATAAACCATGTTTATTTTAGTGTTTATAATATATATCTTAGGGTTTATATACCTTGGGTTTATAATATTAGTCCCTTGCATTTAATATTATTCCCATGGGTTCATAATCCCTTGGGGTTTTAGTATTAATCCCTTTGGTTTATTTTTCCATTGGGTCCATAATATCAATCCCTTGGGTTTCTTATTACCTTGGTTTATAATATCAATCATGGTCAACCATAACAAACCATGGTCAACCATGGTCGAATATGGCATTCTGAAAAAAATTGTCTCCATATAAAACTCATGGACAATCATGGTCAACCATGGTCAAATGTCGCATTGTGACAAAGATTGTCTCGATATGAAAATCAATCATGGTCAACCATGGTCCAACATCACATTGTGATAAGGATTGTCTCAATATGAAAATCAACCATGGTCAACCATGTTTATTTTAGTGTTTATAATATTTATCTTAGGGTTTATATACCTTGGGTTTATAATATTAGTCCCTTGGGTTTAATATTATTCTCTTGGGTTCATAATCCCTTAGGGTTTTAGTATTAATCCCTTGGGTTTATTATTCCCTTTTATAATATCAATCCCTTGGGATTATAATATTAATCATGGTCAACCATTTTCGAATGTCGCATTGTGACAAAGATTGTCTCAATATGGAAATAAACCATGGTCAACCATGGTCCAATGTCGTGTTCTGACAAAGATTGTCTCGATATGAAATTCAATGATGGTCAACCATGGTCCAATGTTGCATTGTGACAATGATTGTCTCAATATGGAAATCAACCATGGTCAACCATGTTTATTTTAGGGTTTATAATATTTATGTTAGGGTTTAGATAACTTGGGTTTATAATTTTTATCCCTTGGGTTTATTGATCTAAGGGTTCATATTCTTAGGATTTAATATTATTCCCTTATGGTTATACTCCCTTGGCTTTATTGTGGTTGAATACCACATTGTGACAAAGATTGTCTCAATAGTGAAATCAACCATGGTAAACCATGGTCCAACATCACGTTCTCACAAAGATTGTCTCGATATGAAAATAAATCATGGTCAACCATGGTTCAACATCACATTGTGACAAATATTGTCTCAATATGGAAATCAATCATCATCAACCATAGTCAACCATGTTTATTTTAGAGTTTATAATATTTATGTTAGGGTTTATATACCTTCGGTTTATAATTTTTTATCCATTGGGTTTATTATTCCCTTGGGTTTATAGTTTTTATTCCCTTAGGTTTATAGTCCTTGGGTCTTTAGTATTAATCCCAAGGGTTTCTTATTCCCTTGGGTTTATAATATAAATCATGGTCAACCATGGTTAGCTATGGTCGACCATTGTCTACCATGTTTTATAAATTCAATCATGGTCAACCATGGTCCAATGTCGCATTGTGACAAATATTCTCTTGATTTGAAAATCATTGATGGTCAAGCATAATCAACCATGGTCCAATGTCACATTGTGACAAGGATTGTCTAAATATGAAAAGCAACCATGGTCAACCATGTTCATTTTAGTGTTTATAATATTTATCTTAGGTTTTATATACCTTGGATTTATAATATTAGTCCCTTGGGTTTAATATTATTCAACCATGGTCAACCTTAGTCAAATATGGTCAACCATAGTTAACCATGTTTTATAAAGTCAAACACATTCTTTCATGGTCAATCATGGTTAACCATGGTGAAATGTCGCATTGTGACAAAGATTGTCTTGACATGAAAATCAACCATGGTCCGATGTCGCATTGTGACCAAGATTGTATCTATATGAAAATCGACCATGGTCAAGCATGTTTTTTTAGTGTTTACAATATTTATCTTAGGGATTTTGTACCTTGGGTTTATAATGTTAGTCCCTTAGGTTTAATATTATTCCCTTGGGTTCATAATCCCTTGGGGTTTTAGTATTAATCCCTTGGGTTTATTGATCTGTTGGGTTTATAATATCAATCCCTTGGGTTTATTAATCTAATGGTTCATATTCCTAGGGTTTAATTTATTCCCTTATGTTTATAATGTCTTGGATTTCTAGTATTAATCCCTAGGGTTTATAATATCAATCATGGTCAACCATACACAAACTTGGTCAACCATGTTTTATAAAATCAAACATGATCATCCATGGTTAATCGTGGTCAACCATGGTCAAATGTCACATTGTGACAAATATTGTCTTGATATGAAAATTAACCATGGCTAAGCATGGTCAACCGTGGTCCAATGTCACATCATGACAAGGATTGTCTCAATATGAAAATAAACCTTGGTCAACCATCTTTTCTTTAGCGCTTATAATATTTATGTTACGGTTTATATACCTTGGGTTTATAATATTAGCCCCTTGAGTTTAATATCATTCCCTTGGGTTTATAATATATATCCGTTGTTTTTATTATTCACTTGGGTTTCTAATATCAACTATGGTCAACCATGGTGAATCATAGCCAACCATAGTCAACCATGCTCAAATATCACTTTGTGACAAATATTGTCTCAATATGAAAATCAAGCATGGTCCAACGTCAAAATGTGAAAAAGAATTAATTATTATTAATTAATAATAATAATAATTATTATTATTATTATTATTATTATTATTATTATTATTATTTAGTAATATTTAATTAAAACAATTATTATTGTTGTTGTTTAATAATAATTAATTGATTAACTATTAATTATTAATTATGATTAGTAAATTATTATTAACAATATTGTTAATAACACTTAGAATTATACTTATTATCATTATTGTTATTTTTATTTTTATTAAAATAAATTAATATAAATTATAAAATAAAAATATTTATATTTTTCTAAAAACATTATTAAAATTGATTATTTTTTTAATAAAATAGGTTATTATTTATTCACATTTTATAAAAAAATGAAATAAATTATTATTATTATTAATAGCTTGTGCCATAGATACAGATGAAGCCTTAAGAGTATATCAACCACATTTACTAAAATAATTATTGTTATTAACATTATTATTATTGTTAATTAATATTACTAATATTATCAGTTAGTATTATTATTAAATATTTAAATTATATTAAATAATTTAAAAATAAATAATATTATATAAAATTAATTATTACATATTAATTAATATAAATTTGAAATTATTATTATTTATAATAATAATACTTTTATTGTACTTATATCATATATATATCAATGGTATATACAAGTGAAACCTCAAGCTTATATCAACCACATTAATATTTTTAATGTGGTTGTGCTACTATTTTTAATTTGGTTGTGAAGAGGTCTGCAACTTGAATGAGGATCGAAGTTGACGCTAGGGTTTTACATTAGGGTTCCATGGCAGGACACGCAGGGGGGAGCGTCACTCCCTCCTACAGTCAGGTAGTCACAGAAGGAGGCAAGGAAGTAGGAGGGAAGCATTTCAAAAAACCGTTGGAAAAGATTTCAGAAGAAAGAGGCAAGGAGACAGTTGGAAGAAACGAATCCCAAGATCAAGAAGGGAATCAACAGGAAACAAGTAAAGAAAAGGAGAAGGGAGGCGGCAGTGGAAAAACGACTTCCACAAGAACTACGGGAGTCTGCAAACCCAAATCGAGCATCATTCCCTAGGTCATATTGAGTGATCCAGTGATTCAAGCGCATAGGGACCATATGAAAGAACATGCGATCATCTGCAAGTTCATGGGGTTATGGCCAACGAAGAGGGCATTACACATCTGGATTAGGAGCCATTGGAAGCCAAAGGGAGAAATACATTTACATCTGGGTTCTAAGGGCTTCTTCACGGTGGTGTTCACAAACCTAGAGGACAAAGACAGAGTGTTTGAAGGGGGCCTTATTTCTATGTTGTGGCAGGACTCTACATGCGGCCATGGATGATGAACTTTGTCCCGGAACGTGAAACATTTACATCTATACCGGGTTGGATCAAACTATACTCACTACCTCTGGATTACTAACTACCCGAATCTTTGAAAACCATAGGCAACAAGCTGGGGAATTTTTTGAAGATATCAGAGGTAATTCTCAAAGGTAAATATACCTCTTTTGCCCGAATATGTGTGGAAATGGATCTATCTGGAGCCCTTCCAGAAGCAATAATTTTAGAGGTATATGATGAAGATTGGGTGCAAATGGTGGACTATGAGCACATACCTTTCAGGTGCCGCAAATGTCATGAACATGGCCATCTATTTAGAGACTGCCCATCAAACAATGTGGAAGGCAATGGGAAAACCTCTTTGGATAGAGATCACGAGGGTTTTACTAAGGTTGGGGCCAAAGGGAAAGGGGGTAAATGGCCACACAAGAAAAGCAGTGAAGATAGAAATACAAGACACAATAGTTTCAAAATCCTAAAGGAAGTAGAGGAGAACGTGGAGACAGTCCGAGACAGGGAGAACGCATCTAAGGAGCAGGAAACTGAAGCTAAAATGGAGGATATCACAGTAAACAACCAATAGAAGGGGGATCTACCAAGCTACATGGAGATCAGTAAAGACTATGAGATGACTCCAAGTGAGGCAGGAACGGAGGACCATGAACTACAGGAGATTCTAGACAGGGAAAATCTGGATCTATAACTAATTCTGGAACAAGGCAAGAACAAAGGAGTGGACTCCTTGCCAAAATAAGACTATGATCGAGTTCAACAGCTCTTTCTATGGAGGGCACAATCGAAGGGAACTGGTGTCAAGAGAAACCACGAAAGCTAGGAGCAAAGTGGGGTCAAAATGATGGAGAACTCACAGGCACAATCTCCAAAGAACTCAAGAAGGAAAAGAGGAAGGAAAAGACAGAATGAACTGCTAAACGAATGTGGAAAACTACTAATTAACTCAGGTAAGATGAAAGATCTTACCAGCTATTCCTTTACTAACCTTTCTTAATGAAGCTTACAACATGGAACATTAGAGGTATAGGTAGTAGAAGGAAACAAAGGAATCTGAGTAACAGAATAAAAGAAGAAAAACCAGACATGGTCTTTATTCAAGAGACTAAATGTTCAATGGATAAAATAAGAGAAATTCATAATAAATGGTTAATCAAGTATGAGTACTTAGAGGTTAAGGCAAATAACTCGGCAGGGGGGATTCTAACGATGTGGGATCCACAGAAATTTGGAATCCTGGAGGCTGAAGCATCCAGGAACTATCTATCTTTGGTGTGTAGTCCTGTAGGTGATAAGGAGACTTACATGATAACAAATGTTTATGGACCTCAGAAGCAAGCAGATAAACTCAAGCTTCTTACCTCTCTGGAAGGTCTAAGAGCAAGACATCCCAATATGCCCTGGATAGTTGCAGGTGATTTCAATATGATAAGATCTCTTTAAGAAAAAAAAGGAGGCACTAGACAGCTAGGCAGAGACTCTGAAGCCTTTCAAGATTTTATTAGGAACATGGGACTAGTGGACACTGAGACTATAAATGGAACCTTCACTTGGAACAATAAAAGGCGAGGGGCTTCTCAAGTGGCTTGCAAACTTGACAGATTTATTATTTCTGAGGATCTCCTCCTCACTAGACTAGCCATCACCACTTCCATTATTCCCTTTGGAGGTTTGGATCACTGGCCAGTTCAGCTAGAAGCTAACTTTATGGGCACTTCGAGAAACAGGCCCTTCAGACTCTAAAATGCATGGCTCTCTCACCACATATTCATCAGTAAAATTAACAAATAGTGGAAAGAGGAGTTAAATATTTAGGGTACCAAAATGTTCATGCTCTAGCAGAGACTCAAAAATATTAAATCCAAACATAAAGCTTGGAACAAAAAGGAATTTGGTGATATCCTCAAGGCCAGAATAGAAACTAAGCAGAAATTACAGGAAATCGATCAGATCATCATCACAGAGGGCTTCAATGAAGAGAGGCAAAAACTAACTAACTCTCTGCAGGAAGATTGGGAGGATCGTTGTCTGCAAGAGGAAATTTTCTAGAGATAGAAATCTAGAATTCAATGGATCAAAGAGGGAGAAAGAAACACAAAGTTCTTCCACAAATCCACTATGGCACATAGGGCACACAATAGAATCATAAAGATTAAGGATTCTCAAGGTATTGAGCTTGTATCTCACATGGACATGGAATCGAGTCTAGTTCAACACTTCTCCAATATTGCAAAGGAGCCACTGGAGGATAGATCTAGGTTCATTGATCAATTCACCCAGTATATTCCCAAGTTGGTCACCAGAGAGGACAACCACAATCTCAACAGACCGGTCTCGGAAGAGGAGGTCAGTGAGGTGATTAAGGAAATGCAAAGTGGAAAAGCACCAGGCCCAGATGGATTCAATGTAGACTTCTTCAAAGCCTGCTGGGATACAGTCAAGCAGGACATCCTCGAGGTTGTGGAAGACTCGAGAAAATCCAAAAAGGTTCTGAAAGCACTGAATGCCTCCTTCATAGCTTTAATCCCCAAAAAGGAAAATGCTATGACTCCGGATGGATTTCGACCCATAGCATTATGCAATGTGGTGTATAAAATCATCTCCAAAGTGATAGCTAATAGACTCAAGCCCCTGCTACCTTCCCTCATCTCAGAAGAGCAAACAGACTATGTGGAAGGAAGACAAATTCTCAACAACATCATCTAAGCACATGAGGTGGTACACTCTCTTAAATGCAACAAGCAAGTAGGCATGATCATTCAGTTGGACCTTGCGAAAGCCTATGACAAACTTAGCTGGTCTTATATTAGAGTTATTCTAAAAGCCTATGGCTTTGACCAAAACTGGATTAGATGGGTTATGGCACTAGTTACCACAACCAGCTTCTCCATTCTGCTTAATGGAGCTCCTTCAAGTCCCTTCTCACCTGCCAGAGGGCTTAGACAAGGAGATTCGCTCTCACCTTTCCTCTTTGTCCTCATGATGGAAGGGCTAGGTAGGGCAATCAAAACGGCAAATGTTGAAGGTCGAATTCAGGGTATCAAGCTCACCCCGGATGGAGATGCTAACACTCATCAACAATTTGTGGATGATACTATGCTGTAGGGCATACCCACAGTTAGGGAAGAAAGATAAATCAAAAACATCCTAAATGACTTTGCTATGGTAGCAGGAACAGAGGTAAGCCTCAACAAGTCAAAAGTTTTTTTCTTTAATACCAATATTGCTATACAAAGAAACATTACCAGGATTCTTGGTTTTCAAAGGGAATAGTTACCATCCAAATATCTTGGCATTCCTCTTACTGACAAACCTCTAAGCAAGAAAATATGGGAATCAATTTTAAATAAACTTTAGGACAAGATCAGAAAATGGACATGCAAATCCATAAACCTAGTAGGGCAACTTGTGCTCACACAAGCGGTCCTACAGGCCATTCCCATTTTCATGTTTGCAGCTCTCCCTGCTCCTCAAGGTATTAAGCAACAGATAAGGAGCATACAAAGGGACTTTCCGTGGGGCAAAGGGGAGGAGAAAAAGAAGTGGGATTTAGTGGCCTTGAACAAGCTCTGCAGGCCCAAAAGCCATGGCGACTTGGGGTTGCATGACCCGGAAACTCTCAGCAAAGTGTTGGGAACTAAGCTCTGGTGGAGATGGATCAAGGAGTCGAATGCCCCCTGGGCCAAACTTTGGAAACAAAAGTATGCCAAGGATTGGTAGGAGAAGGATCATATCAGAATGTCAGGACAGATTAGGGGCTTACACATTTGGAAACTTGCTTGGGAGAATAAAGGCATTGTTCAGCAACACTATTTCTGGGAAATCTGCGTAGGGGACAGTGCTCGATTTTGGGAGGACAGCTGGCAACAGGAAACCATCCTGAACAGGAATGACCTAACAGCCCTTAAGAGAGACACAAAGAGCAAAGTTCTATTATTGGTAAAAGATTTATGGGATCAGGGAAGTAATATTGTAAAATAGAGAAAATGGAAGGACCTAGGTTACAGTGATGCGAGTCCTTTGAAGGCCAAGGCAGATGCTCTTACCCAAGACTTAGAGCATAGGCAGATTCTGGTTTCCTCCTAACCTGGCCAACTAAGATGGGGGAAGAACAATGAAGGTAACTTTAACCTCAAAGAAGAAAAATAGACAGTCACAGGTTCTAACTTTGTGAATACAGAACAAGTCTGGAAGGAGCTTTGGCAAACTCCTCACTGGATGAAAATAAAGTTATTCATTTGGCTTGTGCATTAAAGAAAGATCCTAACTTGGGAAAACCTACTAAAGAAAGGCTTCATTGGCCCTTCCAAATTTCACCTCTGTGGCTCACATGAGGAAAAAATTGAACACCTTCTCAACCTCTGCCCTTTCTCTGCTAAGGTGTGGAACTGGGTGGCCTCAATCTTTAGACAAATCGACAGGAACAGTCTCAACATATCCAACACATTGAAAAAATGGAGGAAGAACTTCTTAGAGAATGAGATCATCAACAAAGCTTGGATGCTAGTACCAGGCTTTGTCATTTGGAATGTTTGGAAAGAGCACAATAGGCGGATCTTCAAAAATAAAGCTAGCGAGCCCCAACACATAATCAATCAAATTCTAAAACAACTTAAAGAAACAGTTAAAATCCTTTTGAGGTCAATTCCCAAGGATCCTCCTCTGCCTCACAAGGAGAATATTATACTAAATTTGGGACTACAATCCATCAGTCCTCAAGGAATAATAAAGGGAGTGAGAACAATAAATACAGGGGCCAGTAGTTGGAAGCCCCCTCCACAGGGCTTCTTCAAGGTAAACATTGATGGAGCTTCTAAGGGCAATCCAGGGGTAGTTGGCTTTGGGGGTGCCATAAGAGATCATCAGGGGCAAACAAAATACATCTTCCATGGCCACTTGGGAAAGGGTACCAATAATATGGCTGAACTCCTGGCATTAGAACAATGCTTGGAGATCTTGGTGGAGGCAAATTTACATAATGCTATCATTGAAGCAAATTCGGAATTGATCATTAGAGCAGCCAAGAAAATTCACAATGGAACTTCGCCAGATAAAGTGTCGAAGCACTGGAAGCTACTACAGGTTTTTTACCGTATCCACTCTCACTTGCAAACCCTTAAAATGATAAGATTTGTTCATGTTAAAAGGAAGGAAAATATGTTAGCAGATCGGTTGGCCAATGAAGGAGTGACCAATAAGGACAGGGATTCTCGGCATGCCTGGGAGTTGTTACCTGCCGGAAAACTGCGAGAGGACTGTTTCTACCTGGCAACCAAAGATATGGAACTGTGGATGAACAAAACTGAACAAAGGGATTTAGGAGATAGGCAGGAGGATGGTATCACCTATTTCATCTACAATTTTTGGTTTTGGTTTCTCTCCACAACTCTGTTCACTTTCGGTTGAATGATGAAGGTTACGAATCGGGCAGTGCCACAGATCTGGTTGCCTGTGTGCATTTGGCTCAGCGGGTTTTTGATGGAGACTCCGGGTGGAAGGCTCAAAAATGTCTGTGGGAATGGTCAGACGGTCTTCGCTTGGTGACTGAGCATTCTAGTTTTTCCGCAAAACCTCGGACACAAAACCATAAATGGTATATCGGGCGGGACAAGAATGGTATCTGGTTTTTTGTAATGTGCCTCTGATTCCACTCATTGTGTGACACGTTGCAATGAGAGGTGAGAGAAAACCACCCTCATTGGGTGGTTAACCTCCACGCTTCTCATCCGCGCGATATCCACGATGGCCATTGGATCGAGGTTGTGTAATCAACGACAGGGATTGGTTCGTGCTTGTTGCTTGAGGGTTCCGGACCCGAATTTGTTTAGTGGACTCAATCTATAGCTGTTGTCGGGTCCGTTTGTTGGGTGTAGAGTGGTCCATTGTGGGTCCCTTTGTGGACCCCTGGTGGGATGCCTGTAGGGCTTTTGTGGGCCTCGGTCCCTGGTTTTCAACTGTCCCCGCTGATTGGGACACTTTGTAAACTATGTAATTTGGTTAGATTAATAGAAGGTTCATCTCTTACTTATCAAAATAAAAAATTGCTTGTGCTAGCACAACCACATAAAAAATATTAATGTGGTTATGCTAGCTCAACCACATTAATTCACATATAACACTAACATGTTAAATGTGAATTATATTATACTTTGAAATATTACTAGTGATGTATTAATAAAATATTATAGAGTAACTCAATATTATTTTAATATATAATATAATATTAATATAGTAATAATAAATATATCAATTTATAATAATATGGTTGTTATTATTTATATAGTTATTAATAATCAGAAATAGTTGGTCTTTAACAAAATACACATAATAATTATTAATGTGGTTGATATACGCCTATTGGTGTATGTCAACCGTATAGGTAAATGTGGTTGTAGATATGTTTCATATACGCCTATTGGCTTATATCAACCACATTGGTAAATGTGGCTGTGCTAGTTACATTTTGAATTGGAATTTGAATTTGGTAACTATGTTCCAAAATATAAAATAGTTAAACAAAATCAATATAAATATAACGTGAACAAATAATTGAGTGCAAAGAAAGGTACATATCTTTGAGTTGTTATAACAAGAACAAATAATTCAGTGCCAAAATATAAAATAGTTAAACAAACTCAATATAAATATAACATGAACAAATAATTGAGTGCAAAGAGAGGTACATATCTTTGAGTCATTATAACATGAACAATAATTGAGTGTAGAGAGAGATACATATCTTTGAGTAGTTCTTGTTAAATATTTTCAATAAGCTCGTAATATTTAATTATTTAAAATGTATTTTTGAATGCACAAATAAATTAATTGTTCAAAATTTTTTAAAGTATTTGAATAATATAGACAAAATAATTCAAATTTCAGTTTTGTATAATTTTTTATTAGAATATATATTAAAAAAAAAAAAAAACATAAAAGAATTATACTATACATTTTATCAATATAAATAACAAATAATTC
This sequence comes from Pinus tabuliformis, assembly GCA_031772625.1. NCBI lineage: Eukaryota > Viridiplantae > Streptophyta > Pinopsida > Pinales > Pinaceae > Pinus > Pinus tabuliformis. The sequence goes on from CM062807.1 coordinate 738,650,555, forward strand.
AATAATTTTTGCTAAACTTTTTATGAATATTTTTTAAATGTTAATTTAAAATATTCAAATATTACATTTTAATTATGTATAATTTGATTGAAAATATTAAAATAAAAGATTAATTTAAATTAGATACTTTATAAGAGCTGAATTTATTTATATATCCCAAAAAAAATATGAGTTAATTAATATTTAATGTTATGTCATTAACAATTTCATCACTAAACGTGTATCAAAAACTCGAAACATTTAAATTCATTTTTCTTTTAATTAGAACTGAAGTGCTTATCTGAACGCCATTGTCTAATAATAATTAACTGTGATGATAATTTTGTTTCTTTGTAGATGAAGAAATAGAGATTGTGAAGTGGCCCTATCAATGAATATGATGCTGCTTAATATTTTTTCGCTTGAACACATCGGCTAAATGTAAAGAAATTACTTAATATTCCAATGGGCTGCATCAACTCTTATCAACAACCAAAGCTTGCCCTAAACTCTCTTTAGGGCTTGTTTTTAAAGGAAAAATTTTAATAGGGAATTAGCAATTTTGTACAATAGCTAAAAGGTAATATATATTAGGAACTTATAATTTTGGGGAGACTTCAAAGTTGGCTGTAAACTCTCTTTGGAGTTTGTTTTTTTTTAAATTTGATAGGAACTAGTAACCTCTCATATATATATGAGATAGTTAACAAATCACATAGATTAAGAATTCAGAGTTAAAAATATATATATTAAAATCCAGAAAATATAGATACGGGAGCCTAGAACTCCCCTATCTTTCCAACCTTACTACGACGGAACAGGTCTCTAAAAACTTAAACTGAGATAGATAAGAGGGCAAAGAACCATCCTACCACTTAAACTAAACCCCATTCACGTGACTTTCTGCTTAAGAAACAAACGCTCTATCAAGTGAGTTACAGGCGCATTTATTGCTCTCCTAGGAGTTTCTTGAGACTTGTCCGCGAAAAGCTAAAAGGTCAATCGTCCTTGCTGTCATGGCTAACCCACGCACCCAACTCTTAGCTATCCGGACTGTGCAACTATTTTGATTTTAAAACAAATTTTGGATCAGAACACGGTTGCCCATATCCCATCGTGCTGCATATTTTTTTGAGAAGAAAAAGTTATATAATTATATTGAGGCAATATATGCAGCATAACCTATAGAGTACAGAGAAGCTTGTGGTTCCTATAAAATGGTGACCAGACTCAAAAAGACAGATTTGTACAGATTTTACATGAAAATGAGAGACACATATAAAACCATGGGCATCTCTATAGGAGCATATGAGATGAATGTTAGACTTTTCTATGTTTAAACAGAGATTCTGCATGCGGAAAGAACTGAAAAGAATCGTTTTAAACTTAATGCCCAGGGATATGAATTACCTCTAGCCATTGGTGAAACTCTTGATGCAACTTCTTTCTGGAAAAACCACGCTCCAGCTGTCCAAGCAAAAAAAAGAAAAGAATGCAGAAATTCTGAAGGCACTTCCAAGCTCTGCTATCTCAGCTAGATGGTGTGAAAAACTGAAGGGGATTGAGATGCAAGCTTGGGGACCAAACAGATGAATTTATAGCCAAGCTTCCATCAAGCTTTTGATAGCTATGTGTCAGATGTCCCACAGATCAAGGCAGAGAACTCCAGATGCAGTAATGGACCACTTCAATAGCTCCCAATAATAAATTTATTAACTGCAGTTGATTTCCTTAACTTAAGGAAACTACTGCAGTTGGTTTCCATAAGTTAAGGAAAGGCTGCAGTTTAAATTCCATAATTGTAGGCAGCAATTGTGCAAAAATTAATGGAGCTTAACATTCTCCCACTTGGTCCATACTTCCAAACTTAATGTCTCAACTTAAAAACCATTGATAATCTGTATTAAGTAATAGATACATGAATCATGGCGATAAGTCCTCTAATGACGAGTATTATCTTCCATGTATTACTATGCATTTATTCTTATTATAATTTATGTGGCAACAATTTCTTAATGAATAAACCTTATGTTTATTCTTGGTCCTTCTTAAATGAATTTTCTCAAATCAACTTAAAGTGCACATAAATATGAGAAAAAACATCACAATAATTAAGAATTTCATTAAAATAACATTGTCCATACAATGAGAAACTACATAATGGGACCAAGTCCCATATTCAATACATGATCCTTGAATTTAAACGGTGGCATGCCCTTAGTCAAAGGATCAGCGATCATCAACTCAGTGCTGACGTGCTCAATGACCACTTTCTTTTCTTTAACACGTTCCCTTATAACTAAATACTTAATGTCGATGTGTTTATTTCGACTCCCACTTTTATTGTTTTTAGCCATAAAAACAGCAGTTGAATTATCACAATATATTCTCAATGGCTTAGAGATAGAATCCATAATTCTAAGCCCAGAAATGAAACTCCTGAGCCATACACCATGTAAAGTAGCCTCAAAATAGGAGACGAACTCGGCTTCCATAATGGAAGTGGCAATCAAGGTCTGCTTGGCACTCCTCCATGATACAGCTCCACCGGCCATCATAAAAATGTAACCTGATGTTGATTTACGGGAATCAACACATCCAGCAAAGTCAGAATCTGAGTAGACAATTACTTCCAAGTTGTCCGTCCGTCTATACATAAGCATGCAGTCTTTGGTTCCTTGAAGGTACCTCATTACTTTCTTTGCAGCTCTCCAGTGGTCTAAACCTGGATCACTCTGATATCGTCCCAACATTCCCACAACAAATGCAATGTCAGGTCTTGTGCAGACTTGAGCATACATTAGGCTTCCGACAGCAGAAGCATATGGAATGTTCTTCATTTGTTCCCTTTCAAAGTTGTTCTTCGGGCATTGGTTCAAATTGAACCTATCACCCTTCACAATGGGTGCTACACTTGGTGAACAATCCTTCATCCGAAATCTCTCTAAAATTTTATTAATATAGGTTTCCTGTGACAGACCCAAGATGCCTCGAAATCTGTCTCTATGGATCTTAATGCTAATGACATAAGATGCCTCACCCATATCCTTCATATCAAAAATTTTAGAGAGGAATTGTTTTACCTCATGTAGCAAACCCTTATCATTGGTTGCTAGCAAAAGGTCATCCACATATAAAACAAGAAAACAAATTTTACTCCCACTAACTTTCAGGTATATACATTGATCCATAATGTTTTCTACAAAACCAAAAGAAGAAATTACATTATGGAATTTCAAATACCATTGGCGGGATGCTTGTTTTAATCCATATAATGACTTCTTGAGCTTGCAAACCAATTGCTCACCATCACTAGAGGGGAATCCTTCAGGTTGTTTCATGTAAACCTCCTCCTCTAGATCTCCATTAAGAAAAGCCGTTTTCACATCCATTTGATGCAACTCCAAGTCAAAATGGGCTACTAATGCCATAATAACGCGCAAGGAATCTTTCTTAGATACAGGAGAAAAAGTCTCTGTGTAGTCGATTCCTTCTTTCTGAGTGAATCCCTTAGCAACAAGTCTTGCCTTGTATCTCTCAATGTTGCCCAATGAGTCTTTCTTTGTCTTAAAGACCCATTTACATCCAATGGCTTTTGCACCATTAGGCAACTCAACAAGATCCCAGACTTCGTTACTCTTTATGGAATTCATCGCTTCCTTCATGGCATTGTACCATAGTTCTGATTCTTTGCAACTCATGGCTTGTGAAAAGGACTCGGGATCATTTTCGGCTCCAATGTTGTAGTCAGATTCTTGTAGATACACAATATAATCATCAGGAATTGCTGATCTCTTAGGTCTAGTAGATCTTCTTAATGTTGTACCATCATCTTCCTGAGAAGTATGCGGTTCAACTTGTTGTTCAAAAGTTCTTGGCAACTCTTGAACTCCTTGATCTACTGGAATATTGTCAGCAGCTTGTGGAACTTCAACAATTGGTTGTTCAACACCAGTTTGTACTTGAGGGGTGCTATGAACAATAACCAATCTATCACTTGAAGTGGAAGGTTGAGATTCTGAATGATCCTTCTCAGAAACTATGTTTCTAGTTTGATCGCTCCCACTGATCAAGTCATTTTCAAGAAACTTTGCATTTCTTGATTCCACAATCCTAGTGCTGTGAGATGGACAATAAAATCTGTAACCTTTAGACCTTTTAGCATATCCAATGAAATACCCACTAATGGTCCTTGGGTCCAGCTTCTTCTCTTGTGGATTATGAATTCTCACTTCAGACGGGCATCCCCAAACGCGCATATGTCTCAAACTCGGTTTCCAACATTTCCATAATTCAAATGGCATTTTAGGAACCGCCTTGGTTGGAACTCGGTTTAATATATACACTGTCGTCTTAAGTGCTTCAGTCCATAAGGATTTAGGAAGATTGGAGCTGCTAAGCATACTCCGCACCATGTCCAATAATGTTCAATTTCTTCTTTCTGCTACACCATTCTGGTCGGGTGAACCAGGCATGGTGTATTGGGCAACGATCCCATGCTCTTGAAGAAATTTAGTAAATAGCCGAGGTGCTTGTCCATCTTCTGTGTATCTACCATAATATTCTCCACCTCTATCTGATCTCACGATCTTAATTTGCTTGCCGCATTGTTTCTCTACTTCAGCCTTAAAGATCTTAAAGGCATCTAATGCTTCGCTCTTTTTATGAAGCATGTAGAGATACATATATCGTGAATAATCATCTATAAAGGAGATGAAGTATCTCTGACCATGTGAGTCCATGTCTAGACTACATATATCAGTATGTATGATCTCTAATATGTCCGAACTCCTATTGGCACCTTTCTTTGACTTGTTGGTCTGCTTTCCCTTTATGCAGTCCACACAAGTCTCAAAATCAGTAAAATCTAGAGTATTAAGTATTCATTCATTTACCAATCTTTTAATTCTATCTATGGAGATATGACCTAGTCTCCGGTGCCATAATTTAGAGGAATCTTCATTAATAACACATCTTTTAGTGCCAGTGTGAACATGCATTGAATCATAAGTGACATTGTTTTGTAAATTAATGCAGTAAAGACCATTAGACAAAATACCATTCCTAACATAATCAGATTTATAGAATAGACTGAAAGATTTTTCTGAAAAGTTTAAGGAATATCCAAAAGGTACAAGCCTTGAAACTGAAATCAAGTTTCTAGAAAAACTTGGAACATAAAAGGTCTTTTCTAATTCCAAAACAAAGCCACTACTCAAAGTTAAATAACATGTTCCTATAGCTTCCACATGCGAGCCCATCTTGTTTCCTGATAAGATGCTTTTCTCACTTCCCACTGGCTTCCTTAGGTTTTGCAAACCCTGCAAGGAATTCGAAATGTGAATTGTTGATCCAGAATCAATCCACCATGTGTTAATATTAACGTTAACCATATTAGATTCATAACAAACAAACGAGATTAAATTACCTTTGTCTACAAGCCATTTCTGAAATTTGGCGCATTCCTTCTTCATGTGTCCCTTCTTTTTACAGAAAAAACACTTGGAAACCTTCTTGATATCGGCTTGGGGAGGTACTTTACCTTTCCCTTTCCGATTGGCTTGAGATTTGCCCTTTCCACGCGTTGCCAGCATTGCACTTTCTCCCAGTTCCATCACCAGTCTCTCTTCCTCCTGAACACACATGGTCATGAGTTCATTAATTGACCATTTATCCTTATGTGTGTTGTATGAGATTTTGAAAGGTCCATATTGGTGCGGAAGGGTGTTCAGGATGTAGTGCACTAGGAAGGACTCCGATATATCAACCTCGAGTTTCTTCAATTGAGCCACAGTGTCCCTCATCTGCATGATGTGCTCGCGCACACCTTTCACACTGGTGAGCCTTAGGGATGAGAACTTCATGATTAGGGTGCTTGCCAGTGCCTTGTCTGAAGTGACGAATTGATCATCAATGGCCTTCAACAAGTCTCGGACCTTTTCATGCTGATCAATGGAACCACGAATACCAGCTGAAATTTTAGTCTTAATGAACATCATGCTTAGACGATTGGATCGCTCCCATCGTTCATAAAGCGCGATGTCCGCTGTAGTGCTAGTATCAGTGAGTGCCAATGGTTCATCTTTCCTAATAGCATAATCTATGTCCATCCACCCTAAATGAAGGAGAATCCTCTCCTTCCAAACCTTATAGTTATCTCCGTTAAGTTCGGGAATGTCACAACGAATTTCAGAGAAATTTGCAGGTTGTACTACTGCATCAAAATAAAGAATCACATGCTTATGTTAAAATTGAGGCTTAATAAACTTTCATGTTTTACCAATGTAAATCATGCTAAAAAGAATTGAATCAAATGACATAAAAATTGCCTGTGGGCTAAATTTTTAATTCAAACAGATTCAATAAAACTTTATGATAAAACTTATTAATTCATAACTCCTGTGGGTAGGTTATGAAATTTTATCCTAATTAATTACATAAATATAATAAAGATTCCTGTGGGATAAAATTTATTATATTCAGTGTAATTAATTACAATTTAATGTCTAAATAATCTTCATGTGATCTAACCAATATATAATTTTATTTAATTAAAGATGTTGTGGTTATTCTCTAATTAATTAAAATTATATGGATCACTTAGACATTAGTTTTGTTGCATAAACAAAACTTAATCAGAGAAGAAAAATAATGTTTACTGAAAAGAGTAAGTCAAAATGACATTTTAATAAACTCCATATAACTGTAATAATTCTTCACAAAATCTAAATTAAGATTAAAGCAGTCAGCATTACCATAAATGACTGCAAATTGTTTGTTCAATTTATAAACAAAACAAAAATAGACCATCAAACAAGCTATTTTGCTCACAAGATAAATAAAATTAAAATTAAATTTAAATTAAATTTCAATAACGCTAAATCTGAACTTCATGCGAAATAAACATAAAATTAAAAAACTGATTGCCTGAATGATAAATAAAGACTCGGTATACAAGCAAAATTTCAATCTCTCAAAATCCCGCATACATAGAATAGCAAAAATCAGAATACCAACACTTTATACATACTTGAAGGAAAAATTCAACACAATACAAAACCATCTCCCATCTCAGGTTATGGCAACAACAAAGGCAAAGGGCTGCTATAAAGCGGTTACAGATTGGCTCGGAAAAAGGGAGAATTTATATGAAATAGAAAAGTCAATTATTAGAGATCTACTTCAGAAAATATTTCAATGCACCACGTTCAGCCAAGGGAGCTATATACCTTCGCTGAATTTCCCAACGCACGCGGGAAGCTATGTAGTTATTAGAATATAGTGAAAATATAGGCAGAGAATAAATAAATCACTGTTCCTGATACCTTTCTATAATGTAAATACATCACTTATACCTATTTCCTTGCTGCTTCTCATAAAGAAAATGCATGACGTGCACTTCTTGTTTAAAACTCCACAATTGACATATATGTTATGAGCATAGTTTGATTCTGATAATTTTCTGAATTGGGCTATCATCTTAATAAACAAATATGATAGAAAGCATATACCTTTGAGAACTTGAGAGCATTAATTGAAAGGATCATGCTGAACAAAATTCACAGATCAGATGCATAAATTTGTAATCTACTCTTATCAATAATGTCGTTTAAGTTGCGGCCTTGGAAACGATATACACAAAGTATCCATGACAAATTATCACCATTTTGTGTAAGTCGATCAAATATTTTACTTGGTGCTTCGAATATGGTCACAAGAATTTGATTCATGGGGTTTCGTTCTTCTGATTAGAGCCTCAGTTCTGGACACGCATTTTACCGAGGATATATGGTAACATCCGCATTATGTTATTTGACAGATTCTGTTTCTGTATTTGGATTATATTGCAGATACAAATTATGAATGTTATGCATAAAATCTAAAATATAAAATCCCCATTGATCACCAAAATCTAAGAAACGGAGGCGGCGAGAGAACACCAAGGCAGAGATAAACCTCGCTCTGATACCAAATGTTAGACTTTTCTATGTTTAAACAGCGATTCTGCATGCGGAAAGAACTGAAAAGAATCGTTTTAAACTTAATGCCCAGGGATATGAATTACCTCTAGCCATTGGTGAAACTCTTGATGCAACTTCTTTCTAGAAAAACCACGCTCCAGCTGTCCAAGCAAAAAAAAGAAAAGAATGCAGAAATTCTGAAGGCACTTCCAAGCTCTGCTATCTCAGCTAGATGGTGTGAAAAACTGAAGGGGATTGAGATGCAAGCTTGGGGACCAAACAGATGAATTTATAGCCAAGCTTCCATCAAGCTTCTGATAGCTATGTGTCAGATGTCCCACAGATCAAGGCAGAGAACTCCAGATGCAGTAATGGACCACTTCAGTAGCTCCCAACAATAAATTTATTAACTGCAGTTGATTTCCTTAACTTAAGGAAACTACTGCAGTTGGTTTCCATAAGTTAAGGAAAGGCTGCAGTTTAAATTCCATAATTGTAGGCAGCAATTGTGCAAAAATTAATGGAGCTTAACAATGAACAGAGCACATAAAAAAACATATAAAACATATGAATGCTAAAACATGCTAATGGATGGACTAATTGACAAACAAAGCCAAAAACAGCGAATGAGTTGTGCCCGAGATATCACTCAGAACTTAGTCGGCTGCCATCGTGCTGCATATTGTCTTTGCTATGTTTTCTATGAAAATTCAGATCTGGGTTTGATGATTAATTGGAAGTGATTATACTAAATAGTTCAAATAAATGTGAGTGTAAAGTTTTATATTCAAATCCTGGATTATTATTTATTAATGATTATGGATTGTGAGTGTAACTAGAAATTATAATAGTAGCAATAAGAATTGACCCTGATTCCTTTCTACGTTCAACATAAAAAAGAAAAAGAGATTTTTATAACCTGATTCCTTTCCACATACAAAAAAGGAGACTTTTATAAAATATTCACCAATGAAATGTCTTAAATCTGAGCCATTAAGAATATTGGCAAGGCTAAGAATCAACTGATCTACTGTATGGGGATCTGAGAATTTGAGAAATTTATGTATTTTAGAGCAGAAAATTGGTATACCAAAACCCTGTTTGTCAAGCATCATGGATAAAAAAAGGTGTTGGTGCCACTTATGGGTAAAGCAAAACTGATAGGCCAAAAACATACTATAGACGGAGATAAATATACACGAGATTTGCTAAAGGAGTTACGATAGGATACGCAACATATCCAAAATGATAGATATACGCGAGATTTGCTAAAGGAGTTACGATAGGATACGCAACATATCCAAAATATTAGATTTTGTAGAGATTCATGACATTAACTGATAATGACACTAAATTTAAATTGATTCGCACTACTTATTCATGAAAATGTAGATAATGGATTCTCACTGATTAGTGAGAAAATATAGGTGAAGGTGACAGTAGATTATTTTTGCATTCACTATGTAGACTGGTTTTAACTCAGGTATAGTTTAATTAAAAAAAAATAACTAAGTGTAGATTTAAAAAAATGAGATACTAAATAATTGGTTGGTTTCAACTTGAATATAGTTTAGATGTTAAAATAAAGAAACTAAATAAAAGTAATTAGTAATAAGTTATTTATAATTCCCTACTATGTGATAACTCTCATTTACTTTCTCATGATTATGTAACACATTTTCATTTACTCTTTTTCTTTACCACTAATAATGATGTAATGGTAAATGTTCTAGATAACTGTATTCGTGATTATTTTTACATTTACTCAATATTCATATGAATGATGATGATGATGCTGGTCATGTGATTATGTTTTCAATTTATTCTAAATAAAGAAAATAATGGTTAATATTTTATAAATTCTTAAACAATAAGAAATTGATAGATTGTTGGGTTGTGTTATATCCTTTCCACGACTAGCCCATGTAGTTAATCGGGGGTTAGAGGGGGGGGAGGTCACAGGGGGTTTGAGGGGTACGCGTAACCCCACTTTATAAGGTCCGGGGCAGCACCCCAAAAATTTTTGGTTTTGGACCCTATGTTAGGTTGGGCGGACCCACCTATGGTTTTGTGCATGATTTTCACACATGGTTTTTTACGCGATGGTTTTCGGTCCATGGTTTTGGACGCGATGGTTTTTCGGTCCATGGTATTGGATGCTTTGGCATGTATAAATATGTATTATAACATTGAAAGGAACATAATGAAAAATCAAGCTGGTAGTCCCCGGTTTTGGGATCCATTGGAAAATTTTTGTGTATATGTGTTTTATCTGTTATTCTCTCGCATTGTTTATTTTCTGTGTTTTAGAATTCGTATGCAGGTAATTTATGTACAGGGTTAAAACCTACATAGACGACATATAAGATAAACATTGAATGTATTTATTATTCACAATGAAGAGTATTTATAGAATGCATATGACTTTTGGTTTTCACATATCAAGTGGTCTCTTGGACTCCAATGACTATTCACATTCCACACCCAAAACCCTTAATGGATTAGGTGTCCAACATTCCCCCCTTAATCTTAAGGGGTATATACAAGTCTAAGAAGAGAGCTTTAATACAAATATGCAAAAAATGCATGCCAACAATTAGTTGACTGTGCTTTCTAAAATGATGGTATAGGTGGGAGAACTCGAGGTCTCAACTGGCGGTGGTTTAAGGCTCAACACCAATACTGAAACACTTAGTGTAGTTTCTCAAACCCTTTGAAATTTAGTTAGAAGCTGAAGTATTCTACTAGAGTAAGTGCTCCCTAATGCTCTAAAAAGAGAGACCATTGGGGTATCAACCTGGAATGCCTAATGCAGTTCCTAGAACAATTCCAAATTTGGCTAGAAAATGAAGTTTTCTGCTAGAGGAATGTTCTCAAAAAGGGATACCAACCTGGAACTCTTCTAAATTTGGCTAGAAGTTGAATTCTTATGCTAGAGGAAGTGTTCTAAAAAGGGAGACCATTTAGGTCTCAATCTGCGATGGTTTAAGGAAGGCCACCAACCAAAGGCATGCTCATGTGCTTTTCTATCTCTGTTTACAACTCTAAATCTCGGTATGTCTGAACCTCACTCTAGGCTCAAGAAACAGGCTCAAGATCACTTGATGTACCTTTGAATCTTGTAGATGACCATCAATTCCCCCCCCCCTTGTTAGATACAAGGTGAGAAGATGAACAAAACTCGACTATAAGATGTGTCAACACTCGTGAACAAATTTTGTGGTATGAGCAAAATATATTCTTGGTTGTTGAAGCCCATTGCCAAGAAGCGATCCATCCAAGGTGAATCTTCGTTCTTGCAGGAGGCTTGTTTCTGAAGCATCTGTTTAAATGATGAGTATTTTTATGACAATGCTCACATGGGTGAAGATCAAAACATTGATCTTTCATAAGGTCAACTTTGTTATAATGTTGGCATTTGAAAATTTATGGTTGTTGTGGAAGAGGAGCATTTGAATTGTCTAGAAGAAATCCAACACTTTTAAAATGAATGGTCTTAGAGTAGTCTGAAGTATGAAAGGACACCTCCTTGTCATATCCAAGCCTGGTTTGTTCATGCTGTTGATAATATCCTCCCAAGTTCTAATGATGGGCTTGGGTAGAGCAGGATGAACCTTTGCATCTTCAAGAAAATATGCTCTTGCAATAGGAATTGACTCAACCTTAACATCACTAATTTGATTAGTTTATTTCTACTGATGAGAATCTTTCTCAACATCAAATATATGATTTTTATAAACAAAAACAAGTTTAGAATGATGTCTTTTCTATTGTAATTCATCTTTCTTTAGCTGTGACTCAAGCTACAAAAAATCAATTTTGTCTTGTGCGTTTTGTAGATAGGTTTGAATGTCTGAAAAAGTGTCCTTGTTGATGTTTACCATCCCATCAACAATGGAATTAATTAAGGTATTCAACATGTCTAGTGCATCATCAAATTTAGCCATAAGCATTTCTCCCAACACCTTTACCATGAATGGACAACCAAAGACTTGTATCCTTGTTCTATATAGTGAAAGAATAAATGCCACAATACAAATATTTTATATCTTCTAATATTGGAGTGCACCAAGCCCTCAACATGCACACAAACCACTATGTACTTTCTCTCTCCACAACTTTGATTGCAACAAATTATCAAAAACATGTATCTAAATGTAGAGCTTTTTCTCATGTAAATACTCATAGAATCTTCCAAGTGATTGGAAGCCCAAATTCCATGAGTCATGGACAAATTCAAACAATTATCCCTCGATATGGAAAGGACACAAGTACGTGTTTTATTGCATGGAACTTGTTGTGTTTTGAATCTTCCATCCCACAAATTGTAAATTAAGAGACCCAAACACAAACTTAAGCACCCACAAAACTCAAACCTCTTAGCATGTCTTTACATAATATTGAATAAAATTCAAGCCTATGGTTGCACAACAATGCAAGAGCACCCAACCACCTTCTGCGGAGTATTCAATGCAAATTACTACGCAAATGTAATCCAACACATATATTGAACCAACATATATGAATATAATTCAAATTACAAAGCAAAGGAATATAACGAAAATGATTCCAACCTCAACATGCTCATTCAAGGCATACACATTGAATATAAACCAACAATATAATAACCATGAATTAAACAACCACATAGATGTTCATGATCTTCAATGCAGATTAGCAACATCAACTTCAAAGACTCAACCATCAACGTAATTTAATGTTCAACCATATGCATATAACAATACAATATTGGCGCATACAATGCATATGATGAGAGTTCAATGCACAATTAAGAGCATCATTCAATGGAGGTTCCATAGTGTTGCCAACGCACATGTATGGAGAACCATTCAACAATTTATTCACACCATTCAACGCAGGTTCTAAATGAGTATCGTCTCAGTCATTCAATGCTCCATTCCCAATCAACGACACTCTATTCGCACGTTGGTTTAATGGAGATAGTATGATGGGAATACACTTCATTCAACAAAGAGTTTCAACGTTTCATTCCACTATTCAATGTGATAGTCTATGTTGTCATACCAAGAATGAATACCTTGAATACAGTGCATTGTCCCATAGCCTAACTTGCACTAGAATGTTTATAGGCCAGATTTTGTTGCAAGCCAGCGGTTGGAAGGAGGATTGTGAGGGAGCTATGTTGAGGCAAATTAATTACCTATCATTTAATTGTCAACCCTGGGGTTTCATAAAAATTGCGAAGCGTGCATGCACTGTATATGCTAGAAATTAACTTCCAATTTAGATCAATCTAACTACGAAACCAAATAACAACAAACCAAATTCACCTATTCTAATTCAAAAATCAATTCAAAATAAATTATAGTACAATGCGCGGAATTGAAATCTTAATCTACCACACTTACATGAATTGAAAAGCACACCACTCTTTCATAAATGAAATTGCATGAAATGAGATTTACTCTGAGGGATCATGTGTGCATTATCAAATCAGGATCCTATGAAATGAATAATAAAAACCACATGAAATTAAATGAAAGAAAAAATAATCATTCTTAACCTCTCACACAGGAAAAGATATGAAAGCAATAAATCTTAATCTATGAAAGAAATAAATCTTAATCTATGAAAAACAATAAATCTCACACATTATAGGTGGCCAATCCAAAAGCATGAGAGATGGCAAGTTGAGAGGCTCCCAGTGCAAGCATTACCAATCAAGGTGAACATCACTCATGAGCATGGTGCTAAATCTAAATTCCATTCAAAACATGAGTAATCTTAACTTTCCACCTGAGTATCTCCAACTTTACACATGCCTTTGAAAGGAGGAGGCTCTCCTATTTATACAAAAACATAAGAAGCTACCTCATTAATGGAGGTCCACTATTCTCTCCCTAGATCCCTAGAAAATCTCATAGAGTTACAATTCAAATAGGTAATGATGAGACACACAATCTCATAGAGTTACAACTCAAATAGGTAATGATGAGACACATATCCTCTTTGACCTTTATCCAAATATCCTTCCATATCTTGAAGGGAATTCGAATTTGAGCATTGGAGGCCACATAAGGGTGCCTTGGAAGCTTCCAAATGACCTACACATGTCATCAAACTCAAGCCACTTTTAAGTATTAGCAAGTATATGTCATTTTTTAAGTTTTAACCATAAATTCACTTAAAATACTAGAAATCATTATCTTTTGGAAAACACAAATGGAACCCATATAATTATGAAAATGGAGGCTAATGAAAGGTCATATGGTCATGGAGTTGCGACATGTGAGTGAAATTGTGGCAATAAAGGTGAAAGTGGATGATATTTTGAACACATTTTGGAGGCTCTATAAGCTACCTCAACAAAAATTTGATAAAGACTAGCAACTCTTTCCCCATTTTCTTCAAATATAGTGATTTCTCACAATGCGCGGTCTAGTGCACAACCTTGCAAAGGATAATGAGTGCATAGAAGTTTGACAAATAGAATGTAGAGGGACAAAGGACAAAGAAGGGAATGTTTTTGAATTGATTTTCAAAACTCTATGCAACATAGATCAACCCTATTCAAGGAGCAACTTAATCTGGGGACCTGCAAACTTGACACTCTGATACCATGTGAAACAATAAGAAATTGATAAACAAAAGATAAGACATTAAAGTAATTCTGAGTTCTAAAATGGCTCCCCTAAGGAATATTATAAAACAAGGGCTACATAGTAGCTAGTACCTACCGCTTAACTTAAATTAGAAAAATAAGAACAATAAAGACAAATTTTTCATCACAAAAATAAAACAACTATTCAAATATTGTATTGTTGAATGTCATCACCAAAAATTAAGAAATATGATTAAATAATATTATTTATATTAACATATATGCACTTTAATATATGTGTGTGTGTGTTTTATTTCTTACTGATATATATAATCTTTTATAATTAAATTTATTAAAATATGTTTTTAATATAATAATAAGTCATTTTAAATTGAAAATATGGGAAAAAATTGTAGTTCATGAAAATGCAAATAATAGAAAAAAGGAAAAAAAAATCGAAATAAGAATAAATAAAACTAAAAAAAGAAAAATAGTAACTAAGAGAAATGGAAGTTACTAAACAACCCATAATAGACCTCAACCAATCACCTTAGAAATAAATGAGTTTAAATAATAATAATAAATAACCAAAATTGAATTCCCAATGTTAAACTATGGATACTCTGTAGAAATTTTTAGTCAAAGGTAAACTAATACACAATCAAACTCAAAATTGAATGCATAATACCATGCATATGGTAGGTATAATGATAGTGGAAATAATAAAATAAGATTAGATGACATCTTCACATTGGAAAAAAAAAACACCTATTTTTTCAACTCATATTTTCAACTTAACTCCCTATAGTTTTACTTAAATTTCGACTGAGAGCACTCATTAAATGTGTAATTTAATTCCTAATCCAAAGAGTACCCATGTTGCCTACTTTCGATAGACCCTACTACATGAAAAATGTGATTGCAGTCATGTTTTTCATGTATTTCTCATTTTTCATAATGCAGAGTCAATAAAAAATATGCAACATGGGTACTCCTTGTATGAGGAATTAAATTTTGCATCAAATGACTATTCCCGCTCAAAATTTGAGTAAACACGTAGGGAGATAAGTTGAAATACAAGTTGAAAAGGTTGTTTTTTTTAATCTTTTAACTTTTTTACTTCAAAAATGTTGAATCATCTGCCATGGTTGACATCATCATCTTGAATCTTATTGGTTCTTGTAAAGTTGATTTTGGTTGTATATTTTTGTTTTGAGACCCATTTTAGACCTCAAAATTTCTCTAATGATAAACGTTGAATGCATTTATTATTCAAAATGATATACATTTATACAATGTGTATGACCCTTAGTTTTCATATACCAAGTGATCTCTTGGTCTCCAATGATTGTTCACATTCCACACCCAAAACCTTTAGTGAATTAGATGTCCAACATAAATAAATAATTAAATAAAATATATTATTTTTATTTTTATTAAATTTATAATTTAATTTTTAATGAAATAAAATAGTCTAAAATAATATTATAGAATATTACTTAAAATAAATGATAAAACTTAAGTATATTAAATTTAAATAGTATACCCCGGATGCGGGTGAATAGCTGGCTCAGAGGTACGAATCCGGCATGGAGGGTGGGCGCGTGGCCATCCACAAGCGCCAAATGTTACGGTTGCAGGTGGGCGACATGGTCTCGCACAAACCCATTAATGGCAGTGTTAATGTTGCTCTCCCCGGAGTTAGTTTTATTTGCAATGGCGCTTGGGTTATTCTTCCATCAGGTCTCTCCTCCGCGCGCTTCCAGACTCAGCAAGGTTGCAGCTCCCTGCTGCACCTCAACCGCTAACTCCAACCTCCGCCTTCCGTCAGCTCTGATTCAAGGCGTTGATAAAGTTCAGTGTGCTCAGTTTCCTCTTTACACGGTGTGCTTGTTCCTCAAGCGCTTACCTGTCATTCCCTCTGTGCTCGCCGGTCCCGCTCATCGCAGAATGCCAAGGGAACGACCTAGAATGGGATGCAGATGGGGCAGTTATCGCAGTCGTGGCTCCCGCCAGCCATCTTCTACCACCTCGGAACCTTCCTCGGACGCTTCGGAGTTCTGCTGCAACAGATACCCGGCTACCAGAAGCGGTAGGGGCAAAGGAAGGGGGCAAGCAACAGCTGAAGTTTGCTCGCATCATTCTCATATGCACACTGCGCATTTTCACATTCCTTGCTCTCTGGGAAATTCATCTTTTATTGTTTCAGTCTCTGTCGAAATGTGTGAGGCAGCGGTAAGTTTGAGGGAAGTTAATCATGAGGCTCCCCTCCAGTAGAGGATGGTTAATCAACACGTTAGCTAGCACCAAGACTCAGGTGGTTTGCACACTATGAAGACAAATGCAGATGCCGGCCCCAGCGCGCCCGCGGGAGGTGACCCTTCAAGTTCTGCAGCCCATCCTTCTGATTCCAAAGACTCAGATCATTTTGGGTGCAGAATTGTTGAAGAACAGCCATCAACCTCGGAAGATGAATGAACTTGTCTGCGCCTACGGTCTTTTTTTTGGTCAGTTGGCAAAGAAAGATGCTTGTAAGTTCGCTGATTCTGGTCTCTGTCAATTCTACCTGTCGGTCTCTACTATGAGGCAGTGTTTTTCTCATATGCTGGTGTCTGTTAACGTCTATGCTTATGGTGGAACTTGTCCAAGTACTAGCTGCGCGCAAGTCAGTCCTGGTCACTGTATGGGTCAGTTTCTAGTCGTTGTTTGGATCAATTTTGGTATGGTCATTGTCAAGATTTGGAATCCTATGTTCTCCGAGACAACAAATCCTGATGCAAGTCATTATGTAGGTTCTCTGTTTGGCATGTCAAGAGTTTTTTGTAAGAATGCCAACTCCATGGCTAGAACTTTCGTGGCCTCGGCCTCTCTGTAATATCATTTTGTATCAATATAGGAGTAGACCAATTGAGAAAAAAAAATAGTATAACCAAAAAATCTATGCATGATATTTGGATTTTTAAAATCAAATCATTTTGATAATTTCAACCATAACACTAAATTAAAATATTTACATATAGTAGTGGAAATTTTGGGTAAGGAGGTGGTTTATAGATATGTATAAGAGAGATTTAAAAATAATAAAATAATAGTTATATTATAAAATTAAAAAATAGTTGTATATAGTGGTGAGCTTGGGTATTGCACCAAGAGTGTTACAACTCCGAGGGGCTCCTCAACTTAAATTATCAACCTAGGGTTTGTACAAACTTAGAGGTGACAGTGACATATGCACAGTAGGTTAGGTTCTACTCATGCCACCCTCAGTCATGACATCAAATAAAGGTGTTCATAGACCAGTCCTCGAACTTAACTATAGTAAAAGCTTGTTGATGAAAGCAAAATTGAAAATTGATTCTTAACTATGAAAATGAAAATGGCATTTTTCAACTTGTATATCCTAATTAAAATTACATGAAAGAGAAAGGGTTAATCTACTTGCAGAAGTAAAGCTACTCTATCTTGCATAGTTCATCAAATCAGTAATTATTTGTATGTATCATTGATTTGCTTCACATTTGCTTGAAAATTGAAAATCTAACTTGTATCATGCTTGTGAATGAAAAACATTAATTCTACTTTGTTTTGCAACGAGGAAAAGAGGTGGTTGGAGTGGTCTAGGAGATTCTCTTGATCATCAAATCACAATTTTCCGTCATTATTCATCTTGATTGAGCTAAGGTTGAAGTGGGGAGAAAAAAAAAGTGGAGGAAAATTGTGCTACAGGCCTACTACAGGTGTTGCAATAGGAGGTCCTATATTGCTACACGAGGACCTACATTGCTACATGAGGGGTTCCAAGACCCTTTTTAGGGTGGAGATGGTGTCTTCAGGGCATGAAGAGGTGGATGAAGGTAGGAGGGAGTGAATTAAGGTTGGGGAAGCCTCTTAGCCAAGCCCAGGACCTCTGAGAGGCCTGTCTTGCACTAACATGAATGCCCACGGTGTCCTTAATTCTCTAAACAAAGTGACTATGGAAACAGAGTTTTGGGAGTAGAATTGAAGGGTGGAAGGAGAAGATGGAGAATTCCAAGTGGAGATGAAAGAGGTGCCCTCCCTTATAAATCAACACAACCCTACAACTAGCCACATGCATGCATCAATTGATCATTAACATAGTGATATAAACTATGATGGAAAATATGAGTTGAATTTGAATAACATTTATTCTATGCCACAACACTATTTTGATCACTGAACTAACTCCTAAGTTGCAGAAAGTAAATATGAAGAAGGACAACTAACATCTATTTATTTCCAAGAAATCATAAAAAAAATGTTTTTAGACTGAGATTGTAAATCCTTCCAACCATTCTCCCACAAGAGAGGTGATAGGGAATCCTGAAATCACAAGTTATATCTTAACATATACTACAATAAAATAAAGACATGAAATGCTTTAAACTAAGAACAAGACACAAATATAGAAGATGGACCAAAGCCTCTGGGTTGGGCCCAAACCCAAGAGTTTCATTCCTCTAAAACTAGCTCAGATTCATCTTAATAACCAAATTCTCATTATTAAAAGCTAGTAGTCTCATACATCACATGAATGTTAACAATGATAATGTCAAGCCCTAGGCTCAATAGCTAATCCTAGCTAAATCAAAACTTTAAATCCCACTTAGCCTTTCAGCTCGTTTATTTATACAAAAGGGTAGTTGATAGCAACTCCCTTCAAAATAGGAGTGATTCCCTCCTTGATCTTGAAAATTGTGGATCTTTTCCTCCTTAAGCTTCACATGCACTTGGATTTACATGGTTGTTAGTGAATTCAAGCTTGTGAGTGAGGAATTGGTTATCTCAAGTCGAGTTAGAGAGTTAAGGAAGCGGACAAGCCTCCCTGGATTCCCTCCTGGTTGTCTTCATCAAGCCCCTTCATAGTAAATGCCTAAAAAATGCTTATTTTTTCCTGCAATTTAATCACATTTGGCCACATACTATGACAAACAACTTTTACTCTTCTTACTAAGCACATTATAACAAAAAAATGTGAATTAATGTGAGAAAATGATAGTTTTAAGGATGAAGGATAGCATAATTAACTTTAAGATATACCCATTGATGGGACTCATCATCACCCCCCTGTTGAAGGTGTTTCTCATCCTTTGAGAAACTGAGTCATCCATTTGAATCTCATTCATTTACCTAGTGGCCTCTCTGACATCCCAAAGCACGTCAGATGGTGCGCCCTCCTGTGGATAAAAACATTCATTTTCCTCTATCTATGTCCATACCTTTTGTTACTCTGCTTAGTTCCCTTCTTCTTGTAATCCCAACAACAAACATGGATTGAGTTTGATTCATATCCATTTGATTTTCGGTCTTTTCATTATTCTTTTGTACCATGGGGATCTTTCCAAGGCATTCCTTAGCCTTTCAGGAGAGTGATACTCCATGATTTGTAGACTGTGGGGTAAGGCATGCCACCTTGTTTGACAATCTTGTGGACTCTTCGTTCCTGACATCCTAAAAGTGTCCTCAAAATGTAGAATGACTTTCCCTTGGGTTTCTATGTATCTAGGTGCTAAAGCAGGATCAAAGGCACTAAGGTTATGATTGCTAATGAAAAACGTAGGGCTTACAAGATCTGCTATGATATACAATAGTTCCTTTTCTTCTTTCGTCATCGCATTTTTTCACTTCCTCAGCCCTTTCCTCTTCATGAGTCAACCAAGACAATAATGCCATTAGTTACATGTCTCCCAATATTGAATTGGGATCCCGGAAATTTAGATCTGTTAAAATTAAATTGTGCATATAGAATTCATCTACCTTTGCCTTATCTTCCATACTAGCATGTTTTCAAAACTCAATAAACTTCTTGTAGTCTTGAAAAGGAAAATATCCATATTGTGCTAGTGTCTTAATTTGGAATTGCAGCCATTGTTCCTTGAGGAAAAGAGCATAGGATTTTGATGGCTTCCTGCATTGTATGGCTTCCATAGAGAGACTTGCCATAGTGGCAAGTTGTGTTTCTTTCTCTTGAAACTACTCTCTCAACCTTGTCTTTTATGTTTGTAGCTTCCCCTCATAATTGACTCTCTTAGAATCAAATCACTCAACTCCTTGCCCATTTCAGTGACTTTCTCCTCCATGAGGCCCACCTTTTCTACATTCTTAGATTTGGCAATTTGCATCCACCTATGAGTTTTGCCTCTCTCTATTTCCAACTCATAAAGGAATGGGACTACAAACTTTTCAGGTATGATCCTTCCTCCCTCAACAAATTTGTAATAGGACCCTAATATGGGATGTGGATGAGGTTCTTGAAACTCTTGGAGGCCTTTTTCATCTTTTAAGGTGGATTCTCCTTCCTATAGCCTCTTTTTATTCTTCTGTAGAATTTCCTGTTTCTCCTGTAAGTTCCCATGTTTCTCCTATAGCACCTCTTTTTCTGCTTGCTCAAGGGTAGCTTGTGTCTTGGGTTTCTTTAAGGTCACTGCCCTAGTGGTGGGCCTTCTCTCATATGTGATTGGTGGCTTGATTTTTCCTTTAGGAGAGGTAATCTCCTCAATTTTTCCTTCACTGTGACTCACTTCTCCCCTTTTACTGGGTGACTCCTCAATAATGATAGGGACCTCTAAAGGAGGTTGTGGTTTCCCCTACTTGATCCTAGTTCTCTTCCTTGTTTTAAAATATATGGGACCTTGCCTCGGTTGCCTCCTTTTGGGCTTGACAAGTGTGCTCAATGTGGCCAATGTGGCAACCACTTCTTGCTCTGAATTCCCTGGAGAAAGACTTGTTTGATGTCCTTGCTTCTCTTTTCCTTGGGGTTTAGAAGTCTTCTCAAGGATTTCTTTTTATTCTACTTGTTTCTCTTCTTCTTCTTCCTTAAGCTCTACTTCTTCTTCCTTTGTTCTTGTTGCTTCTTCTTCCTCTGTTCTGCCTACCTCTTCTTCTTTTGTTTTTCCTCCCCTACCTCCAGTGCTAGAGGCTGGTGTTTCTCCAAGTGTGATGGCTTGGGTTTCAATGAATATCTCCCTGTTCATGTCCACAAAATCAGTCTATAGGACAAGGTTCCTTAAGTGGCGCAAAGAATCCATCACAATTAACTCTATGAGGCCATGGTGGGCTATTTTTTAATGCTTTCCTTCCCTCGCCTTTCGGGAGATGCAATTCTGCTTTGAATATTAACTCATGAAATAACCTAAAAAGATAGGCATATACCACACTCAATATCCCTTTACAAGATATATATTTGAGGATATGATAATCCACCTCATCCCAGGGGTAAGGTAGGATTTATCTTCTCACTCCATTCTTAGCTTCTACATGTTTCTGTTTCAAAATGAAGAAATTTTTCCTAGTTGTGACACTCACTGCCTTGTCTTCTTTGCTCCACTGAATTCCTAGGGGTAAGGTGGTCACTCTTCTTATGGTTTCAAGACTTAGAGAGATGGCAAATCCTCTGACAATAGTAGTGGCACTATCTTCTCCTTGAGAATTTAATGCCATGGAAAATTCATGAGTGATATCATCATCATACCCTTTTAACAATTCAAAGAAACCCAACCATTGATGTCTTCTAAAGATGTTCACTATAGGAGGGTGTTGGTGAATCCTCTTGGTGTTTGTGGGTTCTCTTCTATTAAATCCTCCCCCCATTTATTCTACTGCCCCTCCTTGGTGTTACTTAGGTGTGGAATTCATTTTTTTAAAGCAATCTCAGTGGTGGAAACAATGTTAAACTCCTTTTTATCAGTGAGGGAGAAGGATGTTAGAATTGATATCAAACAAACTCTTTTTCTCTGCTTCTATCCACAACAATTTCTAGAAATACCTCCTACTACTCAATTGTCTATTACAGGCTATCAATTTCAGGCAGAATTCTCATGCAAGTGGATGGAAAATAAGAAAGGAAGATGTCACTTCTTTTCAAAATAGCTTTGCATGTGCATAAGGGTTTGGAGACAATTTAGTGTCACTATGGCTCCCTTTCACCCTTCAATTCCTCCTGTAGCTCCTTATCGACCTCTTATAGCATTTTAGACCTTTCTATAGCTTCCTCCTGTAGCACCTATAGACAGGGTTCAAAACTTCTTGGTCGCACCCTAGGTAGTCTGATAACAATAGCTCGCCCTTCCTCTAACTACTTCTTTTGGAAATGAGCGATGGTGCCATTGAAGTCATTCCTAATACATAATATTATCTTTGTGGTAAAGGTTTGGAGCACTTTTGTGACATGGCATATACACGATTTTCATTTTTTGGACAATTGTCCCCACTCCTTGCCATGATTTCCCCTCTCCTTGTGATTATCATCCCACTCCTTACCATGATTTCCCCTCTCCTTGTGATTATCATCCTACTCCTTGTGAACACCACCTCACTTTGAGTTGACATTTCCACATTGCATGGGTGACTAATATAGACTTAATTTTACTAGTCGAGGGTGGCCAAATTCATTTTCCACCTCCATATTATTAAAACTCCTTTCTCGACCATTAACACATTTTAGCATTTTACGAATAGGGAAGAGGTGAGGGTTGCCATTCCTGAGCTTACTTGTGGATCCAATTGCTGGAGATGGTTGCATGATGGAGTTGGGCCTCATAACATCATGATCTCTAAGGGAGTTGATTATTTTGCTTGTTTTTGTGCATGTCTTCATAACTTGATGATATCCTGACTGATAACTTTGTTGTGTGTGCAAGTGCCTTCCTTATGTCCAAGCTTGTTGTTGTTGCTAGTGGAGTGCCTTCCTGAGGATGATGTGTCTCCTCTCTGTTGCATATATGGCTCCAATATGCTCTTTTTGGGTGAAAAAATAATTCCACTGAGTCTTGTTGTGACTGCACAGGTTGCTACAAGACGAGTTTCCTTCCTGTAGTAGTCATTTAATCCTCACTTCAAGTTTCCATCTTTCCTACCAGGGTTGAGGGGAAGTGATGAAAGGAATGAGGACCAAATTAGGATCATGAAGTGGTGTAGGTGTTAGAAGAATAGAAAACATCTATTTATGTGTTTTTTATATGCATGATAGAGTGGAAATTTTTAGCAAATTTTTTGGCTAAATGAAGTGGATGGGTGATGGATTTTACATTGTAGGACCCCCCTTAACATTTCCTAGAGATAGCATGGCCTTCTGGTCTCTTTTTCCATTGGATCTACCTCTTGTAGCCTCACAGTCTCCTCCTGTAGCATTACAGGTCCTTCTTGTAGCATCACAACGAGGAGGTAAAATTGGAGTCTCTTGTTGATTGGATGATGGAGAGAGGTGGGCATGTGAGTGGAGAGTGTGGAAATGAGGTGTATGGATGGAAGGATGGAGGGAGACTTGTAGATTCTACCCTATAGCCATAATTATGCCAAATTTATGGATTCCTACAAAAGAAAAATGTTAGCAGAAGTGGTGTAAGAACTTCCTCCTTGTGCTTCTCTTTTCTCTTTTGTTTGTTCTCTTTTTTTTTAGACAAGAAAACTGCCTCCATAGAGGTTTTCAACTTGCATGCCTACCCTAGGTGCCTCAGAGCAGGTTTCACCTGGGGATATTTTATTTTCTTTGCTGTTGGGCTACCTGAGAGAGGTTTTCAACTCAGGAGTGGGCCTTGAATGCCTCATGGAGGTTTTCATCTAAGCTCTCTTATTAATATTAATATTATTATTTTATTTGTGTTTTTTTAGAATTTTGATGGAATGAGGGCCATGAGCCTCCCAATCACATTTAACTCTCTTTTGACTGAACTGACAAATTCTTCCTTGGATAGAGGTTTCTTATATAATTTCAACCTATGACCATTGACAAGTAAGGGAATCCCTTCCTCTTCAATGGTTCTGATTTGGACAGATCGATTCTCATAACACTTCTATACTGGATACGGACCTAGACATCTTGTCATCAACTTCCCCTTGAAATCCATCAAACTGGAATCATACAATAGGGCCCAATCTCCTTCATGGAAATTCCATTTTCTGATGCGCTTTTCATTCCAAATATTTCTCTATAGTTGGATTACCTCAGTGTGTAGGAGAGCTTGCATTCTAAAGTCAACTAGACCATTGAATCGGAGCATCCTTTCCTATTGTGATGAAGTGAGATCCAAGTCTAACTGAGTTTCCATCCTCAAGGTGTTGTAATAAAATTGAATAGAAAATAGGGCCTTCATCCCATAGACCAACTCAATGGGAGTGAATCCATTGGTGGTCTTCCAAGTGGTGTTGTAGGCCCAAGTAGCTTCCACAAGTATGTATGCCCAATCTTTTCTATCACTGCTAACAACCTTCGTAAGAATGTTCTCCAATGCTCTATTAGTGACTCCCACCTGCCCATTTGCTTGAGGTTGATAGGAAATATATGTCATGTGTTTGATGTGGTATTTCTTCATAAGGTATTCAATAAAACTTGATGTAAATTGTGCTCCTTGATCAGTGATTAATTCCCTTGAAAAACCAAATTTGTAGAAGATATTCTCCCTCAGAAATTTAGCCACCTTCTGCTCAGTTGTTTCTTTTACTACTTTTGTTTCAGCCCATTTGGTCAAGTAATCAATGCATACAATGATATACCTTTTTTGTCCTAATGGGGGATCACAAGGGCAATGAAATCCATGCCCCACTTTTCAAATGGCTCTAGAGTCACTTGAGGTTGTAAGGGCATCTCATCCTTAGGTGTTGGCTTACCCATTCTTTGACACTTATCACACCTAGTGGTGTATCTCCTTGCATCTTGATGTAAATTGGGCCAATAATAACCCGATGTAGAGCTTTGAAGGTTGTCCTCTTAGTAGCAAAGTGGCCCCCACAGTGCCCATCATGGCATGTTGATAGGATGACAAAGATCTGTTCTTCCCTCACACATATTCTTAGAATCTAATCTAACCCCATTCTGAAAATATTTCCCCCAATCCAAGTGAATGGGGTGCTCTTCCTGACAATCTTGCTTTCCTCCCTGGAGGATAGGTTAAGAGGGAACCTCCCAACAACCAAATAATTTGCTATATCATAAAACCAAGGAGAAATAAATGATATGGAAAAGAGATGTTCATCTAGAAGTTGATCATATATCATTTCTTCCTTTCCTACAAGCCCAGTTAGTCTTGATAAGAAATTTGCAACCACATTCTCCATCACTGGTTTATCAACAATAGTCAAATCAAATTATTGTAATAATAAAAACCATCTAATTATCCTGGCATTGACATCAGGTTTATTCATTAAATACTTAATGGCTTCATGATTAGTGTGAACCAAAGTTTGATAACTGGTGATATAATTCCTAAACTTATTTAGGGAATGTATTACAAGTAAGAGTTCTTTTTCAGTGAAGTAATAATTCAACTTAGCTTTAGAAAGATTCTTACTAATGAAATAGATAGCATAATGCAATTTGTCTTCCACTTGTCCTAAGGTAGCCCCTACAATTTTGTCTAAGGCATCTGTGTGTATATGGAAAGGTAATTCCCAGTTGGGACCCCTAA
Source organism: Pinus tabuliformis (assembly GCA_031772625.1). Classification (NCBI taxonomy): domain Eukaryota; kingdom Viridiplantae; phylum Streptophyta; class Pinopsida; order Pinales; family Pinaceae; genus Pinus; species Pinus tabuliformis. The sequence continues at coordinate 738,676,498 of CM062807.1, forward strand.
GGATGGGTGCAGTGGTCAACTTTTCTTTTAGTATTTCAAAGGCTTCTTGACAGTTTCTTGTCCAACAAAAATCTAAATCTTTAGCCAATAGACCAAACAAGGGTGAAGCCAATTTTCTAAAATATTTAATGAACCTTCTATAATACCTAGCTAATCTAAGAAATCTCCTGACATCTTTTTTATTTTGATGGATATGGACCCTTTTGATGATGGAAATCTTGTTTGGGTCAACCTGTATTCCCTCCTTGGATATGGAATGGCCAAGGACAATCCCTACATTCATAAAAAAATCACATTTCTCAGGGCTCAATGAGAGATTCATTTCAATACATTTCTTCAAGACTTTGCACAGATTGGAGAGAGCTTCATGGAAGTCACATCCATAAGGAGTGAAATCATCCATGTATATCTCAACAGAGTCATGAACAAGTTCAGAAAAAATACTCAAAACTTCCCTCTGAAAAGTAGTAGGGGCATTGCATAGACCAAATGGAAGAACTCTATAGGCAAAGGTACCCCAAGGACATGTAAATGTGGTCTTATCTTGGTCTTCAGGGTTGATATGTATTTGGTTGTATCCACTAAATCCATCTAAGAAGGAGAAGAATTTATTTCATGCAAGGCCATCTAGGACTTAGTCAATGAAAGGCAAAGGAAAATGGTCCTTGTTTGTAGCCTTGTTAAGTTCCCGGTAATCAACACAGATTCTCCAGTTCCCATTCTTCCTGGGAATGAAAACAAGAGGTATTATTCAGGAACAGAAAGAAAGGGAGTAGGAGAGAAGATTTTCCATGAGTTCTCTAATATCTTCTCATGGACCCTATTTCCAATCCTATTTAAGCTTAGCCAGTTTCTGATAATCCATATCCATTTCAATTGATATCACCACACCCGATGTGAGCGATGGGTGATTCAAGTAGGTGGAACCAATAGAGGTTGAAATTGTGCACTTTTTGGTACATTCCTATTGTTTCGGGCAAGCGTTTCCCAACATACTCATCACTAACTAGAATGGAAAGCTAGAAACCTAATGTCTTAAGCGGTGGTGCTACAGTAAAACCAAGTGGTGTAGGTGGTACTGGACCAATGACAAGAACGATGACAACAATATGTAAGTGGTGAAGTTTATTAGGATTGTCCGACACTAGGATGAGAAAATAATTAGTTGAAAAGGGTCAAGAGAAATACAATGGGGATCTTAGGTATATGTAGAGGATGCTATGGGGGAGCGAATTGAAGATGGTAAGATCATCGACCAAGCTTCTCACAACAAAACTATAATTGCAGCACTAGAGGTCCGACTTTGAACTTCCTTTAAGATATTTTTTAATGTTTTTATAAAATTAAACTAAAATTTATTTATTTGTGTGATTCAAAAATGGTTCTATGCTTTGTCCAAACTGCATTCTAGTATAACAAAGACTTCTTTGAATACTTAGCAACAAACAAATACATTTTGGTTAAAATATACGGCTCTTGCCTCTGTTTTTTGTTTTATAATGTTTGATAGGATGGAAGTATAAACAATGTACACACATATTAGATAAATCATTGTATATATGTATATTTAACATCTTTTTGTTTTAAATTTTAAAATTTATATGTAGTTTTCAATATAACATAATTCTTAAAGAATGTTGGTCGAAAAAAATACAAATTTCCACTGCAATCAGGAAACAGTATTGTAAGTATAACATTTCAATGTGAATTAATAATATTGATAATCTTGTGGCAGATCTCTACTGGAATGATTGATTGTTGATTTGTTGATTTTCTTCACAAGGACATGTTGAATGTGACTCAAAACCACATATCTTAGTGGAATTTCCCAAGACTAGACTATCCAGACAACATTAACTAACTTATTTATATGTGGAGTACTCATTTCATAAATGTATTTTGAATTTTTCCCTGTATGGGAAGTAAGGTCTCTCCACTTCTGGGATGGAATCAACACCCACAATAAGCACAACCACACGGTCATCGAATACTGTTGAAGTGACTCTCAGAAGGATGATAGAAGGTGATGGCCATGAGTTCACTGCAGACAATGACGATGTCTACAAGGTATGAGAATTCATAAATTCGTACAGAGGTTTGAATGCTAGGATTTTGGTTTCACGATTTGCTTCTCAGTGAATTTCTTTACCTCGTCCCATATCCATGTGTCATATTTTGGTTGGACGAATGAGGACAAAAAATGGAGCTCTTTCATTGGCTAGGCTGAATAGTATTTTCACGACTCAAGCCCACAAAGGGAACACCTTTATTGTAATTAAAGACTACTTAAACAAACATAGAAAGAGTATAATACACTTATAGAAAGACGTAACTCTTACTAATTATGATTTGCTAACAAGAAGTAGCTAAAATTGATCTCATAAGACTATATTGGAATAGATATTCTGGAATATCTGCCAACAAAACGAGGTATCATGTTTGGGTTGGGATCAAATCTCTCTCTATTAGCTACTTAATACAAGTGATCTTCCTCTTTCATTATAAAAATTATTTTCTATCCCACTATTAGTAGTAGGCTTATGGGTCAATCTTCACACTTTGGGCCTTTCAAGCTCACTAACATTTATTCATGGAAAAATGCAAGGTCATAAAGACAATCTTGGTGTCTATATAGTAGCCATTGAATATGTTGGTCATTGGAAAGATAATTCTTTATATGATTTCAACAAATAAGAAAATGTTTCTTTTTTAAATTCAAATAGATATTTTGTGTTAGGATATTTACACATTTGAGAGTTAATGAAGAACAAATTTTTCTAATGTATCTTTAGGAAGAAATACGTGTCCTTAGCATGCAATAGTATGCATTTATAATTATGTAGTTTGATTATCACAATATGTTATATACATAAAGTGATTTGATGGCTCATATTCTCCTTTATACTAATGACTAATGACTTATGCTTTGCACCTAATTTGCCCATGATATCTATTTAAACAGAATGGTGATCAATTGTGGGAAGCACTCTTATGTACACAATTTTCTTTTGCATTAATAAATTTTCTCAAGAGGCCACATTGTTTGGGGTGGTGGACTATTTCCCTCTTAAATGGTTTTAACTATGTAAAAGCACTAACATTATGTTCATTATGTTATTTGATATGGTTGTGTGAGAGATTACTTTAGTTGTTCATCCTATGTGGAACACCCTATTTTCCTTAACATAGTGTAATAGCTTGTTTGAAGAGCTACTCTCATTGTTGATTGAGATCTTGAGCTTGTGTTGTCGCATTTGTAGGTTCTGATATATTGTTCCATTTTTGGGTTAAGTGGACTATTCCAATATATTTAAAGTGCTAGTTTTAGCTAGAATTGTTTTTCATTTCACTCAAAAATGTTTTCATTTACCCACAATATGGTCATTTTTGTTATATCTTAAGGTATATAGTCTAGATACACCCATTATTATTTTTTTACAGAGATATTATTTTAGTTTTCTACTTTTAGTCTCAATTTTCTAGTATTTATGGTCTATGTATAGTCTTTGTCATGTAGGGTGCAATCTCAACAAATCGTAATAGAGTAAAATTGTTTTCTTTTCTACATATTATGCTCTTTGCCATGCACTATGAGGGATCTCTATAAATCAAAATAGAGATGAAAATTTCCTTTTCCTAGTAATATAATTGATAGCTAACCAAGATCTAACCCCATTATTGTATGCTACTATGTTGGAGTATTTTTGCAAACAAAAACAAAGCTTTTTTGGGTATATGCACACCCTTCAAGGAAAAAAGTCATAACATATTCCACCTCGTCCTTAATCACACTTTATATATATTAACTCACTTGGTTGGAAATTACTTATAAAAAGTATTGAGTTCAAGTTATTTTTGTTAAAGTTGCCTTTTGAAAATTCTAGTGAAATATTGAGGTATTTCATAGTTTTATTTTAAAATGTATTTAAGTAAAGTTAGAAAAGCTAATCACTATAAAGTAATTTTAATAATCCTTTTTAAAGTTACTTTTTGCTTGGAATTTTAATATATAAAGTAACTTTACCGTAAAAATGATTCTCTCTTATTTTATAAAAGTATGTCACTTCATAACTAACTTTGTAAAATGGATGAAGCACTCAAAAAGGGAAAAAATGGAGCAAAACAGAGCTAGGTTTACACTGTGCGAGAATGGGGGTTTGGTTTTAGCTGTCATGATTAGCGTGCAGGACAACAAGGATGTCGAAGCACCGGGTCGATGGAGCGTCCTATCTCTTGGGTGTGGGCTATCTGATGATCCTGTTCAGAGGGAACATACCAATTTCTAGGCTGTTGGCTACCTGGAAGTTGTGAAAACAGGAGAAAAATGTTCAAAGGCGATCTCTGCAACCCAAGCATCAAGACCGTCAATACTAGGCCATTTTGGGGTATTTTATCGTCTTAGGCACACAACAGTCTTCTCATACCAGATGGAGTGGTTGATGTGGTGTTTGAGGAAGACCCTACGATGGGAGTGGATTGGTTATAACGCAAAGGACTATGTTGTTGTCTTCTACAGGATTCAAGTCTTGTTTTTTTGTTGCGGCTTGAATCTTGCAAGTGGCATTGCATTGGAGCAAGGAAAATCTGCGTGCAGGTTTTGGTGGATGGGACACAGGTCTTTCGTCATGGCAATGGGGTCATGAATAAGGGCTCTCCATTCCATGTGCCTTGGTGCTTCGGGGGTTGGGAATATTATTGCACATGGATCATCGGACCGATATTTCTCTGTAGTTGTTGTCAACCTTCTTTCCCCCCTCTAATGTGGCATCATTTGATCATCTGCCAACCATTGCCTCGGTGGGTTCGGGGTTTGGTCCTAGGCTCGCATAAGTTGGCCCTGTTTCCTTTCGTTGTTGGGAGGTTCTTAGCTCTACCCTCTAGGCCTTTCGGACTCCCCGCAGCTTCGTGGCCCTTTGACCACAAAAGGGACTTCAGCTCCTGGAACAAGGTATGTCCTTTGTGCTACCAAATATTTCTAAAAACCATTGTTGGGACCTCAGTGTTAATCTCGGTAAAAAACACAGACAAAGTTAAACAACTACAGAAAAACATCTCGAAACATGTCGGGTACCCGACCCAAATGAAAAATTTGATATTTGAGGGCAGAGCATTACAGGACAACAGGTCTTTAAAGGAGTATCACATCCTAGCAGCATCTACCATTACTCTCAATCTAAGACTATATGGTGGGGCTGCAACAACCAGCAAATCAAAAAATATGGGAGGTGGTTATGGGAGCAATAATTCAAAAAAAAACAAATCCAAGCAAAACAAAAGTAGGGGGTAGAATCTTTCAAGAACATTCTACAGGGGAAAAGAGCAGAAACAGAACAAACAAAATCGGGAGGTTCTTCCCCTAGCCCATACATCGTGGAGCAACTGAACTCCATCCCAGAACTTGAAATTGATAACACAGAAACAGATGTAAATTGTTCTTCTTTTGAAACACAAGCCATCATTTGTCGTTTCAACTATTTTTGGCCAAAACTGGTTGAGCTTTTTCACTGTATTTTGATGCAAACACCATGGTTGTCTCTAGAATGTCGATATGGGTCCACCTACACAATCTACCTCTTCATTTCTGGGATGAACGTGTTCTTACTGGTATCGGGAACATTATTGGGACATATATTAAGATAGATACCCAAATATTGGAGGAGAGGATCTACACATATGCACAGATATGTGTGGAAGTAGATCTCAACAAAGGTCTACTGGATCGTATTCAACTGATCCATAAACAGAGGAACTGGACTCAGATACTAGACTATGAGAACACAACCTTCAGGTGTAAAATCTGCAGGCAAACAGGGCACCTTCGGAACATGTGTCGAGATGCTAAGAAGGACACCAGTAGAAAGAAGAAGATTGGGAAATAGCCTAAAGGCTGGAATTTCCCTGCACCAAAGCAGGAAGAGGAGGAGGATGAGGCAGATGAGGAACCCATAGTATTTGGGAACAACCAGACAACACAGGCACCAGAAACCCAGGGGGAACACACACAAGAACCCATGGAACCACAGAACAACCGGGTACAAACAATAGACATGCCAGAAGCAATGGAAACAAATGGGTAAAAATGTACAAATTCATCAGACAATTCAGATTCAGACAAAGATAATACTAGACCTAGTAGTAATTAGCTCACTCTTGTCACTACTTCACCCTCTCAAGGGGCGTGGCGCAAGGTCGAGATGAAGAAAGGGAGAAAAACTTAGTTTTTCTCCACATTGTATATTAGTTCAGTTTACTTTGTTAATTTATGCTTATCATTAGCCATTGGCTTGGTGATGCTTGGTTCTTAGCAAATGCAACATGCAATTTTGTTTTCACTAATAAAATTACGCCTTTTTCCTTGGAAAAATAACTTATTTGTAAAAGTGAGTTTACAAAAACAATTAGAGAAGGAATCGAATATCCTTTTTACTCAACAACCACATTGTTTGTCTCTTTATCATGTGGACCAACTTTTATCTACCATGTGGCAGTTTTATCAACTTTTATGTCGTTTTAAAAAGAATGTCTTAACTTTCATATGTGAAACCTATTTTTAGTGGAATTTTGTTTTTAAGAAACCCATTTTTTCTAGAGCTTTCCATCCAAACAATTATTTCAACTTTTGAATCCATATCAAAATGGTCATTTCTTCTAGTTTAACGTTTCATATTCAAGTAATTAGTCACATGGTTGAAGCTTGCACAAAGATGAATAAAGTATTTGGCCAACACAATGTGATCAGAATCCATTAAGTTGAAAATTAGATAATGCCTTACGTCTTAATTATTTCCCTTACATTTAAGATGATTTATTTAATTTCAAAACACTTGAACTTTACTTTAATATTTTAGAATTGATATGAATGATGATCAATGCATGCATGTTATTCTTTCTAGACTTGGTACTAAATTTCTTTTGTATCTACCTTGTTTTCCACTATTGAAGCTCTAGGGTTTGCATATGAAGATCTCAAAATGGTGTTGCTGAGAGAAAGAATCAATTATTAAAGTGGCCAATTATATGATCCAATCTAATGAATTAAGTATTCATTATTTTGTGGAAGCATTCAATTGTACAAATTGCATAGTAAATTATAGTCCCACAAAGGCTTTAAAAAATATAATACTAGAGGTAACATGGAAAAATATTAAATCAGATGTAAGCCACTTCTATGAATTTGGTAGTGAAGCACAAGCTCACATTCTTGATGAGAAAAGGAAAGCATTAAAATCTAAAAGGGAGAAGTGCATTTTTTTTTTTTTATATTTTGAAGATTTCAAAGGTCATAAACTTTTGCAACCTCATTCAAAAGAAATAATCATTAGAATATATTCTATATTTAATGAAAATGTCTTTTCTTGCCAACCTAATCTAACATGTGTGCCATCTTTGGCATTTGAGCCATCATCTTCATTTTATGCTATATTTTATTCATATTCTAGTTTCTTCTTTAGATTATTATAGTGAGGATGAAAATCCATGTTTGTCGGCTCACCTTCCTCTAGATGGATCTAATGAAAATGAACTTGCATAAACATTATAACTTCTAAGATGGGTTCGTTCAATGCGACAATCAAATATTCATCACGTTGATGATCCTACATAAGAACCCATGGAACCACAGAGAAACCGGGTACAAACAACAGACATGCTAGAAGCAATGGAAACAAGTGGGTAAAAATGTACAAATTCATCAAACAATTCAGATTCAGACAAAGAAAATACTAGACCTAATGGTAATTAGCTCGCTCTTTTCACTACTTCATTGTCTCAATGGGCGTGGCGCAAAGTCGAGAAGAAGAAAGGGGGAAAAACTTAGTTTTTCCCCACATTGTATATTAGTTCGGTTTACTTTGTTAATTTATGCTTATCATTAGTCATTGGCTTGGTGATGCTTTGTTCTTAGCAAATGAAACATGTAATTTTGTTTTCACTAATAAAATTACGCCTTTTTCCTTAGAAAAATAACTTATTTGTAAAAGTGAGTTTACAAAAACAATTAGAGAAGGAATCGAATATCCTTTTTACTCAACAACCACATTGTTTGTCTCTTTATCATGTGGACTAACTTTTATCTACCATGTGGCACTTTTATCAACTTTTATGTCATTTTAAAAAAAATGTCTTAACTTTCATATGCGAAGTCTATTTTTAGTGGAATTTTGTTTTTAAGAAACCCATTTTTTCTAGAGCTTTCCTTCCAGACAATTATTTCAACTTTTGAATCCATATCAAATGGTCATTTCTTCTAGTTTAATGCTTCATATTCAAGTAATTAATCACATGGTTGAAGCTTGCACAAAGATGAATAAAGTATTTGGCCAACACAATGTGATTGTTAGGCCCCTATACTACTAGTGTAACTCCTTATTGTTATTAGTACAACCCACTTATTATTATATCATGTACCCATGTAGTGCCCATATTGTTAGTATTGTGCCCCATAGAAGCCCACTATTGTTATTATTGTGCCCTTACATTATTATTGTTATGTCGGCTCTGATTATGTTATGACCCCTTAGACTCCTATATATAGAAAGGACGTCTTTTCATTTGTATCATCCAAGAATTGCTCATTTATGTAATGTAAAGGAGGTTTCCCCCTCGAAGAGACTGAATTCTAAGGTGTGGATCTCTCTTTTTTATCTTTTTGTGAGCTGGTTTCATAAAATTTGGTAGCAGAGCTTTGGATTCTAGGGTTTCGCTGCTCCAAATAGGTCATCGTGGCATTTTTGCTATAACTTTTTTGCTGCGACGTTTCAGAAGCTAAAACAAAAACCCATTTGAGAAGACATCGCGCTGAATTTCGGATCCACATTTCAGAGCTTTTCGCGCTATATTTGAGGAGACATGACCTAAGGAAATTGGTCTTTTTGCAGACTCCTGAATTACATTCCAAACAGGTGACCTGGGAAAATCATCATAACTTTCTCTCTGAGCATTGGATTGAAATTTCGTAAGAAGGTATAGAAAGAGGACGGACTGTAGTTTTGCGTATATATTTTTCAGTGCCAAAGGTCGAAACAGTGACACGTGGCACTTCATACAAGTTCACTCTTCTGGAAAGGTCTATAATCAGGTCATCTTGGGAGATGTGTATAACTCTTTCTTGGAGAATCCAATTTAGATCAGACTGGTGGCATTGGAAAGAGGACGCAGAGGGCTACTATAAGTCACAATTTCAGAACTTAAAGATTCAAAAGTACAAAGTTATAGTCGTTTCAAGATCGAGCTCCTAAAATCAAGAAAAAGCAAGATGAGGAAGTTTGATGGCAAGGATCCTGTAAATTGGATACTTCAGATGGAGCAATATTTTGATCTACATGGTGTACCACTGTTACAAAAGGTATTTATTTCATCTTCATATTTAGAACCGGATCAATTTTTATGGTATGAAGGGCTTTGTTCTCGTAAACAACTTGTTACGTGGTCAATTTTCACGGAGGAAATGGTAGCACATTATGAGGATACAAAGAGCAACACCTTCTTTAGAGTAACACCACAACAATTGGAAAGAGTAAAAGGGCTTTGTGACCTAGTGGAAAGCAAAATTATGGAAACCAGGAAGCCTACCCCTCACAACTATAAAGATGGAAGTGTTGTTTCTCCTAGCCTTCCACAACCTACAAGGGTTACACCACAACAACTGGAAGAAAAAAGAGAAAAGGGGCTTTGTTACAATTGTGATAGCAAATGCACTAAAGGTCATAAGTGTGCTGAGAAGAAATTATTTTACAAAGAATATGAAGAGGAGGAAGAAAAGGATCAAGAAACATCAAAAGAAGAGGATATGCACCAGGACCCCACCCCAGAGAAAGAAGCGATGAATTAAACCATATCTTGTAAAGCATTGGCAAGAATTACCACTCCTCAAACTCTCAAGATAGAAGGACATGCCAAGAAGAAAAAGGTGCAAGAAGTGAAAGATCATATCGAGAAAGAAGAAATTAATCCAACCATATCTTGTAATTCATTGGTCGAAATTACCACTCCTCAAACTATCAAGATAGAAGGACATATCAAGAAGAAAAATGTTCAAGAAGTGAAAGATCACATTGAGCATCAAGAAATGAATCCGACCATACCTTGTAAAGGATTGGAAGAAATTACCACTCCTCAAACTCTAGAGATAGAAGGACATATCAAGAAGAAAAAGGTTCAAGCAGTGAAAGATCACATCGAGCATCAACAACAAGTTCTCCAACTTTTAAAGGATAACGCCACTTCGGTGCAAAATCAAACGAAACAACAGGTAGATCAACATCGTAGTGAAAAATGTTTTGATGTAGGTGATTGGGTATTTTTACTTCTACATCTCAAGCAAGCTATTTATGAGAAGGAAATGTTGGCAATACTACATGCACTTAAAAAATGGCAACCTTACCGAATGGGAAGACTCTTCAAGGATGAGGATGTGGAAGCATTGTTTTGTGCTATTTCTATTATCCAACCAGATTGGATAAATGAAGCAAGGGATGAATGGAAGAAGGACAAAGAAGTATGGCCACTTATTCAAAATTTGCAAAAGATCCTAATTCAAACAATATTGCCAGAAATTGAAGAGGAAGGAAAAATCATATTGGAACCTGGAGCAGTCACAGAATCAAGAACGCGACAGCTATGAAATTGATCAATTTTAGAGTATCTCATCAAGTGGAAGAACTTACCCACTGAAGATTCCACATGCGAGGACAATAATTTTATAGAGAAGCATCAAGAACTACTCAAGCGTTGAGGACAACGCTTTTTGAAGGAGAGGGGCATGTTAGGCCCCTATACTACTAGTGTAACCCCTTATTGTTATTAGTAAAACCCACTTATTATTATATCATGTACCCATGTAGTGCCCATATTGTTAGTATTGTGCCCCATAGAAGCCCACTATTGTTATTATTGTGCCCTTACATTATTATTGTTATGTCGGCTCTGATTATGTTTTGACCCCTTAGACTCCTATATATAGAAAGGAGGTCTTTTCATTTGTATCATCCAAGAATTGCTCATTTATGTAATGTAAAGGAGGTTTCCCCCTCGAAGAGGCTGAATTCTAAGGCGTGGATCTCTATTTTTTATCTTTTTGTGAGCTGGTTTCATAACAGTGATCAAAATCCATTAAGTTAAAAATTAGATAATGCCTTATGTCTCAATGATTTCCCTTACATTTAAGATGATTTATTTAATTTCAAAACACTTGAATTTTACTTAAATATTTTAGAATTGATATGAATGATGATCAATGCATGCATTTTATTCTTTCTAAACTTGGTACAACATTTCTTTTGTATCTACCTTGTTTTCCACTATTGAATCTCTATGGGTTGCATACGAAGATCTCAATCTTGAATCTTTTTGTCTCTTTGATTAGAAATCTAGACAATCACTTGCATCTTAGAGTGGTTAGCAATATAGCTACATCCAAAAAACCCTTAATGGCCCAAGGGAAAGATAAAAGCAAGCATAAAAATAAGTAACATCATTAACAAGAACAAGAAAAATAAGGGACCCAAGCCCTTTCAACCATCTTCTATTTCCATAGTGATAAATGACCAAATCAAAGAGTAAAATGACTAATAAGCATTGCAATTTTTATCAACAAGATGGTCATCTATGGTCCATTTTTTTTAATGGACGCCTTAGGAATACCAATTAAGAAACAAAAAATCAATCTTAATTTGTATAACTTTTATAGAACTTCTTCTCATCAACTTGCACTTTTTTCCTTTGGTTTCTCCTTCAATGCAACATATACTTCTTATTTTGATGAGTGTCCTATTGATTCAAGATCATATTATCATATGGATAAGGATAAATCCATTCTTTTCTCTTAATGATTTTAACACTAACAAATAATTATTGGTAATGATGTATATCTTAGTGTTGTAGGGTTTGGATCAATTCAGGTTGATAATGGTCATTTTAATGATGTATTATGTGTTCCAAGTCTTTCCTACTACCTTCAATCAATATATTACGTAACTCGTTCAATTTAAGGTGAAATAGTTGAATTTTCACCTCACCAAGTTGTAATTAATTATTTAAAAGATCCTAAGTATGTCCTTGTCATTAAAATGGCTGATGATATTACCAGGTAGTACAAATTTGACAAATTTGGCTCATCATCTTTTCTATTAAATTTTATTCGTCATAGCAATGATTTGAGAAAACTTTGTTACGAGTGGTTTGGTCATATAAACTATCACTCATTATGGAAATGATGTAATCAAAATATATTGACTGTCTTCCTCTTATTTCTTGTAGAGATGTTGTTTGGGTTAGCCATGTTGTTGACAATTTTGACAAATGTGCCTCTTGGCATTCCTTGGCCCCTTTGTAATTTGTTCACAATGATTCATGTGGTCCACCTTATTCTCCTCCTTTCTCTAGGTACAAGTACTTGTTAACTTTCATTGATGATTTATTTAAACACATGCATTTACTTCTTAAGATCTAATAACGATTTTTTTTACTTGATCTTGGGCTACAATGTTATGAAACCAGCTCAAGAAAAGATAGAAAATATAGATCAACACCTTAGAATTCAGCCTCTTCGAGGGGGCAACCTCCTTTACATTACATAAATGAACAATTCTTGGATGATTCAAATGACAAAACCTCCTTTCTATATATAGGAGTCTAAGGAGTCACAATATAACCCAGCCGACCTAACAATAATAATATAAAGCCACAAAAATAACAATAGAGGGATTCTATGGGGAACAGTAATAACAATATGGGGGCAATAGGGGCACAACAATATTAATAAGGGGTATAACTACAATAGTAATGGGGTAATCACTAGTATTATAGGGACCCAACATGCCCCTCTCCTTCAAAAAAGTGTTGTCCTCAACGCTTGAGTAGTTCTGGATACTTCTGCATAAAATTCTCATCCTCCCATGTGGAATCTTCAGCGGATAAGTTCTTCCACTTGATAAGATACTCTGAAATTGATCGATTTCGTAGCTGTCGAGTTCTTGTTTCTGTGACTGCTTTCGGTTCCAATATAATTTTTCCTTCCTCGTCAAGTTCTGGCAATATTTTTTGAACTGGGAGCTTGTTGCCTATAACCTTCTTTAAACATGAAACATGGAAAACTGGGTGCAATCGAGAAGCTGCAGGAAGCTCCAATTTGTATGCCATAGTACCAATCTTTTGCAACACCTTGTACGGACCATAATACTTTGGTGATAATTTATTATCCTTCTTAGCTTGCTTGAGGGACATTTGCTTATATGGTTGTAGCCGTAGGAATACCCAATCACCTACATCAAAACTTCTTTCACTGCGATGTTGATCTGCCTGTTGTTTCATTCTATTCTGTGCCAACACGAGGTTATCCTTTAAGAGTTGGAGGACTTGTTGTTGATGTTCGATGTGATGTTCCACTGCCTGAACCTTAGAATTTTCTCTTAAATATGATGTGATGGATGGTGGTTGATACCCATAAAGTGCCATAAATGGGGTCATTTTTGTTGCTGTATGGAAGGAAGTGTTATACCACCATTCAGCCAGAGGCAACCATTTGACCCATTGTGTCTGTTTATCAGATACAAAGCAACGAAGATATCCTTCCAAACATTTGTTTACTATCTCAGTTTGCCCATCAGATTGAGGATGATAAGATGAGCTATGAGCTAACTGAGTACCAAGACAAGAAAATAATTCTGTCCAAAAATTTCCAGTGAAAATGGGATCTCTGTCACTTACAATAATCTTTGGGTTTCCATGTAGCTTTTGAATTGTTTCCATAAATGCAGTAGAAACTGTACTGGCTTTAAATGGATGTGATAATGCACAAAAGTGTGCATACTTGGTAAGTCTGTCAACTACCACCATGATGACACTCTTTCCCTCAGACTTGGGTAAACCTGTGATAAAATCCATTGAAACCTCCTCCCAACGTTGGCTTGGAATGGATAAAGGTTGTAATAGACTCGGTGTCTTAATTGTTTCAACTTTATTTTGTTGGCAAACCAAACATTCCGCCACAAACTTTTGAATATCTGATTTAAGGCCATCCCAAAAAAATTCCTTCTTAACCCTGTGGTAAGTTTTTAAAAATCCTGAGTGCCCTCCTAAGGGAGAAGTGTGCAATTCCATAAGAATCTTTTGTTTTAGCTGGGAATTCTTACAGAGGTATAAGCGATCTTTGTACCATAACGAATCATTTTGCCAGCTAAATGTATCAGACACACTGGAATCTTGTTGTAACTTTCGAATAAGTGCCCACACTTCTTCGTCATTCTTCCATTCCTCCCTTGCTTCGTTTATCCAATCTGGTTGGATAATAGAAATGGCGCACAACAATGCTTCCACATCCTCATCCTTTCTTGAGAGTGCATCTGCCACCACATTTTGCTTCCCTTTTTTGTAGATGATTTCAAAGTCATAACCCAACATCTTTGTGACCCACTTTTGTTGCTCTTCAGAGGATAATCTTTGTTCTAAAAAGTATTTAAGGCTATCATGATCCGTTTTTACCTTGAAGTGTCTTCCCATTAGGTAGGGTCGCCATTTCTTAAGTGCATGGAGTATTGCCAACATTTCCTTCTCATAAATAGCTTTGCTTAAAAACTTTCCCTTGATTGGACGACTTTCAAAAGCAATGGGTCTTTCATCTTGCATTAGAACAGCACCAATTCCATTTCCTGAAGCATCACATTCCACAATAAAGGTTTTTGTGAAGTCCGGTGTAGCTAAGACCGGTGCTTGGCACATTGCCTCTTTAAGATGTTCAAAGGCCTTTGTTGCTTCCGGAGTCCATGAAAATGCATCTTTCTTCAATAATGTTGTTAGAGGTGCTGCTATTCTCCCATAATTCTTAACAAACTTGCGATAATACCCTGTCAACCCAAGAAATCCTCGCAGATGCTTTATGGATGTGGGGATTTTCCATTCCTTAATGGCTTTAATTTTGCTAGGGTCTACCTTAACTCCTTCATGAGATACAATATGACCCAGATATTCCACCTCCTGGACTCCAAAGAAACATTTGGATCTTTTTGCATATAATTGTTTCTCCTCCAATAGTTGTAGCACCCTGTCAACATGTTCAACATGATCCTTCCAAGACTTGTTGTAGATTAGTATATCATCAAAAAATACTAACACAAATTTTCTAAGGAATGGTTTGAAAATTGAATTCATCAAACCTTGAAATGTTGAAGGTGCATTGGTAAGGCCAAAAGGCATGACCAAAAATTCATAATGACCCTCATGAGTTCTAAATGTTGTTTTCGGAATGTCTTCAATCTTCATTCTGATTTGATGATATCCTGAACGAAGATCCAACTTGGTGAAGTAAATTGATCCATGCAATTCATCCAGTAATTCATCAATGACAGGAATGGGAACTTATCTTTAATAGTGAGCTTGTTGAGCTCCCTATAATCTGGACACATGCGCCATGATCCATCCTTCTTGTGCACCAATACTACTGGAGCAGAGAAAGAACTTTGACTCGGTTGAATTATACCAGCCTCTAGCATTTCTGCAACCATACGTTCAATTTCACTCTTTTGGACATAGGGATATCTGTACGGCCTGATGTTTGGAGGAACACTTCCTGGAATCAGATGAATAGCATGATCATGATCACGCATAGGTGGGAGACCTTTGGGAGTCTCAAATACCTTGGAATGATTGTCCAAGACTTTTTGGAGATCTGGAGAAATAGATGATTCCGATGTGGAAACATCTAGCGAACATAATTGTGCAATTACACCTCTTTTCTCCTTTTTAGAAGCTTTGTCATACCATTAGAGCTGATTATCTTTCCTGGTTTCCCTGCAATACCCCTTAATTCAACTTCCTTTCCTTCCGTAGAAAATTTGATGAAAAGTTCTTGAAAATTAAAAGCTATTGTACCCAAGGATTGTAGCCATTGGACTCCTAGTACAACATCAGCACCTCCCATTGGAATGGAAAGCATTGGGCTAGTCAATACATATTCTCCCATGGATAGCTTGATATTATGGCACTTTCCAGAGCAATTTATTGTTCCTCCATTTGCAATCATCACTTGACACTCTGGTGCTGGATATAGGAAGCAATTCAATTCTTTTGCTACCTTACAATGAATAAAATTGTGGGTGCTTCCTGAATCAATCAACACTATTACCTTTTTCTTCTTGATTTGTCCTTCTATCTTGATGGTTTGAGGAGTGGTAATTCCCGCCAATGCATTACAAGATATGGTCGGATTTATTTTTTCTTCATCTAGGCTTTGTTCCTGGAGTATATCCTCTTCTTTTGACCTTTCTTGCTCCTTTTCTTCTTCCTCTTCACAATCTATGTAGAATAATTTCTTCTCAGCACACTTATGACCTTTAGTGTATTTGCTATCACAATTGTAACAAAGCCCTTTTGCTCTTTTTTCTTCCAATTTTTGTGGTGTCAACCTTATAGGTTGTGGAAGACTAGGGGCAACAACACTTCCGTCTTTATAGTTGTGAGTGGTATGCTTCCTGGTTGCCATAATTTTGCTTTCCATTTTTCTTGCTAACCTGAATGCCTTCTCTAATGAATCAGGTTCCCAAAGGCGAACATCATGTTGGATATTATCCTTTAAAGACCCTATGAACACATCAATCCTATGCTCCTCTGGAATATCTTTTACCCTTATGTTCAATTTTTGGAACTCCTCAATGTGCTCCATTATTGAACCCTTTTGTTTGAGACTTATCAATTGGCTAAAAAAAGTGTTGCTTTTTGTATCCTCATAATGTGCTATCAATTCTTCCGTAAAAATTGCCCAAGTGATAATTTTTTTACGAGAGCAAAGCCATTGATACCATACAAACTGATTTGGTTCCAAATATAAAGTTGCCATACGTACCTTTTGTGTGTTTTGC
The DNA here is from genome assembly GCA_031772625.1 of Pinus tabuliformis. NCBI lineage: Eukaryota > Viridiplantae > Streptophyta > Pinopsida > Pinales > Pinaceae > Pinus > Pinus tabuliformis. Next base: position 738,693,348 of record CM062807.1, read on the forward strand.
ACATTATTGAGATCGAAGAATTGCTCCATCTGTAATATCCATGTGGCGGGATCCTTGCCATCAAACTTCCTCATATCGATTTTTGGAATATGGTGAGTCTTCGATCCAACATTAGAGTCTATGGAATCATGATTAACATTTCTTTTGTTCTCATCATGAGTTTCCTTTAGTACCCTTTCACCCTTAGTGACCATTTCTTGTAGCAACTTATTCATATTTATCTTCAATTCTTCCATCTTATCATCCATGCCATCAATTTTAGCGTCCATGCCATTCACCTTAGCTTCCATGCCATCCATCTTAGCTTCTATGACTTTCTTTAAACAATCCATCTTAGCTTCTACATCTTTCCTTAAACCATCCATCTTAGATTCTGTTGCTTTTTGTGCAAGTGACACTTGTTGCACTTGTTCTTGTAATTTTGATATATCATATAGCATTTCTTCTTCTTCTTCATGAGTCATGCTAGAGCTTTCAGGTTCCTTACTAGGTGTTTGCATTTTCTTTCCTCGGGGCAAAAATTACCGGTAATAATTTTCTATTATGTCTTTTGAATTCCTTCAAAATAAATTTTCAAACCAAGCTTAAGCAAAAATTTAAGAAAATCTACACACCTTTTTTCACTTTGTAGGAGCTCGATATTGCCTCTGATGTATCTCTGTACTTTCCGATCATCTAATTCTGAATTTGTGACCTGAATTAGCACTCTGTGTCCTCTTTCCAATGCCACAATTCTGACCCAAATTGGATTCTCCAAGGAAGAGTTATGCGAAGTCTCCCACAGTGACTTGATTATAGACTAGTTCAGTAGAGCGAACTTGTACGATGTTCCACGAGTCACTGTTTCGACCTTTGGATCTAAAAAATGCATACAAGAAACTAAATTCCGTCCTCTTTCTGTACCTTCTAACGAAATTTCAATCCGATCCCCAGAGAGAAAGTTATGACGATTTTCCCCAGGTCACCTGTTTGGAATGTAATTCAGGAGTCTGCAAAAAAACCAACTTCCTCAGATCATATCTCCGCAAATATAGCGCAAAAAGCTCTGAAATTTGAACCCGAGGTTCAGCACGATTTCTTCTCAAATGGGTTTTTTTTGCAACTTCTGAAACATTGCAGAAAAAAAAGTTATAGCGAAAATGCCACGATGACCTTTTTGGAGCAGCGAAACCCTAGAATCCAAAGCTTTGATACCAAATGTTATGAAACCAGCTCAAGAAAAGATAGAAAAGATAGATCAACGCCTTAGAATTCAGCCTCTTCAAGGGGGCAACCTCCTTTACATTACATAAATGAACAATTCTTGGATGATTCAAATGACAAAACCTCCTTTCTATATATAGGAGTCTAAGGAGTCACAATATAACCCAACCGACCTAACAATAATAATATAAAGCCACAAAAATAACAATAGAGGGATTCTATGGGGAATAGTAATAACAATATGGGGGCAATATGGGCACAACAATATTAATAAGGGGTATAACTACAATAGTAATGGGGTAATCACTAGTATTATAGGGACCCAACATACAAGGCCCTTATATATATAGAAACAAATTATGGGCATCATCTACAAGGGTTAAGAAAAGATAATGGAGGTGAGTATATTAATGGTAAGGTCACAACTTACTACACTACAAAGGACATTTAGATTCAATATATTGTTAGATATACACCATAAAAAAATGGTGTTGCTGAGAGAAAGCATCAAATATTAAAGTGGCCAATTATATGATCCAATCTAAAGAATTAAGTATTCATTATTTTGTGGAAGCAATCAATCGTACAAATTGCATAGTAAATTATAGTCCCACAAAGGCTTTAAAAAATATAATACTAGAAGCAACATGGAAAAATATTAAATCAGATGTAAGCCACTTCTTGAATTTGGTAGTGAAGCACAAGCTCACATTCTTGATGAGAAAAGGAAAGCATTACAATCTAAAAGGGAGAAGTGCATTTTTTTTTATATTTTGAAGATTTCAAAGGTCATAAACTTCTGCAACCTCATTCAAAAGAAATAATTTTTAGAATAGATTCTATATTTAATGAAAATGTCTTTTCTTGCCAACCTAATCTAACATGTGTGCCATCTTTGGCCTTTGAGCCATCATCTTCATTTTTATGCTATATTCTATTCATATTCTAGTTTCTTCTTTAGATTATTATAGTGAGGATGAAAATCCATGTTTGTCGGCTCACCTTCCTCTAGATGGATCTAATGAAAATGAACTTGCATAAACATTATAACTTTTGAGATGGGTTCTTTCAATGCAACAATCAAATATTCATCACATTGATGATTCTACATAAGAACCCATGGAACCACAGAACAACCGGGTACAAACAACAGACATGCCAGAAGCAATGGAAACAAGTGGATAAAAATGTACAAATTCATCAGACAATTCAGATTCAGACAAAGACAATACTAGACCTAATGGTAGTTAGCTCGCTCTTGTCACTACTTCGTCGTCTCAAGGGGCATGGCGCAAGGTCAAGAAGAAGAAAAGGAGAAAAACTTAGTTTTTCTCCACATTGTATATTAGTTCGGTTTACTTTGTTAATTTATGCTTATCATCAGCCATTGGCTTGGTGATGCTTGGTTCTTAGAAAATGCAACATGTAATTTTGTTTTCACTAACAAAATTACACCTTTTTCCTTGGAAAAATAACTTATTTGTAAAAGTGAGTTTACAAAAACAATTAGAGAAGGAATCAAATATCCTTTTTACTCAACAACCACATTGTTTGTCTCTTTATCATGTGGACCAAATTTTATCCACCATGTGGCACTTTTATCAACTTTTATGTTGTTTTAAAAAAAATGTCTTAACTTTCATATGCGAAGTCTATTTTTAGTGGAATTTTGTTTTTAAGAAACCCATTTTTTCTAGAGCTTTCCATCTAGACAATTATTTCAACTTTTGAATCCATATCAAAATGGTCATTTCTTCTATTTTAATGTTTCATATTCAAGTAATTAGCCACATGGTTGAAGCTTGCACAAAGATGAATAAAGTATTTGGCCAACACAATGTGATCAGAATCCATTAAGTTGAAAATTAGATAATGCCTTATGTCTTAAAGATTTCCCTTACATTTAAGATGATTTATTTAATTTCAAAACAGTTGAATTTTACTTAAATATTTTAGAATTGATATGAATGATGATCAATGCATGCATTTTATTCTTTCTAAACTTGGTACTACATTTCTTTTGTATCTACCTTGTTTTCTAGTATTGAAGCTCTAGGGGTTGCATACGAAGATCTCAAAATGGTGTTGCTGAGAGAAAGAATCAAATATTAAAGTGGCGAATTATATGATCCAATCTAAGGAATTAAGTATTCATTATTTTGTGGAAGCAATCAATTGTACAAATTGCATAGTAAATTATAGTCCCACAAAGGCTTTAAAAAATATAATACTAGAAGCAACATGGAAAAATATTAAATCAGATGTAAGCCACTTCTATGAATTTGGTAGTGAAGCACAAGCTCAAATTCTTGATGAGAAAAGGAAAGCATTACAATCTAAAAGGGAGAAGTGCAATTTTTTTTAATATTTTGAAGATTTCAAAGGTCATAAACTTCTGCAACCTCATTCAAAAGAAATAATCATTAGAATAGATTCTATATTTAATGAAGATATCTTTTCTTGCAACCTAATCTAACATGTGTGCCATCTTTGGCCTTTGAGCCATCATCTTCATTTTTTTGCTATATTCTATTCATATTCTAGTTTCTTCTTTAGATTATTATAGTGAGGATGAAAATCCATGTTTTTCAGCTCACCTTCATCTAGATGGATCTAATGAAAATGAACTTGCATAAAAATTATAACTTTTGAGATGGGTTCGTTCAATGCGACAATCAAATATTCATCATGTTGATGATCCTACATAAGAACCCATGGAACCACAGAACAACCGGGTACAAACAACAGACATGCCAGAAGCAATGGAAACAAGTGGGTAAAAATGTACAAATTCATCATACAATTCAGATTCAGACAAAGACAATACTAGACCTAATGGTAATTAGCTTGCTCTTGTCACTACTTCGTCGTCTCAAGGGGGGTGGCGCAAGGTCGAGAAGAAGAAAGGGAGAAAAACTTAGTTTTTCTCCACATTGTATATTAGTTCGGTTTACTTTGTTAATTTATGCTTATCATCAGCCATTGGCTTGGTGATGCTTGGTTCTTAGAAAATGCAACATGTAATTTTTTTTTCACTAATAAAATTACACCTTTTTCCTTGGAAAAAAATAACTTATTTGTAAAAGTGAGTTTACAAAAACAATTAGAGAAGGAATCAAATATCCTTTTTACTCAACAACCACATTGTTTGTCTCTTTATCATGTGGACCAACTTTTATCTAACATGTGACACTTTTATCAACTTTTATGTCATTTAAAAAAAAATGTCTTAACTTTCATATGCGAAATCTATTTTTAGTGGAATTTTGTTTTTAAGAAACCCATTTTTTCTAGAGCTTTCCATCTAGACAATTATTTCAACTTTTGAATCCATATCAAAATGGTCATTTCTTCTAGTTTAATATTTCATATTCAAGTAATTAGCCACATGGTTGAAGCTTGCACAAAGATGAATAAAGTATTTGGCCAACACAATGTGATCAGATTAAGTTGAAAATTAGATAATGCCTTATGTCTTAATGATTTCCCTTATATTTAAGATGATTTATTTAATTTCAAAACACTTGAATTTTACTTAAATATTTTAGAATTGATATGAATGATGATCAATGCATGCATTTTATTCTTTCTAAACTTGGTACTACATTTCTTTTGTATCTACCTTGTTTTCCACTATTGAAGCTCTAGGGGTTGCATACGAAGATCTCAAAATGGTGTTGCTAAGAGAAAGAATCAAATATTGAAGTGGCCAATTATATGATCCCATCTAAGGAATTAAGTATTCATTATTTTGTGGAAGCAATCAATTGTACAAATTTCATAGTAAATTATAGTCCCACAAAGGCTTTAAAAAATATAATACTAGAAGCAACATTGAAAAATATTAAATCAGATGTAAGCCACTTCTATGAATTTGGTAGTGAAGCACAAGCTCACATTCTTGATGAGAAAAGGAAAGCATTACAATCTAAAAGGGAGAAGTTCATTTTTTTATTTTTTTATTTTGAAGATTTCAAAGGTCATAAACTTCTGCAACCTCATTCAAAAGAAATAATCATTATAATAGATTCTATATTTAATGAAAATATCTTTTCTTGGCAACCTAATCTAACATGTGTGCCATCTTTGGCTTTCGAGCCATCATCTTCATTTTTATGCTATATTCTATTCAAATTCTAGTTTCTTCTTTAGATTATTATAGTGAGGATGAAAATCCATGTTTGTCTGCTCACCTTCCTCTAGATGGATCTAATGAAAATGAACTTGCATAAACATTATAACTTTTGAGATGGGTTCGTTCAATGCGACAATCAAATATTCATCACGTTGATGATCCTACATATCAATGTTGTACATGTTCATAATTCCAATGAGCCTCCTCTATTTTGGCTCAAACTTTAAAGCCTTATGATCCAAAGACATTTGTAGAAGCTTCTACCGATCTAGATTGGGGTGCAACATTGGATGAAGAATATCATTCCCTAATGGTCACTGATATTTGCAATCTTGCACCTCTTTTAAAAGAAAGAAAACTTATTATATGAAAATAGCCATATGGAACTACATATGCATCACATGTAAGTGTTTAAAGGGATAAGGCCTAATCATTTTCTAATAGTTCATCCTAAGTTGAAGACATTGAATATAATGAAACCTTCACCCCAATAGCCAAAATGTATTCTATGCTGCTTCACATAGATATGAAGTCCATTGGATGGATGTTAAATATACTTTATTCCATGGGTATACATAATAAGAAATATGCATGGAATAACATCCTAAATATGTTTAGAAAGATCCAACCTTGTCATTTTCCTCAAGAAATCTCACTATGTATTAAAGAAAATCCTTGGGCTTTATATGCTAAAATGGATAGATTTCTTTTTAATAATGAATTTTATAAATGTTATTATAACACTAATTAATAAAATATTAAAGTATGAAGACATCTTATAATATTTTTCTTTATGTTTATGGCCTTATTATCATTGGTAGAGACCATAAACATTCAACCATGGATGTGAAATCCAACTTTAAGAAGAAATTTGAAATGACAAGCTTAGGCTATTTCCATTATTTCCTTGGTCTCCAAGTATGTCAAACCAAGGAAGGAATTTTTCTTTTGATATCTAAGTATGAAAAATGACCTTATTTCCTCTTTCACATGAAATATTGTAAACTATCCCCTTCTTGATTTCAATCTAGGGTCACATTTGCTTCCACTCACATTACACTAGAAGTTGATGCCACTTTGTACTCATATGTGTGTCATGATGTTCCATTTTCTATTGGTATTGTTTCCTAGTATATGTAAAAACCCCATGAAAGCTATTGGAAAGAAAAAAAATGCTTTGGTATTTTTGAGGTACAATTTAGTTTGGGATACATTACGTTTAGGGATGACATCTTTCATAGTTGGTTTCACTAATTTAGATTTGGTTGGTGACTTGATGATCATAAGTCTACTATAGGTTATGTTTTTTTCCTCGGTTTAGGACTGGTCACTTGGGTTTTGTAAGAATAAACATGATATTTCAAATTATTCATAAAAAGTAGAGTCTTGATAAATAGTTAATGCTAGTTAAGAAGCCTTATGACATTGACAAATCCTTTCATAATATCGATTATAGTAGCAACATTCGACCATGCTCTAGTTAAATAATTAGAGTGCCATCAGTCTCACCAAAGATCTAGTTCAACATCATCATACAAAACACATTGAGCTACAAATTCACTTCATCAAAGAGCTCATTCATGATCATGTTCTTGAAGTGTTGTTTGTCCCAATAAATGATCAAGTTGTAAACATTTTCACAAAGTCTCATAGAAATGAAATTCTACAAACTTAAATCTATGTTAGGATTTTAGGAAGTTGTTATAAAGGGGAGATAGGCTCTAATGCACCCTTCCTTCTCCTATTGTGTCACTTTTGTAAATACTTCAATCCTATCCCGTTTTTTCTTAGGGGTAATGTTAGGATATTTAGAACTTAGACGTTACTTACAAAAACTTAATGAAATGTATATTTAGGTAGAAATGTGTTTATTTAGTATACATTAGTATGCATTTGTAGCCTATGCAATTCAATGACCATGATATGTTCTAGACACAAAGTGATTTGGTTGCTCATATCCTCCTCGATACTAATGACTATTGATATGTAGCTTAACACCAATTGTTCCATGATATTTATTTAAACAACATGGAGGTTAATTTGCTAATGATAGATTGTGAGAAACTCTATTAATGACAATATTTTACTTTGCATTAATAAGCTACCTCATGTGGCCATATTGGATAGGGTCATACACTAGTTCCCTCAAAGAGGGCTTTGACAATGTAAAAACACCCATGTTATGATCATTGATTTGATTGTGTAAGTGGTTATTTAAGATGGTTTTCATGTGTGGAATACCCTATTTTCTTGAACAATATGCTATAGAAAAATATATATGCCTCACACCCATAAGTAGATAAAAACCCATATAGTGCTAATTTTCTTCCATGCAATATGATCTTGGGATTGATCATTCAAAACAAATGCGACATGTGCCTTAATCAATGGACTTTGTAAATTATCTCCATAAATATAGATATAGCTCTCACCAAATTACTACCACATGCATTTGTCAAAGTTAGTCTCTCGATTTCCCTTCTCTCCATAGTAATTTAAGTAAATAGAAAATTAGCGTCTACAAAATTAAATTTCTTAATTTACAATTTTCCAGAATAAAATAATATTTAAGATCTAATGTCTATGACCAACTTTTAACCATGATTTATTGGTGAGTTTGAATTGTTTCCCATATTTTGATATTGTGCCTACCACAAGTAAAACCCCAATGTGGCACTTCACCCAAATATTTCACTTTAATGTTTTACTAATCTAAACTTGTTTAACCATAGCTTCCTTGGACAACAATCTTGAGAAATATTATGATTATTGAACCATATTTTCTCCTTAGATAGTCTTATAATATTGTAGTTATTTAACAAAGAAATTTCAAAACAGACATTTCACCCAAGAAACAAATCTACATGCCATTATATGTGTAGCAAGGATATTATAGTCCACTAAGGAAATCCCATCCCTTTATATGTTGAGTCTAATGAAGAAATTAAAGGGAAGATTTCGAATGTGGATAGACTCCTCATGTTGCTATAGATCTTAGCGAGTTTCAAAAAGTTCCATATAGTCCATGTAGCCAAGGTGAGGGGCTAAAATTTCTAGGTGTATGCCACTCAGGACAAGGGGAAAAGATTTGAATTTCCAAAGAAATGTAGGAGGTATGGAGCCCAATTTAAACCCATGAAATATTACTCCTATGTTCCCCAGTCCCATCCCAAGAATAAATTAAAAGTCAAAAGCACCGAAATCAATGAAAAAGAACAAAGTTGATAAGACCAATTCAAAGTGACAACTAAAACCTAAAATGAGCCAACTATTCATGAAAAGGGACTAAGGTTCTAGGATGCCCAATGCCAAGACAAAGCACAGAGAAAATAGTGGGATTGCCTCCTCTAGAGGAAGGGAAGCAATCCTTGACACTAGAGACTATAATATATTCAAACCAACAAATAGAGTGTTGGGTTCTAAAACCTAAAATCCTTATTTCATTCTCATCGTAGATCTAGATAGAGCCCAATGATTTGAATTCATGTTTGTTGAGCTAAGGAGGTTTTTCATAATCTCACTCTGATATTGGAACACAAATGATGACTACTCATTAAAGTCCATGGCATGGCTCAATGGTGGGGAAATCTTATCAAAAGCAACCTTACTATGAGGGAATAAAATGTCATGCAATTCAACAAATGCTAAATTGTTGTGTGCTTATGTGGTGGAAACATAAAGTTCTGGTATGGGTTGGATATAAGTCTTATTATTAATAATTAAAGTTCCACATTTTCTTGAGTGACCAAATTATCTTAATGATCCAATGTTTAATTATTTTTGCTTAATACTTGAATACATTGCACCACGTCAAAGGATTGACAAGATTCCTTAATTCTTTCCAAAATAGAAACTAAATAAAAGTTGGGTAGAGGTGAATCCATGTACATATAATTGATGACAATGAGAGTACAAATGTTCATTCCTTTAGATAAGTTTAAGTCTTGAAATAAGTCATAAACGTTTTATTTTTTTTTGTTGATCATGATTCCTAAAATTTATGAATAGAAATATACAATTGTTCCTTTAAATTGTAAATAACACTTATTATTTTTTTATTTTTAGATAAACATTAAAAATAAATAACAAAATATTAAAAATTTTAATATAATTATTAATGTATTTTGAGCTTAGTCTGAGAGTATCCACAGTAGATTTCAACTAATATGAAATCTGTTAATAAAAATAAAAATAAAAATAATAAGAAACAATTTATTTAATGATTATGATAAAAAAAACTTTTACTATTGTTAATAATTATTATAAAAATTAAAATTAAATTAAAATATAAAATAAAAATTATCGCCAACTTTTAATCAAAATTATTTCTTTAACTATTCATCCTATCACATAACTCTTCTTATATCATCATTCAGCCTGGTCCTAATGATGGATCCCTTTTGGGATTTGAAACGTTGACAAATATGATTTCTACTCTCCGATACTAAGCTCAAAAAAAATGAACCACATATGGCTAAAATCCAGTATTAATATATTATAAAACTCTTATTTTTACAAATTATATAATTTAATATTATGATTTTTAAAAATCTATACCATATTTTTAACAATAAATAAAAGCTTACAAAATAGTCATTTTCTCAAAATAAATAAGGGAAAAAAATTAGTGAAAGATATTAGCTTTATCCTGGCCTTAAAGTGCACTTATATATATACCCTTAGTGTAATAGTTCTCAGTTAATTATTTTATTTTTTGGTTTTTTAAGTTTTAATATGATGAGATATAGTTTTTTAATATTGTAGTTTTTTATTTTATTTTTTAAATTTTATTTTTAAATGTATAAATAGATTTAGTGATTTATTATTATTTTTAAGTGTTTAGATTGTATAAATTAATAGTGTTATATAAATGAGCCTCTCTACAATTTGGTATGGGGTAGATTTCACGTAAACACATAAACACATAAACTTAAAGGTAATGTTTAACATTTAATATTTTTAATCTAATGTGAGTCTTATTTAAAAATTAATCTAATTATTATTATGTATAAACATAATATAAATTTAAAGCATAAAGAGGTTTAGGAACACTCAAAAAAGAGGTACGGTAAATAAATAAAAACATAAATAAATGAGAAGTATGGTAAATAAATAAAATCTTTTTTTTTATATTTAATTGAGAGGTATGGTAAATAAATACAAATATAAATAAACTAGAGGTATGGTAAATAAATAAATATAAAGAGGTATAAAGAGGCATGGTAAATAAATAAAAATATATGAAATAGGTTTAGAAATCTGTTGATAATTACTAACACTCAAAAAAGAGGTTTTATTTAGGTGAAGCCTATGAGCCGAATTATTATTAATACCATGCAAAAATAATATTATTAACCCTAATATTAATATTAAAATATTACTATTATTATTATTGAGACAATGAATTTGGATATTCCACAATTTTCATTTTTAATTTGTCGACGTTTCGAGTCTAGACCAAGACTCATCATTAGGACTGATTTACAAAGAGGATGAGCTGGAGTAATAAATTTGATTAGGTGAGGTTGTCAAGTGGTTTAATGATTTCTTATTTTTAAATTTATTATTATTATGTTATTGTTAATAAATTACTAATTGTGTAAGTTACTTTATTTTAATAATTGATATATTGCGTTCATTTTTCTTTTATGTTTTTTAACTTTTTTGTAATCTCTTTTATTTTAAATTTATTCTAATTAAATACACTTATTTATGTTTAAATTGCTTTACCTAATATTTTTAATTATTGATTAATATAAGTTTATGTTATTAGCTAGTTATTTATCTAATGTAATAAGTTTCGTTACTTTAATAAATTGTCTATTAATTTTTAATTCTTTATTATTCTAATTAAATTTTTTTATTTGTCTATGTTTAAAGGAGAGGTGTTTAGTAAATTATTTCTTTTAATATTTTGAATATTGATTAATTTAAGTTTATGTGATTTGCTAGTTTCTAGGTTTTCATTAAATTTATTATGTATTTTTAGGTTTTCCTTACATTATTGTAATAAGTTTATTCAAAATTTTTATTATATATTTTTTTATTTTATTTTCAATAGTTAATTTGTAGGAGAGAAGTTTAATGTGTTTGTTAAATTTTTATCATATGTCTTATGTTATTAGTTTATTGTTAGTGTAAATTGAATCTTAATTGTAATTAATGTGAAGTCTAGTTTTTATATTGTAAGTATGTTCCATCTTTTTTATGCTTAATATTATGTTATGTTTATGTTATTGATTAATATTCAATATTTTTTATTCTAATTAAATTATATTTATCTATGTTTAAAGGAATCATATGTCTTGCGTTATTAGTTTATTGTTAGTGTAAATTGAAACCTAATTGTAATTAATGTGAAGTCTAGTTTTTATTTTGTAAGTGTATTCCATCTTTTATAATTCTTAATATTGTGTTTATATTAATCATTAATATTCTATCTTTTTTATTCTAATTAAATTTTATTTATCTATGTTTAAAGTAATCATATGTTTTGTGTTATTAGTTTATTGTTTGTGCATTATAAATTGAATCTTAATTGAATTTACTATGGAGTCTAGTTTATTATATAAACATATTCTATCTTTTATAATGCTTAGTATTATTTGAATGGTTGGGTGAGGAGGTTGTTTGACCTAGAGTAGGGTCAATGAAAGGAAAGGGGGAAGAGTGTTAAGATGCTAAAGGGCAGAGCATGAAGAGGAGGGGTGAGTGTGGTAAGGGGTTAATAGCGAGAGGTAGGGGAACAAAGGGTGGAACGGATGAAGGATGGAAGGGTTGGTGAGAAAGGGAGGGTCCTTTTTAATCAATGGGGGTGAGAAGGGAGGTCAAATTTCTGCTAATTTCCAAGCCTCCATCCCTATTGAGGTTACGTGGGTGTTTTATGATTTCAAGGGCCTCATAGACTTTCTGCAATAACCTTTGTGTATTCAAGGCATATATGGTGGTTAGTCTTGCCTGCATGCTCAGCTAAAGCTAAAGAACGAGTTCTCTCATTTCGGATATCTGCACCATGCTCTTTGAGCCTGATCTTGACTGACCTACCTGTTTCCCCAATGTAGTGTTCTCCACAAGAACAGTTGATCATATAAACCCCTTTCTGTTGGAGTTGCTCCTGGCTGTCCTTGACATATTTCATTCTTTGTTTGATAGTTTTCATGGGTTTGAATGAAGTTTTGATATCCTTCTTTATGAGAACTTTAGCTAGATTGTCAGTGATTCCCTGAATATACGGAAGGTAGGCATTAGTAGTTGGGGGGTTATTTGATTTATCTTTTTTTTCACTGTATTTGGCCTTTTGAATGGCCTTGAAGATGTATTTATTATTGTATCCTAAGCTAGTAAATGTTTTTCTTAAGTGCGTAATCTCCTCATCGATGTGGATCTCATCTGATATTCTACATGCTCTAGTGAAGAGAGTTTGAAGAACACCCATGTTTTGAGCTCGGTGGTGGTGTGAATTAGCATGTAGATAATTGTCAGTATGTGCCTTCTGTTATCACTCAAGTTGTTCCCTGCCTCCTGAAGGGAATACGGCCGAGGTAACCACTAACCAATCTTTTAGCTACAGATTCTAGCCAATTTGCAACCAGAGCGGGCTCTCTCTTTGTAATTTAGCTTTGTTTTGAAATATTTTAGGCTAGTTATGATGTACAGGGTTTTGTTTTAAGTTTGTTGGATGGTGATTTTAGGTAGAGCTGGGATGAAAGTCCAAAAACAGACTATACTATTGGGCAATGGAGTCAATGATGTTGTCCTGTTGAAAGTGTTTCTTGGGTAAATGGTAATGCTACAGAGCAAGATAGGCAGTTTTGGAACAATTTTCAAATCTGAAATTGATGGAATGAAGTCAGGGAATGAAAGGCAATCAAGAATCTTTCATTATGCTAGCAAAGGGAAAGTGCATGAATATTATTAAAGAGCAATAAAGAATTCCTAAGTAATATTCAAAGTGAAAGAATCAGTGCAAACATGAGCAACTAAGAATTCATATTTATGACTAATTCTGAAGAAAACATAATTAATAGCAGAGATTGAACACAGGGTGCATTTAAACAAATCCTGGGCTATTCTTCTTCTCTGTTACCAAGATTATGGAACATATATGAAATTTGCAAACACAGAAAACATAAAACACAGTCTTAGAATAACTTATTGATCCATAGAATGACGCAGGAATTCTGTAGCAGGTCTCAGAACATTGAATCCACATCCAGACGGTCAGCAACAGTGAACTTCAACAGCTTTTGTATTAAAACAGTCTCAGAATTTAGAGCGCGGTCCAGAGAGAAAATCACCAACCCCAAATACATATTATGGGGAGGTATTTATACAAACAGGGAGATACAAAATATCGTGAAGATAAGTTCTAAAGTCATAACTTCCTTTACCAACTCTTAGGAAGAAGTAAATGAGGGAAATAAATGTTGTAGTAAATGTAATGTGTTGGCTGTCCAATTTGTCAGAGATATTTGACCTTTCGGACGGAGTGAGTTGATTGGTTGCTGCGTATTTACTTTGCGTTTGCTGCCTTGATGTTGCTATGTTGCTGTGCTGCTGTCTTGGCCTTGTCATGAGTGCTCGGTTTTCATCAACGAGCTGTAGTCACCATTCATTTCTGTTTTTTTTGCTGTTTTTTTACCCTTTGACAGGTGGACCGTGCCTCTGTATTTGCTGACCTATAACTGACCAAAAGAAAAAATAAAAACAAAGTTACATAAGCAATATCTCCAGCATTCCTTTCCACCAATCCTCTGTAGGCAACTGATGTCTTTGTATATTTATCAGTGTTTCATCAGCTTCAGTGTATCTATAAAAGTTGGGCTGGACTTCGAAAAGGTGGTTTATCTCATGTTCAATGTAGAACAGATTTTCTAGTTTGTCATAGAGACTCTGTCCAGATGGAGGCCCTGTTTCTTCTGAGGTGCTTGAGGATGCTGTAATTTGATTGGAGGCATAGTTATTTACCCTGTGGGCATATTGCTCATGTGATAGCAGTCTTCCAACACTGGTTAATAAACTGGGCAGCCCCTTGCTCTGCAATATTGCAAACTTGATTTTGAAATCATTTTTCTCTACCTGCATTTCTTGGCATTTTCTTTCCAGAGTCTGCACAAAATTCCTTAGGGTCAGCACCCTTTTCACTAGTAAGATGGTATCTGTCCTGTTCCTAATACCTATTGCTGCCAACTTCTCTTTGGTATGAGTGTTCAGAAATTGAATCATTCTATTGGCTTGCTCAGGCATATTTCCTAGTGATGCTCTAGCCTTTTGAGTTTCGAATTGAGCTAAGCCTATCAATTCCATTTGCTCATGTATAGTTTCAATTGATTGCCATTGGTCAGTAATGGATTGGCCAATTTTGGCCCACAAAATTTTCTTTACTTCAGCTAGAGTCTTATCAAGAGTAAGCTCCTTTTCCAGCTCCTTTATTCTTTTCTCCAAGGCCTTTACTTCCCTTATCTTCTCTGCTACATCCATCTTTGATTTGTCATATCTTACCTCAATTTTGGCCAGCTTTTCTTTGGCCTCTTTCAATTCTGCCATCCATACTTCCAGAGCCTTTATTTCTTTCATTATCTCCTCCATACTCAGACTAGCCTCTTGCTCTGCTGCTGCTGTAGTTGTTGCTGGAGTTGAGGTTGGAGTTGAGGTACCTACTATTGATGTTGGATCAGTAAGGGGGACTGTTGCGGTGACTGTAGGAGGAGCAGCTGTAAGAATGTGAGTTGTTTGAACTGGCTGAGAGGCCAACTCTCCCTGTCTCCCTTGTAGTGATGCCTCCAAGGCACCCTCTGTTTCTATCAGTCTTTTATGCATCCTCATAAGCAAAGTAACCACATCCTCCTCTTCTTTTTGTTGTGCCACCTTTGTAGTTTGAGGATGTATTGTAGCTGGCAGCCTGAGTTGTCTTCTGAGGGCTGCTATGTCTTCCTCTTTCTTTTTTATCAAGGCTTGAATGCCCTTAGGATCCTTGGGATCATGTCCCAACTCTATAATAATCTCCTCCAAGGATTTGATTCTATTATCCTTAGCCATTAAGGAGGCCTTCTCTAATTCCAGTTGGGCAGAAGTATTGTGCAATGAATTTTGCAATCTATGAGCCAATAATGTTTTGTCTGCCAAGGTAGAATATACCATTTCGCTGGTTTGTTTGTGTAATTCAATCTGGTCCATTGGATGGATGTCTTTGGAGAGAACTTCCAGATTGGTTCTGATATAGTTAGTAGCTGATTGTGGTTGCTGCGTTGTAGGTCTGAAATGACTGAGGGTCATTTTCCCTTCTTGGATATCATAGGCTACCATTAGCCTTTGTTGATTAGTGGGAGCCATTCTTAGCAATTGGTTATAGAGCTGGAACCTTACTGGCTCATTTCTGGCCTTGATATCAGTGAATGCCTTCTTGATGTCAGAGCCCTGTCTGCTCTGTTTCCTGGTGGATGTAACCTCCACACCTTGTTGTCTCTCTTGCTCTGGCTGAAAGGAGCTAGCTGATGTTTCCATACTTGGGGGAACTTACTGTTTAGTTGGCCCCTCTGGCAATTCTTCTTCTGAATAAGGATTTAATCGTTGTCTCTTTTCTCCTTGCGGATCTATAGATGCCCCTGTGGGTGTCTCTTCCTGTCTATCCCTTTTCTTGGCCCTTTCCTCATTAAGAGGAGTCTGTAACACAGGGATTTCAGTCACCTTTGCTTGTGTTGAAGGGTCTTGCCCTTGACTTTGTTCATCTGTTGAAACTGGCCAGTCTGCCATTGTCTCTTGATGCTCAAAATGGTGCACCTGCTGCTCTGAATGTTGCACCTCTTTTCCTTTAGATGTCGTTGCAGGTGGATCACTTACTTGGGCAGGTTATTGGGAAGTTGTGGCAGATGATGTGCCCGCTCCAAGGTGTCGAGGCAATGTGCAAAACACCTGTCCAAAAGATTCCAGGTCAACTGATTTTTCAAGGTCTTTGATTGCTTTTTCTATTATCTCTTCCTCAGTAAGCTCTTCCACTAGTGTGCCCTCTACCCATTCTTGTTGATTGGCATATTGTTCAATTTCAAGGATTCTGTGGTGCACATACCCTGTGAGCTTGTTTTTAACTCTTCTAAAGCTTATGAAATGTTCAGGGTCATATGGTGACCACTGGAAACTTAGTTTGAGCTTAAGTTTCTCTCTCAGAATAGTGTCAGCATCCTTCCATGCTTCTTCCCTTTTATTAAAGATAAAAGGGCCCAGTTGGTGTCTTATCTTGAGCTGTGCTTTTTTCCTAGCACCATAGAAGTGAGTTAAATCTGCACTGTTGAATTGCTGATAGTACTCCAAGGCAAAGAGTCTCATGGGGACATATTTTGGCAGTCTATACGGGGCTAATTCACAGCCATAAATCCTGATTATAGTGTGGTTTTGGTGGAAGTACCAATCACCAATGATGTATCCCTTTGAGAGATGTAGGATTCCCTGCATTTCAGCAGTGAGCCTGGGAGGAGGATCTGTTGACAATAAGCAAGTGGCTGGATAGATAAAAAGGTCAATAAACTCATAGTATGTGTAGGGGGAGAAATTAACATGATGGAACACTGAGGACCAAAATATCACAGACCTTCGCTCCCCCCTAGCATCCAATTTTTTAAGGAAAACTGGGAAACTATCAGACTGATAGTACAGTAGCAAATGATATATATATGAAGTGTATTTGAACACTCTTTCCCTCTCTAAGTTCATGAACTGCTCATGAATCTTGTTAGCTATGAAGGTGGCATAATCATACTTGACAGCAGGGGGCCGTCCTGGAGTAAACATGGACATCAAAGCAAAGACAGTCTCATCTACAATTTCACTTCTTCTGAATCCCAGGATGTAGGAAATCATGTATATGAGCATTTTTCCATTCTCAGTAAACGAAGCATGGTGATAGGTGATTTTGAATCTGGAGTAACACTCTGGTGGCATAAACAGCTTGGCAATTCGGTCAACTTCTGCAGAGGACAACTTTGAGGCTTGATCCAGCAATTGTTTCATGGAAAGGGGGACCAAAGGCTGAGTTGGCTTGAATTGCAGCATCTCATTTATGGACTGAGGGGTAATGTAAAAGAGGACATTTCTAGCAGGGTCCATCACTGCCCTTTGAGAAGGCTCATAATTAGCACAACATTGATGGATGAGGTTAGGGAAGACATTCACTGAGGGCAGGTAATATATAGGCATATTAGATTCCCATATTCCAAACAGGTCAGCTTTGTTTCTGAAGTTATTCCTTATTTCACAGAAAGCCTGAAGGTGAGGCTTGTCTCCCTCCATATCATCAATTTGATAGTCTCTGTCAGCAAGAGGCAGCCACTCTAACTCTTTATGAGGTGCATTTAATGGTGCAATATTTAGGGCTACTGGAGCCTCCATGATTGACTGTGATTATAGTTGGATTTGGTCTATATTTCAACAAGAAACAGAGTCCTGATAAAGGGCTTTCTAGCAGGAAATTTGCAGTTTTAGTTCTGTGCGAAGGTGTCCTTGCTGAGTGGAACTCAACGGGAATACAGATTCTGCAGGATTCTTCAACGAGGAAGCTTGAAAACAGTGGAAAGAGCGGGGATTTTACAGGTTTTTTGGTGGTTTTGCAGGCGAACAGGAGTTGGATTTCAAGCTTTAATGGACAATTTTATCAGAGGGTCACAGAATTGGCAAGTTTTGCTCGTAAGTATGGTTACACAGTGAGGCAGAGCGGAGGAGCTTGAGGGCGATAATGTCTTTGAGTTGAATTTAGCTGTATTGGTGATCTTTTGCAGAGAAATTATGAAAAAACAAGGTTTATGGGCGTTCCTGGGTAAATAGCTATTTATTCGAGACTTTGCTATGGAATGCAGTTGCAGGTAGAGCCGAGGAGGTCAGGTTTGCAGGTTGAACACGCCTGGGTGACATACTAGGGCATTGATGGCGGATTCGACGTAATTCTCATGCACAGACTTTCACCATTGGTCACATAAAAATAAACAAAAACATCACTTTCGTGAGTTTTTAACGAAAATTTGTGGTTTTTCGGACTTTTTGGCGCTTTTTGTGCTGACGTCAGCATGACGTCACCTAGTCCTGTAGCATGGTACGGAGGGTAACGTGGCAGCTGACGTGGATGGGTGACGGGGTGGCCACGGCAGACTGTACAGTAGCGCGGGTGCTGGCGTGGTGTATGACGTGGGCGGCGGGGAGGACAAGCGGTAAGTGGTTTGCATCGGACCGCTTTTGGTATGGGAGCGGTTTCTGTCAGAGCGGGCCCAATGCAATAGAAACGGGCCACGCGTCCCTGCGTACGGCGGCAAAACCACTTTCTATCGGGAGGTAACCTTCGTACTGCGAGGCGGCTCTGATATCAATGGAGGTCGTTGGATCTGGCGGGCGCGATCCAATGGTTGACGGGAAGCGTAGGTGTCGGTACGATACGGCGCGGGGACCCACCCGTATATTTAATATTTTAAATGTCGCGGGGGTTAAAAACTTAGGGTTTATGGGTTTTGTGGTTTATACGGGTGGGCATGGTTATTCGTTTAACCAAACTTTTAAACGAATGCCTTGTTATACATGCGCGGAGGGTATAAATGTATGGTTTGTGCGGGGGTTAGCCTGGTTATTTATTTAACCAGAGGTTAAATAAACCCCAAGGTTTTACGGATGCAGAAGGGTTAATATAAAGTCCCAAATGAACTTAATATTCCCCAAACTTTGTATTATATGGCTATAATTGCCAATGGGTAGGGATATTTATATTTTTTGGGTTTTTATATAGTTTTTTGTAGAATAGGGGTAGGAAAAATGATTGAGGGAGCTAAATAATAAAGTTAAATGTTAATATGACTTTATGGAATGAAACTGTAAGAACAAATGCTAAGTTTATAAAGTGAAAACTTAAGCCTAAGAAAATGAAAGGAGTATGGAATGATGATTTTTACACAAGAAATGTGCCTTCTTTTCACTAAGTAAACTTAGTGTTTAACTTAGCATTGCGCATAAAATGAAGTGAAGCTAGACTATTGGGCAGATCCCAAGGTCCTTGAGGGGATGTTAGTAAAATATTTCTGGGGGAATGATGGGGGAAATTAGTCACGCTTCCAATGTTCTACAGTCACTTTGCCATGGTACCAATGTCATTGATGAGATGAGTCTTTCTTGACAAGACAAAAAGTGATCATAACTTTGCTTCTGCAAGCTCAAACTGCTTACCCAACCTATATCTAGCATTTTTTCTTCCTTTTGATTGGGTGGATTTGAACTAGAAACCCCTGATTTTCCTTTTTTCTTTTGACTGCCCACCTATCTAAGTCTACCCTTATCTCTTCCAAGGGCCCAGATTAAGCAATTGGGCTCCTTAGTTTCTCTATCTATCTACTCATCTGCCAAGCTTGAACTGTTTGGACAGATATTCATTCTCTATTCTACAACAATAAATTTAAATATGGAGTGGTCCAGATTGAACTGTTGGGCCCTCCATTAGGTGTGATGAAACAGTGTTTGCACCTTGTGAACTTGCAAATAAGATAGCAGTGGCATTTTGACTGGCCACTTTCCTGGTCTTTTGGTTTGGGGTTCATTTTTATTATTTTTTTGACCAATTTATTCTTCTTTCCCTTTGATTTTTCTTTTAGGGCATACCCTCTTTACATTTTTTAATTTTCTTTTTCTGTATACAAAATATGGAACCTTTGCAACATGGAAAGGATGATCATATTTGGCACTTCCATAGTCAATCATGAAAAATGAAACCTATTGGTATAGGAACCTAATAGTGGCTCCACTTGGGGATGGCTTTTCCTGGTGAAAAGCCAAGAACAGCAGGTCAGATGGCCTTATTCTCAGTTGGCTGCTGTAATTCAAAACTTCCTTCCTGCTGTAATTCAATGATCTGAACCTTTGTATCCTGTGTGCACTCCTTATGAGCTGATCTGTGTGAAATTACAGCTCTATCTTTGCTGGTTTCTCTGAGTATTTATCATCATCTTTATAATTCCCAAGTTTTTTTCTTGATCTCTTCTGGTAAATTCAAAATCTCACACAAAAAGTAATGTACTTTCCTGACTTTTCCTCAAAATCTGCTGCATCTTGTTCCTTATCTAATTGCTGTAAATGAAAACTGGTGGAAATACAACTATTTATGTACAATATACAGTTGTGTTGTGTTGATCAAAGGGAATCAAAATAATGCTTGAGCATTCGCCCATTGACTGGGCCTTCCTTAGTATCTTTGCCATCCAAACTCTTCAAAAAATAGGTGTTGTTACCTTGTACAACCTGAATATTAAATGGTCCTTTCCAAGAAAATCAAATTTCCCATGTTTCCCTTTATCTTCCCTCCTAGAGTCCCATCTCAACACTTTGTTTCCTATGAAGAAATCTTCAGCTTTTGTTCTTTTGTCAAAGATCTTCTTGAGTTTATCTTGTAGAACCTGGGTTCTCTGATATACTTCTTCTCTTGTCTGCTGCAAGTGAATAGTTTGATTGATCCTTCTCTGAATATCATTAGGCTCTGCTTGTATTTCTTGCAGCAACTTGATCACAGGGATTCCTAAGGAGGAGGGGAAAACAGCCTCCAGACCATATACCAATTCATATGGACTTGTACCAATAGATCTTTTGGTGGTCAATCTGTCTGCCCATAGTGCATTTACAAGCTTCTTATGCCAATTCTTTTTATTCTCTTCCAAGACTTTCTTGATGATGTTGATGAGGCTTTTGTTGGATGACTCAGCTAGGCCATTACCTTGAGGGTAATAGGCTGTGGAGTGGCCCAAGGTAATGTGGTACTTATGACAAAAGTTGATCATTCTTTTGGATTTGAATGCAGCAGCATTGTCTGTAATAATCTTTTCTGGATAGCCAAATCTAGACAAGATGTTGGTTTCTAAGAATTGCATGATGATTGAGTCATTGGCTTGCCTACAAGGGATGGCTTCTATCCATTTGGTAAAATAGTCTGTGGCAGTCAAAATCCACTTGTGTTGGCCAGAAGAGGAAGGATGAATTTCACCAATGAAGTCTAGACCCCATTGTTGAAATGGTCTTTCAGTTGAAATAGGTTTAAGGGGCAAAGGTAACAGCTTTCTCTTGCCTTCAAAAATCTGGCATTTATGGCATGAAACTACAAATTTTTTCACATCAGCAAATAGGGAGGGCCAATAAAATCCAGCCTTAGGATCTTATCAGCTGTTGACTTCCAATACAAGTGTCCTCCACAGTCACCTGCATGAAATTCCTTGAGGACTTTGTCAGTTTCATCCAATGTTAGGCAATTAAGCAAAATACCTTCATGATTTTTCCAAAATAAAACATTGTCTATAATACAAAACTTTGATGCCTTCATTTTCAAGAATCTCTTTTTAGTCCTGAACAACCCTAGAGGAGCTTGCAGGTTTAACAATACAAAATATATGTCAGCATACCAAAGTGATTGTAAAAAGGCTTGATTGATCTGTGGAGTCGCCATCTCCTATTCGTTATCCAGTTCATTGATGTCAAGGGCTTGGAAATTGGTCTCAGTCATTAATTTAGCCAACCCTTGTCCCTTTATGAGTTTTGTAGGCTTGATTTCAATGTCATACTCTAAGATATTGGCTATCCATTTGCCCCTTTTACCTTCAATTCCTTCTTGAGTTAAAATATCCTTAACCACAGCATTTGGAACATAGGCTATCACATGTGAGTACAAGATATAAACTCTGAAATCCTTGATGGATTTTACAAGGGCATAGGCCTGATTTTCCATGATATGATATTTTAAGGGAGCATCTCTAAGGGCTTTGCTGAAGAAAGCAATGGGCTTCTCACATCCTTGGTCATATTTTTGTAATAGGACAGCAGCAATAGTATGCTCAGATGCAAAGGAAAAAATGATGAAATCTCTATCAAACTTGGGACTTGTGAGGACTGGTGTTTTTGTTAGGGCTGTTTTGATGTCCTCAAAGGCTTGTTTAGCTTCCATTGTCCATTTGACTTTGGAATCTTTCTTCAGCATATTGTTCAACAGTCTTATCAGCTCGGCTAAATTGGGAATGAACCTTCTTAGGAAATTGATCTTTCCTAAAAAAGCTTGCAGTTCTTTGATGTTTCTTGGATGAGGCACTTGAAGGATAGCTTGAATTCTGTCCGGGTCAATCCTAATGCCATCTCTTGAAATTATATGACCTAGGAGTTTGCCTTCTTCCAGGCCAAACAGTGATTTCTTTGGGTTCAATGATATGCCATATTTTCTGCAAATTAGGAACACTTGCCTTAAATGTTCTAAATGTTCTTGGTCTGATTTTGAAAAAGAAGTGAGGTCATCAAGGTATATGACTAAGAAATCATGGATCTCCTTGGCAAAGGCTATGTCCATTGCTCTTTGAAAAGTGGCCCCTGCATTTTTGAGTCCAAAAGGCATTTTCACATATTTGAAGGTTCCCCAAGGTGTTGTAAAGGCAGTTTTGTCTTGGTCATCAAAGTGGACTAAAATCTGATTGAATCCTGAGAATCCATCTAACAATGAGATCCTAGAAGCTCCCACTACCCTTTGTAGGATATGGTCCATTTTTGGCAAGGGGTAATGGTCTTTGAGAGAGACTTTGTTCAAATTTCTCAAGTCAACACACAGTCTTATCTCTCTCGTTTTCTTCCTAGTAGGCACTAGATTTGAGATCCATTCTGAGAACCTGATAGGTGCGATGATTCCAGCTTCATACATTCGTTTAACTTCTTTTTCAATCAGGGGAAGGAGGACAAGATTCACCCTTCTAAGCTTTTGTTTAAAAGGTTTTTTATTCTCTTTCAAAGGTATAATATGTTGGATGACTGAAGTATTATAGGACTTGAGGTCCTCATAACTCCAAGCAAAGACATCTTGGAATTCCTTGAACAATTCAATGTATTTCAACTTTTGATCAGCAGGCAATGTTTTTGACAGTTTTATCATTTTGGGATTTTCTGTGGTTCCAATGTTGCAATCCTCAATTTCTGCATTCAGTGGTTGCATTTTTGGCTTCCTTGAAATATCATTTGAATCGAATATATCCTCCAAAGGAGTTAAGCCCGTGGGCAGAAAGTTATCCTTTAGTTCAATTACTTCAGATTCTGCCTCAGCTATTTCATCAAAGTCTGTTTGCTTCAGTTCTTGTAAATTTTTGTCATCAAAAGTTGTTGGATGCAAAATCAGATTTGTTGTTTCAGCTGATATGCTTTGCTCACTTTTGTCTATTTGCTGTAGTTCATCAATGGTGCTTGTGTCAATGTTTATACCTGATAATTCCTCTTTCAAAGTTAGGAAATTATTTATCTGTGTATCATTTTCAAAGACCTGCCAATTTTTGACATTATCTAGGACAACAGGTCTATGTTTGATTTCGGCAGTGAAATGGTGGTTGGGCTCAAATGGTAGCTTGCAAGTGCTGGCAAAAGTTTCCAATCCGTGTGCATGTAAATTTTTCTTTCTAGGAATTTTGGTGAGTTGAGATTCTGAAAAGGTGTTAAGTATTTCAATGGCTGCCCCTCTGTAAGCCCTCAACCTAAGATCATTTGTAACAAAGTTTCCCTTCATCTATTGTATAATCAAATCTGAATCCCCTGGAATTGAAACCTTGGTTGCACCTAGACGTTTAATGAGCTTGATACATAACAAAAGGGCTTCATACTCGGCCATATTGTTTGTGCATCTGAAATTTAACCTATATGCATGACCTTCAGCATGGTTATTTTGTATGTTGTGTGTCCAAACCCTTGCCCCTGCTCCTAATTTGTTTACCGAGCCATCAAACTCCAAGTACCATAAGATTTCTTGATTATGACTAGCCTTAAGAGTTTTAGAAGCTTGTTCAATGGGCAAATTTGGCTCTTGTATTTCATATGATATATCATTTCCCTTTGTTGCATCAATCATATCAACAGTTTTTTGATCTTGGGCACTAGATTGTTCATTCATACTCTCTGTTTGTGCTGTTTCTAGGAGTTTGACATCAGTTTTGGGACACTTCCCAGCATTATATAAAATGAATGAATCCATATCGGAATGCATAGAATAGATGGGGAAGTTTTGGGGTTTTTCTTGACTACTAACCACATATTTCATTAGTGTTTCTCGGTATAATCTCTTTGGCTGTCCAAAGACTGAAATAGTGGCATAGGACATGTCTAGCTGCAAAGATCCTTGGAGTTTTGCACCCCAAGATCTGGACAAAAGCATACCATACTTAGGTGGAATATCAGCTACCACCACATCCATCAAGATTGTCTTGGCTGGATATTGGACCAAGGATACACAAAGATCTTTGATTAGGCCTAGACACCTGACCTGGCTGGAATCAAATGAGAACAAGTCTTTGTAGGGCCTTGTGATGTCCAGATCTAGTCTTTCCATCACAGATTTAGGCATTAGGTTATGGGAAGCTCCTGAATCAAACATAGCATTATGCAGCACTTTGTCATGAATGTTTAAGCTCACATAGAATGGAGGAACTCCTCCATCTACCGTTTTACCATTGACTTCAGGACCAAAAATCAGTTCTGGTTGATCATCTAGAACATTGACTGCATCCCTATTCTCTGGTATTTGTAGTGACCTATTGATTTGTTGTCTATAAACTTCATGTTTAGCCAATTCAGACAGAGGAATAGCTATTTTCAGCTTGCCAATTTCTGTTTCTAAGTTAAAAGGTTTCTCTACCTGAATTTTTGCATTATGAACAGCAGACTTTTCCTTTTCAGCTGAATTTTCAGTGATTTTCTCTTCATTAGGAGTGTTGTTTTGAGGTATATCTAATTTGAAATTATTTTCAGGAGAACAATTTAGATTTTCTTTTGAAGCACGGGATGTGTATGGCTAATTTTTTAAAGGCTGTAAGTCTAATATATCTTCCACAGTGACTTCTTTTGGGTCTGGGTCTGTTTTAGTGGATGGTTCTATCAGGACAGCTTTATCCTTTGTTTTCTTTGGCTGCTTGGTATCCTTCAGCTTGGCGGGTTCAGGCACATCTATGGTTCTGCTTCTTAGTTTGTACTGTTTATGAACCTCATAGACTATTGCATCATAGCCTTCCCTAAAATCAAATGACTCTCCGGATTTGGTTTGAAATTGATTGAAATTGTGAGCCTCTTGGTCATCTTGTGTTAGAAAAATTTGTTGCTCACTGTTTAACCCCATTAGGTTGATTTGGGTGTCCTCTATTGGCTCACTAGAGGTTGAGGCTTCGGCATAGTTCTCTTGAAATGGAGGTCTGATGTTCTGGTCAGGGCCAACCCTTCCAACATTTGGATTTTGATTTTTTCTAAAGTTTGGGTTTCTTGCAGTGTTACTTGGTTGACCTTCCCATGATGATTTTCTTTCAATAGTTTCCACCCTATCCCCAAGTCTGTCCATACCTTTGATGATTGCATCCAGTTTTTGTTCAAATGTTGAAGGTTCTTCTTTGAAAGTTGTTCTTCTTTTAGCTCTTGCCCGATTTCGTTTAGCAATTAGGTTTGCCTCCACACTAACAGTTATATTTTGCATGTCTGCGAAGCTTGGAGGGGCTCTTTCCCTTAGTTGGTATGCCATGTCAAAATCAAATCCATCAGGGAATTTGATCAAAGCTAAATCAGGTGGAGGTCTAAGATCTTGAGGAATAGCGTTATAAACATTGTTGAACCTAGCACAATAGTCTTGGACAGTTTCTTGTAGGCCTCTTTTCAGATTGTCATATTCTGTGAGTATGTGTAAAGGGTCTTTCTTATTTTCCCATCTGTTTAAGAAGGATTGATAAAGAGCTTCCACTATAGAGTTTGCAGCAAGTGCTCTAAACCAAACCCTTACATCACTAGTTAGACTTTGGACAAAAATCTTCATTCTCACATCATCATCATCTATTTCATAATTCTCAAAATAATATTGAATTTTCTTAGTGGGCTGTATAGGAGCCAGTACCATCAAAATATGTGATTTTGCTCTGATAATCCTGAGGCATAGCCCCTGGATTTCCAGGCAACTGTAGAGGAGCATAACGGTTTGCCATATTTACAGGGATAAATGGGGCAACAAGAAGAAATGGGACAGCTGGAACAGCAGGGACTGGAGTGGAAATATGTGTAGCGGATGGAGGTGTGGAGAAGGTGCTTTGAGAGGTGGATGAAGAACTAGGAGAAATAGCAGTAATGTTAGGACGAACTAACGCTTTAGCAGGAGTTTGGATATAGTTCTGCTGAACTATTTGAAGGTTTGAATCAGTAGAATTTTCTTGAGTTTCTTGTTTCCTAAGGGTCTTAGGGATCAAGTTGGGATTTTCAAAAACAGTTGGAGGATCTGGATCAGGATTTGACCTGGTGTAACGAGTTTTCTTCTTTGGAGCCAGCTTCTAAATTTGTTTTTTGGTATTTTCTGGGAATATTTTAAGATCACAATTTTTTACAAGAGTTTCTTTGAAATATAGGAGGCTTTGGGCTTTCCTTTGAATATGTTGAAACAGAGGAAACTGATCAAATCTTTGGAACAGTTGTTTATAGCCTAAAACTATACTGGAGATTGACTGAAGCAGCTTTTATTTACTCCTATAAATGCAGAGCAAAGACAGTTTCAAAGGCTACCTGGCTAACTTCAGGCTCCATCTGTAGCTTTAGAAAATAGACAGCAGTTACAAATAGTCATTCAGAGAGTTCCCCAGTGGAGTCGCCAATGATGTTATCACTCAGGTTGTTCCCTGCCTCCTGAAGGGAATACGGCCGAGGTAACCACTAACCAATCTTTTAGCTGCAGATTCTAGCCAATCTGCAACCAGAGAGGGCTCTCTCTTTGTAATTTAGCTTTGTTTTGAAATATTTTAGGCTAGTTATGATGTACAGGGTTTTGTTTTAAGTTTGTTGGATGGTGATTTCAGGCAGAGCTGGGATGCAAGTCCAAAAATAGTCTATACTATTGGGCAATGGAGTCAATGATGTTGTACTGTTGAAAGTGTTTCTTGGGTAAATGGTAATGCTACAGAGCAAGATAGGCAGTTTTGGAACAATTTTCAAATCTGAAATTGATGGAATGAAGTCAGGGAATGAAAGGCAATCAAGAATCTTTCATTATGCTGGCAGAGGGAAAGTGCATGAATATTATCAAGGAGCAATAAAGAATTCCTAGGTAATATTCAAAGTGAAAGAATCAGTGCAAACATGAGCAACTAAGAATTCATATTTATGACTAATTCTGAAGAAAACATAATTAATAGCAGAGATTGAACACAGGGTGCATTTAAACAAATCCTGGGCTATTCTTCTTCTCTGTTACCAAGATTATGGAACATATATGAAATTTGCAAACACAGAAAACATAAAACACAATTTAGAATAACTTATTGATCCATAGAATGACACAGGAATTCTGTAGCAGGTCTCAGAACATCAAATCCACATCCAGATGGTCAACAACAGTGAACTTCAACAGCTTTTGTATTAAAACAGTCTCAGAATTTATAGCGCGGTCCAGAGAGAAAATCACCAACCCTAAATACATATTATGGGGAGGTATTTATACAAACATGGAGATACAAAATATCGTGAAGATAAGTTCTGAAGTCATAACTTCCTTTACCAATTCTCAGGAAGAAGTAAATGAGGGAAATAAATGTTGTAGTAAATGTAATGTGCTGGCTGTCCAATTTGTCAGAGATATTTGACCTTTTGGACTGAGTGAGTCGGTTGGTTGTTGCGTATTTACTCTGCGTTTGCTGCCTTGATGTTGCTATGTTGCTGTGTCGTTGTCTTGGCCTTGTCATCAGTGCTCGGTTTTCATCAACGAGTTGTAGTCACCATTCATTTTCTGCTTTTTTTGCTATTTTTTTACCCTTTGACAGGTGGACCGTGCCTCTGTATTTGCTGACCTGTAGCTGACCAAAAGAAAAAATAAAAACAAAGTTACCTGAGCAATATCTCCAACATTCCTTTCCACCAATCCTCTATAGGAAACTGATGTCTTTGTATCTTTATCAGTGTTTCATCAGCTTCAGTGTATCTATAAAAGTTGGGCTGGACTTCGAAAAGGTGGTTTATCTCATGTTCAATGTAGAACAGATTTTCTAGTTTGTCATAAAGACTCTGTCCAAATGGAGGCCCTGTTTCTTCTGAGGTGCTTGAGGATGCGGTAATTTGATTGGAGGCATAGTTATTTACCCTGTGGGCATATTGCTCATGTGATAGCAGTCTTCCAGCACTGGTTAATAAACTGGGCAGCCCTTTGCTCTGCAATATTGCAAACTTGATTTTGAAATCATTTATCTCTGCTTGCATTTCTTGGCATTTTCTTTCCAGAGTCTGCACAAAATTCCTTAGGGTCAGCACCCTTTTCACTAGTAAGATGGTATATGTCCTGTTCCTGATACCTATTGCTACCAACTGCTCTTTGGTATGAGTGTTCAGAAATTGAATCATTCTATTGGCTTGCTCAGGCATATTTCCTAGTGATGCTCTAGCCTTTTGAGTTTCGAATTGAGCTAAGCCTATCAATTCCATTTGCTCATGTATAGTTTCAATTGATTGCCATTGGTCAGTAATGGATTGGCCAATTTTGGCCCACAAAATTTTCTTGACTTCAGCTAGAGTCTTATCAAGAGTAAGCTCCTTTTCCAGCTCCTTTATTCTTTTCTCCAAGGCCTTTACTTCCCTTATCTTCTCTGCTACATCCATCTTTGATTTGTCATATCTTACCTCAATTTTGGCCAGCTTTTCTTTGGCCTCTTTCAATTCTGCCATCTGTACTTCTAGAGCCTTTATTTCTTTCATCATCTCCTCCATACTCAGGCTGGCCTCTTGCTCTGCTGCTGCTGTAGTTGTTGCTGGAGTTGAGGTTGGAATTGAGGTACCTACTATTGATGTTGGAACAGTAAGGGGGACTGTTGCGGTAACCGTAGGAGGAGCAGCTATAAGAATGTGACTTGTTGGAACTGGTTGAGAGGCCAACTCTCCCTTTCTCCCTTGTAGTGATGCCTCCAAGGAACCCTTTGTTTCTATCAGTCTTTTATGCATCCTCATAAGCAAAGTAACCACATCCTCCTCTTCTTTTTGTTGTGCCATCTTTGTAGTTTGAGGATGTATTGTAGCTGGCAGCCTGAGTTGTCTTCTAAGGGCTGCTATGTCTTCCTCTTTCTTTTTCATCAAGGCCTGAATGCCCTTAGGATCCTTGGGATCATGTCCCAACTCTATAATAATCTCCTCCAAGGATTTGATTCTATTATCCTTAGCCATTGAGGAGGCCTTCTCTAATTCCAGTTGGGCAGAAGTATTGTGCAATGAATTTTGCAATCTATGAGCCAATAATGTTTTGTCTGCCAAGGTAGAATATACCATTTCGCCGGTTTGTTTGTGTAATTCAATCTGGTCCATTGGATGGATGTCTTTGGAGAGAACTTCCAGATTGGTTCTGATATAGTCAGTAGCTGATTGTGGTTGCTGTGTTGTAGGTCTGAAATGACTGAGGGTCATTTTCCCTTCTTGGATGTCATAGGCTACCATTAGCCTTTGTTGATTAGTGGGAGCCATTCTTAGCAATTGGTTATAGAGCTGGAACCTTACTGCCTCATTTCTAGCCTTGATATCAGTGAATGCCTTCTTGATGTCAGAGCCCTGTCTACTCTGTTGCCTGGTGGATGTAACCTACACACCTTGTTGTCTCTCTTTCTCTGGCTGAAAGGAGCTAGCTGATGTTTCCATACTTGGGGTAACTTGTTGTTTAGTTGGCCCCTCTGGCAATTCTTCTTCTGAATAAGGATTTAATCTTTGTCTCTTTTCTCCTTGCTGATCTATAGATGCCCTTGTGGGTGTCTCTTCCTGTCTATCCCTTTTCTTGGCCCTTTCCTCATTAAGAGGAGTCTGTAACACAGGGATTTCAGTCACCTTTGCTTGTGTTGAAGGGTCTTGCCCTTGACTTTATTCATCTGTTGAAACTGGTTGGTCTGCCATTGTCTCTTGATGCTCAGAATGGTGCACCTGCTGCTCTGAATGTTGCACCACTTTTCCTTTAGATGTCCCTACAGGTGGATCACTTACTTGGGCAGGTTGTTGGGATGTTGTGGCAGATGATGTGCCCGCTCCAAGGTGTCGAGGCAATGTGCAAAGCACCTATCCAAAAGATTCCAGGTCAACTGATTTTTCAAGGTCTTTGATTGTTTTCTCTATTATCTCTTCCTCAGTAATCTCTTCCACTAGTGTGCCCTCTACCCATTCTTGTTGATTGGCATATTGTTCAATTTCAAGGATTCTGTGGTGGACATACCCTGTGCGCTTGTTTTTAGCTCTTCTAAAGCTTATGAAATGTTCAGGGTCATATGGTGACCATTGGAAACTTAGTTTGAGCTTAAGTTTCTCTCTCATAATAGTGTCAGCATCCTTCCATGCTTCTTCCCTTTTATTAAAGATAAAATGGCCCAGTTGGTGTCTTATCTTTAGCTGTGCTTTTTTCCTAGCACCATAGAAGTGAGTTAAATCTGCACTGTTGAATTGCCGATAGTACTCCAAGGCAAAGCGTCTCATGGGGACATATTTTGGTAGTCTGTAGGGGGCTAATTCACAACCATAAATCCTGATTACAGTGTGGTTTTGGTGAAAGTACCAGTCACCAATGCTGTATCCCTTTGAGAGATGTAGGATTCTCTGCATTTCAGCAGTGAGCCTAGGAGGAGGATCTGTTGACAATAAGCAAGTGGTTGGATAGATAAAAAGGTCAATAAACTCATAGTATGTGTAGGGGGAGAAATTAACATGATGGAACACTGAGGACCAAAATATCACAGACCTTCGCTCCCCCCTAGCATCCAATTTTTTAAGGAAAACCGGGAAACTATCAGACTGATAGTACAGTAGCAAATGATATATACATGAAGTGTATTTGAACACTCTTTCCCTCTCTAAGTTCATGAACTGCTCATGAATCTTGTTAGCTATGAAGGTGGCATAATCATACTTGACAGCAGGGGGCCGTCCTGGAGTAAACATGGACATCAAAGCAAAGACAGTCTCATCTACAATTTCACTTCTTCTGAATCCCAGGATGTAGGAAATCATGTCTATGAGCATTTTTCCATCCTCAGTAAACGAAGCATGGTGATAGGTGATTTTGAATCTGGAGTAACACTCTGGTGGCATAAACAGCTTGGCAATTCGGTCAACTTCTGCAGAGGACAACTTTGAGGCTTGATCCAGCAATTGTTTCATGGAAAGGGGGACCAAAGGCTGAGTTGGCTTGAATTGCAGCATCTCATTTATGGACTGAGGGGTAATGTAAAAGAGGACATTTCTAGCAGGGTCCATCACTGCCCTTTGAGAAGGCTCATAATTAGCACAACATTGATGGATGAGGTCAGGGAAGACATTCATTGAGGGTAGGTAATATATAGGCATATTAGATTCCCATATTCCAAACAGGTCAGCTTTGTTTCTGAAGTTATTCCTTATTTCACAGAAAGCCTGAAGGTGAGGCTTGTCTCCCTCCATATCATCAATTTGATAGTCTCTGTCAGCAAGAGGGAACCACTCTAACTCTTTATGATGTGCATTTAATGGTGCAATATTTAGCGCTACTGGAGCCTCCATGATTGACTGTGATTATAGTTGGATTTGGTTTATATTTCAATAGGAAACAGAGTCCTGACAGAGGGCTTTCTAGCAAGAAATTTGCAGTTTGAGTTATGTGCGAAGGTGTCCTTGCTGAGTGGAACTCAACGGGAATACAAAGTCTGCAGGATTCTTCAACGAGGAAGCTTGAAAACAGTGGAAAGAGCGGGGATTTTACAGGTTTTTTGGTGGTTTTGCAGGCGAACAGGAGCTGGATTTCAAGCTTTAATGGACAATTTTATCAGAGGGTCACAGAATTGGCAGGTTTTGCTCGTAAGTATGGTTACACAGTGAGGCAGAGCGGAGGAGCTTGTGGGCGATAATGTCTTTGAGTTGAATTTAGCTGTATTGGTGATCTTTTGCAGAGAAATTATGAAAAAACAGGGTTTATGGGCGTTCCCGGGTAAATACCTGTTTATTCGAGACTTTGCTGTGGAATGCAGTTGCAGGTAGAGCCGAGGAGGTCAGGTTTGTAGGTTGAACACGCCTGGGTGACAGACTGGGGCATTGATGGTGGATTTGACGTAATTCTCATGCACAGAATTTCACCATTAGTCACATAAAAATAAACGAAAACATCACTTTCGTGAGTTTTAACGAAAATTTGTGGTTTTTCGGACTTTTTAGCGTTTTTTGTGCTGACATCAGCATGACATCACCTAGTCCTGTAGCATGGTACGGAGGGTGACGTGACAGCTGACGTGGATGGGTGACAGTGCAGCCATAGCGGACTGTAGAGTAGCACGAGTGCTGGCGTGGTGTATGTCGTGGGCGGCGGGGAGGACAAGCAGTAAGTGGTTTGCATCAGACCGCTTTTGGTACGGGAGCGGTTTCTGTCAGAGCGGGCCCAATGCAATAGAAACGGGCCACGCGTCCCTGCGTACGGCGGCAAAACCGCTTTCTATCGGGAGGTAACCTTCGTACTGCGGGGCGGCTCCGATATCAATGCAGGCCGTTGGATCTGGCGGGCGCGATCCAACGGTTGACGGGAAGCGCAGGTGCCGGTACGATACGGCGCGGGGACCCGCCCGTATATTTAATATTTTAAAATGTCGCGGGGGTTAAAAACTTAGGGTTTATGGGTTTTGTGGTTTATACGTGATCTGAAAATGGACTGTACTTGTTTAAGGGTGCAAGGTATCCATTTCCAATAATTTCAACTGTGAGCTAGACACTCCAAATGACCTCTAAAAATGTATAAACTTATTATTTCTTATACAGAGATAGACTGTAGGGGCATTCACCGGACATGTCACCTCTAAAAAGAGGATGAGTTCCAGAGGCTACCTGGCCCTCTACAGGCTCTGCCTAAAGAAATAACAAAGTAAACACTTGGAAGTCTTTGACATACACATACTTGAAGGTTAAGGTCTTGCGGAATAAGACAAGTAACTTTTTGCAGCTGAACAGGTGATTATGTGTGTATGCAAGTTATATTTATTTGTTGTTTAATACTTTATATCAGTTTTCTTTAGCATCTCATCTTCAGCAAATAAAGACATCAAAATGATAAAGCAGTTCACCCCCTCCTGGGCTACATCTGCTGGACCAAGCCTCTCCAACTAGGCTTGTCCTCTTGTATTAAAATTGCTACAAAGGCTAATACAAGAATATGGGTGTCTCAAAGGACAGATCTGACTGTAAATACAGAATCAGAAGATAGGAATTAGCCAAACATGCTCTTTTCCAAACACTAAACAGTGAATTTTGTACCTTATACAGTACTTTCCCCAATTGGCCCTAGTGGCCCTTTACACTTGAATGGAGAATTTCGAGGTGAAGATGACCTCAATTGGTTCTAAAACCTCTTCCATCAAACTCAGAAGGTCGAAAATAGCAGACATAGGCTTTTGAATCACCAAAAACGGATGAACAGAGTCCCCAAACAGCTCTTGCACTGAAATGGCCCTGGTGGCCCTTAAAGCTTCCCTGAAGCTAAACAGTGAGAAGAATGCCTCAGAAGGAAAAACGAGCTGTAGAAATGGATTCAGAATGCTGAAAACCTTGAGGAATGACCTTCGTTCCACATTCACTGGTTGCACAATTCCCAATGCAGCTCCCAAACTGATTTGGCCCTAGTGGCTCCTGGAACTTTCACGGCTCCAAAACCTCTTCAAATTACCTCAGATGGCTATAAGACCTACACCAATGGCTTCAGAAGGTCGAAAATACCCAAAATCAAAAAAAAATTCGTCCAAAACCAACTTTCCTAGCCAACATTATGGCCATTTAAAGTTTCTCCAGTTTTCCCCTAGAAAAACTCCAGCTAACTTTAGTTAACTCTAGTTAGCTCCGCCAATTATGGCGGGTCCCCCAAATTTGGCGCTCCTGCCAAAATTCCGCCAACTTAACTGCAGTTACATTTAATGTTTGGTGGTTTCCTCGGATTTCGTGCCAGGCGGAATATTCCTTTTTTAATTTTTTTTTTAAAATTAACATTTCTAATGTTATGGACAAATTCTTCTTTTTTCCATAACTTCCTCATACGGCGACCGTTTTTCGAACCATTTGCGGCACCGGAATCGGGAAGACGAGAAATTTCCAGTCATTCAACTTTGAACTAGTTCTAAGCACTTTAAATTTTGAGCATTTTCCGACACTTAGGACATGAGCACCTGATCACACCTCCCAAATGAGAAGGCTTTTGGTCCCCAAAAGCTCACTGTATCTCTGAACTGAACTGTACAGCACTTGAGGAACAGAAATATCCTCTTCCATTCAGCCAAAAGAGCATAATGATGCCAAAATGTCCTGCCTTATCAACTTTCGTCATGGCGAATGTTGCTGCATAAACCAAGTACTCGTCGAATCTCGACCAAGCTTGTTCGCCAGACAAACTGAAAGTTTGCAGAAACCAACAATGAAACTTGCTGATATATGAGCTGAAATATTCCCCTAAATATCTGGGCTTTCCAACTGTCACGATGCCCATCCATGGCACCTCCACTCCAAAAGAAGAGCTGCCTCCCAAATGAGAAGGTTTTTACCAAGATGAAACACTTCATCATTTCTCCTCTTTACAATCTTGGAGATCAAATTAACTTTTTCCAAGTCAAGATTACATTACATGCATGGTTAAAAACAAAGTAATCAACCCTTCAAGTTAATCACACATACATGTTTAAAAAAAACAAGGAAATCATCATGATCCCTGTGCACATGCATATCATTCTCATGCATGCAGTTTATCCTTCAACTTTCTCTTAAGTACAATCATAAGTACAAGATCCTCGATCACATGTACATGTACTTTCAAAGCTAAAATGAATATAACTTTCGCTGCAATAGAGTGAGTCTCATACTCAGCTTTCCATCCTGCAACTTGCATTCCCTTACCCAAGAAATGCATTCAATCAAAAGACATGCAACTTTAATTGGATAAGAATTCTAACCACTTCTTACCAATCCATTTCAAAGGCGCTTCCTTTAACTGCACATCGATATCAACATGTGTATCATCCTGACACATATCAATGATGGAAACTTCCTTCCCATTCTTGACATACTCTTTCTCCCATTTCTTCAATTTTCATGGAAGCATTGTTGGATTCAGAGTCCAACACCTTTCAGCAGTATGTCCATGCTTATGGAAATAAGTGCAACACATGTTCATCTTCTTGACAGCATGATTTGCATTATTCATTGGAACTTTGGCTTCTTGCCTCCTTTCCTTCAAAAGTTTCCTGCATGTTGCCATTCTTTTCCAACATCTAGAAACATTATGGTTAAACAAACCACAAAAAGAACATGCAATTCTTTTCCAATTCTTGTGTGGAAATTTTCCATGCTTTACATGATCAAAGGAAATATGATTGAAATCAGATTTATACCTTTCCCTTTCACCTTCATTACCTTCATGAGGAGGTGAATCAAACGAAGAAGAAGCTCCTTTTGGAACACAATCAATCCCTTCAATGGTTTTAGAGCTTTCACCACTCCCTTGTTCAAGTGCATGCTTATGCACACCTTCTTCTTGCAAAGCATGTTTCAAACTATTGCATTCCTTAAGAATACAACCTTTACAACCTTGAGATAAAGAACCTGAAATGAAACTCCTTCTAGGAACTGTTTCAATTGCCTTCATGGCTGCTTTGGAACTTTCTCCACAAGATTGTCCATAGCCAAGACCCAAATTCTTAGGCCTTACCTCAACCATTATTGGCTCAACTATGCCCTGTGCATGTTTGCCCAATCCTTTTCCTTCATATCCCATTTTGGACATCAACTTGGACCCTATGCCTCTGGTATGTTTCTCAAAAGAACCAACAAAAACATTCTTATCAGAATTTGAAGACAAACTAGAATTGTTTACCTCTTCTTCCAGCTGATACTTGGCTAAGGCTTCTTTGGCAACAAGGAGTTGTCTCTCCAACTCATGCATCCTTTCCAGATTCATGTTTGCAATATGAAGTTGGCCTTCCATTTCCTGCAATTGATCAGAAAGCAACTGCTTCTCTTCCCTCATGGAATTCAACTGCTCTTGAAGTCTAGAGCTCTTGCTTTCATCCTCATACATTTCTCTCACCATATTCGTCATGACGAAAAATTCTTGCTTCAAGCCTTCATCAAAGAATCTTGTGAAGGAGGACGATTTTGAGAACTCACTTATGGAAGTTGTCATTGTAAAAATGAACAAAAGATCTTTAGCAACTCAAACAACAAGTAGTTTGCAGAATAATGAAGCAGTCAATCTTCAACACTGCTTAAGACACCTTTCAAGCTACCCAATCAAGCTAGTGATGTCAATCAAGCAACCTAGTGCTCTGATACCTCTGATCTGAAAATGGACTGTACTTGTTTAAGGGTGCAAGGTATCCATTTCCAATAATTTCAACTGTGAGCTAGACACTCCAAATGACCTCTAAAAATGTATAAACTTATTATTTCTTATACAGAGATAGACTATAGGGGCATTCACCGGACATGTCACCTCTAAAAAGAGGATGAGTTCCAGAGGCTACCTGGCCCTCTACAGGCTCTGCCTAAAGAAATAACAAAGTAAACACTTGGAAGTCTTTGACATACACATACTTGAAGGTTAAGGTCTTGCGGAATAAGACAAGTAACCTTTTGCAGCTGAACAGGTGATTATGTGTGTATGCAAGTTATATTTATTTGTTGTTTAATACTTTATATCAGTTTTTTTTAGCATCTCATCTTCAGCAAATAAAGACATCAAAATGATAAAGCAGTTCACCCCCTCCTGGGCTACATCTGCTGGACCAAGCCTCTCCAACTAGGCTTGTCCTCTTGTATTAAAATTGCTACAAAGGCTAATACAAGAATATGGGTGTCTCAAGGACAGATCTGACTGTAAATACAGAATCAGAAGATAGGAATTAGTCAAACATGCTCTTTTCCAAACACTAAATAGTGAATTTTGTACCTTATACAGTACTTTCCCCAATTGGCCCTAGTGGCCCTTTACACTTGAATGGAGAATTTCGAGGTGAAGATGACCTCAATTGGTTCTGAAACCTCTGCCACCAGACTCAGAAGGTCGAAAATAGCAGACATAGGCTTTTGAATCACCAAAAACGGATGAACAGAGCCCCCAAACAGCTCCTGCACTGAAATGGCCCTGGTGGCCCTGAAAGCTTCCCTGAAGCTAAATAGTGAGAAGAATGTCTTAGAAGGAAAAACGAGCTGTAGAAATGGATTCAGAATGCTGAAAACCTTCAGGAATGACCTTCGTTCCACATTCACTGGTTGCACAATTCCCAATGCAGCTCCCAAACTGATTTGGCCCTAGTGGCTCCTGGAACTTTCACGGCTCCAAAACCTCTTCAAATTACCTCAGATTGCTATAATACCTACACCAATGGCTTCAGAAGGTCGAAAATACCCAAAATCGAAAAAAAATTCGTCCAAAACCAACTTTCCTAGCCAAAGTTATGGCCATTTAAAGTTTCTCCAGTTTTCCCCTAGAAAAACTCCAGCTAACTTTAGTTAACTCCAGTTAGCTCCGCCAATTATGGCAGGTCCGCCAAATTTGGCGCTCCTGCCAAAATTCTGCCAACTTAACTGCAGTTACATTTAATGTTTGGTGGTTGCCTCGGATTTCGTGCCAGGCGGAATATTCCTTTTTTAATTTTTTTTGAAAAATTAACATTTCTAATGTTATGGACAAATTCTTCTTTTTGCCATAACTTCCTCATACGGCGACCGTTTTTCGAACCGTTTGTGGCACCGGAATCGAGAAGACGAGCAATTTCCAGTCATTCAACTTTGAACTAGTTCTAAGCACTTTAAATTTTGAGCATTTTCCGACACTTAGGACATGAGCACCTGATCAATACGGGTGGGCATGGTTATTTGTTTAACCAAACTTTTAAATGAATGCCTTGTTATACATGCGTGGAGGGTATAAATGTATGGTTTGTGCAGGGGTTAGCCTGGTTATTTATTTAACCAGAGGTTAAATAAACCCCAAGGTTTTACGAACGCGGAAGGGTTAATATAAAGTCCCAAATGAACTTAATATTCCCCAAACTTTGTATTATATGGCTATAATTGCCAATGGGTAGGGATATTTATATTTTTTGGGTTTTTATATAGTTTTTTGTAGAATAGGGGTAGGAAAAATGATTGAGGGAGCTAAATAATAAAGTTAAATGTTAATATGACTTTATGGAATGAAACTGTAAGAACAAATGCTAAGTTTATAAAGTGAAAACTTAGGCATAAGAAAATGAAAGGAGTATGGAATGATGATTTTTACACAAGAAATGTGGCTTCTTTTCACTAAGTAAACTTAGTGTTTAACTTAGCATTTCTCATAAAATGAAGTGAAGTTGGACTATTGGGCAGATCCCAAGGTCCTTGAGGGGATGTTAGTAAAAGATTTCTGGGGGAATGATGGGGGAAATTAGTCATGCTTCCACTGTTCTGCAGTCACCTTGCCATGGTACCAATGTCATTTATGAGATGAGTCTTTCTTGACAAGACAAAAAGTGATCATAACTTTGCTTCTGCAACCTCAAACTGCTTACCCAGCCTATATCTAGCATTTTTCCTTCCTTTTGATTGGGTGCATTTGAACTAGCAACCCCTGATTTTCCTTTTTTCTTTTGACTGCCCACCTGTCTAAGTCTACCCTTATCTCTTCCAAGGGCCCAGATTAAGCAGTTGGGCTCCTTATTTTCTCTATCTATCTACTCATCTACCAAACTTGAACTGTTTGGACAGATATTCATTCTCTATTCTACAACAATAAATTTAAATATGGAGTGGTCGAGATTGAACTGTTGGGCCCTCCATTAGGTGTGATGAAACAGTGTTTGTACCTTGTGAACTTGCAAATAAGATAGCAGTGGCATTTTGACTGGCCACTTTCTTGGTCTTTTGGTTTGGGGTTCATTTTTATTATTTTTTCTGACCAATTTATTCTTCTTTCCCTTTGATTTTTCTTTTAGGGCATACCCTCTTTACATTTTTTAATTTTCTTTTTCTGTATAAAAAATATGGAACCTTTGCAACATGGAAAGGATGATCATATTTGGCACTTCCATAGTCAATCAGGAAAAATGAAACCTATTGGTATAGGAACCTAACACCTTCTTTCTAAACACTTTGTGTCCTATGGAACCATCCTTGTTTCTTATGAGTAGGATATCAAGGAATGGGATACAATTATTTTCCTCAACCTTTGATGTTATCAAACATGCTATTGAGATGGTTTAAAATAAATTTAAGTTCATCATCCCCATGAGGCCAATCAACACTAGTGTCGTCCACAAACCTGATCCAAAACTTAGGTTTTAATGGCTATGTGTCTAGAGCTTTCTTTTCAAATTTTTCCATGAAGAGATTAGCTACAATAGGAGAAAGAGGTGATCCCATAGCTACTCCTAAAGTTTGCTCAAAGATTTCCCCTTGAAAGGTGAAGAAAGTGGAATGTAGATAGATTTCAGCCAACTTTGCAGTTTGGGGGTCTGCCACTTCTTTTACCACTTGGATTGCTTCATCTAAGGGAATCTTGGTGAAGAGTTGGACCACATCGAAACTGACAATCTTATCTCCTAGATCTAGCTTAGCCTATTTAATGAACTCAACATATTGGTTGGAGTCTTTGATGTAAGAGCTGGTTTTACCAACCAAAGGTGCTAAGTTGCTAGCGACATACTTTGCTAATTCGTATGTGGGTGATCTGATAGTATTGACTATAGGTCTCAGGGGGACATTTGTTTTATGAATTTTGGGGGCCCCATAAATACGAGGTGTAATTTCACTGTCAGGGGTAAGGCGTTTTTTCAGTTTCTCGTCTAGATTGGTCTCTTTAATGGCTTTTTTGACCAACCTTGTGATTTTAGAGATGGGGTTTTTTTCAAGTTTTTTGTAGCTACCACTGTTATATAAGTGGTCTTTCATTTTTTTTATGTAGTCCCCACGATCCATTGCCACCTTTGTCGGCCTTTAGAATGACAATGTCATTGTTATTTCTTATACTTTTCAGGGCTTTAAGTTGCTCATGGTTTAGATTGGTTTTAGGAGGTCTGGCTTTCCTTAGGATGACAACGCACTCTTGTCTAACGAGCTCTTTGTCCTCCTCATTGAGAGTCTTGATTCCATCTTCAAGACTGCAGATAATTTCTTCGTTAGGGATTCGTTTGGGGGCTAGGGCAAAATTGAGACCTTTGTCAAGGACCTCAACTTCTTCCTTTTCCAACTTATAAGAGGAAATATTTATAACTTTTTTATTGTTAATAGAGTTATTGTGAGACATGTTTTTTATTGTTATATCTTCAGATCTACTAGTTATATTGTTTATATTATCCTCTAGATTATTGGCCTTAGTATTATTTTTTATTTTATTATTATTTATTATATTATTCATTATATTATGATTATTAGTATCTAGTGTATTAGTGTTATCATTATTTAATTCATTATCTATGTTGATGTTTCTAGTATTAGTTTTTATTTTGTTATTATCTATTATATTATTCGTTATGTTATGTCTATTCGTATCTAGTGTATCATTAATTAACTCAATATCTAATTCGATGTTTCCATCTACGTTGTTGTCACTAGAACCTAATTTGATTTGTGTTTCATTACCATTATCTGCGTACTTGTTGTCGGACTTCGGTTCATTTTGTATTTTCCCATTCCTTGTTTCAGCGTTTATGTCGACGTTCGATTCATTAGGTAGCAAAATGCTTCGGTGGGAGTTGGACTCGATGTTGTGCAGTGATTCCATCCTGTCCAGAGCCTCATTGTTGCGTAGTTCCATTCTATTTGATGTTGCGTTGTTGTTTGATTCATTTGTCAGCAGAATGCCCTCGGTGTTGCACATTGATTCCGCTCTGCTCAATGCATTTGACCACCGATTGTGCATACCACGGTTGGACTCAACTTCGGTGTTGCGTAGTGATTCCTTCCTGCGTGTATTGGAATCAACCGTGCTTGACTCGGGGTTGGACTCATCTTCTGAGCTGCGCAGTGCCTCCCATCTGCGTGTATGCTTGTCTCTTATAATCCTGCGTGTATTTTCATTGATTACCATTGAGTCTTGCTTATGTCCATTGTTACGTTGCTCTTCTAGTTTATGCAGTTTCTTGTTATGTCTTGCTTGAGCTGTGTGTCTCTCCTTGTTCACCTTGAGCACTGCAGAGGCATCAATGACTGTCCAAAGGTCCTCCCGGATAGTTGCTACTAGTTTTAAGTGAGCTTTAAAGGCTATTGTAGATAATCTCCATAAAGAGACTCTGATCTTGCGAATCTCCAGGCGAATTAAGGATTTACTGAGCCGTTCGAATGCTTTATGGTTTTGTTGGTTGTGTAATCTATGTTTAATGCAAGCAAAGGGCAGGGTTAGATTGTGATCGCGGCAATGCTTGAGGAAGTATAGATCAGATTCCTTTCTTTGTATCTTAACCCTTGTCTTTTCGAGATCACGGATCTCTCTCCAGGTTTCCCCTCCGTACAGGGTCACAATTTTGGTTTGCAGATTTTTGTGGTGTGGTTTTTGAGACAATGAATTCAGATATTCCACAGTTTTCATTTTTAATTAAAATGAAAACCATGGAATATCCGAATTCACTGTCTCAAAAACCACACCACAGAAAATCTGCAAACCAAAATTATTATTATTATTAAATATAATATTCATATTAACATATTATAATATTAATATTATTAAATTTAATAACTTTGGATTAATATAATATTAAATTTGTTATATTATAATATATCATGATAGATATTAACTCTAGATATATATGGGAGGGAAGAACAAAGACATAGAGTGATAGAGGAGGAGAGATAGGGGGAGTGACAAGGGAGAGAGAGGGGAGAGGAGGAATGAAGAGAGAGAGAGAGGAGAAGGAGTGAGAGAGGTAGAGAAGGGTAAGAGAGGGAGAGGGAGAGAGAAGGAGAGAGGGAGGGAGGGAGATAGAGAGAGGATTGGAGGGCAGAGAGAGAGATAGAGAGAGAGAGATGGTGGAAAAGAGAGGAAGGTAGGAGAGAAAGGGAGAGAGAGGAAGGATGAGAGAGAGGAGGAGAGAGGGAGGGAAGAAGAAAAACATAGAGAGTGATAAGTGGAGAGAGAGAGGGAGTGACAAGGAAGAGATACAGAGAGAGAGTGTATGTTTAGGGGTGAGACAAAGAGATAAAGAGAAGGGGGGGAGGAGAGATAAGGAGAGAGCGATGGATATAGTAACATAGTTGGAGAGAAAGAGAAAGAGGATTGGATTTGAAATAGAGAGAGAGAGAGAGAGAGAGAGAGAGAGGATTGAAGGGAAAAGAGAGGGAGAGAGAGACAGAGACAGAGAGTGATGGGGGAAGAGAAAGGGAGAGAGAGGAAGACTGAGAGATAGGAATTGAGAGAGAGAGAGAGGGAAAGTATGAGAGAAGACTTGAGAGAGAGGAGGAGAGAGGGAGGGAGAGGTGGAGAGAGAGTGTGTATCTTTGGGGGTGAGATAAAGACACAAAGAAGGAGAGAAGGAGATAATGGGGGAGAGAAGGAGAGAGAAGAGAGGGAGAGTTATAGTATTAGAGTTGGAGGGTGAAGAGAGAGAGAGAGAGAGAGAGATGAAGGAAGAGACAGAGGATGTGAGAGAGTGGAGAGAGGGAGGGAAAGAGAGATGGAGTTGGAGTGGGATAGAGAGGGAGGTAAGACGAAATAAATAGAGATAGAAAGGTGGAGAGAGAGAGAGGGAGTGATAAGGAATATGGAGAGGGAGGGAGAGAGGAAAGGAGGAGGGAAGAGAGATAAAAGTGGGGGAGAGGGAGAGAAGGGGAAGAGAGAGAGAGAGAGGAGGAGGGAGGGATATATAGATATATTGGAGACAGAGAGTGTATGTTTTGTGGATGATATAGAGAGACAAAGGGAGGTAGATATATAGATGGAAAGTGAAGAGAGTGAAGAAGAGAGATATGGAGAAAGGAAGGAAGGTAAAGAGATATTGATACATGTGGAGTGAGAGATCATGTGTGTTTGGGGGGTTGAGATAGAGAGACAAAGAAGGAGAGATGGAGGGAGATATAGATATATTTGGAAAGGGAGAGAGGGAAGAAGATTTCTTGCACTATATGCATTGATTTCAATGTAGATCATGATTTATAATCCTATTTGATTCCTCGCACTAGTTGCATTGATTTTAGTGTAGATTTGATTTATAATGATATTTAATTGCTTACACTAGATGCATTGATTTCAATGTAGATGATTTCTAATCCTGTTGGATTGCTTGCACTAAATGCATTGATTTTAGTGTAGATGGTGATTTCTAAT
This sequence comes from Pinus tabuliformis, assembly GCA_031772625.1. Classification (NCBI taxonomy): domain Eukaryota; kingdom Viridiplantae; phylum Streptophyta; class Pinopsida; order Pinales; family Pinaceae; genus Pinus; species Pinus tabuliformis. Next base: position 738,736,970 of record CM062807.1, read on the forward strand.
TCTATTTGATTGTTTGCACTAGATGCATTGATTTCAATGTAAAATTTGATTCTAATAATATTTGATTGCTTGCACTAGATGCATTGATTTCAATGTAGATGATTTCTAATCCTATTTGATTGCTTGCACTAAATGCATTGATTTCAGTGTAGATAGTGATTTCTAATCCTATTTGATTGCTTGCACTAGATGCATTGATTTCAATGTAAATGTTGGTTTATAATCCTATTTTCTTACTTGCACTAGATGCATTGATTTTAGTGTAGATATTGGTTTATAATCCTATTTTCTTACTTGCACTAGATACATTTATTTGAGTGTAAATGTTAATTTCTAATCCTATTTGATTGCTTGCATTAGATGCATTGATTTCAATGTAATGTTGTTTTCTAATCTTATTTTATTGCTTGCATTAGATGCATTGATTTCAATGTAGATGTTTATTTATGACTTGATGGAATTGGATGTATGATGGTACATTAATTTTAAAGTGATTGGATTAAAATTGTGCATTGATTTCAGTGTAAGCACAAAAAATTATTGACAATGTACATTGAATTTTGTGTTATAGTAATTCAACCTATTAATATTGGAGATAAAGAGAGACAAGGTATTATGTTTACTACAATAGATCAAGCTAAAGATTTAAATGGTTTATGATTTAACATGTCCTTTTCATATAATCGATATGAAAATATGACAAAAGTAACAAGGGTGACAATAAGAATAGTATAAGAAAATAGTTTGAAATTAATCACAATGAAGACTATTTATAATTGACTATATTTTTATTATTCACATTTTCTATCATTTAACACAATTACATTGTCACTTTACATTCAACATTTTTATTTCATCATTTTTCATTATTAAACTTATTAACAATTTTTATCACCTCAACAAACTGAAGTAACTAAGCAAATTTAAAATTAAAATGACAAGATTAATATGAGACATATTTAGCATATTTAAAAGGATTAAATTTAAAATTAAAATGATCAGATTAATCTCAGACATATCTAGCATATTTAAAATGATTATATTAATATTAGATGAATTTACATATTATTGATAAAATTAATCATATGTTCATTAGATTTTATTTGGTCTCACACGATTGAAACCAGCCTAGATCCATCTTAACTCTGGATCTATCAAGCATCGAGAGGGAGCAAATATCTCGAGGTGAAAACCTTTCCTCAAGTTTTTCACTCAAAAAAGAGGTTTTCACCTTGATAGATTTGATCCCTCTCAACCAGCCTAGATCCATATTAACTCCGGATCTATCAAGCACTGAGAGGGATCAAATATCTCGAGGCGCAAACCTTTCATCAAGTTTTTCACTCAAAAAATAGGTTTTCACCTTGATATATTTGATCCCTCGCGACCCTTGATAGATCGGGAGTTAAGATGGATCTAGGTTGGTATAATATATTAATAAGCATTGAAATTATTAATTTATAATAAACATTAAAATACTTACTGCATGATATATCTTGTAACACCCCAAAGCGACAGCTGAATTAACAATAATTACATTTACATTTACATTTATAATTACATTTACATTTTGCATGTGGAAATTAGAAGAACTTATGTTAACATTTAAGTAATGTTATTTTATTAAATAATGAAATCTCAGAATTCTTGAGGGAAGACCAGTTAACAAACTCTAACCTCCATACAATTAGAAGAAATAGTTACACCCCTCTCTCCTGGAGATAAAAGAGATTCTCAGTGGAAAGAAAGGGGTTATGTTTTTCATTATAGAGAAAGAGGAGAAGAGAGGAATTGGGAAACATAGGTAGTATGTTACCAATCATAGTGGTCCTTAGCTGGTGAAGGCCAGTGGACAGACTCTATTAAAAGATCAGAAAGGACAAACTAGACTAAGGTCTTGAGGTCTTCCATTAGACAATAAATGAATCTATTGTCTAGATCAAAAGCTCAAGGGGAAGAAGCAGACATAATTTCCCTTCTCAAGGTTAGGAGGAACGATCTCATCCCTATTGAATTTGAGAGACTGAAAACTTACAAATAAGTATTTGTTAATATGTGTGTGTGTGTGTGTGTGTGTGTGTGTGTGTGTGTGTGTGTGTGTATTTAATTAGGAAATAAATCTTATAGTCTGTGAATGAAATGTGATGACTATATTATTTATTGTTTAGGAAATTCCACTGTGGAAATTCATGTTGCAAGGAAACAATAGTTAGTCTGAAGGATTATACTGTAACTAGAATTATAGAAAGTTTAGTAGCCTATAGATGGAAAATGGGATCTACATGAGGTAGTCAAATTTTTGGTTTTACTTATTATTGTTATTTCATAAAGATACATCAATCTTTGTTGTACATTTAATTGCAATCTGTGGAAAGCAAGGATAGACCAAAACAGTAGGACCGAAATACTTATCCAATTTAATAACAAGCTATTCTAAGCTCTTGAATTAGTTGTCAAAAATAACTATACATGGAATGGAAATTAGGCAAGAACGGAATTGAAAATTGGTAATTATTTCAATAGTATAAAGCTTGTAAAGATGTCCTATTGAGCCAAAAACACAGAGGATTGAACTCAAACAAAATCCAGATTAATGGAATTACAATATTAACTCTGAACAGTTCCATAAGGCTAATATGACTACAAAACCCTGAAAACACAAAGTGTACACTGAATAGGAAGGGAGGAAGTTGAGACCAGGGAAACCAAAAGGGATTCAGCCGTCAGTCCTGTCTCCCTCTTAAATTATCCTTATAATAGTATTAAAATATACAGGAAAGCATAGAAATGTAAATGTATAGGAAAGCATAGAGATAATCTTAAGATCGTAGCCATACACATTAAGTAATGTGGAATCAAAATCTCAGATTATATCAGACTGTCACAGCAAATATATGATACTCTTATAGGGCCGCATGGTCATTAATTTAAATAAGCAGTTCCAAATCCAACCACTACATCACTTTCACAAATCTGAAGTTAAGAGAAAAGAGATAAGTAAACTGGAAATCATTTATTCATTGGGAAACATATTTTCGAATGTATTAAAAGTCATTAGGGCAGATCCCTCAACAAAATAACAAACTTGGTAGAGTAAGACCATAACTGGAAGTTGTCATCTTCCTCAACGAAAAATTACCAGACAAACCCTAGACCACAACATTATAACTTAAGCACTCGAAGAGACAACAAGAGGAAACCTCTGAATGTTCAACACAACGATAGTTTGGGCAAAGAATTACACTCCAATAGACAAAGGTGCACCTGTGGTGTCATCCTTGAAGATGAGACTGTAGAACTAGAGGCTGAAGCCTGATGTACACCATGCCGAGTCGCAGAGTAACCTGCCAGAGAGCCAAAACTTGCTGATTTAATAGTTGGTAACTTGAATCATAAGGAAAACGCGTCGAAAAACTAAGTAGTGTTTTGGGAAGTTTTAGTGTCTACGGATAAATTCTTAAACCCCTAGACTAGTAGCTAAGTCTAGAACAACAATGCAAAGCATTCTCTACTTTTTCTATAACCAATAGATTAAATAAGATAGTAAAGAAACCTGCTTGAAGCTTTCACTTACTCCTTATCTCCCTTGACCAATTCTGTCACTCCTTTCCGTACTTAATCCGCTTGAAAAGTACCTGCACACAGACAGAAGACAAAAAATGATTAAAGCATATGATAATGATCTATTGATTAAACATAGAATGGAATCAGGTACATAATACACATATGAAATCATCAATGAACAGTACAAACATATGGAAAAAGATTTGAACACTTTATTAGTAAAAGGAAGAGTTACAACCCAATTTGCTTGATTCAGTGTCACTCCTCCAGTTCAATCCCATCCTCTCTTCATAACAAGCAAGACATTTTGACATCATTACAATACTTGAAACCAACTCAAGTCTCATACTAACAGCATCTCCCTATAATTCAATGATTTCCAACCCCTAATCACTTAGATGAGTCGTCTTTTTATAGGTGAATGAAGAAAGTTATGCCATAAATTGTGATAATGAATGCCCTACCAAACATAGGACTTAGTTCCATGGAGGAAGGGATAAAGGGATTGATGTTCCTTAACTCCCTCCCTTATCCAATTTCGAGCCCAAAGGAGTGGACAGCCTTGGAAAACTTCTATAGGCATCCTATGGATAAGAATATTCCAAACCCCAATGCATATTTCGCTCAAATTCGCCCAGTGCAGGCCAAAGAGGGCTCAGGTGCACTGCAATGCACCCTGGAAATGTACTGGATTGCGCTGCAGTGCACCCTAATAAAGCCCTGCCTACGCTAATCATCTTAGAGGCAGTTTTTGGATGATTTCAGTCATGGAATCTCTTGGGAAGGAGGCATTCTAATGGTTGACTTCATTAGGGAATGTAACAACTTAATTAAGGTTTGATGGGCCCTAATAGTACTGATCTGTAAGTCAGGGTTGATGTGCCCAAATGGATCTGTAACAGTTTCCCCCTAAAGCATGAAGTCGTAAATATGTATGTCAAGTGAAATGCTTTACTATGTGGAGAGGAGGTTTTGAAGCGGAAGGTGGCCTGCATCAATTATAATACGTATATCATGATAATTTGATTTTTTCTCATGAACTTGCTGAGGGAAGGCATACCCATGCTCAGATTATAAACTTTCATTACATGTACAAATATAGTCATCTACAGATATAGACCCATGAATGGATGACCATGAATGTAAGGCCATTATACATTTGATTTAGTACTCCTGAAAATATCGCAGCCCGGATGGATGAAACTAGATCCGGGGTCTTCAATCTCGTTCAATCTTTTGCTCAAGTACAAGTCTAACCATGTGAATAAATGATCTGAAGTCGAACATGGGAAGACATCATTTGATTACCATCCAATGATGTAAGTCGTTAACAAACACGAGAGGAATCACCGATAATGATAATGACCCTCAAGGTACTATAGTACATTTCGCATGGTGTGAATAAATGATTTGATGTCAAACACCATACAAAGTCTTTCGGTCGAAGGCCAGTGATGTCAACCTATCGCTAGAAGCGAGAAACCTGCCATTGATGTATGCAAGCCTCAAGGTACTGAACGGGTGTTTCTAAGTCAACTTCATCGATAATGTGCTGATGTCAACAAGAAGCGACTCGTCGCAGAAGGGCCTTGATGTATCCCACATCAACAACACGAAATGAGGTAAATGATTTTGGAGATGAAAATCGACTAATGACAGAAGGTTCAGGAATGGCAGTCATGAAAATGAAGGTTTACAGTATTTCAAAGGATGAAGTTTGAACTGAATGACTTCTTTTGAACATGTTGACAACACTAAAATGAATTGGTAGCATTGACCCAAAACAAAGTAATGGATGGTATGATAGACCAATGGTGTGATAACCATCAAACTGAATGACCCAACCCACATAGTCACGGTGATGAGGTGAAAGTGTCATGTTCAAGAGTGACTTGCTACCATAAAGTGTTCTCCCCTTTTTCCCATTTTCCCCAGTCATTGCTGACCAATACCTCTTTATTTTTATCAAGCTTGAGGAGGATAACATAAGTTTGTTGTATAATTTCACCCTTCGAGTGAATCCATCGCTATTTGATTCTTTAATGATTCTAGCGAAGGTGAAACTCGGTCTTGTCTAGATGGACAAGTTTGTCGCTATTTGATGTTTTTAACGAGTGTAACAACAAAGATAACTTGGTCCTTTTCATGTTTAGAGAATTTGAAAAGGTACAAAAAGAAAACTCCACAAGTTCTTTTTCATAAATTAATCTCTCAAGTCCGAAAAAGTGTAAAATAATACAAGAGGGATATCATTTCCAATCCGTTAACGAGCTGGAAAGGATAAGCGCTTAGCAATCTTTTCATATTTAGAGAGTCTGAAAAGAGCTTAAAGAGGACTCCACTTTGAGGAACGAGTGGTGCCTAGGGTAGCTATTAGTTCTGGTGATGTTGGAACTTCCCAAAACATGTTGATTTATGTGAAGAGCCTGGCTAATAAGACCACTCATTGCAATTGTTCCTCAAAAAAGGTAAAGCAACCAAGTGAAAGCATATGATTAGGCAAAGAGATGGTGGTGATGGGATGAAAAAAACCAAGGCTCATCTGATGAAAAAGGCTGATAGAATGGCAATCACGAGGGTTAAAAAAAGGAAATGGGTTCATTTTTACACAAGCTTGAACCATAAGGAACTATGCTTGGGTTCACTTTCATGTTTAGACAAGCTTGAAACAAAGAACTATGCTCGAGATTGGTTTACATGCCCCGAGCATGATGAAAGGGAGAGTCTCCTGTAAGCATATGGAAGTCACTGCGATGAAGCAAGACGGTTATCCAACAACTTTTTGGCTTCATCTAGATAGGGACAAAGGTGAATGGGGTGATTCCCTTCACATAACCTACAGGGAAGCTTAACTTTACCACTAGGCGCATGCCCCCCAAGCTTCATTACATTTACCTAAGTAGACTACTCGTGGCTATCAGGTGGATGGAATGAAGGTTTGTTTACGAGATTAAGTGAAAGACTCAACTTGGAACTTTGCTCCAGGGGTCCTTGTTTTATTTTTTAACGAGCTTGACACAAGACAAGGAACTATGCTCATACTCCTTGTTTCATTTTTTAATGAAGTTGACACAAGACTAGGAACTATCTTCATATCCTTGGTTTCATTTTTTAACAAGGTTGACACAAGACAAGGAACTATCCTCATGGGAGTTGTTTCATTTTTTAATGAGGTTGACATAGTAAAAGAACTATCCTCATAGACCCTTGTCTCATTTTTTAATGAGGTTGACACAAGACAATATCCTCATGGACTTGTTTCATTTTTTAACGAGGTTGACATAGTAAAAGAACTATCCTCATATTCCTTGGTTCACAACTCATAAGAGGTCATGAAGCAGAGATATGGTTCCAATGCCCCCAGTACATGATGTACAACATCACTAAATTGATCGAAAATTGATGTAGGTATGGAACGGGTTGCCACATAATTAACTTGTGGCGGGGATGATACCATTGGTACAAAAGGACCATTAAGGGAAGATGGTTTATTGGAAGCCATATTTGGACCGGGAAATGAAAGCTGGTCAACGGTGACAACTCTACCTTCATGCGGGAAACAAATCACTCAAAAGAGTGTTGAAACAATAGCTCCCATGTCATAATCATAGTCGCGCCCAAGAAGTAAATTGTAATCTAAAGGTCCTGGGACTACCATCACATTCAAATAAATGATTTTTCCTCCCAAAGTAATAGGTAATTGAGGGAGGATCCCTAATGGTCGATTGATTCCTCTATTCAAAGCCAACAGATTCTGGGTAACAGGCACAAGCGGCGGTGAATCGAGCACTTGCCAAGCAGTTGAAGAAATGATACTCATAGATGCACCTTCATCTATAATAGTGCTAGATACAATCATATTAAAAACCTGTACTATGATCTGGAAAGGCACATAAGAAGGAAGACAGAATCCTGCAAGTCGATTCCAATCGAAGGAAGTGACCAAGCTACTTGGAGGGGGTACCATAGAAACGAGAGAATTAACCCCTTGAGTTACGAGAATGGGAGGATTTTCCTCCTGTCTTGATGGAACAGGAGGATTTCCCCCAAGCTCATTTGAATATAAAGAAACGAAAAGAACCTGAGTGGTATCATATTCACTCTCTTCAGGAAAGGTACGACTAACTGAAGGTGAAATTGGGTCAACTGTTACCTCAACCTGTTGATTTGGGTCAGGTATAGACTCATAGGATTCACTTTTAGAGAGAGTGGGTTTGACTGACGATTGATTTTGGTCAGTCAATTCATCAACTAGTGAAGGATTAAGGGATAGTTTCCTGTAACCAGATGGAAGTCGTTGTGGTGAAGCAAGACAGTTATCCAACACTTTTTTGGCTTCATCCAGATAGGGACAAAGGTGAATGGGGTGATTCCCTTCACATAACCTACAGGGAAAATTAACTTTACCCTTATTTCCATGAACTTTACTACCACTAGTTGATGGTGTGTCACCAACATGATCTCCAGAAGTTGATGACACAGGATGATGTGAATGAGAAGACCATTCTTCTAAGATCTAAGGAATATCAGGACAATTTCGAAGAAGATGGTCTCCCGCACAAAGTTTGCATGGATATCAAACTTTGTGAGTCTTGACGGCCGGTTTCTCATCATATGTTGCATTCAAAGCAATGGTTGTTTGGTTGCCCCTCTACTGAATTTGTTTCTTCTTCTTCTTCTTCTTCTTCCCTTTCTTCTTCTTCTTAGCCACCTGGTTACTAGTACCAATACTTTCACCAGGCAAAGAGGAAGAAGGGGAGGAAGAGAAATCTGAGTAAGAAGGCAAAGGGTCAACTTTAGGATCAACTGGAGGTTGATTTTCTCCAATTGGAGGTGTACTCAATTGCAGAGAAATCACAACATTTTGAACCAAGAAAGTTGAAAACAACCATACTAGAAAGTCAATGGTAAATCCAGGAAGGGACAATGTAGCCATATATGGAGCACCAATATTTCCAAAAGGAGGAAAAGGACTAGGATTCCCATCAAAAGTAATTCCTTGATCAGTGGACTCTAGATTTGTCGCCATATGTTTCAACCTAAGATCAACTAAGGAGTGAGGGTGGAGGATGTTATCCACGGTCAATTAATTTTATTTTAATCAAAGTAACATAAAAAAACAAAAAAAAGGATAATCTAGGCAAAAGGCTTACCAAGCAACTGTGAACTGCAGAATACCTCCTGGCGAACCAAGAAGTACGGGCAGGCAATCTCCCCGAATGCTGTGTTCGGTGTATCACAATGTACAAGGCAGCCGACTCGGTTACCTAAGGATGGATAGCAACCTAGAGTTGTCCTCCCATATATACCTGAAGTTACGTGGAGGCCCAATCCATATAAGCGTTGTCTAATGCAAAACTGCACAGAGAGATCATTCCCATATACTTTATGTACTGTAACACCACCCTATATACCCGAAGGTATGTGGATGAGCTACGATATACTCACGTAAGTGGAATGAGGTATCACACTCGGGATGTATTGCAGACAAGTTAGCGACATCTACTTTGTTTAACGACACTGGAACACGTCTCTAGCCTAGACCTCTAAATGTTTTTCATTAGGTGACAATGCTCCATTAGGTAAATTCAGATAAATTTTAAGTTGAACTTCTTTAGAATTTGCCTTTCAAGGTTCACCACGTGATGTATGTTTGCAATTCCTAAAATGCAACTAATATGATAAGCATTCTTTCCATTCAATTTGACAATGAAAATCCTTAGCTAGTAGGGATAGAGCATTCATATTTTTGACAAAGAGCAAAGAGCACATCTAATGCAATTTCCCTAGCTATTCTTATCAACACACACAAACTTTTTCAATGCAGCATGCATGTATTTCTTTTCGATTTCCCTTAATGTGAATGAACAAAAAAGAAAACTAATGCACAATCAATCAATAAACATTGTTCATAAAAATGACGATTTTGCAACAATTTCTTTTCAAGGAAAGGAAGACTTTATGACACTTTCATTTCAAAAGAAATGAGGAATTACGACACTTTCAACGAAAAGACTAACCATATGCACCCATCAATCAATTGATCTTTCATGAATGAAGACTTTACAACAATTCAATTTTCGAAGGAAGAGACGATTTTACGACACTTTCTTTCGACAAAGATCAATCAACCAAAACACTAACTTTCGACTATAGATTGAAAATGACAAAGTAAATACATAAGAAACGTTTATCAATCCTAGTCCAAGTAGGGCCAGCTAAGGAGATGAAAAACTATTTTCAGGGACAAAACATCATTGGCATTCAACAAATCATTCAAATAGGAGAAAATTGGCAAAAACTTCAGCTCCTAGATGGGAAACTAACCCTCAAGGGATCACTGCAGGCTACAAGTGAGAGACAGTGCGCTTCAGTGCACTGGCTCTATGCAGGAAGTGAATTGCAGCGCACTGTGTCCTTCATTGGGCTGCGCTAGTGATAGTAAGCCATTTTTGAAGGCAATTTGACATAGTTTTGACTCAATTTTCAATGAAATAAGACTGAAATTCAATCAACGACCACAAGTATAGTATGTAGAAATGTCTTAAGAGGCTGATAAGATACTAAGATGGATAATCGCTCCCCAGTGGAGTCGCCAATTTGTTTTGGGAAGTTTTAGTGTCTACAGATAAACGCTTAAACCCCTAGACTAGTAGCTAAGTCTAGAACAACAATGCAAAGCATTCTCTACTTTTTCTATAACCAATAGATTAAATAAGACAGTAAAGAAGCCTACCTAAAGCTTTCGCTTACTCCTTATCTCCCTTGACCAATTTTGTCACTCCTTTCCGTACTTAATCCGCTTGAAAAGTACCTGCACACAGACAGAAGACAAAAATCGATCAAAGCATATGATAATGATCTATTGATTAAACATAGAATGGAATCAGGTACATAATACACATATGAAAGCATCAATGAACAATACAAACATATGGAAAAAGCTTTGAACACTTTATTAATAAAAGGAAGAGTTACAACCCAATTTGCTTGATTCAGTGTCACTCCTCCAATTCAATCCCATCCTCTCCTCATAACAAGCAAGACGTTTTGACATCATTACAATACTTGAAACCAACTCAAGTCTCATACTAACAACATCTCCCTATAATTCAATGATTTCTAGCCCTTGATCACTTAGATGAGTGGTCTTTTTATAGGTGAATGAAGGAAGTTATGCCATAAATGGTGATAATGAATTCCCTCCCAAACTTAGGATTAGTTCCATGGAGGAAGGGATAAAGGGATTAATGTTCCTTAACTCCCTCCCTCATCCAATTTCGAGCCCAAAGGAGTGGATAGCCTTGGAAAACTTCTAGAGGCATCCTATGGATAAGAATATTCCAAATCCCAATGCATATTTCACTCAAATTTGTGCAACACGGGCCAAAGAGGGCTCAAGTGTGCTGCAATGTACCCTGGTAGTGTACTAGACTACACTGCAGTGCACCCTGATAAAGGCCTTCCTGTGCTGATCTTTTTAGAGGCAATTTTTGGATGGTTTTAGTCATGGAATCTCTTGGGAAGGAGGCATTCTGATGGTTGACTTCATTAGGGCATGTAACAACTGAATTAGGGTTTGATGGGCCCTAATAGTACTGATCTGTAAGTCAGGGTTGATGTGCCCAAATGGATTTGTAACAAGTAGCCTTAAAGATTACTCATCACGACGAAATCTAGTACACCAAGCCTTTAGATTAGATATTGAGACCGATCGACGGACCACTAATTGCAATGATTGCAGCAAGGTAAATTTAAACACCTTGACAAGAAACTGGGAAGTCACAGAGTCATAAAGGAAGAAACAAAAACACAATTTACATGTCATAGATTTTTCTGAACGTAAATGCCTTTGAGGGGTGATAAATGAAAATGGACTCTCGAAAAATAATATTTCTAGTGACATTAGGTGTAGAAAAGGTTAAGGGGCCACCATTGCCAAAAATAATTGCAGAGAGAAACCCTTCCTAAAGGAGTAATGAAAATGGAGAACTGGATATGAGGTTAGGTCGAGTGGTTACCGAAAGGAACCTTAGATCAAAACCAACCATCCGATCTAGAGCCAACAAATCAATGCTTGCGGTAACACCAAGTCGTGCCCGAGAACTCTAGAGCCTGGAGCTGGATAGCCACCCCTCATTACACATGATATGGATATACATCATTTAAAGTGCTAGTACCACGAATGTATTAAATTCTTTTTTAGTTATGTAATGAATGTCAAATTTCGTGCTACAAGATAATCTTGGAGATGTACAATAAATATCTATGTTAATAATGTTGAATAGACATGCATAGATTTGCTATGAGGGTATGCGTGAGCTTAGGATAGGGTAAATATAGTAAAAAAAATATTTAAGTGTTTAAATGTATTGGATACGTGGATGTTACATGTCTCATGTTGCTAAAATTGAAAAAGACATAAACATTAACTAAATTAGCCAAAACCCATCTTAACTCCAAGGGATAAAATCTCTTGAGATGATCCCTCTTAGCACTTATTAGATTTGGACTTAAGATGGAATTAGGCTAATTTAATTACTAATTAATTATAATTATAATTATTAATTTTTTGTTTTCTTTTTATTATTAATTTGTTTTTTATGTAATTTGACTCAGTGAAAATGTATAACAAGATAAGACATTACATCTCTACTATACTAGGCTAGAGAATGCTTCTTGGGGCAGTTATAACTTTATTTTAAATTTATTATTATTATTATTATTATTAATTGTAAACATAATTAATATATAAGTTAAACATCTATACATTTAAAAAAGCGACATTACATCTGTACCATACTAGGCTAGAGAATGCTTCTTGGCGCAATTATAACTTTATTTTAAATTTATTATTATTATTATTATTAATTCTAAAAATAATTAATATATAAGTTAAACATCTATACATTTAAAAAAACACAGAGATTCTTAATAAAATTTACCCCACTTTGCTATGGAGATTCTTAATTTGTAAATAGGTTTTGTTACAATACCACTGATTATCAATATCACATACTCAAAAATTCACAACTTATATGACTTTTTTTAATTAGTCAATCTGATAAAAAGATAAAAATGGCATAATTACTTTGGAGATAAATCTCAACTTTTTATTTGTGCATATTACTATGAATAATCTAGAATATTAGTGGAGATTAAACCCCTATTATATTTAAAGTGAAATTTTGGAAGCTCTATTCCAAAATAAAGAAGTCATAATTATACTTTTTAAACTTATACTTTTAATATTTTTTTCATCAAATTTTAAATAAAATTTATTCAAAAGTATTAAAAAATACTAAAAACTCAAACTATTAGTTTACACTCTTTTAAAATGATTGATGAATAATAATAATGAAATTATTAAATAAGTGAAATGAAATAAACTTTGATTTTTTTATTAATACTTTATGGTTAATAAATTTTAAATTAATTGAAAAAAATAATTTTATAATATATGAATGTTTTATTAGTTTTTAGGGTGTTTTTAGTTGGTCAAGACTTTATCATTAAAGCATATTTTGTACTGAGAGATTATAGATTGAGAGCTCAAGCATGGTTGTACATAGAAGAAGTAATTATATGAATATTTTATCTATTATAAATTTGATAAAATTTGAGTTAAAATTTTAAAATAATAAAATTTAATAGTGAATATCACGAATTTTTTAGTTAATTAAATCAAATTTTTTTTAAAGGAATCAAAAAAAATTATTGACATTTTAAATTTTAATATAGAGAGAGTGTAACTTAATGATATCATTTTTTGTGATTTTCAATTATATTTTCTGAATTCTTTTGATTGAAATTTAATTAGAAATTAAAAAAATATTATTTAAATTATTAAATACAAAATTCAAATGTGTTATTTTCAATTATATTTTTGAATTATTTTGATTGAAATTTAGTTAGAAATTAAAAAAAATGTTATTTTAAATTATTAAATATAAAATTCAAATGTTAGTATTTTGAAAAAAACTAAATTTATTTTTACATTAAAAATATGATTTCAAAATGCAAATATTACTATTTTATATTTTATATATAGTCATTATATCAATTAAAAATAAAACAATATTACCATTTTAGGCTAGGGGAACATTATCATTTTACATATGGTTTTTTATTTTGAGCCATTTGCAATTAGGTGGAGAATTGATACTCGCATGTGTGTTGGGGAGCATTACCATTTTATATTTATTTTATTTAAAAAACTGTTATTTTAAATTATTAAATATAAAATTTAAATGCGTTAATATTTTGGAAAAAGTTAAATTTATTTTTACATTAAAAATATGATTTAAATATATATAGATATATATATATATATATATATATATATATATATATATTACTATATAATCATTTTATAAATTAAAAAATAAAACAATATTATTAATTTATATATAAAAAAATATTACCATTCTATATAAAAAAATATTACCATTTTATATATAGTTATTTTATAAATTAAAAAATAAAACAATATTCCCCATTTATATATAGATATATTTTCAAAAATTTGTAATTAGGACAGGGTACAATTATCACTTACATATAGTTTTTGTTCTGAGCAATTTGCAATTAGGTAGAAAATTGATAATCGCATAGGAATTGTGGGGGAACATTACCATTTTAAATATTTTTAGTGGGAGCAACTTGCAACTAGGAGAGGAATTGGTACTCACATGACAATGACACCTAGTGTATTTTTATCTTAACAAACTAATAAAGGGATTAAGATTAATTTAAGTAACGTTTTATATCCGTTTTAAGGTTAATTTAATTAGTGGAGTTCTTATTGTCAAAGCACTTTGCTCATGGATATTAGAAGTCCCTGATGCGGATGGAGTTAGATTCTGTAATTGAAATATGCACACTATATAATATAATCATGTTATGTTATTTTAATTTAGTGAAAGGGATATTTTTATTTATTTATTTATTTTCATAAATTATATTTTAAATTAATTAAGGTAATTAATATGATAATAATAATGATGATTAAAGTCTAGGTCTATTAGAACTTCAAAAAAAAGAGTCTATTTGTTATTCTTCAAAATCGAAGGAAAAGAAGCGCTCCAAAATAACTATGGAGTTGTCTAAGGAGGCAGAGGAATTGCCGGCACCACCAAAAGTGGCCAGAATAGAGGCAAAAAAATTTCAAAAAATCTTATAGATGCGGTGTTTGAATCATGTTTTTGAAGGTGGAAATGGATTCAGCACCATCAAAAACCTCTAGGGCACCTAAAATTATGAAGTTTGACAGCTTTTACTTGAATTTACAAAAATCTCCCGGATTTTTTCAAAATATAGCCGGAATTTCCATAACTTTCAGGGCAAAAAAGCATAATCGTTAGACTACGACTATTATTGAACTGGCTTAATATATCAAAAAAACTGGAGATGTGGCTGATATGTAGCTATTAATTCATTAATAGGTATAATATGTAGCTATCAATTCATTAATAAGTAAAGACAATCTATACCACTCTCGCTGAATTAACCAAATACATTATCTAATGAATGGCATATAGTGCCCAGCACATTAATAATCTACTCTTTAGATAACAAAAAATTACGAATCATGTTTTTGATGTTGGAAATGTATTTAGCACCATCAAAAACTTCTAGGGCACCTAAAATTATGAAATTTGACAGCGTTTACTTGGATTTACAAAAATCCCTGCTAGATTTTTTCAAAATATTTCCATAACTTTCAGGGTAAAAAAACATAATGGTTAGACTACAACTATAATTGAACTGACTTGATAAATCAAAAAAATTGGAGATGTGACTGATTTGTAACTATCAATTCATTAATAAGTATAATATGTTGAACTGACTTGATAAATCAAAAAAATTGGAGATGTGACTGATTTGTAACTATCAATTCATTAATAAGTATAATATGTAGCTAATTCGTTTGGTAAAGACAATCTATACCACTGTAGCTGATTTAACCAAATACATCATGTAATGAATGGCATATAGTGCCAGCACATTACTAAACCGACTCTTTAGCCAACGAGAAATTACGGACGACTCTTTCCTGCAAAATTAAATATAACTTTATTGCTATTCTTCCTGTATGTCTTATTCTCATTAGCCAACGAGAAATTCAGGACAATCGACAGCCTAACACGATGGCCACGCGTCACAAAAAGTTGAGATTGTGCCACTGCACGTTACAATAAATGGTAAGTGAAGTTCCTGTCAACCAGTCAAAGCCCTTCCTGTGCTTGAAGAAGTAGGTAAAAGCTCCCATCAGTCATTTAAACCTGTCCGGCATCTAGCTACAGAGTCAAGAACCCTTACTGTCAGGGCTGAATGCAGCGCAGCAGGAATCAGGCGAAGCCTCAATAAATATATTGGTGTTCAACACATTTTAGATGAAACCCTCCAGCATCCCACCATGTTGCATATTGCCATTGCTGGGATTCATTTTTTCTGTTTCAAATTATCTCCTGTTTTCATTCCCTTAACACTGTTTTTTCCACCATGCAGGAATTTCACCGGTCTTTGCACTATAGTTTCACAATACTATTTGTATTTACTCTTGCGGTTGCAGAGAGAACGCCCGCAGAATAACTGGACTGGCATTCGCACCAGAGTCTCTCGTGTCGCACACATCCTCCGGGGTGAATCGCTTCCAAATAATCTGAGGGAGAGCCATGAATCATGCCTACAGCGGCTTTCTATGTTCGCACTGTAATGTAAAAGATATTTATATCATTTTGCTGGTTGGAAGGACTGTCTCTTTTTCAAATGCAGTGGATGGTGTTGCCAGATATGACTCTAACATTCACCACATTGATATGTATGAAAGTAGTTTTGTTTCCTAAATCCTAATACATATTTTGTTATATTCACTATGGTCCAGAATCTGTTGCAATATGAAGACTCTGTATTTTTAAGGGTTCTTCCTATATATATGATAGTGGCTAAGGTGGATACCATCGAATTTGAATCAGGTTTTTTTTTTTTTTCAATGGAAGAAATCGTGTTAGTGTAGTTATTAGGCATACATAGTTTTGTTTCGGATTAGATTTCAAGATCGGTTTAGTTATTTGGCATACATATTTTTGTTTTGGGTTAGATTACAAGACTTGTGAAGCATACATAATCTTGTTTCGAATTAGAACACAACACTTATGAGACTAAATTCCCATTTAATTTTTGGATCACATTCTCGGGACTAAGACCTGTGAGAATTTGAATCAGTTACTAAGGTAGAGTTTGAATTTGATTCAATATAAGAAAATTTTGTATTATATTGTGAGGAAAATTTGTATCAAAAATGTGATTTGAAATAATAGAATCTGTAAGAAATTTGATAACTGCATCTTTATAATTAATTTTGTGAAAGTTAGATTTAAATAATTCCTACAATACTAATAAGCAATAAGAAACTAGGTACTTTTTTTCTTTTCCAGTATGAAAAAAGCATTATATATATCCAATGAAAATTTAGTACATAAAGCATTATATAATGCCAATACCATCTTAGATCTTTATGATAATGTCATTGTAACAGTCCATCCCTATTTGTCGACACAATATAGATCTCTCTAAATTTGTGTCTATGTACCCAGTGGTAAAAATATACAAAAATAACTGCGTCAAACATTGATCCATTTTAATCTAAATTGAAAACATCCATATGTCTACGTGAAAAGTATGCTATGCATAAGAGAAAAACAATATAAAAAGTGTCAAAACCCTCACTGGAAAAATCAAAAGAAAACAAAATATATTAGGTGTGTTCTCCTCCAAAGAGTGGATGCTATCGTGGAAGTGGAAGCACCCCGACATCTACTATGTTGTCTCCCAGCGTAATTTCTATATGCATCCCATCTAGTGCATCTTGTAGCCCCCTCTTAGACAGGGGATCCACATTTTGATTGAACAACCATCCAATATGCACAATCTTAGAGAGTTTCTAAATGAGGCCCAAAGATTCTCGATTTGTTTGAGCCAGCCATGAAGCAATGGTTGGTATACTTTTGTGCAACCCATTACATGGTCAATGATAATCCAAGAGTCTCCAAAAATGTGGATGGAAGAGATGTTAAGATAGTGTGAGAACCATAGAAGACCCCATAGAGCCATCGCTTCAGCCTTCATATTCGTGCCCCTGCCAGCACCCCAATGGACCCAGAATTCCTGCTCCTTTGATATAGCAATCCAAAAACCACAACCACAATTGTTCCTTTGTGTCGCACCATAAAAAAAATCGATTGGATACTCAATCCCAGGGCCTGTCTTTTTGTTAATAATATTCTTAGACCCGGTGTCATGTTGTTTTCCAAAAGTATACCATCTTATAATACGATCCATCACCTGCATATCATTATCCCTGTAGTTTTGAAAAATAATTTTATTGCGTCATCCCCATATTTCCCAGAAAAAAGAAAGTGGGATGTTCTGCCATGTGGGATTTTTTTTACTCCACCAACTCAAGCAGTCGATAATGTTGTCGTATCGGTTATAAGTGAAACCAATGAAGCTAGCAATATAACTCCATATATGTACAGTTATAGGGAACTTTAGAAAAGTATGGGCATTATCCTCCTACTCTTTCCTGCACAATATACGAATCCCTGACCCCTGCCAATTCCTCTTCTGAAGGTTCTCCCATGTTAGATTTGTATTTTTCCAAACCAACCAAATAAAAAGTATGATCTTAATAGGCATTTTAGTTTTCCATAATTTGTAGCACCAACATACCTCAGTGTTGCGTACCTCCTGGTAGCAAAGAGCATTATATACATCAACCACCGCAATGCCACCTTCCTTCATCTTGCATATCCAGGCAATTTGGTCCCCTCCTGCCTCACTACAGACACCAACTAATTTCATACCTATTATAATCTGCTCCCACTCTCATGCCATCTGCGCATCCAGGACCAATTCCCACACTCGTTCCATATTGGAATATAGCCTGCCATTTAGAAATGACCTAGTTCCAAAAGAAGATCCCACGACTATTGATACAATGTATAAGGCCTTATAATATACTTCTTTCTCTTTCTGTGCCAAGTATATGATCCAGTCTGATTATTATCCGATGCCTAGAACCCAGTCTCCAACATAGGTTCTACAAAAAACATTTACTATTTTTTTTGAAACTGAGCCAAATGGTCGAGCCCGATGCGATCCCAATACACCCTTTGCGCATCCAAATAGGAAACTTGTGGTCCTTTAGATACTTATGTCTCATGATATTTCCCCATATGTCATCCCCAAATAATCCCCTCCATAATGAATTCTGCAGTATTCCCATACAAATCTCCGTAGATTCAATATCCCCTAGCCGCCACCCAGTTGTTTAGGAAAGGAAATATGATCCAGCTTAACCATGTGGAATTTGGTATTGTTGGTCGCAGCAGACCAGATCTATTTGGCCATAATTTGATTGAAATACTTAATAATTGTGTGAGGGAGATAATATAAATGAGCCCAGTGTACTCCCAACTGTGTGATCACTGATTGGGTCAGTGTGATATGACAGCCCAAAGATAAACATATGAATTCCCACCTAGTGATCTTTTTATAAAAACGGTCCACAAGCCACATCCAGTCATTAACCTTATAATGATAGGGCTTAATATGATAACCAAGGTATTTCATACCCCCCATCAATGTATCAGTTTCCACCCCAAAAAGTCTATGTATGTATGCAATAACTCCTAGATCACACGTGCCATGTAGTATGATAGACTTCTGAAGGTTCATGTAAAGTCTGGTGGCATTCCCAAATTTTGCAAAGATATGAAATATAGTCAACCATGAAGACCTTTTGATCATCCTCATGATGAGCACATCGTCAACAAAAAAGCTATGTGAAATCCTTATATCTCTGCCCAAGACCAGTGCATCAAAACGACCCTCTATCACAGCTTTTTTGATGTGTAAGATGAGCCCATCCATTGCCAATATGAATAATAATGGCGAAAGTGAGCAACCTTTTATGAGTCTCTGCCCTGCCCTGAAAAAATCAGTGGGGTAACCATTAATAACAACAACATAGCTAACATTTGTGACGCAAGCCATGATCCACTCAGCACACCTGGCCTGGACACCAATTTTGTGGAGAACCATCCTATGGGGATACATTCATATGCCTTCTGGAGTTCGACCTTCATGATAGCAGAATTTAATTTTTTAGTATGAATCGAATGTATGCATTCCTGGGCAATAGCCACTGCATCATGAATTTGTCTGTTCTGCAAGAACCCAAACTGCTCAGGAGATATGTACTTTGACAGAGTGTGCTTAATCCTAGTTGCAATAGTTTTACAAATAATCTTATATATAAGATTACAAAGTGACATGGGTCTATAATCCAAGAAAGAATCAGAGGATGTCCTTTTTGAACTCAGTTCTATGTAGGTAGAATTTATATGCAGATGAATGTAACCCCTGGTCCTCGATTCCTCCACCATATTAAGAAGATCCTGTTTAAAAATGTCAAAGAAGTGAGTGAAAAGTTCAATCGTCCACCCATCTGGACGTGGGCTCTTATCTCCCTTTAAAGATTTGAGCACCCCCAAGATCTCCTCCCCCGAGACCACTTTGAATAGGTCCGTGTTTGCATCCTCATCAAACATAGAGGGATATAAATCCACCCCCCAAATTTGGTCCTCAGCACTGTCTAAATCCCTACGATAGTAATCCCTCTCAAAATGATGTATTACGGCTCTACAAATATCTTGTTGCGTCTCAAACCAGTTCCCTTATGCATTAGTAATCTCCCATATAGAATTGATCTTCCTTCTATGATTGGAAAATCTATGGAAGAATTTAGTGTTTCTATCCCCTTCCCGAATCCATATGGCCCTACTCTTTAGGCGTCAAGTAGTCTCTTTAATTTGTAGTATTTGTTTCCTTTTAAGTTCCAAAGATTGTATATGATTCCTGAGAGCAGCAGAGGGATTATGCATAAGAATTTGAGGGCGCATGGCATCCAACTCCACCAAATACATTTAGCTCTTTTTTCAATTGGCCTCGTTTCCTCCTCTCCCATGCTTTAACATCCACCTTAAGGCCCAAAGTTTTTCTAGAATATGCTTCATGGGAGAGATATCTTGTACCTTGTCCCGATTCCAGAATTCTCACACAAGTTTGTTAAAATCTGGGTCTTCCAGTGTAGGATAATGGGACGATGGTCCAAGATATAATTATTCACAATATCTGATTGGACAGACCTAAGACTCTCGACTAACTGTTCATGTAAAAGGAAATGATCCAGCCTTTTCACCACATATCCATCCCCTGATCTGCCATTGTCCCAAGTAGGAACAATCATAGAAGGGCATATATCTACAAGGTTAAAGTCGATAATAATATCTTTAATATGATCAGCCATAGCATCAACTTTTCTGGATCTCCCCCATACCTCATCCAGACCAATGGTACAGTTCAAGTCCCTTGCAATGACAAGTGAAACCAATCCCAAAATCTCTAATGCGACCAATTTATTCCAAAAGGAGCTCCGGTCTCTGTACGGGGCATATACATTTAATATATGGATGCGACCCTGTAAACCTCTGATATAACCAGCAAGAAGAATGCCTGCAAAACATGAATATGCCTTCACTTTGACCCATTATGGGTCCCATAGAGCTACCAAACCCCCCGAGAGGCCTGCAACATCTGTGGCAGCCATATGCCAATCAAGGAGCATCTTCCTGAAATATTTTATCACTTGAAGATCCTGAATGCATAGTTTCTTGTAGAAGGATGATATAGGGACGAGATGAAAGAAAAAGTTCCTTGAGGGCCAAATATTTTGGAGTAGCCCCCAGACCCCAGATATTCATAGAAAGGATGAAGTTCGTGTTAACTTAGGTGCGGGAAACTATGCTCTAAGGGCCCAAGGAGAGGTAGTTGAAGCGATAGGAACGCCAACGAGAGCATGTGGTTCAGATGAACTAAAAGGAAGAGGCTGAGCGCATCCTCTGAAATGTCTACTATCTCGGTTCCATTCACGACAGATGATGATATTTCCCGCCGAGGAAGAATTGATGTGGGGAGATGATGAGCCAGGAGGCTTGTGAATAGTAAGGGTTCAAAGGTCCAAGGTCTTCTTCTAGAGTAGGAAATCTATGTCACTATCCACCAAGTTGGTAGGTGAATATAAGGGCGAAATGGGCAATGTAGGTCAGGTCCTAGTCACCGGGGATGGATGTGAGGCACGTATAAGGGGGGGGGGGGGGGGCCGGCGTAGGGATGTACGTAACATGTGAAGAGGAGGGTGTGGCATATGTCATCGAAGGGGGTGGTACGATATTCAGGAGAGGTGAGTCAACATGAGAGGGGAGGGAAATCCTATCTAACGGGGATGGTGAGGTGTCATCAACCATAGGAGTACTAGAACCTTCTAGAGTCCGGGGGATGAAGGAACAAGAATAGGGGCAGAATCATCACATTTCGCATAATGAAAATCAATGGAATGGAAGGGATAGGAACAAAGTGAAGTACCTGATGAACATTGTGCGTCGCTCGAATGATTTTTCACCCCATGTTGATTCATAGGTATTACATAATGAGTGTTTGCATTCTCCTTTGAACCGAAACCATGCCACCTTTGTGCCAAACGCCTACCACCCAATCTGCGTGGACACTGTGCCATAAGATGCCAATATGATGACAGATAAGACACTGGAAAGGTACACCCCAGAAATCCATCCGCTGCACCAGGTGGGTGCCCTCCCATTGTAGTTTAATGTGGTCTGGGAATCCTCCTCTATATTCCTTTTTGATCAGGATCCATGCAATTCTCTTATCTTGTGCACCCAAACACCATGAGTCGACATAAACAAACTTTAAAATTGCATAGCCAATGTCCATTTAAACTTGCCGAGTCCAAAAGTCAATGGGGAAACCGGAAAATTTGGCCCAAATTAATATTTTTTGTGGCGTCTCCTTCAAGGGATTAAAACCAATATACCAAGAATGCAGAGCCAGGAAACTCCCCCCTTTAATCCATGGAATGGCCTTAATTTTCATTAAATCGTCCTGGCTGAGGAGATGGAAGTTGTACCAGCCACTCAACAACTGCACCACCATAGGCATGTAACCCAGTAATGACCTCCATTTAGTTTCTACTCAGCTCCGCATTTCAACTTCACTCAATTCAATGAAATTCCATTTTCCTACACGCGCCCTCTTCTGCAGACCGTTAACCTGGTCAATCAAAACATCATGGCTGAAATAAAGCATAGGCGTTGGGGTGGTAATTTGATAGATTTTGGTTGATGCTAAGATTGTTGCCCTTTGTAGTCACGTAATACCCCATGAGATCTCGGAACTGCATGTCCACCACTTGGTATGTGCATCTGGGCATCCACCGAGCGCCAAGTGTCCGGATCATTGGGACCCCCTACCCACTCTGACCCAGAAAATAGGCAGTAATTCGGTTCAACCTCCAACATGGCACGAATGTAGGCCTCATGTGCTGATGTGTCTGACGCTAACAGATTCATTGTATCACAAAGCAACAAGATATGATGGGAGCGAATAATAAGAATATGAATTAAAAACAGACTTAAAAGCATGTCAGAGCGCTAGGTTAGAAATAGGTGTATCCATCAGAAAATCCCGCCCATGATTGTCTTGGGATCTTCAAAATACCAAACTCATAATCAAAACTCGCGGAACATAATACCCACATACCGCCAAAAGAGATATACTACCATCGGATCTCAATCCGAAAAGGCAATGATACGCATGAATGGAAATAAAATATGGGATGTCCGATCCAGATCAATAGCACGTAATCACCAATATCTAGTATGTCAAAAAACGTATGTCAGAGAATAAAGTGAGATGCAGACCCAAGTCATCTCAATTGAGTGTGATCCGAACAACCATGAACATAAAATTCGAATACAACGAAAATTAGATATTCTGATACCGGATAATCCGATACACCCTAGTGCACCAACATCCATAGTAGAGCTTCCAAGTGATACAACATCCAACCAGAGGCAATGAATAGGTGACTAGTGCCATACTCCTTCACAGCAATAGCAAAAACAACACCACAAACAAGTCCACCACCTGTTACAAACCCGGAAACCAAATGCCTTGCAAGGCCTAGAAATGATGAAAGAATTAACCCAACGTTGCCAGAGTGGATAATTTTTTTTAAGATGCAAACAAGATCCCTCCCCCTAGTTATGTTGTGGATAGACAAGAGTGTGAATCTTAGTCCAGATAGGCATTAGGATGCCGGAAGGTTGAGGGACTGTGGGTCCGCAAAATGCAAATAAGATTGTATATTGTTGTACAGAGAATCATCACACTGTGCAAGATTTCCAATTGTAATAAGGAGAGAAGGCCATCTAGGTACAAAAAGGGAATTCTATATGCAGAATAAGAATGAAAACCAACAATAATAACCCAAGTATAAGCCCCACGTCCAAGGACGGATATCAGAGCAGAGTGAACCAAAAATGGTCAAAGGAAAATACCATTCGCGTCAGACCTAACATGGGGTATTATACAGATATAAATGATCCAGTGTGCCTTACTATACTTCCACCCCGGCCATGGAAATAATACCCAGATATAACCACCCCAACAAGTAGCTATACAACCATGCTGACCTGGAAACTCAGGAAAACAATCAGTGATATAAATCTATGACATAACGATTCCAATATCACAATGTGAGGACCTGTATGAGCGCTAACTAGAAAACACGAACTAGCATAGAAGAATCCCAAGTAATAGTTAGAACACTGTGATTGTATATGGATAAATGACATCTAAAATTACAATCGTTTCTCATGGTGTCAAACATTCGACCGTTGTCAATAAAACAGATCAGAGAAAGGCCGCAAGACATCTAAGTATAATTTCCATGCCACGAAGGGAATGAAGGAGGCAATGAGAACGACGAATAGAGAGGGATGGAAGGGCATTGAAGCAGAGCATGTCTCCATTCTCAGACTATATAGGAAACTGGGTACTTATATATATTACTGGAAATATATCCTGATAATCTATGCTAATGTAGAAATTTTGCAAATTCTCTACAAATCTCGCTCTGAGACCATGCAGAAATTCTCACTTTAGATTAACTCGATAATGCAATATAACCAAAGAAAAATACTATAACCTACTTCTACTATCAATTTGCGGAAGCTTAAAGATAGATCTGAACGCATATAACCAGAAGAAGAAGAATCAATGCAAAATACACATGAGAATACTTTGGGAAAGCCTCAGTGAAAAACCCCACTCTCTGTATTATCATACAAGGTGGAAATACATAGAAATTATACAAAGCCTTAGCTCTCACGGTTAGCCAGCTCTTAGTACAATCCTCACAGAAGCTCACAGGCAATCCTGGCTTCTCTCAAGCCTTCTTCTCTGCCCTCCAAGCTCCTATTTCCTTATGTTGTTCCTACTGGATGATCTTCACCTCACCAAGTGGAACACTGCTCTCACACACTGTCAGAACTACGCAATCCTCAAGGTATAATTCCTTCTGCATGAATGAGTTTTCTTTACAAGAAAACACATGCAACTGATAATACACTGTCCTTGACATTTAGCTCAATTGGGTCTTCCTCGGAATAGACATGCATGAGTTTCTGATGAGGGAATCTTCAGTTAACTGGAGTACACTAGTTGAGTGCATGCATGCATCAACTGACTGGTAACTCACCATTAGTTCCTCAAACAGTTTGGAACTAATTTAACTAGACTTAAATCAGTAAACTGAGTTAACTAATTACAACTCAAATATAACTCACTCTTATCTCCTAAATTTTAGGGATAACTCTTGCATGACTTTAGAAAGACTTCTAACTTGAATTTCTCCAACTAATTAATTTGAAATGAATTGATAAATTATTTCCAAGTAGTTGTTAAAACTAAATTCGATTTTAATTCACAATTTAATTCAAGAACAAATTAAATTGGAATATTCTTGTTGCCACATTTCAACAACTAATGCCAATGATATGGTCTAGATAAATCCCACAACTTTAATCAAGCTAGAGATCGAGGTACCTTGCACATTATTACTGAAAATATATATTAGTAATGTAATTATCTGACGCCAACTGGAAATATATCTTGGTAATCTAGAGCCAACCATTGGATGAGATCAATCCCACAATCCTAATCAAGCATAGACACTTAATAATTGTATCCCACAACCCCAATTAAGCATTAGATAGTTAGGAAACTTACATTGAAGATCAATCCCACAACCCTAATCAAGCATGGCCAGTTAGTAAGTGTATCCCACCACTCTAATCAAGCATTGGGCAGTTGGCTAATTTACAAATGATCACAACCCTAATCAAGCATTGGGTAGTCAAGAAATTTACATTGAAAATATATCGTGATGTAATAATTTGTTATAAGTTTTGGAAGCTATTTGGGGTATAGTTTAATTTGTTTATAATTTAGCAGAATAACAAGTTTGAGTTGTAAACTCTCTATAATTCAAGTGCTCCAAAGTTTTTAAGGGTACTAAATCCATATATAGAATCAAAAATCAATTTTAAATAACAAAAATCGAGATTTGACCTAAAACAAATTAGCATAATTCCAACCAAAATTTTCAAAACTTATAATAATCACATCGCTAGCTTGATATTCTAATCTAATGCCAATGGTAAAGTCGAATTAACTCTCACAACCCTAATCAAAAGTCTAATTATATCTCACCCCCTAATCCAGGAATCATTAGAAAGCTAACTACGTTACAGATGATCATTGGAAGTATATCTTGGTAACCTAATCGAACGCCAACGTTCGCCATTTTGTTGTGGATACCATAATCCCACGCCAGTCAACAGATGAACGTGAACAGAGAGAAAGGGGTTTAGATCTATCTTCACTCTTGGATTTTATTATATAAATAGAAGTTTATCATCCTACTTTGGATCTGTCAGAATTATTGTACGGTGATGTATACCGCCACATGCTTTCAAGATTCCGTGGAACTTTGTAATTGTGGTGCCTGCGCCCACCAACTATATTCGTAAAGTTTCTGGTAAGATTTTTTCCAAGTGGTTGCTGGAGGGACCGATTGTGGCCAAACTCTTCAAAGAGAATCGTTCCAATCGAATGGGAAAAGAAAAGTAATGAATTAAATCGTAAGATCATTTATGAATTAATAAAAAATATAAATTTAACTCATCTATGAATTTAACTTATTATGTATCTTAATAAAAAAATAAATTGTATTTTAATTGTTAAAATATAATTCTAGAAATTTAAATAATTGATTTTTTTTATATAACCCACATAACTTTCGTCTGATTAGTGATGATTTGTTTGTTTCTATTTAACCAACATATTTTTTACCTTATTAAGCAACTCAAAGTAAAAGTTTACTTGGAATATAAATTTATTCCCTCCAAAAGAAACTTCTCACATTGATGTATAAAATATTTATATAAAATAATTTTTTATTATCGAATTTTTATTTTTACATAATTTAAATTTAAATTTTTTATTATCAATTTTTTATTTTTACATAATATTTAATAACCAATGTTGTATTCCTTTTCGATCAGGATCTATGCAATTCTCTTATCTTGTGCACCCAAATATCGCGGGTCAATATGAACAAACTTTCCAATTACATTGGCAATGTCTATGAAAACTTGCCGAGTCCAAAATTCAACGGGAAAACCAAGCAATTTGACCCATTTGTTTTTTTGGCGTCTCCTTCAAGAGATTAAAACCAACATACCAAGAAAGCAGAGCCAGGAAACTCCTCCCTTTAATCCATGGAATGGCCTTAATTTTCGTTAAATCGTCTTGGCTAAGGAAATGGAAGTTGTACCAACCGCTCAACAACTGCACCACTGTAAGCATGTAACCCAGTAGTGACCTCCATTTAGTTTCTACCCAGCTCTGCATTTAAACTTCACTCAATTCAGTGAAATTCCATTTGCCTACAAGCGCCCTCTTCTGCAGACTGTTAACTCAGTCAATCAAAACATCATGGCCGAAACAGAGCATAGGCGTCGGGGTGGTAATTTTGATAGATTGTGGTTGATGCCGAGATCGTCGCCCTTTGTCGTCGTGTAATACCCCATGAGATCCTGGAACTGCGTGTCCACCACCTGGTATGCGCATCGGGGCATTCAGTGAGCGCCAAGTGTCCGGATCATTGGGACCCCCTACCCGCTCTGACCCAGAAAATAGACAATAATTCGATTCAGCTTCCAACGTGGCACAAATGTAGGCCTCATGTGTTGATGTGTCCGACGCCAACAGATTCATTGTATCACAAAGCAACAAAATATGATGGGAACGAATAATAAGAATATGAATTAAAAACTGACTTAAAAGCCCGTCAGAGTGGTAGGTCAGAAATAGGTGTATCCATCAGAAAATCTTGTCCAGGAATGTCTTGGGATCTTCAAAACGGGAGACTCGTAATCAGAACCCATGGAACATAATACCCACATACCGTCAAAAGAGATATAACGTCGTCGGATCTCAATCTGAAAAGGGAAAGATACAGATGAATGGAAATAAAATATGGGATTTCCGATCCGGATCAATAGCATGTAATCACTAATATCCAGTATGTCAGAAAACGTATGTTAAAGAATAAAGTGAGATGCAGACCAAAGTCATCTTAATTGAGTGTGATCCGAACAACCACCAACAAAAAATTCAAATACCACTGCAAATTAGATATTCCGACACTGGATAATCTGATACACCCCAGTGAACCAATATCCATAGCAGAGCTTCCAAGTGATACAACATCCAACCAGAGGCGATGAATAGGTGACTAGTGCTATACTCCTTCACTGCAACAACAACACCCCAAACAAGTCCATCGCCTGTTACAAACCCAGAAACCAAATGCCTTGCAAGGCCTAGAAATAATGAAAGAATTAACCCAACATTGCGAGAGTGGATAAATTTTTTTAGGACACAGACAAGATCCCTCCCCCTAGTTATGTTGTGGACAGACAAGAGTGTGAATCTCAGTCCAGATAGGCATTAGGACGCCGAAAGGGTGAGGGATTGTGGGTCCGAAAAATGAAAATAAGAATGTATATTGCTATACAGAGAATCATCAGAATGTGTAGGATTTCCGATTGTAATAAGGAGAGAAGGTCATCCACGTACTAAAAGGGCATTCTATATGCAGAATAAGAATGGAAACCAACAAGAATAACTGAGTATAAGCCCTATGTCCAAGGACGGATATTAGAGCAGAGTGAACCAAAAATGGTCAAAGACAAATACCATACGCATTAGACCTGGCATGGGGTGTTATACAGATATAAATGATCCAGTGTGCCTTACTATACTTCCACCCGAGGAATGGCAATAATACCTAGATATAACCACCCCAGCAAGTAGCTATACAACCATGCTGACCCAGAAACTCAGGAAAACAATCAGTGGCATAAAGCTATGACATAGCGATTCCAATATCATAGCGTGAGGACCTATATGAGTGCTAACCAGAAAACACGTAACTAGCATAGAAGAATCCCAAGTAATAGCTAGCACACTGCGATTGTATATGGATAAATGACATCTAAAATTACAATCGCTTCACATGGTGTCAAACATTCGACCATTGTCAATAAAAAGGATCAGAGAAAGGCCGCAAGACGTCTCAGTATAATTGGCATGCCACCAAGGGAATGAAGGAGGCGATGAGAACGATGAATAGAGAGGGATGGAAGGGCATTGAAGCAAAGCTTGTCCCCATTCTCAAACTATATAGGAAACTGGGTACTTATATGTATTACTAGAAATATATCATGATAATCTAAGCTAATGTCAATGATTTGGTTTAGATAAATCCCACAACTTTAATCAAGCTAGGGACCGAGGTACCTTGCACATTATTACTGAAAATATATATTAGTAATCTAATTATCTAATGTTAACTGGAAATATATCTTGGTGATCTAGAGCCCACCATTGGATGAGATCAATCCCACAACCCTAATCAAGCATAGGTAGTTGGTAATTGTATCCCACAACCCCAATTAAGCATTGGGTAGTTAGGAAACTTACATTGAAGATTAGTCCCACAACCCTAATCAAGCATGGGCATTTAGTATGTGTATCCCACAACTCTAATCAAGCATTGGGCACTTGGCTAATTTACAGATGATCACAACCCTAATCAAGCATTGGGTGGTCAGGAAATTTACATTGAAAATATATCGTGATGTAATAGTCTATTTGTTATAAGTTTTGGAAACTCTTTGTGGTATGGTTTAAGTTGTTTATAATTTGGTAGAATAACAAATTTGAGTTGTAAACTATCTATAATTCAAGTGCTCCAAAGTTTTTAAGGGTACTAAATCCATATAAATAATCAAAAATCAGTTTTAAATAACAAAAATCCAGATTTGGCCAAAAACAAATTAGCCTAATTCCAATCAAAATTTCCAAAACTTATAATAATTAGATCACTATCTTGATATTCTAATCTAATACCAATGGTAAAGTCTAATTAAATCTCACAACCCTAATCAAAAGTCTAATTAAATCTCACTACCCTGATCAAGGAAGCATTAGGAAGCTGAGTACGTTACAGATGATCATTGGAAGTATATCTTGGTAACCTAATCTAGCGCCAACGTTCCCCATTTTGTTGTGGATACCATAATCCCACGCCAGTCAACAGATGACCGTGAACATAGAGAAAAGGGTTTAGATCTATCTGCACTCTTGGATTTTATTATATAAATAGAAGTTTATCATCACAGTCTGGATCTGTCAGAATTATTGTACGGTGATGTATACAGCCACATGTTTTTCAAGATTCCAGTGGAACTTTGTAATTGTGATGCCTGGGCCCACCAACTATGTTCGTAAAGTTTCTGGTAAGATTTTTTCCAAGTGGTTGCTGGAGGGACCGATTGCGGCCAAACTCTTCAAAGAGAATCGTTCCAATCGAATGGGAAAAGAAAAGTAATGAATTAAAGCGTACGATCATCTATGAATTAATAAAAAATATAAATTTAACTCATCTATGAATTTAACTTATTATGTATTTTAATAAAAAATAAATGGTTAAAATACAATTCTAGAAATTTAAATAATTGATTTGTTTTTATATAACCCATATAACTTTTGTCTGATTAGTGATGATTTGTTTGTTTCTATTTAACCAACATATTTTTTAACTTATTAATAAGCAACTATAAATTTATTCCCTCCAAAAAAACACTTCTTATATTGATGTATAAAATATTTATATAAATTAATTTTTATTATCAAATTTTCATTTTAGATAGTTCAAATTTAAATATCTTAATAAAAAATAAAGGGGTAAAATACAATTCTAGAAATTTCAATAATTGATTTGTTTTTATATAAAAACACGACTTTTTGTCTTATTAGTGATGATTTGTTTGTTTCTATTTAACCAACAAATTTTTTACCTTATTAATAAGCAACTCAAAGTAAAAGTTTACTTGGAATATAAATTTATTCCCTCAAAAAAACTAAAATAATTTTTATTATCAAATTTTCATTTTACAAAATTTAAATTTAAAATTCTAAAAATGTATATAACATGTAATAAAAAAATTAATACAATGGTATAATTTTTTTATATTTTTCAAATTGATTTTGTCTTAAATTTATTAGGTATTTATAAGAACTACAATTTTGGGAGGTTAGAATTGTACAAGTGTAAAATGTCAATTCAATATAATTTGAGCACTTTAGAAAATTTTCAAAGTATTAAATATATTATTATATTAAAAAATATATTTTAAACAACAAAAATATTGGACATTGGGTTTGGTGCTCTCATTGTGTTTGTAAAATGAACTAATCACTTTTTGTGGATCTTAATTTTGATGATTGTAGGAGAGACTCATTCTTATAGGTTTCTACATGTTTTAGTTTAACATAAATGGTGAGTCTAACAAGTGGTGTCACAACAACAAGTCTCAAGTTTGAATCTCACCTAGCTTATGAGCTTATTTCACTTTGCACATCATTAATAACATTTAATTAATTTATTAGAATGTCAAATTGATGATTATATTTAAGAAAGTTACTTATGTCTTTCCACACGACTCGAAAGTTACTTATGTCTTTCCACAATCTCGAGCTTCCCATGCAAAAACTCCAGCTTCCTATGCACATAACCTTATATGAAATATTTGAAGAAAGTTACTTATGTCTTTCCACACTCCCACGCACAAACTCCAGCTTCCCATGCACATAATCTTATATGAAATCTTTGAAGAAAGTTACTTATGTCTTTCCATGACTTGAAAGTTACTTATGTATTTCCACAATCTCGAGCTTCCCATGCAAAAACTCCAGCTTCCCATGCACATAACCTTATATGAAATATTTGAAGAAAGTTACTTATGTCTTTCCACACTCCCATGCACAAACTCCAGCTTCCCATGCACATAATCTTATATGAAATCTTTGAAGAAAGTTACTTATGTCTTTCCACACGACTCGAAAGTTACTTATGTATTTCCACAATCTCGAGCTTCCCATGCAAAAACTCCAGCTTCCCATGCACATAACCTTATATGAAATCTTTGAAGAAAGTTACTTATGTTACTTATGTATTTCCACAATCTCGAGCTTCCCATGCACATAAGTTCACATATTTTTTTTCTAATAGATCAAAGATCAAAATGATAGACATTATTCCTATGCACATAAGTACATATTTTCTTTAAAAGTCTAATCTTTCTCTTTATAAATTTAATGCATAAGAATCATGCAAGTTCACATATTTTTTTTCTAATAGATCAAAGATCAAAATGATAGACATTATTCCTATGCACATAAGTACATATTCTCTTTAAAAGTCTAATCTTTCTCTTTAGAAATTTAATGCATAAGAATCATGCACATAACTTTAGTAATATTTTAAATGAAATAAATTAGTTTCTTTGTCTTTTTTTTGGTAGGTAAACACCCATTCACCATCAATCCAAAGCCCCTTGGGCTTAGTTTCTTTGTCTTTTCATAAACAAAGTTTTCCTGCATTTCTTTTTTATGGATTCATTATCTTCTTGTATGCAAAGTTTCATGTATTCTTTTTAAGAACTCAAATATATGGTAGCTATTTTTCTTGCATATAAACTTATATTTTTTTCCCTAAAACATTATATGCATAGAAGCTATTTCTTTGCATGCAAACATATACATATTTTCAAGATTACTAATGTGATAGAAATCTATGCAACTATTCCCAAATAAACTAATTTATCTTTTCACACATAAATTCCTAGGTTCTTTATCTAAAGCCAATAGCTTACACATTATCAAAGCATTGGGCAGTAAAGAAACACATTGAAAGAATATCTTGATGTAACAGTCTATTTCTTGTAAGTTTTGAAGGTTTTTTCTGGGGTATGATTTAATTTGCTCACAATTTGGTAGGGTTTTGTTGTAATCACAAATTTGAATTGTGAAATCTCTATAATCTAAATGTTCAAAAAGTTTTTAAGGGCGTTGAATTTATATATATAATAGGAAACCAATTTTAAATAACAAAAATCAAAATATAGCCCAAAAAAATAGTTAAATTCCAACCAAAATTTTTAAAACTGATTATAGCACTATGTTGATAGATTAGAATTTAATCTAACGCCAATGATCAAGTCTAATTAAATCCCACAAACCTAATCAAGGAAGCATTAGGAAGCTGAGTACCTTACAGACAGATGATCGTTGGAAGTATATCTTGGTAATCTAACCTAACGCATAACGTTCGCCATTTTGTTGTGGATACCATAATCCCACGCCACTCAATAGATGATAGTGAACAAACAGAAAAGGGTTTAAATCTATCTGCACTCTTGGATTGGATTTTATTATATAAATTGAAGCTTGTCATCATAGTTTGGATCTGTCAGAATTATTGTACGCTGATGTATACAGCCACCATGTTTTTCAAGATTCCATTGGAACTTTGTAATTATGGAGCCACCGACTATGTTCTTAAAGATTATGGTAAAAATTTCTGGAAGTGGTTGCCGAAAGGGACCGATTGTGGCCCAATTTTTCGAAGAAAATCGTTGCAATGGAATGGGAAAAGAAAAGTAATGGCAGGAGTCCCAGGAATTGCTTTTATGGTTAAAAACAGTTAAAAATGGTTAGAATTGGCAGAAAAATTTTAAAAAATCTTGTAGAGTCAGTGTTTGAATCTTATTTTTGATGGTGGAAATAGATTCAGCACCATCAAAAACATAGAAGACACCTAAAATTTTGAAGTTTAACAACTATAACTTAGATTTACAAAATTCTTTGCCAGATTTTCTCTAAATATAACCAGAATTTCCATATAGACAACTCCTAACCTCGTTAAACTACTCGAAAGTAATGAATTGAAACTTACGATAATTATACTCGGAGTCCGTATGATAAAACAACGGCTCTTCCTTTTGCTACAGGTTCCTTACCTACATTAATTGCTTATACAGGCTGACATTAACTTATCCTGTAGGTGGTCCAAATTCACAATCAGTAAGCCTGGAATTTGACTTTTTTCAATTTCAGTTATGGTTTTTTTTTACCAAACTTATTTGCCGTGAGATATCTGAATGTTGTAATGAACATTCATTTTAATATTTTATTTGCTTCAAAATAAAAATAAACTCAATTTAAAATAAAATAGTTTTAAATGAAATAATCAAAATAAGGAAAAATTATTATTATTATTAGAGGTGGTTTTAAATTAAATAATAAAAATATTATTAATATTATTATTAGTTAAAATAAATTAGATTTGGTCAATTTTTAGATAAAATTAAATTAATCTAAATCTATCTCATTCAAGAGAATTGAGTGAGATCAAATTCTTTTTTCAAATTTTCATTTTAAAAAAATTACATCCAAAAAAATCAATCCATTTCACTCTAATTTTTTTTTTACATCTCAATAAAATTGATCTCTCTTAATATATCTTAAATTAAATTGAATCTGAACTGATTTTACTAACAAATTAATAAAAAAATATTTAATAATATAAATTATATAGTAATTAAAAATATAAATCTATAAATAATATATTAATTAAAAATTAAATTTACAAATTTAACTTATTATGTATTCTAGAAATACAATTATAGAAATTTAGATGATTCGTTCGTTTCTATGTAACACATATAAATTTTGTCATATTAGTGATGATTTGTTTGTTTCTATTTAACCAACATAACTTTTATCTTATTAATGAGCAACTCAAAGTAATAATTTACTTGGATTATAAATTTATTCCCTCCAAAACAACGGATGTCTAAAGTATAAAATATTTATAACCCACATAACTTTTGTCTTATTGGTGATGATTTGTTTGTTTCTATTCAACCAACGTAACGGATGTCTAAAGTATAAAATATTTATAACCCACATAACTTTTGTCTTATTGGTGATGATTTGTTTGTTTCTATTCAACCAACGTAATTTTTACGTTATTAATGAGCAACTCAAAGTAATAGTTTACTTGGATTATAAAATTATGCCCTCCAAAAAAACATCTGACATTCATAGATGTATAAAGTATAAAATATTTAAGTAAAATAATTTTTTATTATCAGATTTTCATTTTTTTACCTAATTTAAATTTAAATTTTAAAAATATGTAAATAATAAAAAATGTAATATAACCTTATAAATTTTTTATATTTTTCAAATTGATTGTGATTGTACAAGTTTGAGATGTCAAATCAATATAATTTGAGTGCTTTACAAAAATGTGAAAGTGTTAAATATATTATTATATTAAAAATTGCATTATAGACCATAAAAATATTCGACATTGAATTTGGTCCTTGCAATGTGTTTGTAACATAAATTAATCACTTTTTATGGATCTTAATTTTGATGATTGTTGGGGAGACTAAGATTTATGGGTTTCTACCCGTTTTAGTTTAATGGAAATGTGAGTTCAATAAGTAGTTTTAGTTTAATGGAAATGGTGACTTTAATAAGTAGTGTTACAATGAGTTTGAATTTCATTTAGCTTATGATAAGCAGTGGTAAATTTGATGGATATTTATCATTATGTTACTTTGCATATTATAATAACATAATTAACTTTTTTAAATGTCAAATTCACGAGTATATTTAAAATATACATATACACATATATATGATAAAAATGAAATTATCTTTTCTCAACTTTATATATAATTGATTTTTCTATAAAGTAACATAAAGTTTTGATTTTTCTATAAAATTGTAAGTAGTTTTAATAATAACCTTTTCATAATTAATAATGAAGAATTTAATTTTTTACATAGCTAATTATTGGTCTAATTTTTTAAAATATCAAATTTACGAGTATATTTAAAATACACACACATATATATATATGGGGCAAAATTGAAATTATCTTTTCTGAACTCTATATATAATTGATTTTTCTATAAAGTAACATAAAGTTTTGATTTTTCTATAAAATTGCAAGTAGTTTTAATAATAACTTTTCCATAATTAATAATGAAGAATTTGATTTTTTACATAGCTAATTATTGCTCCAAGAGGCTTTCCTAACTTTTCCATAATTAATAATGAAGAATTTGATTTTTTACATAGCTAATTATTGCTCCCAGAGGCTTTCCAGCCTAGTCTGCAAGTTTTATATAAAATTGTAAGTAGTTTTAATAATAACCTTTTCATAATTTATAAGGGAGAATTTGATTTTTTACATAACTAATTATTGTTTCATGAGGCTTTCCAACCTAGTCTGCAAGAGATGTTGTAATGACTTGTTATTTTATGTAAACATTTTGACTTGGTAAAATAAAAATAAAATAAAATAACAAAATAAAATTAATAATTTAACATTGATGATTTTTTAGCTCAATGTTTTGAAAACCCATGGTTTCGCCTATGGTATTTGTTATGATGAAGCTTATTTGAAGGCTTGAGGAAATCCATTATGGAAGGTAAAAATAGTGTAATCCATAACCCATGGTTTTTCCTATGGTATTTGTTATGATGAAGCTTATTTGAAGGCTTGAGGAAATCCATTATGGAATGTAAGAATAGTGTAATTCATTTCTATATTGATGCAAAATATATAAGTTTTACTATTTTCAACTAGTTTATATTTTCCATAAGACTATTTTGTTTTCTGAAGAATTCATTTATTTTGATTTGAATTGATATTAATGAATTTTATTTAATATATGTAGGTTGTCATGACTATGGAACTACCAAGTTGTTCAATGGGAAAGTTATAGAGACATGATAGGAGAAAAGTGTACTTGTAAGTTAATTTGAATTTATTTATTTATAAAGTCACTTTTATTCATAAAAATTTAATGGTTGGGCAAGGCTAAAAGTATGCCTTAAAATCATATTAATTTAGTTTTAATTTGAATTTATTGATTTATAAACTCATGTTTATTCGTAAAAATTTAATGATTGTGTAAGACTGAAAGTATGCTTTAAAATCATAGTAAATAATCTAATAAGATAAAGATTATTATTCAACAATCAAAGATAAA
Organism: Pinus tabuliformis; assembly: GCA_031772625.1. Lineage (NCBI taxonomy): Eukaryota > Viridiplantae > Streptophyta > Pinopsida > Pinales > Pinaceae > Pinus > Pinus tabuliformis. The sequence goes on from CM062807.1 coordinate 738,774,007, forward strand.
TGATAATTTTATTTTTTATTATTATTTAATTAAGAAAAATAATTAGCCACTCTAGTGTCATACTAGAGATTTAGATTATATAATGAATCTTTCCTTTGTGTCTTATAACTTACCACAAAAGATATTCTACTTTGAATTTATTTATTCCTAATGTCATGTTTATTTATAGAATTTTAATGGTTGTTTAGGAATGAAAGTATGCTTTAAAATCACAGTAAATGAGTTTTGATTTGAATTTATTTATTTGTGAGTCACATTTATTTACAAAAAATTAATAGTTTCTTAAGGCTATGTAACATCTCTCTTTAACCTCACATAACTAAAATCATAAGATTAGAATTTTTTTACACAATTTACCCACGAGTAATTTTCCAAATTACTATTCCAGATTCCTCATTAAACATTAGATAAAATCTTCACTAGTACATGGAGTAATTTTAGTAAAGGAATAGTAAGTTACATGATCTTTAACAACTAGTGTTGTAGTATATTAACCTGAGCTTTCTTATGTAACCTTGAATTATTTTCATGATTCTTTTAACTAGATTAGTGAATCACATGCTTGATAATATAAATGAAATTTCACGCAAGGAATCAACATTATCAAACTGGAACAATAAACAACCACATCATTAGACATTAATATATCCTAAAAACCTTATAGGGTGAAAGCCAACAAATTTTAATTTTATTATTAAACGCTCACGAGGTGTTCCCCTCACTCAATGGTTATAAGGGAGTCCATCCATTGAACATTGTCATAAAATATTACAAAGAAATATCATCTAAAATTCAAAATAGATAGCTATAGGCTATTACAATCATCATGATATCATTTACCCACAAATCTTCAATCTCTATGCCTTTGTGGCTTGGCTGTACATATCAATGGATCATCCTACAACTGACATTACTCAATCTGCATGGATCTTTTATCAGTCACAATGTTAAGCATAATCTATCCTTTGTATATGTCACCACCCTTCCCTGCCATTGTTGTCATCAACAAATTTTGATATCATGATTAGTTATAGTATTAATTAATCAGTGCTAAATATTTATCAGTGATGCTTCAACATCTATTCATGTGCATACATAAAATATAAACAAAATATCATGACATGCCTTGTTTAACAACACTGAAGACGAATTAATAGAAGCATAAACTTTCAAGCATGTCATATTAACTATTATTCTCCTCGTACAGATCCACAATCTTTTCCAAAGAGAACCGCTTCAACTTTCCTTATTTATTTAAAGGAAAACTAGCACATGAGCTATGGTTTTTCATGCAATACATAAATGTTTCATAATAGTTATTCTTATTTACTCATAATGGAGCTAACATAAACTTATGTGTAAATGCATGATCTTCAAAAAGAAAGCTAACATAGTCTTGTATGTCAATAAATAATCTTCCCAAAGGAAAGCTAACATATATATGTTATCCTTATGCATTCCAGTGCATAACAATAATTCAATAGAGCTAGCCCATCAACCATCATTTTAGTGCATGTAAACAAATACCCTTTCAAAGGAAAAACTAGTGCCATAGTTAATGCATGCAATTATATAAGTTTTATGTAAAAGAAAATAACCCCTTAGTTGTTCCTTTATATGAAATTATGTCGTTTTCCCCAAAATAATTAATACAATAGGTTTTATTCGTATACATGTGAATGAATGTTCTTTTCCAACAACATATATTCCACAAGGGACCTATTCACAATGGTAACATAATAGTTATAATTTCTTGCATGAAACTACTTGTTCTCTCCAATAGAAAATGACATGAAAACTTATTCTTCTTGCATGTGAAGCATATATTTCCTTCTAAAGAAAGCTAGTTGAATCTTGCATGGAAAAACACATTTCTTTTCCAAGGAATCAAATGCATAACATCGACGCTTTCATGCATACTAACAAACATTTTCCTCTTACCAAAATATTTAACCCAATAACTATACATAATCTTCTCACAAAATAATGCTAATACCAGAGTAATGCATATTCTTTTTTTTCCTAAAAGAACACTAACACAATAAATATTATGCAATTGCACCTTTATTTCCTCAAGAACTTTAATACCAAAACTATTTTCCATGCATGAAAGTGCATATGTTTCTCTAAAGAAGCTTTCAAAAGGAAGCTTAACGTAATAGAGCATGTGATTACAAGTTCTCTTTTCCAAGAATGCAAGGTCATGTTTTCTCTTCTCTATTTTTTTTTAAGAGTTCTAACACAACAAATATTCTTCTGCTTTTTTTCTTTCCTTGTATACAAATATATGTTTATATTCTAAGGAATATTACACACTAATTATTCTTTTTCCAAAATATAGCTTACTCACTAGATATTATGCATGCCAAAAAAAAATATTTTCTATCATTTCACACATAAGATATATATACAACATTTCCTCAAAAAATAGCATGAATATTGAATCCTTATCAATTAAAGCAAACAATTATCTTTTATGCAAAGGCCTTATATTAAATCTTTCAAAAAAGTTACTTATCTCTTTCCACATGATTCGAGCTTCCCATGCACGTAAATTCACATATTCATTTCCAATAGATCAATATGATAGATATTATTCTTATTCATATAAGCACATATTCTCTTTAAGGGTCCAATGTCTCTCTTTAGAAATCTAATGCATAGGAATCATGCACATAACCTTAGTAGTCTTTTAAATGAAATAACTTAGCTTCTTTGTCCTTTCATAAACAAAGTTTACATGCATTTCTTTTTTATGGATTTTTTATCTTCTTGTATGCAAGGTTTCATGTATTCTTTTCAAGAACTCAAATACATGGTAGCTATTTTTCTTGCATGTAAACTTATATATTTTTTCCTAAAAAATTAAATGCATAGAAACTATTTCTTTGCATCCAAACATATACTTATTTTCAAGATTTCTAATGCAATAGGAATCCATGCAACTATTCCCAAAGAAACTAATTTATCTTTTCACATACAAATCCCTACTGCTTTGAAGGATTTGTCTTTTACCATGATATCTCTCCAAGAATAAATGTGGCTAATCTTTTATGCAAGAGATATTTAGATGCATTTTCTTTCCCAAAGATTAGTATCAATATTTTAATTTTCACCATATTCTGTTTTACCATAGTTAAACACAAAACAAAAACCAAAAGAATTATCTATTCTTTTCAAGTGAAATCCCATCACTTATGTTTCCTCTCCATAAATTATGCACATAAAAATTACATGTTCTTTGCAATTAACTAATCTTTATTTCCCAATTCTCATGAAATATTTTCTAACCCTTTTCTATAGGTATTCAAGTTACATAGATGGTCAGCCTACCACAACATAACAGATGGAATTAGAAATGTAACCAACATTGAATTGTAGGTATGCTAATCCATCTGAAGCCCTAAAGAATCTTTGTGATATAATAATAAATACATTTGAAGCCATGGAAAAGTAGGATTTGGAGCACACTCAGTGTGTGGACTATTTTAAACATGCATATAACAATCTAGTGAAAAAAACCATACCTCATACCCCATAGTAAATGGCATTAAAGTAGACTTCACAACCTTCCAAAATACCCTATCAACTCTCCAAGAAGATTTATTTCCAGTTCTGTGCTCATTGATTTCACTAACTGGAGGTCCTCAATCCATGGGTTCTTACACAGAGGCAATAGTGACCCTAATTATCGATTCCTGTTTAGTTTTTTTTTTTTCATTTTACAGAGAAACAATTCCCTACCTCTTTCCTATCCCATAGACTATCTAAATTCACTTCAAGTATCAATCCAAGAAGAGCATGAACATGAATGGTGGTTTTCAACCCAACCCTAACTAAATGGTAACTATTTTATTAACGAAGTAAGTAATAATATATTTATTAGCATCACATTTCATTAATCATTTCAAAGAAATACTCATAGGTGAAACAATAACATTTTATTAATAATCATAAGCATTTACAACTGGAAATATATGCAATTTTTACTTTAACCACTTAACGACTATTCAATTTTGTATATAAAAGAAAAATATCTATACCAACTTACCATTATCTACCAATTACTCTTGAAAATCATGGTTACCCTATGCAATAATTTCAATTGTAGGTGGTTTCACAGTGCCCATGGAAAACACCCTATAATACATGATCAACAAATTCAACATAGTCACATTAGTCACAACATTTTCAGTCAAATGAAATACTTTTAACTACCAATCATTCATGTAATGTCAAGTAATATTTTAACCATAGTACTTCCACAAGTACTCAAAGATTAGCAACCCTCTACTCATCAAAATGATAAATCACTGAACCACATGCACACTGTCTTAGCTCTCATTAAAGACATCCAGAATGTACTTCTAAAAGTACCAAGAGAGCGCCTAGATCTCTAACCATCAAAATGATCAATAACTGCATCAAGTGTTTTTTGTCTCAGACCATGCTAAATAAATTCACAAGACTAGTAATATAATAAAGAAATTATACTTCTAGTAATTCCTTCTCGAGAACTAGGCTCCTTTTTTGTCAAGATGTACATAAAAAATTTACACAATCATATAAAAAATCCATTTTTAACATATCACATAACCGATTAGTTAATTTTTTCTGCTATGAGAATCATAGTGGCAAACAAATTCTCCTCCCAACTAATGGGAACTAGTTTCCACAACCATATTGAGCCATTTTCACATCCAAATAGTTCTCTGACAAAGACCATACTAGGTCCAGTCTAAAATCCCACTAGACAACCAACTCAAGAATTACAATGACCACACATGGTCCAATACACAATTTCTCTTGGAAGCGTCCTACCTATTCCTCTGGCAGTGTCCCGTCTATGAGGAATTTTGGGCCTCCTCCAACAGGATCCAAATCAATAGAGTTCCCTGAGGATTTTTCCCCTCTCACCATCTCAGCCAACTCTTTTCCCTTATTATGATCATCTATCTCTAGGGAGAGGAAATTTAGGTAGGAAATCACCATCAACCCATCCAAGCAAGCAACCGCCATCAACCCATACCTCCTAGACTTTCACAACTGTTCACAACTGTCTGACATGTGAAATTCTCTTTTAGCACCATTTCCCACTATAATTCACATAAATGACCATTTTCACATGATCATCAAAACAAAAGAAATATTTATGTACATCATGTATTTATACTTGACCCTCAGCCTGGGTCCCACAATATGTAAAAGTAAATTGACAGGAAACATAACTGACATCACACGTCATACAACTAATATTCATTTCAAAATAACCATCAAATCAACCACTTTAATGAGACTACTGTATCATAATCCAAGTTCTTTACCACTTTCAAGAACTTGCAGTCATAGGTACGCATGGTTAGACCAGTATTCACTTTTGCAATCATTATAGTTTTCTTGCATGTGCATAAAAGCTTAAAGAAAAATCTCTTCATTCAAAGACACTCATTTATCATCAATGTTTAGGTGTCAATAACTATTAGGGTAATAATCCAAACATTCCCAATTTCTACAGTGTACTTTTATCAAAAGACCAACACATGAAGTAACTACCATAATCACTTGTTTACAACTTGTAACGAGTTTCGATCAAATTTTATTCATTCAAATAAGTTTTAATAGTTATTCATGCATTACTAACTAATCAATGTACCAACCACCTTAAATTAAACCATGACAAGACTAAATCTTCAATTAGCCATAACAGGTAAATTGTACCACTTGACTCATTGTTCACTTTTAACATCTAAAGGGGTTCTTTTAATGTCTTTTAAAACATTCTATTTTCCTCTTCAAGGACATCCCCGCCTCCCCCCCCCACCCCCATTTTACATCCATGCATTCATTCTTTATAAATAGTGCATTGTAACTTTAGTCGCATTCATTAAATGTATCATTAATATTGCCATATTTTCAAAGGTTGGTAGTCAGTTCTCACTTCCACTAGGGAGTGCTTAGGATTTTTCATAGGTGCAACAAAGGTTTTACTATATTTTATCCTCATCAAGATTCAAATGTCATGAGCACAGTTTTGCAGTAGACTTTATTACTTACTACTCTTCAATGTGGTTATAAACATGCATCATGCATCTCATGTCAAAAGTAGTCTATTGCATATATTGATATGTAGTTTGTTAGAATCATACCTCAGCTTATGCCCAACAATATCATACCTCGACTTCTTTTTCGCTTACCAATTCCCAAAAGGTGCCAATGTTGCAACCTTCAACTTTGATACCACTTGTAATATCCCCCAGTAACCTCACATAAAAAAACTCATAAGGTTAGAATTTTTTTTATATAATTTACCCACGGGTAACTTTCCGAATTACTATTCTAGATTTCTCATTAACCATTAGATATAATCAACATCATTACATAGAGTAACTTTAGTAAAGGAATAATAAGTTACATTATCATTATCAACCACTGTTGTAGCATATTAACATAAGCTTTCTTATGTAACCTTGCATCGTTTTCATGATTCCTTTAACTGGATTAGTTAATCACATGCTTTATAATATAAATGACATATCATGAAAGTAATCAACATCATCAAGCTACCATAATAAGCAACAACATCATTAGACATTGATATACCCTGGAAAACCCGTAGGGTGAAAACCAACAAACATTTAATTTTATTATTAAACGTTCGTGAGGGTGTTCACCCCTCACTCAATGGTTATAAGGGAGCCTATCTCTTAACCATTGCCATAAAATATTATAAAGAAATATCATCTAAAATTCCAAATAGCTAGTTATAATCTATTACAATCATCATGATATCATTTACCCACAAATCTTCAATCTCTATGTCTTTGTGGCCTGATTGTACCCATCAATGGATCATCATGCAACTGACATTCTTCAATCTGCATGGATCTTTTATCAGTGACAATGTTAAGCATAATCTATCCTTTGCATATGTCACCTTACTTCCCTGCCATTGTTGTCATCAACAAACTTTGATATCATGATTAGTTAAAGTATTAATTGACCAATACTCAATATTTATCAGTGATGCTTCAACATCTTTTCTTGTACATAAATAAAACATAAACAAAATATCATGGAATGCCTTGTTTAAAAACATTGAAGACGCATTAATAGAATCATAAACCTTCAAGCATTCCATATTAACTATTATTCCCCTCGCATAGGTCCAAATTCTTTTCCAAAGAAAAATTCTTCAACTTTCCTTATTTATTTAAAGGAAAACTAGAACACGAGCTATGGTTTTCATGCAATACATAAACATTTCACAATAACTGTTAGTATTTTATCAAAAGTAATCTAACACAACCTTGTGTGCAAATGCATGATCTTCAAAGAGAGATAACATAGTGTTGTAGCTCTGATACCAATTGTTGTATATCTAACCCAAGAATATTATAGATCTGATATAAAAGTATAAGATAATGCAAAGAAACCCAAGAATAATATGAAATGATTCTTTATTATCAAACCCTTAAGGTAGGGCAACACCATACATTCACTCCTTAAGGAAGGAGAACACTCCACAAGCCATATGCCTGTTCATACAAGAATACTTCTCTTCATCTTCATATGGAGTCTCTAGCCTTTATATAGGCCTCATACATACAATACCATGCATCATTACCATGGTTTCCTCATACCATCAACTAATACCATGGCCCATTACATTATTATTAACTACTTGTGGTCCCTTACATGACATGGGTTAACCACCTTATTTATTACTATGGCCCATCCCATTATTACATTATTACCTTGGGTACCTCCCTTGGTACCCCATATTATCCCCCCTAGGTATATAACATTCCACCCCCCTAAGCATGTTTCGTCCCCGAAACATGGGAAGAACACAAATAATAAGATCTACTCAAAAGAGTAGTCCACTGATACCATGCACGTGCATCTAGCCATCCAAGAGAAAGGTGAACCCTCGATCTCGCTGGTGCCTCGCTCGCTTGAGATGGAAGTTGACCGTGGCAGCTCTTCTGTGTTGATGTGTAGTAGGTGGATCGTCTCTCCTTTCTATCCATCATGTGACTACTTGGTTTCCATGATGGTTGTCGTGCGGGGTGATGTGGGTGATGATATGTTGAAGTTTTAACCCACGATGGCTTTTGCTTGACTTCATCTTGCTGTGGTGCCTGTTGTGGTGTCTTCTTTTTTAATATGACTTCAACCACTGAGCCCTCCTCTGATGTATCATCACCTGTAACCTTTTCTTCTGCAGCCTCTGTTTGTGTTTGATTGTCGATCATCAAAGGCTCATCATCTGATATGTTAGTCCCTTGAACATCTTCTGCTTCCGCCTCCATGTGCTCTACCTGTTTATGGATGGAAATATCCTGTAATGTAATTTTCTTCTTTTTATACCATATCTTCAGGAATTTTTTCTGCACATTAATATTGATAGTACCCACAGATTCCATCCAAGGATATCCCAAAACAACATCGATATTATCCATCTCTGAAGCATAAAAATCACCATGAAACACATACTTATCCATAGAAAGCTTCAAATCCTTATAAATTTGAAGATCCTTATCATCAACCTGTGTATTTTCAATTTGTTTTGCTGGGACTTGCAATTTCTTTGTCAAGTTGATATTTATGAGATTTTGCTTGCAACTCGGATTTATATACACAATGATTTTCTCCTTCTGAATCAATCCATGAACCTGTAATAAGGATATACCAGTAGGAAATAGACCCACCTGTTTCTCCTTATCTTGTTTTCTGGCATGAGACCATCTGTCTAAAAGTAATTTTTCAAATTCTTCCTCTGAGAGTTTGGTCAACTGGTTGTTATCAAGTGAGAAATTCCATTTTTGAGCCTCGCCTCTCATATTAGACAGCAGTCGAAACTTCCAACATATCCCATATGTGGACTTGTATCTTTGTATGCATTCTTCAATAGTAGGACCATCATCTTTTCCTGTAAAATATAGAGTCGCCATGAAGAAAAAATTCACTTACTTGGAGAAAATTTGCAATTGTCACAGTTTCGTCAATATTTCTCAGAATCTCTATTATAACCTGTTTTTGGAAATGGAGCAACCATTCTACATCTGCCCATGTGATAGAAATCCTGATTTAGACACTGGAATTACAGATCTGCGCTGCTACTTTCCCGCCGTCACCCAAAATTTATGCAAAAAAGAGCTGATTTTAAATCAGTGATATCTCCCTCATCCGGACTTCGATTCGACTGATTTTATTTTTTAAAATTGGGTATTTTTTCCCAAAGAATCCAGATCTGCAATTATATTTTGTAGATCTTGTACCAGGACGTCTAGATCTGCGCTGCAAAATCGCTGCCCTGAAAATTGTCTGCAACCCCACTGATTTTTAAATCAGCGATATCTCCTCCATCCGGACTCCGATTCGACCGATTTTTTTTTTGAAATCAGGTGTTTTTTACCAAAGAATACAGATCTACAATTAGATTTTTCAGATCTTGTGCCAAAACGTCCAGATCTGATCTTCAAACTCACCGCCCCAGAAACCCTGCAAAAATGAAAAAAAAAAATTCTCCACTTTTGTGCCCAAGAAAGAGCTCTGATACCAATTGTTGTAGCTCTGATACCAATTGTTGTATATCTAACCCAAGAATATTATAGATCTGATATAAAAGTATAAGATAATGCAAAGAAACCCAAGAATAATATGAAATGATTCTTTATTATCAAACCCTTAAGGTAGGGCAACACCATACATTCACTCCTTAAGGAAGGAGAACACTCCACAAGCCATATGCCTGTTCATACAAGAATACTTCTCTTCATCTTCATATGGAGTCTCTAGCCTTTATATAGGCCTCATACATACAATACCATGCATCATTACCATGGTTTCCTCATACCATCAACTAATACCATGGGCCCATTACATTATTATTAACTACTTGTGGTCCCTTACATGACATGGGTTAACCACCTTATTTATTACTATGGCCCATCCCATTATTACATTATTACCTTGGGTACCTCCCTTGGTACCCCATATTATCCCCCCTAGGTATATAACACATAGTCTTGTATGTAAATACATAATCTTCGCAAAGGAAAGCTAACATATAGATGATATCCTTGTGCATTCCAAGACATAACAATCTTTCAAGGGAGTGCTAGGTCCCTATAATACTAGTGTATCCTCCTTATTGTTATTGCTGTGCCCATGTAACCCCCATATTGTTATTGTTGTACACCATAGAAGCCCACTATTGTTATTATTGTGCCCTTACATTATTATTGTTATGTAGGCTTTAATTATATTGTGACCCTTGAGACCCCTATATATACAAAGAGGGTCTTTTCATTTGTATCATCCAAGAATTATTCATTTATGTAATGTAAAGGAGGTTTCCCCCTTGAAGAGGATAGTTTTTAAGCCATTGATCTATCTATTTGTGATCTCATTGCATAATATTTGGTATCAAAGCTTTGGATTGTAGGATTTCGCTTCTTCAAACAGGTCATCGTGGAATTTTCGCTATAACTTTTTTCTACGAAGATTTGGAAGAAATTGAAACCGCGTGGAGCCGAAATATTGGTGAACCTCGTGTTTGAATTTCAGATCTTGTCTTGCTATATTTACAGAGATATGAGAGAGGAAGTTAGGGTTTTTGTAGGCTCCAAAATTCCATCTCAAATAGGTGACCTTGGGAAAATCGTCATAACTTTCTCTCTGAGCATCAGATTTAAATTTCATAAAAAGTGAGAGAAAGAGGACAAAATATAGTTTTTTTGGTATCATTTTCAGGGCCAAAGGTCAAAACAATGACACATGGAACTCCATACAAATTAGATCGACTGAACTAGTCTATAATCATGCCATCTTGGGAGATTGGGCATAACTCTTTCTTGAAGAATCCAATCTCGATCAGACTTGTAGGGTTGGAAAGATGAATCAGAGGGATACCACATGACGAAATTTTAGACCTTGGAGATCCGAAATTATAGATATACCATTGATTCAATATCGAGCTCCTACGAAGCAAGAAAAAGGTGTGTATTTTTTAAAGTTTGCATAAGTCTGGTTTGAAAAACTAGTTTGAAGTGATTCAAAGGGAATAGTGAAACATAAATATCATTAATTGATTCCCCGAAGAAAGAAAATGGAAACACCTAGTAAGAAACCCGGAAAATCTACTATGATGCATGAAGAAGAGGAAGAAATGCAACATGATATATCAAAATTACGCAACCAAGTGCAACAAATTTCGCTCTCACAAAAGGTAATAGAAGTTAAGATGGATGGTTTCTAGAATGTCATGGAAGCTAAGATGGATGGTTTCAAGAATGGCATGGAAGCCAAGATAGATGGTATAAAAAGGGGTGTGGGAGTTTTGAAAAATGGTTTAAAAGCAGATATGGAAGCAATGAAGGTTTGGCAAAGTTGCTAGAAGAAAGGTGTCCTAGTGGTGACAAGGAAATCCATGAAATTCATGATGAAGAAAAAAGGAATATCAATTACAATTTTAAAGAACCCAATGTGGAGTTTAAGAAACATAACATTCAAAAAATAGATATGAGGAATTTTGATGGCAAGGATCTGGTAACTTGGATACTAAATATGGAGCAATATTTTGATCTACATGATGTGCAACCCTCACAAAAGGTACATATTGCATATTGATATTTAGAACCCAATCAGTTTGTGTGGTATATATGGCTTTGTTATCGTAAACCACTTGTCACCTGGTCAAGTTTTACGGAGAAAATGATAACACATTATGGAGATACAAATAGAAACACCTTCTTTAGCCAATTGATAAATCTCAAACAAAAGGGTTCAATGGTGGAGCACATTGAATACTTACAAATATTGAATATTAGGGTATCCGATATACCAAAGGAGCATAGGACTAATGTCTTCATAGGGAATTTAAAATATAACATCCAACATAAGGTTCACCTTTGGGAACCTGATTCATTGGAGAAGGCATTCAGGGTGGCAATAAAAGTTGAAAGAAAAATTATGGCAATAAGGAAGTCTACCACTCACAACTATAAAGATGGAGTGTTTTTTCTCCTAGTCTTCCACAACCTACAAGGTTGACACAACTACAATTGGAGGAAAAAAGAGAAAAAGGGCTATGTTATAGTTGTGATAGCAAATACACTAAAGGCCATAAATGTGCTGAGAAGAAATTATTCTACATAGATTATGAAGAGGAGGAAGAAAAGGAACAAGAAACATCAAAAGAGGAGGATATACAATAAGAACCAACCCTAGAGAAAGAAGAAATGAATCTGACCATATCTTGTAATGCATTGGCAAGAATTACCACTCCTTAAACTCTTAAGATAAAAGGATATATCAAGAAGAAAAAGGTAATAGTGTTGATTGATTCAGGTAGTACCCATAATTTTATTCATTGTAAGATAGCCAAGGAATTGAATTGATTCCTATATCCAACACCAGAGTGTCAAGTGATGGTTGCAAATGGAGGAACTATAAATTGCTATGGAAAGTGCCATAATATCAAGCTAACCATTGGGGAATATGTCTTAAATATTCCAATGCTTTCCATTCCAATTGGTGGTGTTGATGTTGTACTAGGAGTCCAATGGTTACAATCTCTGGGGACTCTAGCTTTCAATTTTCAATAACTTTTCTTGAAATTTTTTGGGAAGGAAAGGAAGTTGAACTAAGGGGTATCGCAGGGAAACCAGGAAAGATAATTAGCTCTAATGGCATTGCAAATATTCTGAAGAAATAAAAACAAGGTGTAATTGCACAATTATGCTCACTGTGGGTTCAAACATCAAAATCATCTATTTCTCCAGATCTCCAAAAAGTCTTGGACAATCATTCCAAGGTGTTTGAGACCCCCAAAGGCCTCCCACCTATTCATGATCAATATCATGTGATTCAATCGATTCCATGAAGTGTTCCTCTAAAAATTAGATCTTATAGATATCTGTATGCCCAAAAGAGTGAAATTGAATGTATGGTTGCATAAATGCTAGAGGTTGGTATAATTGAACCTAGTCAAAGTTCTTTCTCTGCTCTAGTAGTAATTGTGCACAAGAAGGATGGATCATGGTGTATGTGTCCAGATTATAGAGAGCTCAACAAGCTCACTATTAAAGATAAATTTCCCATTCCTATCATTGATGAATTATTGGATGAATTACATGGAGAAATTTACTTCACCAAGCTGGATCTTCATTCAGGATATCATCAAATTAGAACGAATACTGAAGACATTCCAAAAACAACATTCAGAACTCATGGGAGTCATTATGAATTTTTGGTCATACCTTTTGGCCTTACTAATGCACCTTTCACATTTCAAGGTTTGATGAATTCCATTTTCAAACCCTTCCTTAGAAAAGTTTTGTTAGTATTTTTTGATGATATATTAATCTACAACAAGTCTTGGAAGGATCATGTTCTACATATTGATAGGGTGCTCAAACTATTGGTGAAGAAAAAATTATATGCAAAAACCTCCAAATGTTTCTTTGGAGTATAGGAGGTCAAATAGCTGGGTTATATTGTATCTCATGAGGGTGTTATGGTAGACCCTAACAAAATTACAACCATTAAGGAATGGAAAATTCCCACAACCATAAAGCATCTTAGATGATTTGTCAGATTGACAGGGTATTATTGCAAGTTTGTTAATAATTATGGGAGAATAGTGACACCTCTAACATCATTACTAAAGAAATATGAATTTTCTTGGACTCCAAAAGCAATGAAGGCCTTTGAACATCTTAAAGAGGCAATGTTCCAAGCACCGGTCTTAGCTACGCTAGACTTCACAATTTTTTTTTTTTTTTTTTTGTGGAATGTGATGCTTCAGGAAATGGAATTGGTGTTGTTTTAATGCAAGAAGGAAGACCCATTGCTTTTGAAAGTCATCTAATCAAAGGAAAGTATTTACAAAAACCTATTTATGAGAAGGAAATGTTGGTAATACTACATGCACTAAAGTAATGGCAACCTTACTTAATGGGAAGACACTTCAAGGTAAACACAGATCATGATAGTCTTAAATACTTTTTGGAACAAATATTATCTTCAGAAGAGAAGCAAAAATGGGTGACAAATATGTTGGGTTATGACTTTGAAATCATCTACAAAAAAGTGCAGCAAAATTTTGTTGCAGATGCACTCTCAAGAAAGGATGAGGATGTGGAAGCATTGCTTTGTGCCATTTCTATTATCCAACCTGAGTGGATAACTAAAGAAAGAGATGAATGGAAGAATGTTGAAGAGGTGTGATCACTCATTCAAAAGTTTCAGCAAGATCCAAGTACATCTGATACATTTAGCTGGAAAATGATTCATTATGGTATAAAGATTTCGTATATCTTTGGAAGAATTCCCAACTCAAACAAAAGATTCTTTTGTAACTGCACACCTCTCCCTTAGGAGGGCACTCAATATTTTTAAAAACTTACCATAGGGTCATGAAGGAATTTTTTTGGGATGGCCTTAAATATGATATTCAGAAATTTGTTGTACAATGTTTGGTTTTCCAACAAAATAAAGTTGAGACAAGTAAGACCCCGGGTCTACTACAACCTTTATTCATTCCAAGTCAGCGTTGGGAAGAGGTATCAATGAATTTTATCACAGGTTTAACCAAGTCTAAAGGAAAGAGTGTCATCATGGTGGTAGTTGATAGACTTACCAAGTATGCACACTTTTGTGCATTATCTCATCCTTTTAAAGCCATCACAGTTGTTACTGCATTTATGGAAACAATTCAAAAGATTCATGGAAATCCAAAGATTGTAGTAAGTGATAGAGATCCATTTTCACTGGAAGTTTTTGAACGGAATTATTTTCTTGTCTTGGTACTCAATTAGCTCATAGCTCATCTTATCATCCTCATTTTGATGGGATAACTGAGATAGTGAACAAATGTTTGGAAGGATATCTTCGTTGCTTTGTATCTGACAAACAAACACAATGGGTCAAGTGGTTACCTCTAGTTGAATTGTGGTATAACACTTCCTTCCATACTACAACAAAAATGACCCCATTTATGACACTTTATGGATATCATCCACCATCCATCACACCATTTTTAAGAGAAAATTATAAGGTTCAAATAGTGGAAGATCACATCAAGCATCAACAACAAGATCTCCAACTCTTAAAGGATAACCTCACAATGGAACAGAATCGAATGAAATAACAGGCATATAACCATCACAGTGAAAAAGTTTTGATGTAGGTAACTGGGTATTTTTATGGCTACAACCATACAAACAAATGTCTCTCAAGCAAGCTAAGAAGTATAATAAATTATCACCCAAGTACTACAATCTTTATAATGTGTTGTAAAACATTGGTACTAAGGCATACAAATTGGAGTTGCCTGCATCTTCCCGAGTACACCCAATTTTTCATGTTTCATGATTAAAGAAGGTTATAGGTGACAAGCTTCTAGTTCAAACAATGTTTCTAGAACCTGACAAAGAATGAAAAATCATATTTGAGCGTGAAGCAGTCACAGAAACAAGAACCCAACAGCTATGAAATTTATCAATTTTAGAGTATCTCATTAAGTGGAAGAACTTACCCGCTAAAGATTCAAAATGGGAGGATGAGAATTTTATACAGAAGCATCCAAAACTACTCAAGCGAGGACAATACTTTTTTGAAGGAGGGGCATTTTATGTCCCTATAATACTAGTTTATCCCACTTATTGTTATTATTGTTCCCATGTAGCCTCCATATTGTTATTGTTATACCTCATAGAAGCCCACTATTGTTATTGTTGTGCCCTTACATTATTAATTTTATGTAGGTTCTGATTATTTTGTGACCTCTGAGACCCCCTATATATATAGAGGAGGTCTTGTCATTTGTATCATCCAAGAATTATTCATTTATGTAATGTAAATGAGGTTTCCCCCTCGAAGAGGATAATTTTTAAGTCATTGATCTATCTATTTTGTGAGTTGGTTGTATAACGGAGAGCTATCTCATCAACCATCATCTTAGCACATGTAAATAAATACCTTTTCAAAAGGAAAAACTAGTGCCATAGTAAATGCACGCAATAATATAAGCTTTATTCAAAAGAAACTAACCAATCAATTGTTTATTTAAATGCGATTATGTAATCTTTCCCAAAAGAATTAATACAATAGGTTTTATTCTTATACATTCGAATGTATGTCCTTTTCCAACAAAATCTATTCCACGAGAAAGCTATTCACAATGGTAACATAATAATTATATTTTTTTGCATGGAACTACTTGTTCTCTCCAATAGAAAATGACATGATAGCTTATTCTTCTTGCATGTGAAGGACATATTTCCTTCTAAATGAGGTAAAATGAATCTTGCATAGAAAAACACAATTCTTTTTCAAAGGATAAAATGCATAACAACCATTATTTCATGCATACTTATTACCAAAATATTTAACCCAATAACTACAAAATCTTCTCGCAAAAGAATTCCAATACCATAGTAATGCATATTATTTTTTTCCTAAAAGAAGGCTAACACAATAAATTTTATGTGATTGCACCTTTCTTCCTCAAGAAATTTAATACCAAAACTATTTTCCATGCATGCAAGTGCATATGTTTCTCTAAAGAATCGTCCCAAAGGAATCTTAACGCAATAAATCATGTGATTACAAGTTCTCTTTTCCAAGGATCAGGACATGTTTTCTCTTCTCTCTCTTTTTTCTTAAGAGTTCTAACACAACAAATATTTTTCTTCTTTTATTTTTCTTTCATTGCATACAAATATATGTTTTTATTCCAAAGAATCTGACACACTAAATACTTTTTTTCAAAAGATAGCTGACTGAGTAGTTATTATGCATGCAAACACAAAATATTTTTCTATCATTTCACACATAAGATATAGATGTAATATTTCCTCAAGAAAGATCATGAATAACAAATATTTCTCAAATAAGGCAAACACTTATCTTTTATGCAAAAGCCTTATATAAATATTTCAAGAATATTATTTATCTCTTTACACAAGACTTGAGGTTCCCATGCACGTAAATTCACATATTATTTTCGAGTAGATCAATATAATAGATATTATTCCTATGCACATCAACATATATTCTTTTTAAGATTCCAATATTTCTCTTTAGAAATCTAATGCATAGGAATCATGAGCATAACTTCGGTAATCTTTTAGATGAAATAACTTAGTTTCTTTGTCTTTTCATAAACAAAGTTTACATGCAATTCTTTTTTATGAATTATTTATCTTCTTGTATGCAAGGTTTCATGTATTCTTGAACTCAAATACATAGTAGCTATTTTTCTACATGTAAACTTATATTTATTTCATAAGAAATTAAATGGATAACCGCTATTTTTTGGCATTCAAACATATACTTATTTTCAAAATTTATAACGTAATAGGAATCCATGTAACTATTCCCAAAAAAACTAATTTATCTTTTCACATACAAATCCCTATGTTCTTGTAAAAAAGAAGATTGTCTTTTACCATGATATCTCTCCAAAAATAAATGTCGCTAATATTTTATGCAAGAGATATTTAGATACATTTTCTTTCCCAAAAATTAGTATCAATATTTTACTTTTCACCATATTCTTTTTTAACCATAACTAAATACAAAACTAACACCAAAAGAATTATCTATTATTTTCAAGTAAAACCCCATCACTACAAACTTTATATTATTTCTGCAAACTACATGTTCTTTCCAATTAAATAATCTTTGTTTCCCAAGTCTCATGAAATATTTTCTAACGCTTTGCTATAGGTAATCAAGTTGCGCAAACGGCCAACATACCACATCATAATGGACGGAATTAGAAATGTAACCAACATTGAATTGTAGGTATGTCAATCTATCCAAAGCCCTAAAGAATCTTCGTGGTATAATAATGAATACATTTGAAGCTATGGACAAGTAGGCGTTGAAGCACACTCAGTGCATGGACAATTTTAAACATACATATAATAATCCAATGAAAAAAAGCATACCCCATACTAAATGGCATTGAACTAGATTTCGCAACCTTACAAAATACCCTATCAACTCTCCAGAAGATTGAATTTCCAGTTGCTTGCTCACTGATTTCGCTAATTGGAGGAACAAAATCCATGGGTTCTTACACAGAGGCAACGACGAACCTAATCATCGATTCTCGTTCCATTTTATTCATTTTACAGAGCGACAATTCCTTACCTCTTTCCTATCCCCTCAACTATCTAAATTCACTCTAAGTATCAATCCAAGAAGAGCATGAACCAGAATGGTGTTGTCGACCCAACCCTAACTAGATGGTAACTATTTTGTTAACCAAGTAATAATATTTTTGTGAGCAGTTTCATTAATCAATATTTTAATACCATTGAACGGGTATTATAGACTAAAAATTCACATTTTTAATTTATTTTTAAATATTATTTAATTAGAGTTTGGAGATTTATGTGGTGAGGATTTTGATTATGAGATCTCGGAGTAACCACAGCATTCATTTTTGTTTCCAAGTTTTGAGTCAATATCATGGTTCATTAAAATTATTAGTCTTTTATGTGGAATTCTATTTTTCTCCTCCTAAAGCAAGTAAGAGAATTTTCTCGCCTTAAAGAAAAGAAAAAGAAAAGTGAGCTCCTCATAATTCACAAAATTAAACACATAGTAAAAAAGGCTTTCTATGATTAAAAAAAAAACAACGACAAACCTATTTGATATTTTTAAAGTAATATAAATCATAGACATATATTTTATGCTCAAGCCATAATACTAAGAAAAACTTGTTTTTATACTCACACTGAAAAAATAACAAAAAATATGTAATGCATGTTATTTAAATGATAAGTAAAATTAAAAATCAAATGTTATGTGAAGGGAAATTTTAAAAAGAAACCCGTTATAAAAAATAAAATGAAAAAAATTTTGTTTGTCAAATTTTTATACCTTAATGGAAAGATTATTAGACATCAGATTCATTGTTCCCATATATTTCACAGCATGAACTAAAAACCTCATAAAACTTAACTTTAGCTATTGCATAAACCAATTTCTATACTTTTAATTTAACCATATTTACGAGTCCAACAAAAAAAATTCAAAATATTACAAAAACAAATTTAATCACCGAGATATATATATATATCTATATATATATATATATAACCACTCAATTTTTTTTTTTCCTGAGTAAAGACTAATTCTATTAAGATAAGAAGAGTATAGTACAATCAAGCTTGCATGCAAGCGAAGCAGAAAAGCAAGGGAGCCTAAGGAGATAGGCTCCACCTTGCTCCTTGGCGAAGAACCAGGAGAGGGCTATAGAGAGCACGAAATAACAAAGAACTGGAACTAAGCAGAGAGAACTACCCTGAGGGGGTTGTTACTATCACACGATTTTTTTTTCCTTTTTTCTTGCTTACTTTGACCCATCCAGTGGAGTTTGGCTGAGCCGAAACAAGTTGAAGACTATTCTGCCCTGGCGGCGGAATATCCTTCTCAGAGTCTGAGGACGAAGTAAGATGATAACCTTTCTAGGATATCTGAGAGATGGAGGGGTTTGCCGGATCGTCTAAGGGAGCTTCTAGCGGAATCTCAACGTTCTGCCCATCTACTACAATTTCCTCCTCATCCGAGCTGGAGGAATCTGAATCGTCCATAGGGGAGGAGGCACACAGGGATTCCAACTTTTGGACTTGGGCTTGCCCTTCAGATTCTTCTTTCTGTCGAGGTACTGGGGACAGGAACTTTGGAGGTGTCCTGTTTGATGACAATGGCGGCAACGGAAGGCTGTATTCTCGTAATCCAAGGTTTGAGTCCAATGGAAATCTCCATACTTGAGATTAATCTGATCCGACAGTCCTCTGCTAATATCTATTTCTGCACAGATTCTACCATAGGTGTAGAGCCCATTTGCCTTCCGAGAAGAATCTACAGCCAGGTAGCGTCCTAAAGTTTCTGCAATGGCTATGAAGACTGAGATATGCCATAGATGCGCCGGAAGGTTCGGGAGCCTGACCCAAATGGGAATCTTGGTGATAACAGCGGTAGAAGGGTCGAAGTCTGGAAACCAAGGAGTAAGAAAGAGCCCAGCCGAGCCCCAGAACCATGGGCCTCCCATTAAGGCCTTCTGGTAATCTTCATTTAGGTCAAAAACCACAATGAAGAATCCTTTTGAACATAAGTATATCTGGCTTTTTTTAGTCCAATTGGTATGAATCCATTGGTATAGATCTGATGTGCGAGGCCATAGCCCATTAAATCTGCATACAAGTGCGGATTCTGCAAAAAGTTGATAGCGATCATCAATCCCAGGATGGGAGAGATTGATGGAAGGAATGTCCTCTGATTTGTCTACCAGAAAAGGCTTTGGAGCCTCAAATGGATGGCCTGCTGTTGAAGAGGGCTGTGAATGGGTAGCATCTTTGCGGACAACATCTTTATAAGAGAAAGAAGGGGCAGAGGAGGTCTGCCTGAAGGAACCCCCTCTCAAACGAAAAGTAGCTACAATAGAGGCGTCCCTCTGAATGCTGTAATAGGAGAGAGGAAGGGTATTCATAAGTTGCTTACCCTTGTATATCAGTCTGAGGCAAGATGAGGGGATCCCTAGCCGACATTCAAGATTTTGCAAAAGGTCCTGCACAAGATCCGTTGCGCGTGCCCATTGCATTGTTGTCTTGCCCGAGAGGTTGACTTGGATCTGGAAAACATGTGAATCTTCATGCAGATCTGGTTCAGATCTGGCCCCTACTACCCGGCTCCAACAGGTCCAGGATTTCTTAGAACCATGGTGAAGATAGGGAGGGTTATTCACCAGCGATTTAGGTTCTGGTTCTTCTGCGGACTCCTTTCTGTTGTCCACAAAGCTCCGTGGGTAAATGTCAGTGTCGCAGTCATTGATGGCGTAGTTGCCAGAAAACCTGGCAATAGAACCCCGGACGCAGACAGAGGCTCCCTCCGGAATAGGTCTCAAGTGCAGCCCAAAATCCGCAGTCATATTAGTTTTCTTTTCACAGTAAATAAACTGACCCGTGTTCATCTCTTCAGCCGCTACGAGGATCTCCTCCTGTTGCTTGAAACAGAATGGGTACCTGTATAGACTTGCAGAGAGAAGCGTCGCATCCTGGTTCACATATGTTGTCCGAGGTATTTCCCCTGTTGTGTCCAGTTTGTGCACTGTAGTTAGGGCACCCGAGATGAGCAGGTATCCTCCAGCGATGGCTGTGGGATTGAAAACAGAAACTGTTCCCTTTCTCTGTACACGGATAACACAACCCAGCTCGGTTCCCGCCTCTGAGTCGGCGCCAGATTTCGCCACTGCTCCGTCAGTTTTGTTCAATGACTGCTTCCATATTGCGGCTTCTACAGCATTAGCCTGTACAAAAACGGCCTTTGGCGATGGCGGCCTCGCCTGTGCATCTCCAGGAATCTTCGTCAAAGGAGTAGGGTTTGCTGCTGCGGCGGCCTTCATAGCAGAGCGGCCTAAATCCAACCAAAATTTCAAAATCGTGACAATGCGGTTAAGAATTAGGGTTTCCTCTGAGACCATAAAACCACTCAAAATTTAATAACCTTAAAATAATATATATTATTATTAACACAAGTATAATTAGCAATTTTTCCAGGAAACAATGATGGGCTCAAAGAATAATATTGTGGAATATAGCTAGAAGTGAATCTTCATATGTAAAAGTAGACTACTATCAAAAATTCATTTGCATTTATTATATCTGGTGCTTGGTAGGACATAACATATTCAATTTTTCATTGACTTGCTATTAATTTTTCTTTGACTAAAAGAATTTAAAATTTATCCAAAGTTTAACATTATGAAATTAAATTTATTATTTTTAAATAAAAAGTATTTCTATTTATCAAATATGATTGGTTAAAATGTCTCCCCTCTTATTGTATAATGATGGCAAGAATTGACTTTTGTGTACTCTATTATTAATTACTATGTACTATATCTCTAATTACTATGTACAATAAATATAAATAATCTGAAAAATAATATTATATATTAATTACTATGTACCATAAACACATATGGTTTGTAATTAAATTCAAAAATTCCATTTTCTTATTGGTGTAAAGTATTGAATAGACAATTTTTATGGCTTTTATTTTTTAATTTACAAAAGAATAATTTAAAAAATATAAATTTGAAAAAAATGTAAAATTAACTTGTGTACAATTTGTACAACTCTCATTATATCAATCTATACTCTAATGACATGACATGTGTACTATAATATGAGCATTATATATAAAAGATTTCCATAATTCAATATTAAATAAATAATTATTAACTTGTTATCATTCTCTTCAATGTCAATTATATATATAACCTTTATCTACCAGAAAAATGTTTAATTATATTTAAAAAAATTAATAAAAAAAGTTAAACAAATATTCATATAGCTTATTTTACAATTTTATTATTATTTGGAGTACCTACAACACATAATGACATTAAAATATTTTATTAAACTAAGTTGCAGGGAATGCTAACTATATGACTTTGTTTATACATACAATCGAGAACATTTCCAAAACATTGAAAAGTGAATTTCTTGAAATTATAACACTTTAATATGTATTATTAATAGCATGGAGACTCGTTAATTAAAATTTAAAATTAGAATTCAAAGAATGAGATAGACATCTATATTATAATTATATAGAATGTAAAGTTATTTCAGTTATTTTGATAATATAGAGGGTTTGGAAATGATCCATTATTCCTTCGTTTCAGAAAGTCTTTTAAAGAGAAAATCAAAATATGGATATTATGGATTACTAGTTAAGTAGAGTTTATTTTTTTCCTTGTGCTTATTTTGTTTAGGGGATGGTTTTATAGGTGGAAACATTGTGATTTCATGTTATACTTATGGATTGAAGTTTTTATTTGGAAGGTTGTAATTTTTTAATTAATTTAATAGTTTAGTACATTTTTGTATTGTTGTTATGGTTTTTTTTGGTCAAGTAAGAGTAGAGTCATCAATCAATCGTAAGAAAGATTACATATGTTACATGTCTTTATAAGTATAAAGATCAGCAAGGGCAAACCCGTTGATGATTAACCATCAACAAAACCCGAAACAAAACCTGAAACCTTACACATAAATCTTACACAAAAACCTCCGCCCATTATCCAACCCGATGGCTATTCGATAAGACCCCAGTGATCCAATGGTCCTTAAAGAAATCGCTTTAGAGACTTGCGCGACCCTTACCTTCTTTACGGAGCCGACAGAGAAAATAAACTGTCAATGAATAAAACTTCGGGTTTGTTCTAAGACTTAACCTCCGAACACTTTTAAAACCCGATATCCATACGATCAAGGCCCTATTGATCTGATGGTCCTCCGAGATATCAGAATAGAAACTAGCTCGATCATTACCCTCTTTATGGATCTGATGAGGATTATAAACCGTTGATCTATAAATCTTCAGGTCCGCTTGAAGACTTAACCTTTGATCAATTTCCAGCCCAATAGCCATTCGATGATGGAGGCCATAAAAATCTGTGGTCGATGACCTTCCAACAAGCCCGCTATTTACCAAGTACCCCTCCCCTGTAATTAACTCTGTTTTAAGCATTCTATGTGGGATCAACGAATATGATTGACTTCTGCTTCCGCTTTCTCCTGCTTCCACTAGTCTTCCTTCTGTTTGTTCCTCATGGTTTGGAAGTGCTCCATGTCTTTGGCCGCCTGTCTTTGACAATGATCATGGAATTTCCCCGAGGGTGTCGAATCCCAAGCATGCTTACTATAACTTTCCTTGCAAAGCACTCCTTCATTCGCTAGACGATCAACTAACATATTGGCTTTTCTTCGCACATGAACGAAGCTGACAGTTCTCAGGGTTCACAGGTGGGAATGAATACGCCGAAAAACCTGCAAAATCCGCCAATGTTTTGAAACTTTTCTAGGTGTTGTTCCATTACATATCTTCTTGGCCGCATTAATTACCAATTCAGAGTTTGCTTCAATGATGGCATTGTGTAGATTTGACTCAATCAATATTTCCAGGCACTGCTCTAAGGCCATGAGCTTCGCCATGTTATTAGTGGCAGCCTCCAAATGACTATGAAAGATATCCTTTATGCGCCCCTGCTCATCTTTGATGACCTCGCCAAATCCAGCCATCCTTAGGTTCCCCTTAGAGGCTCCATCTATATTTATTTTCAAGAAGCCATGAGGAGGAGGTTTCCAGAGGTCTTTACCCGCAGTTATTTGGCTAACACCCTTGTTTATGCTATGGGGAACTAGCAAATGGAGACCCAACTGCAGCAGTATGCGAGTATTCTGGGACAGAGTAGGGTCCTCAGGAGGTCTCCACAAAAGGCCTCCAACAGTGTCTTTGAGTTGTCGTAATATTTATGCAATAATGTTCTGGGTTGAGCGAGTGTTGTTCTTGAAAATCCTACCATTGCGTTCTTTGCAGACATCTTAGATTATAAAGCCTGGAACTAGAGTCCAAGCTTTGTTGATGATTTCATTTCCTGAGAAGTCTTTTCTCCAATTCTTCAAAGTGTTGGTGATACTAAGTCAGTCCTTGTCAGTTTGCCTAAAGACTAAGGCCACCCAATCCCACAAGGTAGAGATGAATGGGTAGAGGTTGAGTAAGTGTTCCATCATCTCCTCTTGTAAACCACATAGATGGCATTTGGATGGGCCAACAAAACCCCTTTTCAGAAGATTTTCCCTAGTTATAATTTTATTTTGTTGAACCAACCACATAAACAGCTTTATTTTCATCCAATGTGGGTGCTGCCAGAGGCCCTTCCATACCTTATCAGGGTTTTGATAGTCAAACCCTAGGGCCAATCGTTTGGCTTCTTTGAGGTTAAAGTTACCTTCTGTGTTTCTTCCCCATATCAATTGGTCAGACGAGGATGATACCAAAATCTTCCTCTGTTCCAAGTCTAGAGCAAGAGAGCCTGCTTGGGCCTTCAAAGGGCTCTCTTCACTATAGCCCAGATCCTTCCATATTCTCCATTTCCCATTTTTCTTTGCCTGATCCCAGAAGTCACTTATCATGCATAAACCTTTGTTGTTAGTGTCATTCTTGCGAGCGGTTAGGTCTTCCCTAAACAAGTTTGGTTCCTGCTGCTAGTTATCCTCCCAAAATCTTGCCAGGTTCCCAGCTCGGATCTCCCAGAAGCTATGCTGCTGGACAATGGCTCTATTTTCCTAAGCAAGATTCCAAATGTGGGATCTCTTGATAAGCCCAGACATTCGGATATGATCCCTCTCCTTCCAATTATTTTCATATTTCTGTTTCCAAAGCTTGACCCAATGGGTTGCCGATTCCTTAAGCCACCTCCACCAAAGTTTTTCCATCGAAACTCTACTGAGGGTTTCAGGGTCATGAAGCCCCAAACCACCATGGGCCTTAGGTTTGCAGAGCTTGTCCCAAGCTACCAAAGCCCGCTTCTTTTTCTCTTCCCCTTTGCCCCAAAGAAAATCTCTTTGAATATTCATGATCTGTTGCATAACTCCTTTAGGAGCAAGAAGAGCTGACAACACGAAAATGGGTATGGCCTGCAGGATAACCTTTGTAAGCACAAGACCCATGCCAAATTCAAAGACCTGCAAGTCCATTTCCTGATCTTGTTTGAAGTTTGTTAATTACTGGCTCCCACACACCCTTTCTTAGAAGTTTTTCTGTAAGAGGCATTCCAAGGTATTTAGAAGGTAATTGATCCTTTTGAAACCTGAGAATTCTGGTGAGGTTCCTCTGAATAGAAATGTTAGTGTTAAAAAAGAAAACTTTTGATTTTTCGAGGCTTACCTCTATACTGGCGGCCATAGCAAAGTCGTTCAAGATTTGTTTGAAAGTTGTGGTTTCCTTGGCCGTGGGAATACCCTGCAACATAGTGTCATCCACAAATTGTTGATGAGTCGAAGCAGCACCATCTCTGGTTAGTTTCAGTCCCTGGATTCTTCCTTCAGCATTTTCCATTTTGATCACTCTGCCCAGCCCTTCCATCATGAGCACAAAGAGGAAGGGGGAGAGCAGATCTCCTTGTCTGAGACCTCTAGAAGGCATAAAGGTTCTGGAGGGCGAGCCATTAAGCAGGATTGAAAAACTAGCTGTGGATACAAGGGCCATAACCCATCTAATCTAGTTGTGGTCAAAACCATAAGCTCTTAGCATTGCCCTGATGTAAGACCAACTTAGCTTATCATAAGCTTTCGCTAGGTCAAGCTGTATGATCATACCATCTTGCTTAATGCTCTTAATAGAGTGTACCACCTCGTGAGCTTGTATGATGTTATTGAGAATCTGTCTTCCTTCCACATAACCATTTTACTCCTCTGAGACAAGAGTTGGAAGAAGGGGCTTGAGTCTGTTAGCGATCACTTTGGAAATAATTTTGTACACCACATTACATAAAGCTATGGATCTGAATTTGTCCAGTGTCATAGCTTTTTCCTACTTTGGAATCAAAGCTATGAAAGAGGCATTGAGAGCCTTCAAAATCGTTTTGGATCTTCTTGAGTCTTCCACAACGTCAAGGATGTATTGTTTGACCGTTTTCCAGCATGCTTTAAAGAATTCCACATTGAAACCATCCAGGCTAGGAGCTTTCCCATTTTGCATCTCATTGATAACTTCACTGACCTCATGTTCAGACACTGGTATGTTAAGACTGTGATTGTCTTCCCTTGATACAAGCTTGGGAATGTACTTTGTGAAATTGTTAATGAACCATGATCTGTCGAGGAGAGGCTCCTCTGTTATGTTAAGGAAGTGTTGAACTAGGACATATTCCATTTCTTTGTGGGAGACAAACTCTTTCCCTCGAACATCTTTGAGTTTTGCAATTCTATTATGTGACCTATGATCCAAAGTTGATTTATGAAAAAACTTCATGTTTCTTTCCCCTTCTTTGATCCACTACACCCTCGATTTCTGTCTCCAGAAAATCCCCTCTTGCATGCACCTATCTTCCTATTCCTTTTGAAGAGAATCGTCTTGAGTTTTCCTTTCCTCGGTAAAACCATCTGTGATGATGATCTAATTAATCCCCTGGAGTTTTTGTTCAAGTACTCTTTTGGCTTTGAAAATATTACCAAACTCTTTTTTGTTCCAATCTTTAAGTCCGGATTTGATATGTTTAATTCTTTGTTGTAGCATGAACATTTAGTGCCTTGAACGGGCATATCTTCCATCCACCATTTTTCAATATTGCTGGTGAAGTCAAGGTGAGAGAGCCAGACATTTTCAAACCTAAAAGGTCTGTCCTTGGTGTACCCATAAAAGTGGCTTCAAGCAGATAGGCCAATGGTCTGAGCCTCCAAAGGGAAGGATTAAAGCTGACATGTCAAGGCCTGTGAGAAGGAGGTTCTCTGAGATTATGAATCTATCTAGTTTAGAGGCAACTTGAGAAGCCCATCCCCTCTTATTGTTCCACGTGAAGGTGGAATTTATTGTTTCAGTATCCACTAGTCCCGTGTTATTTAAGAAGTTCTGGAAGGCAATGGAGTCTTTGCCTAGTATTCTGGTGACACATTTTTTCTCTATAAGAGATTTGATCATATTGAAATCCCCTGCCAGAATCCAGGGCATATTAGGATATCTCTCTCTCAGCTCCTCAAGGGAGGTGAGAATCTTGAGTTTGTCTTCTAGTTTTTGAGGACCATAGACATTTGTAATCATGTAGATCTCTTTATCACCCAAAGGTTGAATCCCCAATGACAGATAGTTCTTGGACGCTTCAGCATCCAGGATTCCAAGTTTCTGGGGATCCCAAAATGTAAGAATCCCCCCCCGCCAAGTTATCTGCCTTAACCTCTAGATACTCATACTTGATTAACCATTTTCTATGTATTTCTCGGATCTTGTCCATCGAACACTTTGTTTCCTAAATAAAACCATATCTGGTTTTTCTTCTTTTATTCTACTGCTAAGATTTCTTTGTTTCCTTTTACTTCCTAGACCCCTAATGTTCCAAGTTGTAAGCTTCATTAAGAAAGGTTTGTAAAGGAGTAACTGGTGAAATATTTCATCTTACTTGAGTTAATCACGAGTTTCCCACATTCGATCAACAACTCATTCTGTCTTTTCCTTCCTCTTTTCCTACCCGGGTTCTTAGAAGAGTGCCCTGGTGTTTCCTCCATTGTTTTCATCCCTCTATTCTCCTACCTGTCATGGTTTATTTTGACTCCAGAACCTTTCGATTGGGATCTCCAAAGGAAGAGCTGTTAAACCCTGTCAAACTCCTCTTTTGGCAGGGAGTCAACCCCTTTGGTGATTCCTTGCTCCAAAAACTTTTCTAGATCTAAATTCTCCCTCTCTAGAATCTCCTACAGTTCATGGTCCTCCATTCCCGCCTCACTTGGGGTCATCTCATGGTCCCTACTAAGCTCCATAATGCTCAGTATATCATCCTTTTGCTGGTTGTTCTCTTGTATATCCTCCATGCTTGCATCCCTTTCCTCCTCAGTGGGATTAGTCTCTGATTCATGGTTTGCCCCATTGTTTCCGACTTCTTCTTCTAAGATCTTGAAACTATTGTGGCTCAGTTGCCCATCCTTGTTGATTTTATTTTGGTACTGATTTCCTCCCTTCCCTTTACCCCCCACCTTAGTGAAACCCTCGGGATCTTTTCCTGTGGTGGTTTTCGTGTTGCTCTCCAATTTGTTTGATGGACAGTCTCTGTATAGGTGCTCATGTTCATGGCACTTACGACACCTAAATGGGACATGTTCATAGTCCACTACCTTCACCCATTCTTCGTCATACACTTCTAAAATGATCTCGTCCGGAAGTGCCCCAGATAAGTCCATTTCCACACAAATCTAGACGAAGGAAGTGTATTTACCTCTTAGAGTCGCATTTGATATCTTTATAAAATGCCCTAGCTTGTTGCCGATAGCCTTTAGAGACTCTGACAGCCAAAAATCTAAAGGAAGGGAGTAAAGTCTTATCCATACCGATATCGAAGTGAAAGTTTCCCATTCTAGGACAAAATTCATCACCCATGGTCGCATGTAAAGGCCTGCAATAGTGTAAAAATAGGGTCCTCCCTCGAACACTCTATCTTTATCCTCTAAGCTTGTGAACACCACTGTAAAGAAGCCCTTGGACCCAAGGTGAAGGCTTATTTCTCCCAATGGTTTCCAGTGGTTCCTTAGCCATGTGTGAAAAGCCTTCTCCATCGGCCAAATCCCCATAAATTTCCATATGACCGCGTGTTCCACCATGTGATCTCTGTGCACCTGTATTGCTGGGTCACTTAAAACTACCCAAGGAATAATGGTCGACTTGGGTTTACAAACCCCTGTCGCACTCATAGGTGCAACTTTCTAACTGCTACCCCATGTCCTCTTCTCCCTGCTATCTTCCTCGTGATTCTCTTCCTGTCCATGAGGTCTGACATTTCCTGTGTTAATATCCTCAGTTGTCACCTCCGTTGGTTTCTTGAAGCGATGCTGACCAGCTCCCTTGCTTCTGTTCGTAGCTACTTGACTGTAGGAGGGAGAATAACTCCCTCCTCCATGTTCCGCCACGGTTACCAGCGGCCAAACCCTAACTCAAACCCTAGTTCAGATTGTAGAGTGGCCCTTGAAATCATTGTTATTATAGGTTTCAAAGAATATAGAGATTTTTCATATTGATGTCAATAGGTGGTTTGTGAATTTTTATTGGTTTTATGTTGTTTTTAATCTAATAAGTTTTATGTTGCGTTAATTTAAAGTTTTTGGATCTTTAATGTTGAAACTTTATAGTGCAATTTCTTTCTCTATTATAGTTATTATCTTTGTTTTTATATTTTTAATCTATCTATTGCACCAACCTTGCTGGTTTTTTGCACCTAATTCCGGTGTAATAGCAATTTTCTAATTTATGATCTTCTTTCAAAGTTTTCATAATTGGGCCTTGAATCCAGTTCATATGATTGAATTTTCCAAAGTATTGGGTGTTTCTCTTTTATGTGCCAAGCTAAAGAGACTTATTAAGTGGTCATTGCTAACTGCTTTTGGTCCCATATTTTTGGGTTTGCCTTATGGAATAAAAGCCAGTTATGTTTCTTCATGTTATTTGTGCCATTAACACAATCCATAGATGATTGTCACTGGATTACTTGGTCTAGTTCTAAATTTACATACATATGATTTTGTTTCCTAGGAGATTTGTGCAGCAGAAGATCTTAAACATGAGACTTTCTACAAAAAAAATGTTATCTTGAATGAAGGTATTCATGCTTGGATGGTGGTTCAAGATCAACCTCATGAAAACCTTATATTCCTTGAGGACGTCCCACCCCATTGAAACAATCTTTAATGGAACTATAACTTGAGCTATTCATGATCAAGAAATCAATGGTCTCACTTGGTAGGCCAATAATGCACGACTTATCAATTTTTTTGGTAAATAGTTTGAGGCTCATATTATCATGCTAGATTAATTGTATTATGGGCTATATCAATGAACTTATTCAATGTGGCTCATTTCATAGTTGGGAAAGCTATGTATGAACAAGGATTGATTCTACTTCCCCCTCTAACTACTCTAGGTTTAGGAGTCAATCTTGGGGGAAATGTGGACACTTTTTCATCTTTTATATTTGAGGTATTTTACCTCATTTCTTCTATGATTTTAGGTTTTTTTGGTATCGCTCATGTACTCATAGGATGCAAAAATTTTGAAGAGCATTCCCCATTCTTTGGATAAATATGGAAAGATAGAAATAAAATTATCACAATTTTGGGTATTCACCTAATCTTGTTAGGTCTTGGTGCTTTTCTTCCAATGCTCAAGGATTTTTATTTTGGTGGTATATATGATACTTGGGATCTTAATGGTGGAGATCTAAGAAAAATTACAAACCCAACTCTTAAACCAAATGTTATATTTAGTTATTTACTGAAATCTCATTTCATAGCAGAAGGATATATCATTAGCATGGATAATATAGAAGATGTAATTTTAGAACATGTATGGTTAGGTTCCATTTGTATCTTCAACCATATTTGGCATATCTTAAACAAACCTTTTGAATAGGCTCATTATGCATTCATATGACCTAGAGAAGTTTAGTTGTCCTCTAGTTTAGCAAATCAATCTATCTTTGGTTTTAGTGCTTGTTGTTCCATTTGGTTCGATAATAGAGCTTATCCCAATGAATTTTATGGGCCCATTGGTGTAGAATCCTCTCATGCACAAGCATTTAGTTTTCTCGTTATAGACCAATGTCTTGCAGCTAGTGTGGGGTATTTCTAAGGACCTACTAGTTTTGGTAAATACCTTATGCACTTATATAAAATATTTTCCAGAAAAATAAGATTGCAGTTTTAATGTCGACATGTTTTGAACCACTTACTCAAATTATTAATTTACACTCTTTTAAAATGATTGATGAATAATAATAATAATAAGTTTTAAATGATTGATGATGAATAATAATAATAATAATAAAAATATTAAATAAGTGAAATAAAATAAACTTTGATTTTTTTACATTAATAAGTTATGGTTAATAAATTTCAAATTAATGTCCGCATGGGGTAGCTCAAGTGGCAATGGCCGTGGAAATGAAGTCTCACTGAACAGGAGATATTGGGTTCAATTCTTGTGTTACCCTCCCCGAAAGTGGGGTGAATAACGGACATGTAAAAACTCGAAAATGAGAAGGTCCTACCAAGCTTACAAAAAAAAAAATTCAAATTAATTAAAAAAATCAATGTTATAATATATGAATGCTTTATTAGTTTTTAGAGTTAGTTTAGTTGGTCAAGTCCTTGTCATTAAAGCACAATTACTATTTGTCAATCTCACAAACCTAATCAAGCATGGGTTGGTAATTGTATCCGACAACCCCAATCAAACATTGGGCAGTTGGTTAACTTACAGATGATCATGACCCTAATCAAGCATTGGGCGGTGAGGAAACTTACATTGAAAGTATATCTTGATGTAATAGTCCATTTTTTATAAGTTTTAGAGTTTTTTCTGAGGTATGGTTTGTTTTGCTCACAATTTGGTAGGGGTTTGTTAGAATCACAAGTGCTCGAGAGATTTTTGAAAGTGCTAAATCTATGTATGTTACCAAAAACCAATTTTAAATAACAAAAATCAAAATTTGACTTTAAAAATATAGCCTAAATCCAACTAAAATTTTCAAAACTTATAATAATTAAGTCCCTATCTTGATAATCTAATCTAACACCAACGGTCAAGTCTAATTAAATCCCACAAACCTAATCAAGGAAGCATTAGGAAGCTGAGTACGTTACAAATGATCATTGGAAGTATCTCTTGGTAATCTAATCTGATGCCAACGTTCGCCATTTTGTTGTGGATACCATAATCCCAGGTCACTCAACAGATGACAGTGAACAGACAGAAAAGGGTTTAAAGCTATCAACACTCATGGATTGGATTTTATTATATAAAGAGAAGCTTATCATCATAGTTTGGATCTACCAGAATTATTGTACGGTGATGTATACAGCCACCATGTTTTTCAAGATACTCGTGACCTCCATTAATTGGTGACATTAAGTTGTCCGGTAGGTGGTCCAATTTCACAATTAGTAAGCCTGGAATTTATTTTTTTTATTTTTTTCGATTGTAGATATGAGTTTGCATGTAAATATATTTGATTTCTTTTTATTCTTAAAAAAATATTTACATTTCAAAAAATGCGATATTTTTTAATAAATTTTAATTTAAAATAAATCTAAATTAGTTTTATAACAAAATTAATAAATTAACAAATAAAATAATATATTTCACCATATAAACTATATATTAATTAAAAATATAAATTTAACTCATCATTAAAAATATAAATTTAACTTATTAAATATCTTAATAAAAAAAATTATTATAAATTTAACTTATTAAATATCTTAATAAAAAATTATTAAAACACCATTCAGAAAATTTTATTAAAACAGCATTCTAGAAATTTAGATGATTCGTTTGTATGTGACCCGCATAACTTTTGTCTTATGAGTGATGATTTGTTTGTTTCTATTTAACCAACCTAACTTTTACGTTATTAATGAGCAACTCAAAGTAATAGTTTACTTGGATTATAAATTTATTCCCTGCAAAAAAAATTGGACATTGGGTTTGGTGCTTGCTTTGCTTTTGTGACATTAACTAATCACCATCCTAACTTTGATGATTATAGGGGAGACTAATCCTTATGGCTTTCTACCTGTTTTAGTTAACGGGAAATGTTAGAGTCTAACAAGTGCTGTCACAATAAGAAGAGTTTGAATCTCATCTAAATTAGGATGGGCAGTGGTTAAATTTAATGGATATTTATTATTATTTCATTTGGTATATTATTAATAATATTTATTTAATTTTTTAAAATGCTAAATTGACGTATATATATAGAAGGTAAAATTGAATTTTTTTTTGGAGGGTTGATTTTTCTATAAAATAACAAAAAATTTTGATTTTTCTATAAATTCCCAAGTAGTTTTAATAATAACTTTTTCATAATTAATAATAGAGAATTTGATTTTTTACATAGCTAATTATTGCTCCATAAGGCTTTCTAGTCTAGTTTGCAAAAGATGTTGTAATGCCTTGTTATGTTATGTAAACATTTTGACTTGGTAAAATAAAAATAAAATAAAATAACAAAATAAAATAGTTTTAATAATAACCTTTCCATAATTAATAATGGAGGATTTGATTTTTTACATAGCTAATTATTGCTCCAAGAGGCTTTCGAGCCTAGTTTGCAAAAGATGTTGTAATGCCTTGTTATGTTATGTTATGTAAACATTTTGACTTGGTAAAATAAAATAAAATAAAATAAAAATTAACGAAATAAAATTAATAATTTAACATTGATAAATTTTTAGCTCTAGGTTTTGAGAACCTATGGTTTTGCCCATGGTATTTGTTATGATGAACCTTATTTGAAGGCTTGAGGAAATCCATTATGGAATGTGAACCTATGGTTTTTCCCATGGTATTTGTTATGGTGACACTTATTTGAAGGCTTGAGGAAATCCATTATGGAATGTAAGAATAGTGTAACCCATTTCTATATATCAATCTAGCAGGCACACCCACTTCATGCAAAACATGTAAGTTTTATTATTTTCAACTAGTTTAGTTTTTTTGTAAGACAATTTTGTTTTCTCAAGAATTCATTTATTTTGATTTAAATTGATATTAATGAATTTTATTTAATGTATGCACGTTGTTCATGACTATGAAACTACCAAGTTGTTCAATGGGAAAGTTGTAGCCAAAAGATAGGAGAGGTCTGAGGAGGAGCACTATAAATTGTACTTGTGAGTTAATTTGAATTTATTTATTTAGAAAGTCATGTTTATTCATAAAATTTTAATGGTTGCCCAAGGCTGGGAGTATGCTTTAAAATCATACTAATTTAGTTTTAATTTAAATTTATTTATTTCTAAAGTCACATTTATTCATAAAAATGTAATGGTTATGTAAGACTAAAAGTATGTTTTAAAATCATAGCAAAAAATCTAATAAGATAAATAGTATTATTCAATAATCAGAGTTAAATGATCATTTATTATTATTATTATTTAATTAATCAAAATAATTAGCATCTCTAGTCTCATACTAGAGAATGAGATTATACAAAGAATCTTTCCTATGTGTGTCATAACTTACCACAAAAAATATCCTACTCATAATTTGAATTTATTTATTTCTAATGTCATGTTTATTCATAAAATTTTAATGGTTTCTTAGGAGCCAAAGTATTTTTTAAAATCATAGTAAATGAGTTTTAATTTGGATTTGTTTATTTGTAGCTCACATTTATTCACAAAAAATAATAGTTGAGTAAGATTTTGTAACATCCCCTGGTAACCTCACATAAAAGAAATCATAAGATTAGAAAAAAATTACACAATTTACCCATGCATAATTTTCAAAATTACTATTCCAAATTCCTCATTAACTATTAGATAAATCTTCATCATTACATATACTAACTTTAGTAAAGGAATAGTAATTTACATAATCTTTAACAACCACTGTTGTAGCATATTAACATGAGCTTTCTTATGTAACTTTGCATCATTTTCATGATTCCTTTAACTAGATTAGTTAATCACATGCTTGATAATATAAATGACATGTCATGCAAGGAATCAACATCATCAAACTAGCACAATACGTAACCACATCATTAGACATAAATATACCCTAGAAATCCCGTAGGGTAAAAACAAACAAATGTTTAATTTTATTATTTAACGCTTATGAGGGTGTCAACCCCTCACTCAATGGTTATAAGGGAGTTCATCCCTTGACCACTGTCATAAAATATTACAAAGAAATATCATCTAAAATTCCACATAGGTAGCTATAGTCTATTACAATCATCATGATATCATTTCCCCACAAATATTCAATCTCTATGCCTTTGTGGCTTGGATGTACATATCAATGGAACATCTTGTAGCCGACATCCCTCAATATGCATGGAACTTTTATCAGTCACAATGTTAAGCATAATCTATCCTTTGCATATGTCACCATCCTTCTCTGTCATTGTTGTTGTCAACAAATTTTGATATCATGATTAATTAAAGTATTAATTTACCAATGTTCAATATTTATTAGTGATGCTTCAACATCTATTCATGTGCATACATAAAACATAAACAAAATATCATGACATGTCTTGTTTAACAACAGTGCAGATGCATTAATAGAAGCATAAACTTTCAAGCATGCCATATTAACTATTATTCCCCTCGCACAAGTCCACAATCTTTTCCAAAGAAAGCCTCTTCAATTTTCCTTATTTATTTAAAGAAAAACTAGCACATGAGTTTTGGTTTTTCATGCAACACATAAACGTTTCAAAATATATGTTATTATTTTCTCAAAAGGAAGCTAACATAATCTTACGTGCAAATGCATGATCTTAAAAATTAAAGCTAACATAGCCGTGTATGTAAATACATAATCTTCCCAAATGAAAGATAACATATAGATGTTATCCTTATGCATTCCAATGCATAACAATCTTTCAATAGATCTAGCACATCAACCATCATTTAAGAGCATGTAAACAAATACCCTTTCAAAGGAAAAACTAGTGTCATAGTTAATGCATGTAATTATATAAGCTTTATTTAAAGAAACTAACCCCTAAGTTGTTTCTTTTTATGCAATTATGTAATTTTTCCCAAAATAATTAATACAATAGGTTTTATTCTTATACATGTGAATATATGTTCTTTTCCAACAACATTTATTCCACAAGAGAGCTATTCATAATGGTAGCATAATAGTTATAATTTCTTGCATTCAACTACTTATTTTCTCCAATAGAAAATGACATGATAGCTTATTCTTTTTGCATGTGAAGCATATATTTCCTTCTACAGGAAGCTAGCTGAATCTTGCATGGAAAAATACCTTTCTTTTCCAAGGGATCAAATGCATACATCCATTCTTTCATGAATATAAGCAAAAATTTTCCTAACCAAAGGATTTAACCCAATAACTATACATAATCTTCTCGCAAAAGAATGCTAATATCATAGTAATGCATATTCTTTTTTTCCTAAAAGAAGGCTAACACAATAAATATTATGTGATTGCACCTTTCTTTCCTCAAGAAATGTAATACCAAAACTATTTTCCATGCATGCAAGTGAATATGTTTCTCTAAAGAATCTTCCAAAAGGAAGCTTAACACAATAGAGCATGTGATTACAAGTTCTCTTTTCCAAGAATGCAAGAACATGTTTTCTCTTCTCTTTTTTCTTTAAGAGTTCTAACACAACAAATATTTTTATTTATTTTTATTTCCTTGCATACTAATATATCTTTATATTCCAAGGAATCTGACACACTAATTATTATTTTTCCAAAATATAGTTGACTCGCTAGCTATTATGCACATAAACAAAAAAAAAATTCTATCATTTCAGGCATAAGATATATATACAATCATTCCTCACGAAATAGCATGAATAAAAAATTCTTCTCAAATAACGCAAACAATTATACTTTATGCAAAGGTCTTATATGAAATCTTTCAAGAAAGTTACTTATCTCTTTCCACACGACTAGAGTTTCCCATGCATGTAAATTCACATATTCTTTTGCAGTAGATCAATATGATAGATATTATTCCTATGCACATCATCACATATTCTCTTTAAGAGTCCAATGTTTCTCTTTAGAAATATAATGCATAGTAATCATGCACATAGCCTTATATGAAATCTTTCAAGAAAGTTACTTATCTCTTTCCACATGACTAGAGTTTCCCATGCATGTAAATTCACATATTCTTTTGCAGTAGATCAATATGATAGATATTATTCCTATGCACATCAGCACATATTCTCTTTAAGAGTCCAATGTTTCTCTTTAGAAATATAATGCATAGTAATCATGCACATAGCCTAAGTAATATTTTAAATGAAATAACTTAGTTTCTTTGTCCTTTCATAAACAAAGTTTACATGAGTTTCTTTTTTATGGATTCGTTATCTTCTTGTATGCAAGGTTTCATGTATTCTTTTCAAGAACTCAAATAAATGCTAGTTATTTTTCTTGCATGTAAACTTATATTTGTTTTCCTAAAAAGCTAAATGCATAGCAGTTATTTCTTTGTATGCAAACATATACTTATTTTCAATATTTCTAATGCAATATGGATCTATGCAACTATTCCCAAAGAAACTATTTTATCTTTTCACATACAAATCCCTACGTTCCTTCGAAGAATTTGCCTTTTACCATGATATCTCTCCAAGAATAAATGTGGTTAATATTTTATGCAAGAGATATTTAGATGCATTTTCTTTCCCAAAGATTAGTATAAATATTTTACTTTTCACCATATTCATTTTTTACCATAACTAAACATAAAACAAACACCAAAAGAATTATCTATTCTTTTCAAGTGAAACCCCATCATTTATGTTTTCTCTCCATATATATATATATATAGATCATATAGATTGTGAAAAACTTTATATTATTCCTACACATAAAAATCACATGTTCTTTCTGGTTAACTAATCTTTATTTCCCAATTCTCATGAAATATTTTCTAACCTTTGCTATAGGTAATCAAGTTACACAAATGTCCAATTGTTAAAATTGGCGACTAGGGCCAAACTCCATGTGGGTCATCTTATTCATGGTTGATAATATTTTTATTAGATTCCTCTCGTCGAGAGGTGTAGTATTGATCTAAAGATCATCCGATTCTGACAAGTATTTATGGAGATATGAATTTATTTTGATTATGGAATATTTATCAAGCTGACCAGCAACTCATGTAGGCTCAGAAGCCCAACAGTCGCATCTATTCAATCATCAATACTTGTGTATAAATACAGGAGGTCTTTTCCTCATTTGGACACACTCTCTTATCACATCTCTCTCTCTCTCTCCTACGCAGAAAAGAGGCTCTTCTCCTACTGCGCAGAAAGAGACTCTTTTCTCACATGTGTGGAAGGAAGGACGTAGATTTAGGGCTACAACTGCAGATTGGAAGTTTGACCAACATTGACCATCTTTCTCCCTCTCTGAACTCCACTGTAGGTGGATCTGACTCTCCTCAGAAGGCCGCATTTTTTGGTGAAGGAATCTAGCCTATCTGACGGTCGGTTTGCAAGATATTGTCTGCCCTAGTTTATTGTTGATGTCGATGATGCCGATGATGCTGATGCCACTGATATAGATGATTTGACAGATATTGACTAATGCCGCTAATGTCGCTGATCTAGATGATCTGATAGATATTGACTGATGTCGCTGATCTAGATGATCTGACAGATATTGACTGATGCCGCTAATGCCACTGATCTAGATGATCTGACAGATATTGACTGATGCCGCTGATCTAGATGATCTGACAGATATTGACTGATGCCACTGATCTAGGGTTTGCTGCTGCTGATGTAAATCAGATTTATGTATTATTTCTCTCTGCTGAATTATTGAAGATAAAAGAAGATTTGATCAAAGGGTTTCCCCATATTGGGGTTTGTCCATGGATAGCCGCCACATCTTTTGTCTCTTGTCTTGGCTTGTTTTCTATCGATCATTTAATGTTCTATCTGCACTTTACTTACTGTACAAGTGATTGCTAATCTGCGGATAATAATAATAAAAAGAAGTAAATTGATCTAAGCATAGAACATACCATAACTTAACATGGAATCAGAGCTGAGGTGAAGACAAATCCCAAGCAAGAGCAAGAGAAATCACTGAAGAGAAGATTGGCAAGGCTATCCTAAAAGAACTATGGGGTCCTCAACACTCTTCCCTGCCGAAGACAAGCTCTGTGAGAAGTTTGACTATCACGAATGGAAGACGTCTCTCGATCTCACCTTAGAAGATCAAGGAGTGTTGGACCATGTGAGAGGCATAGTGTTGAGCCTCCATCAAATGCACCCGCTGCTTCCAGGAACAAATGGAAAATTGGTGAAGTCAAAACAAAGAAGATAATCCGGGACTTTATCAACAAGCGCTTGGTGGCCTATGTTTCTGAGCTGAACACCTCCAAGGAAATATATGATAGGCAAGTGAGTTGATTTAAAGTTAAAGATGCCTTTACTCTTGGGTTTCATTATATCAGGTCGGTGGAAGTTCGCTAGGTGTCATGTCTTGTGACACATCTCTTCAGTCCAAACTTTGGCATCAGAGGTTTGCCCACCTTCATTACGAAGCTCTACATGATGTAAGACAAATGGTGACAGGGATGCTCGAATTCTGAGTAGAGAAAGAAGGTGTATGTCCAGGACGTGCCGAAGGAAAGCTCAAAAGGGGACCATTCCCCTCAAGCCAAACTAAGACCTCTAATATATTACAGTCGATTCACTTAGACAAATCCATTATGATGCCTGTGAACTCCTTGGGAGGATAATTATATTACCTTACTTTTACAAATGACTATTCTCAAAAGACTTGGATATACTTCTCGAAAAAGAACGATGAATTGTTCTCTTGGTTTCGACACTTCAAAGCCCTAATCGAGAATCAAACCGAAAAGAAGATCAAGATCTTAAGGACTGATAATGGGATTGAATATGAGTCTAACAAGTTTCATGACTTTTGTAAAGACGCTGGCATCAAGAGGGAGACTACTACACCATATACTCCTAAACAGAATGGTGTGGCAGAAAGGAAGAACCGTACGATTGTGGAAGCTGTCCGTGCCATGCTCCATGATCAAATGCTTTTAAAGTTTCTATGGGCCGAAGCTGCAAACATCGCTGTATATGTAGAAAACTGATGCCCTCTTCAAGCATTGGGTTCCAAGAGTCCTGAAGGAATGTTCACCGGTAAGAAACCTGACATATCTCATTTTAGAATTTTTGGAAGCCCTGTATATTTTCATGTGCCAAAAGAGAAAAGGAATAAATTGGGTGCATCTGGAAAGAAAGGAATCTTTGTGGGCTATGGTGGAAATACTAAGGGCTATAGAATCTATGTTGCCGGGCAAAGGGAAGTCGTGATTATTCATGACGTCACCTTTGACGAAGATATGGCCCTCAACAAAGGTGGAAAATCTTCCGACTTTGAGGAGCTCTCAAGAAGCCAACACCAAGGAACCGAAAGAAAAGGATGATGAAACAATGCCTAATGTGGAAGAACCAATGTATCCTATTGATCCACCTAAGCCCTCCTCTTCAAGGAAGAGGCCCTCTTGGCTTAGGGGGCTACTCGATGATGCTAAAGGACACACTGTACCCCAAAGAACCTTCCGTGAAAGTAAGAAGCCCAACAGGTATTAGGGATACCTGACCATCGTGAGCACGATCATACAAAATGAGCCTTCATCATTCTCAGATGCCGTCAAGCATCAAGTATGTAAGGATGCTATGACCAAAGAATATGAGTCTATTATGAAGAATGATGTCTAGGAAGTAGTTCCCAGACCCCAAGACAAGACAATTGTCACTTCTAAATGGCTTTACAAGATAAAGCATGCAGCAAATGGAAGTACGGAAAAATATAAGGCTCTTTTTTTCGCTCGTGGCTTCTCCTAGAAGGAAGGTATAGACTATGACGAGATATTTGCACCTGTTGCCAGATATACCACCATCCACTCGATCATATCCCTTGCAGCTTCACAAGGATGGAACCTACATCAGATGGATGTCACGACAACGTTCTTGCATGGTTCGATCAATGAAGAGGTCTACGTGGAGCAACCTGAAGGATTTGAGATTCATGATCGAAAATATCATGTATGCAGGTTGAAGAAGGCTCTCTATGGGCTGAAGCAAGCACCCCGAGCATAGTATGAGAGGATCGATAGCTACTTGATGAAGCTAGGGTTCACTAGGAGTGAAGCCGATCCTAACCTCTACTTTAAGATTGAAGATGGCAAACCTTTCATACTGGTGTTGTAAGCTGATTACCTCTTCCTAATAGGTGAAGACCCTCTCATTCACAAATGTAAGAGGGAGTTGACTTCTTAATTTGAAATGAAGGACCTAGGACTGCTACACTATTTCCTAGGACTTGAAGTCTTGTAGAAGTTAAGGGAAATTTTTCCTATCTCAAGGAAAATATGTGGTGAAGATATTGAAAAGATTCGGCATGATGGACTGCAAACCTGTAACTACCCCGATCGAGCTTAACTTTAAGAAGTTAAGTAGTAATCCTGTCGGACCCGTTTTAAGAAATGTTACCGAGTATCGACAGCTCATCAGAGCATTGATGTTCTTGGTGAACTCCCGTTCAGATATATGCTTTGCAGTCAACACTTTGAGCCAACATATGGTTGAGCCTCGTCACTCACATTGGATTGGTGCCAAGAATCTGCTGAGAGATCTTCGTGGCACAATCACTCATGGATTAAGATACACTGCCAGAAATGTGAGACTACTTGGATACACTGATGTTGATTGGCTAGGCAGTGTGGTGGATCGTAAGAGCACTTCCGGGTGTTGTTTCTCCTTGGGATCTACTTCAATATCTTGGATGAGCAGGAAGCAGAAGTCCGTGGCTCTGAGCATCGCCAAGCCAGAATACATTGCTAATAGCATGGCCTCCTATGAGACAGTCTGGTTGTGGAAGCTCTTCAGTGGGCTGTTTGGATTTACATTGGATACAACTGTGATCCTATGTGATAACTAGAGTGGGATTCGTTTATCAGAGAATCTTGTATTTCATGATCGCTCCAAGCATATCGATATCAGGTACCACTATATTTGAGATATGGTGCAGCGGGGAGCTATAAGGCTCCAACATATCGGTACAGATGAACAGGTCACTGAAATTTTGACAAAGCCCCTAGGAAAGGTCAAATTTTTGACTTTCCAAGAACAACTTGGTGTCATTCAGAAACCCTCTGATGAGGGTCCTGTATGACGTATGGAGCTCTTGGAGCTCTGGGGGGCGTGGGGTACTTCTTGGAGATACATATGACCCTACGGTGACTCACCATCCCCTGGAGGTGTACGTGTACAGGGTAAAGGAATCAAAACTTTCCCTGTGACACCCCGTGGCGACTATGTAGTAGGATGATTAGTTCTCTTGTGAGGTCTGGATGATGTGTTCTCCTTGACGACTATGTAGCAGGATGATTAGTTCTTCTGTGAGGTCTGCATGATTTTTTCTCCATGACAACTATGTAGCAGGATGATTAGTTCTCCTGTGAGGTCTGGATGATGTGTTCTCCATGACGAATATGTAGTAGGATGATTAGTTCTCCTGTGAGGTCTGGATGATGTGTTCTCCATGACAATTATGTAGCAAGATGATTATTTTTCATGTGAGGATAGGATTGATTAGTTCTCCTATCGAGGCATCCTACCCATGCAGTCTGGGACTCATGGGAAGTACCTCTCATCTGATCAATGAGTAGGGAAATGAGGATAGGGACCATAGTAGTACCGATGGATGCATCGCTATACTTACCATACTCCCTATGCTAGGATGACCTTCATTGATCTGGGATCAATGATACTGGTCTAGGATCAGTGGTAGGAGTTGTACCCACTATCACACTGACTTCGGGTATGTTGAGGACTGGTTTGGGACCAATGGTACACACTCTAAGACTAACTTTGAGTCAGTATGATACATCCTCGATCATTTCTTCTTCTTCATAATTCGGACAAAGTAGAGGACAGTAGAACAGAGCTGAGCATAGCAGATCAGAACAGGGAAAAACAGAACAAAGCAGAGTAGGAAGGATAGAGCAGAGCAGAGCAGGGGTCAAGCTATATATGGTAGTGCATTTGATGGATGAATGGTAGAGACCGACAGATAGATTGCAGATGGAGTTCTCCCTAGTTGGGAGGGAGTGTTAAAATTGGCAACTAGGGCCAAACTCCATGTGGGTCATCTTATTCATGGCTGAAAATATTTTTATTAGATTCCTCTCATCGAGAGGTGTAGGATTGTTCTAAAGATCATCCGATTCCGATAAGTATTTATGGATATATGAATTTATTTTTATTATGGAATAATTATCAAGCCAACCCACAACTCATGTAGGCTCAGAAGCCCAACATTCGCATCTATTC
This sequence comes from Pinus tabuliformis, assembly GCA_031772625.1. NCBI lineage: Eukaryota > Viridiplantae > Streptophyta > Pinopsida > Pinales > Pinaceae > Pinus > Pinus tabuliformis. Next base: position 738,817,458 of record CM062807.1, read on the forward strand.
AATCATCAATAGTTGTATATAAATACAGGAGGTATTTTCCTCTTTTGGAAACACTCTCTCATCACATCTCTCTCTCTCTCTCTCTCTTGCGCAGAAAAGAGGCTCTTCTCCTATTGCACAGAAAGAGATTCTTCTCTCACATGTGTGGAAGAAAGGACGTAGATTTAGGGCGGCAACTGCAGATCGGAAGTTTGACCAGTGTTGACCATCTTTCTCCCTCTCTGAATTGCGTTGTAGGTGGATTTTACTCTCCTCAGAAGGCCGCATTTTTTGGTGAAGGAATCTAGCCGATCTGATAGTCGTTTGCAAGATATTGTCTGCCCTAGTTTAGAGCTGATGCCGATGATTTCGATGATGCCTGTGATGCCGATGATGATGATGTTGGTGATGCTGATGATGTTGCTTTCGGTGATGCCGATGATGCTTATGCTGCTGATGCCGCTGATCTAGATGATCTGACAGATATTGACTGATGCCACTGATGTCACTGATCTAGATGATCTGAGAGATATTGACTGATGCCATTGATCTAGATGTTCTGACAGATATTGACTGATGCCATTGATCTAGATGATCTGACAAATATTGACTGATGCCGCTGATCTAGGGTTTGTTTCTGCTGATGTAAATCAGGTTTATGTATTATTTCTCTCTATTGAATTATTGAAGATAAAAGAAGATTGATCAAAGGGTTTCCCCATATTGGGGTTTGTCCTTGGCTAGCCGCCACATCTTGTGTCTCTTGTTTTGGCTTGTTTTTTGTCGATTGTTTAATGTTCTATCTGCACTTTAATTAATTTACAGGTGATTGCTAATCTGTGGATAATAATAATAAAAAGAAGTAAAATGCTCTAAGCATAAAACATACCATAACTTAACACCAACCTACCACAACATAACGAACAAAATTAGAAATGTAACCAACAGTGAACTGTAGGTACGCTAATCCATCTGAAGCCCTAAAAGATCTTCGTGATATAATAATAAATGCATTTGAAGCAAGCCATGTACAAGTAGGCTTTGGATCACACTCAGTGCATTGACTATTTTAAACATGCATATAACAATCCAGTGAAAAAAAACATGCCTCATACCCCATACTAAATGGCATTAAAGTAGACTTCACAACCTTGCAAAATACGCTATCAACTCTCCAACAAGATTTATTTCCAGTTGCTTTCTCATTGATTTTGCTAACTAGAGGACCTCAATCCATGGGTTCTTACACAAAGGAAACAGTGAGCCTAATCATCGATTCTCGTTTAGTATTTTTTTCATTTTAGAGAGCAAAAATTCCCCGCCTCTTTCTATCCCCTCGACTATCTAAATGAACTCCAAGTATCAATCCAAGAAGAGCATGAATGAGAATGGTGGTTTTCAACCCAACCCTAACTACACGGTAACTATTTTATTAACCAAGTAATAATATTTTTATGACCATCATATTTCATTAACCATTAACAATATTTTAAGACGGTCGAAGGGATATTACATACTCGCCCCCTTATAGGGAACACCATGATTGGTGTTCATTTCTTGCTGGAACTTTAACTTTTACTCATGATATAACAATCTAAACAACCTAAAAGGGGATATTTCCCCGTCAAAATTGATGGTTTTATTTACAAGAAATACTCATAAGCAACCCAATAATGTTTTATCAATAATCATAAGCATTTACAACTGCAAAAAATATGAAATTTTTACTTTAAACACTTCGAGATTATTCAATTTTATAGAAATAAAAACAAAATCTCTATACCAACTTACCATTACTTACCAATTACTTTTGAAAATCATGGTTACCCTATGAAATAATTTCAATTGCAGATGGTTTCACAACCTCCATAGCAAGCACCTTGTAATATATGATCAACAAATTCAACATAGTCACATTAGTCACAACATTTTCAATCAAATGAAATAATTTTAACTTTCAATCATTCATGTAATGTCAACTTATATTTTAACCATAGTACTTTTACAAGTACTCAAAGAGCACCAGACCTCTACTCATCAAAATGATAAATCATTGCACCATGTGTACACTGTCTTAGCTCCCTTTAAAGACATCTAGACGGTACTTCTAAAAGTACCAAGAAAGCAGCTAGCTCTCTAATCATCAAAATGATCAATAACTAGATCAAGTGCTTTTTGTCTTAGCCAATGCTAAATACATTCATAAGATTAGTAATATAATAAAGGAACTATACTTTCAGTAATATCTTCCCAAGAACTAGGCTCCTTTCTTGTCAAGATATACATAAATTTTTACATAAGCATATAGAAAATCCATTTTTAACATATCACATAACTAATTAGTTAATTTGTTATGTTATGAGAAGCATAGTGGCAAAAGAATGGTCGTCTCAACTAATGGGAACTAGTTTCCACAACTAGATTGAGCCATTTTCACATCTAGACAATTCTCTAACAAAGACCATACTAGGTCCAGTCTAAAATTCCACTGGCCAACTAGCTCAAGAATTCCAATGACCACAAAGGGTCCAATACATGATTCCTCTTGGAAGCGTCTTGCCTATTCCTCTGACAATGTCCCGTCTATGAGGAATTTTGGGCTTCCTCCAACATGATCCAAATCAACAAAGTTGCCTTAGGATTTTTCCCCTCTCACCATCTCAGACAACTCTTCTCCATTACTGAGATCATCTATGTCTAGGGAGACAAAATTCGGGCAGGCAATTTCCATCAACCCATTTGGGAAAGTAACCAGCGTCAACCCAAGGCCTCTTGTCCCTTTCACAACTATTCACAATTGTATGGCATGTGAAATTCTCTTTTAGCACCCATTCCTACTATAATTTACATAACTGGCCCTTTTCACATTATCATCAAAACAAAAGAAACATGTGTGTACATCATGCATTCATACTTGACCCTTAGTATGGGTCCCACAATATGTAAAAGCAAATTGATAGGAAACATAACTGACATCACATGTCATACAAGTAATATTATTTTCAAAATAACCATGAAATCAACCACTTTAGAGATTCTACTGTATCATAATCCAGGTTCTTTATAACCTTCAAGAACTTGCAGTCATAGGTGTCCATGGTTAGACCAGCATCCAATTTTACAATCATTGTAGTTTTCTTGCATGTCCATAAAAGCTTAAACAAAACTTTATTCATTCAAAAACATTGAATTGTCATCAATGTGTAAGTGTCTGTAGTATACCTAGGCGGATATTATGGGGTATAGAGGGAGGTACCCAAGGGAGTAATGTAATAATGTGATGGGCCATAGTTAATAAATAAAGTGGTTAACCTGCATCATGTAAGGGACCACAAGTAGTTAGGAATAATGTGATAAGCCCATGGTAATGTATGTATGGTGTTGAGAGACCCATAGTAATGACCCATGGTATTGTATGTATGAAGCCTATATAGAGGCTAGAGACTCCCCATTGAGGATGTCAAGGATTATTGTATTGGCAAGCATATGGCTTGTGGAGTGTTCTCCTTCCTTAAGGAGTGATTGTATGGTGTTACCCTACCTCAAGGGTTTTGGTTAATAAAGAGAAGCATTTCCATTTTATATGCTTGGATCAATATTGACATTTTTTGGGCAAATGTATATTTCTAATAAGCTTTTAGATCAAATCTACTACAAGTGGTATCAGAGCACTTTCTTGGGCGAAGAGGGGAAGCATTTTTTTTTTTTGTAAGAATTTTTGGACGACGAAGTTTGCAAATCAGATCTGAAATTTTTGGTGAAACTTTTGAGAAAAAAATAGCAGATATGGATTTCTTGTAGAAAATACCCTAATTCAAAAAAAAAAATCGGTTGAATCAGAGTCTGGATGAGGGAGATATAATAGATTTAAATTCAGTTATGTTGTAGAAAATGTTCTGACATAAATTCATGGATGGTGTCTCTCTTGTCAATTTTTGCAGTTTTTCTGTAGCATTTCAAAAAATAGATTACATATCTGAGCTCATCTTGAAAAATTACCTAATTTAAAAAAAAATCCTTCGAATCGAAGTCTGGATGAGGGAGATATCGCTGATTTAAAATTAGCTCGTTTCTAAAAAAAATTGCGACGGCAAGATAGTTGCAACGCGAATTTGAGTTCCAAAGTTCCCATATCGAAATTTCAATCACATGGGAAGATGAAGAATGACCGTTCCATTTCCAAAAACATGTTATAATAAGGATTCTGAACCATATTGACCGAGTTGTGCCATTTTAAATTTGCTGCATAAAGTAGGTAAATTTTTTCAAAACCCTCATTCTACTTCATGGCTTCTACTGAGATGATTTTTACAAGATGTGATAATGGTCCCACTATTGAAGAATTCCTAAAAAATCTTAATTCAGCATGGACGACACTTTGGAAAGATGCAGCATGACTTTATTTAAAAAATGAGGTGGCCAAATGGTGGGACTCACTTGACAGCCAGAAGTTGGTAAGCCTTCCTGATGAAGAATTTGAAAAAGTCCTTCTAGACAAATGGTCTCATGCTAGAAAATAGGATAATGAGAAACATAAGGGGTTATTTTCTACTGGTATCTCCTTATTACAGGTTCATGGATATATTTAGAAAGATAAGATCATTGTGTCTATTGATCCTAGTTGCACGTATAATTTTATTAATGTTCATTTAGCTAAAAGATTGCAAGTCCCAAGAAAACACATTGAAAACACACTGGTTGATAATGAGGATGTTCAATGTTATAAAGATTTGAAGATTTCTATGGATAAGTATGTATTGCATTCTGATTTTTATGCTTTAGATATGGTTTATGTGGATGTTATTTTTGGATACCCTTGAATAGAATCTATTGGTACTATCAATATTAATGTGTAGAAGAAATTCCTGAAGCTCTGGTATAAAAGGAAGAAAATTACATTACAAGATATTTCCATCAATAAACAGATAGAGTCCAAGGAGGCCGAAGCAAAAAATTCTACAGGTGCAGACACATCAGATGAGGAATCAATGGTGGCAGTAATACTGAAAGACAAGCAACAACTGCGGGCGCCACAACAGATAGCAGATACCACTCAAGCTCCATCAGGTCGTGAATTAAAGAAAAATACACCATTAGTTAAAACTTCAACATATCACCACCCACACTACCTAGCTAGACACCAACCAACAAGGGGGGGGTGGGGGTGGGGGGAATTAACAACAAGTACAACAACCCTTGGATGAAACACAAATAGGCATGACGATCCACCCACAACACATCAACAGATAGGAACTACCAAAAACAAGGTCCATCTCAAGAGAGCGAAGCATCAACTAGATCAAGTAATCAACTTTCTCTTGGCTGGCTAGATGCATGTGCATGGTACAACAGGTGCCAGATACCAATTAGGCTCCATTAGGTGGTGAATTAAATAAAGATACACATTTGGTTAAAACTTCAGCATATCACCATCCACATCACCCAGCAAGAAAACAACCAGCTCATTTATTCACATGGTTAGACTCTTACTATCGAGTGATGAGGTAGAAGACCCCGAATCTAATTTTATACATCTGGGATGTGATTTGAGGATTCATACAAGATCACAAAGTAGTATGGCTATAATAATTTAGAAAGTCATCCAAACATGGGTCCACCATCTGTCATCAATGGATGTGAATTTGATTATTGTACATGCAAATTAGCTTATATGTTGAGTATGGGTATGCCTACCTCAGCGATGATATCATGATTATTATATACTGTAACAAATGATGATCTCAACCAATATATTCTTGATCTAGACTTGTCACATGGTAAAACACTTCGGTCCTCAGCCACTGCTTCTGACTTTATACTTTAGGGTAATCATCCTTTAACACTTTGCATTCATCCCCTGCAAAGCCTAGATCGTCCTCTCCCCAAAACTTCCAAGAATTTTGGGTTAAATAACTCAAAATCCTATTTTTTAGCCCCATCACACTTTCCTTTCATGCAAATTTCACTGTTGCAAGTTGTACACTAAGTAACTAAACTGACCAACACATGTTTCCTTTGTTGCAGGTGTGATGGCCTCTAGAATATGGTAAAACAAAAAAATAAATCTTCTCTTTCTAGAATCTTCCCGATTAGTTTTAGCCATTTATTATTAAATTATATCTTGAACTCCTATGCTTGGGGTCTTATCTCTTATCCGTAGAGCTTATCCTCCCTCATATGTGGATCCAAGTCCTAGATTGGTAAATCCCAAACTACCCTATTTACCCTATAAATTCACTGCCTCCCATAGAGTTTGGGTTGGAATTTATAGACTCTTAGTTATGCCCACATGTTTCTACCTTGTGCTTAGGGATCCATTATTTGTCCAAGCACTTGAGTTGTGATTGAAGGATTTCTTTATCACAGAGGGACAAGATAGTTGTGAGACATCTACAAGGTCAAGATCTATAAAGGGTTGTAATTTCTCCTACATTCATTAATACAAAAAGTGTTTTTTTTCCTATACTTATGTCTCATTAATGCATATGTATTACAATGCATTCTTTACTCATTGTTTAGATATGTTAGTACATTTTATTTGTATGTTGTAGTGTTATTTCGTGTTTTACTTGTTTTGTAGATTCCATTTATAGCATTTGGATTTGGATTTGGAGCACACAAGAAAGGAGAAGAGGAGAACTTACGTTGGATTCCAGGTAGGTATTTCTTCCATATTTTAATTTCTCTAAGGAAAGAATAAGTCTTTTTGTCTCTATTGTTTCTAGATCAAGCCACTAGACCTAGGGAGTTCACTTATGTCTGTAAAAAAGAATTATCCGTCAAACACACATATTCTACTTCCTCCTTGAATTGTATAGTGTGAAGTCACAAGTCCTAGTTGGCCATCCTTGCCTCCTGGAACTGCGCACTATCCAGTCACTGTCTCCACCAATTGTGCATTGCGCAATCACAGTTCTCAATCACTATTGACTACACCTTCCCACTATGTAATTCTTGTCCAGTCATGTCCCCACTATTCATTATGCATTCTCAGTCAGTAATCAAGCCCTATCTCATTCCTTGACCTCCTCAACTATGTAATGCACTCATGTCTTCCTTCTAGAACTGTGCACTGTGTAATCACAGGGGGTAAGCCTTCCTTCCTTACCTCACTATCTTCCTCAACTGCATAGTCACCCTATCCTCTACCTTAAGAATTATGCACTATGTAGTTACAGATCCTAGACACCACTCCATGTCTCTTACTCTTGTGCACTACGTAATCCCTAGGCCTCCTCCTTAATCTTGGACATTGTCCCTGCGTAGTTGGTACGTTGCATGAGAAACATGATCGACTAGGAGATTTTGGGACAGATGTCATCTTGTCATGAGTGAATCCCATTTGCGGGCGTTATTATCTTGACATGATAGGATGATGATAAAGGATGATACCAAGGAGATGTTATAAGAAGACACTTGTGTAGTTGTAGATGCAAAGAGATCATCAAGCAAAGGAACAAAGGGACACTAGATTGTGACAGAAGAATGAAGATCAACATCACAATGAAGACTTCATATCATTCCATCCTTTTGGAGGATGAAGATGAAGTACATGTGAGATCGATCGTGAAAATGTGAAGATAGCAAAAAGAAGAAGAGCTTGGCCTTGAGACATCACAATGAAGTTCATGGCATCATCGGCAAGTCATGATATCTCTAAGTTTCACCATAAGAGTCATATGTGTCATTGTATCTTGCCACATCATATGTGGACATGTAATACTTCATTTTGAAAAAAAATAGAAAATTTAAATGTGTGGAAGCCCAAGGGTCACACATAGAATGTAAAAAGTCATGTATAAAATCAAAGGTCTCATAGGAATTTGAAAAGTCACATGGGAGCTCAAGAGTCATGAGGGAAGCTCAAGAGTCACAAGGGAGGTGGAGAGTCACCTCATTTGTTATATATACACACTCATAGCTCAAGCAAAGGAATTTTCATCTTGGCTTCTCAAACTAGGCATAAGAGAGAATATTATTCTTTTAAGAAGCAAGTAGTGGCTTAGCGTTCCACTATTGGAACAAGTGTGGTATCATTGTAATGGTTTATCTTGGGACTTTCACTTAATTCGAAGCTCTTTGAGTTGATACACTTTCATGCATATGTCGTGAATGATTGTAAGACTATTATTTCATTGTTTCTACATCCTAATAAAAATTAACTAATTCATTTACTTTAGTATGAATCTTTGAATCATGCGTCTTTCATTTTTTTCACGACTATAGTTTCTTTGTGAACTATTTTGTAAGATAAATAATGACTATTTCAAATCTATGCACGTGTCTTTACTAGGATAGTACTATTACTCTTCTTTTGAAGAGTCACTTCCTCTTACCTTTTCGTGAAAGAACCATTATACACTTTGCAATTGAATACATCATTGGCCTAGCTTACTTGTTTTTCTCGAAAATACACATGTTTCTCTTGTGTCATTATTGTAGCCAAGACAAATCATTAGGAATATGGCAGTCAGGTCTTTATGCTAGATGGGGCTCCTACTCCAAACAATGTGAGGTCTAATTGGGACTTCATATTTGGGAGACCCTTTAACTGTTGGCAACATCTAGCACCTTTAATAGCTCTGGCACTAAAAGGAGGCAACCTTTTTATGGCTGACAATTCACCATATTCACGTTAAAGACCTTTGGTGCAAGGTAGTAATTTTCTAAGTCTAACTCCAACTCAAATATCTGAGAAAATATACTCCCCTCACCAAGGTACAGAGCGTGCATACAAAGTTACTTGCAATCAATTATGTTAAATTCAACCTATTACTCATTGTTTTGCTGGAGCTCTTGGATTACTTCCCCTCTCATCGGTTCTCCCTCACAAGCCATCAAAGAAAGAGACCACCCCTTAAGGTGTCTTAGTATCTTTAGTGGAGGAATTGGTCACCATTACCCTTGAATATTTAGTTGTTTCACTAGAATATTCCATTCATCAAGGAGACCTTCTACCACCTATTGGGGAGAATCTCGAAAGAGATAGGGAGGATTTTCATTTTTCTGATGAAGAAAAACCGAGAGATAATGAACGACCGGATAACAATGAGGATTTGAACGATGAAGGAGAAGAGTCTTTAGAATCAGAGAGTGACGAGGAGGAGAAGAATGAAGACATGGTCGGTGACCAATTGGATTATATGGCCTAACGGCCGCTTGCTCTTCCGGGCAATCTCTGTTGCTTACTGAAACACTTGGAAAAGTTGCTTACAAAGTATGATACTGATAAGAAAGCGAAGGTCAAAGATCACATTGATGAATTTGACTTTCATCTAAATATTTTAGAGGTAAGTTTTGATGATGTTGCTTGTATATTATTGAATCTATATACTCCAGAAGGTAGAGAATTAGTTTGGTACCATAGCCTTCTGCCCAATTCAATCCATAATTGGAGGGAGTTCAAGCAGTTATTCTTAGAAACGTTTATGATGAAAAACTCCAGCCATGTTACTTAAATAACTCGAAAAAATTAACATGGGGGATAAGGAAAATATTAAATATTTTAATCAACGATTTACAAATATTTTGAACAAATTCCCCATTGATGTGCAACCACGTGATTCAATCACTAAAGATTATTATATTGTTTCCTTGCCTACTATGATTTCCATTTTTGTTACCATGCCACAAATGATACTTTGGCTCTTAATTTTGTGGAACAAATAACCATTGAAAAGTACCTAAGGTCTATTGGGGTCATCTTTTATCAGGAATATTCTAAGGACTCGAAAGACACTAGTAAAAAGTCACAAGCCTCTTTTGTTAAAGCTAAAGAAAAATATCCTTTTGACATGGATAGCTTGACTAAGTCCTTGAAGTTGTTAACTAAATAAGTATCAAAACTTAAGTGGAAGTCAAGTGAGGATTCTACCAATAAAAATTATTTTAAATACTTTTTAAAGAAGAACATCAATCAACCGACTAATTTTGCACAAAGTTCTAATGTTTTATTTAACATTGAGAACTTGGGCATGGATAACTATTGTGCATTCCATCAAGAAGTACATTCATAGAAAAAATTCCCTCAATGGAAACATAACATGAATGATGTGGTTTCCAATGTTATGGAAAATTTGCAAGTTGAAAATCATTCAGAGCAGACTCAAGATACTTAAGAACCAACCTCGAATGAGGAAAACACAAGTGTTGGTGATTCAATTTTCACTTTTGATCTGAGCTTGAACAATGATTGACAAGGTGCTGGTGAGCCCCAAGCGAGTGATTATCCTCCTCAACAACCTAATAAGCAATTTAATGTGAGGAGCAAATGACAAGTTCTTGAGCAATATGTGAAAAACAAATATTTAGAAAAATCTTACTTCCTAGTAACTATGCTAAACAAGTCAGATAAATGCACAGTCTTAGAAGAATGCTTCTGAAAATAATAAGAACAAGAATATCACTCTTTAGGCATCAAACAAATTTTCACCACCTACCACTTCAAGAAACTCTTCCCAAGATGAAGATATAGATTATAATGTTCTTGAAGATATGAAGAAATCTTGTGCTAATATTTCCATATTTGAGCTAGCAAAGTTGGCAGGGTAATGTGAGTTGATCATTCAATAACTTGCATCTCAGCCTCTGTCAGGTAAAACGACTACTTCTCAAGCCTCGTCTAGTAAGTCTCCTACTATTCTTGAATCGATTGTTAACACAACTAATGTAAATTTATATCTACTTGCCTCCTTTTTCTTTTAACTTTTGAGATTTTTAAATATAATATCAATAATGGCCTATTTGATTTTGGTGCCTATGTGAATGTCATGCCTTTATCTATTTCCAAGAAAATCAATGTAAATGGGAAAAGACTTACACCAAAATCATACAGTTAGATAGATCTTTAGTGCAGGCAATTGGCGAGGCTCTTAATAATGTTATAATTTGTTTATCATTAGATCATACAGTTCACCAATGTATAGGTAATAACATTGCGGACATTCCAGAAGCTTATGGCTTGTTATTAAGTAGAGATTGGTCTAGTAAGTTGTAAGGATACTTTTCTATTGACTTGTCTCATTTGTGGCTTCCTTACAAGGGCAAGAATAATTAGATCCGATTCGAGAGTGAACCTTTCATGCAACATATTTCCATGGTGTTTGAAGCTCCTAATGAACCTATTAGTTATGCACAAGTTATTTTTTGGAATTGGTTTTTAGAATTTGATCATGGATATTATCTTGCATAGCCATCCCCTATACCACCAAATACATAGTTGGAAATCCTTCCTTTCAATCCAACTGGTGCAAATGTAATATAGATTTAAATAGTACTAGCATAGGAACTAACCTTGTTTCTACTAACATTTGGAATTTATATTTTGATGGTTCTAAAACACAAGAGGGTTTTGGAGCTGGCTGTATTTTGATAGACCTGCAAAAGAACAAGTATTTGATCTCATGTTGATTGGAATTTGAGTGCACAAACAACACTATTGAATACAAAGCACTCATTCTGCATTTAAAGAAAGCTATAAACCTTAAGGTGGAAGCGTTGAAAGTAATTGGTGACTCAGAGATTGTCACACGACAGGTACAAAATACTATTAATTGTGTGTCACCTGATTTGAAAAACTACCAGCAAGAGGTATGGCGTCTTATTTATTTTTTCTAGTATTTCAATATCTATTTTGTTCCTATGATTCATAACATAGCTGCAAACACATTATCTAACCCTACTTCCAGGTTGTCACCTCTTAGAGATGGATTTTCTATTGATATTATCTATAAGCCATCTCTACTTGACAATGTTACTAATTTTTGTGTTTTCAATGATGAGCAGTAGATACTGTATTTTATGGCTAATGCTGATGTGTTTAAAGATGCGGCGATATATGAAAATGAGCATGAGAAGGATTTGTAGGAATCAACTCAGGCACATAAAAGGAACCCCATGCCAAAGGTTTTGGTATCTCTAGAGAAGCTTTATGACATGTAGAACCTCTTTAAGGGACCAACCAATGCAAAGACCCATAATTCTACACTATTGTACGAACATTTTAATCTGGGTACCAAAGAAGATCTGAATTTTGTGAATCTAAGTACATTTTTCCCCAAGAGTGACAATATTTTGTCTATATTTTCAAATAGTATCGAGATGCGTTTGCATGGACATATGATGATTTAAAGACCTATGATATGTGGATTCTCCAACATGTGATACCCATTAAGGAGGGGGTAAACTCGTTTTAGTAGAGGTTAAGAAAATTTCATCCTACGCTTGAACCCCTAATTCAGGAAGAACTAAGGAAACTACTGGATTCTCATATCATATTCAAAGTTTATCATTATACCTAGGTTTCAAATTTGGTTCCTATCAGAAAGAAGTTTAGAGAGATACGCTTATGTGTTGACTTTTTAATGATGGTGCTAGAAATTCGTCAATCAAAGGGGTCTCCCCGATGTGAAGTCCAAATTATACCTCACATCGTTTGGAGTAGGATACCAATCCGAAGTATCAACCCAACCACCATAACTTAAACGTTTTCCTTAGTTGCAATGAATAACATAAGAGAGTATACACATAACCTTTGAAATCAACAAGATAGTTGACACTGTGAAAACACCAATTGCAATGTGAAAGGAGACATTCACGAGGGGAGAGAGAGGAGTGAGTCTTTGGAAGGAAGTAATAGTACTAATGTAAAATAGACAACAAGATCATGACAAATTTTGTTAGTTATATAGTGAAGTAGTTCACATAGACACAACAAACATTAAAGCAAATACAACACACATTCAACAAGATAAGCACTGAAGCCACTGAAATAACTTAATTTATTTAGTATAGATTAGAACAACATATATCACAAACATTCAAAGAATAATATTATAACATTTATGGCACACGTATGAAAGTGTGCTGGATTAACGAGATTTTAATTATTAGGTGAAAGATCCAAGTACACAGTTACAATGGAGAGCCACTAGCTCCAATAGTGGAATATTAAGTCACTTCTTGCTTCTCCAAATAATTATCTTCTCTCCTATGCTAAGCTAGAGAAGTCAAGGCTAGCCATCCAAAGGTTAAGCCTCCAAAATCCATTTTCTTGATTTATGAGGGTGTATTTATAACAAGCGGAATGACCTTTCATATCCCCATAGCTCTTGAGATTCCCTCATGACTCTTAGACTTCTAATGTGACCTCTGGACTTCTATATGAATCTTGGACTTTTCCTAAACATTGTTTTATCCATATATGACTATGTGACTTTTCATATTCCATATATGACCCTTGGACTTCCACACATTACATTTTGTCCTTTCCATTTGATAATTACATCATTACATCCAAAAATGATGTGGCAAGGCACATGGACAAACATGACATTGTGATGACATTGGTACAAATCACAACTTAACAATGATGATAAGGACTTCATGATGAAGTGGCAATGCCAAGCTATTTTTCTTGTTGCTTTGTCTTCAATCTTCATGAGAGGCCTACTCAGTAATTCATCTTCATGAAAGATTTACTTTGTTTTTCATGTTTACCCTCTAAGGGGCTAAATGGTATGGAGTCTTCATTTGGTCCTGATCTTGGTCTTTTGTCATGAACTGGTGTTCCTTCATCTTCTCACTTAATGACCTCTTCATGGCTTCAGCTTCACAAGTGTCTTTTAGCATAGTCTCCTCCTCCTCTCCATGCATCATCCTCTCATGTCAATATATAGTACCTACAAGTGAATTCCACTCATTTTAAGATGACATCGGTATGGAAATCTCCTAGTCTAACTCTCTTCATGCAATGCACTGGGTGATCCAGAACAAGGTACTGGATTGAGGAGGAGGCTCGAGGATTGCGTAGTGCACAGTTCCAGAGGTCAAGAATGAGGTACTAATGCTTGTGATTGTGTAATGTGTAAAAATGGAAGCCTGAGAAGCAAGACTGCGCATTTGAGGGTCTCAGTGAGGTAGGCTTGAACCTTGAGACTATGCAATGCATAGTTCTAGAGGGAGACTATTGAGTGGATTACCCAGTTGCACAATTCAAGGACTATGGGAGACAACTTGATGACTCAAATTGCGCAATGTGCAGCAAGAGACTGCTAGGAGGTAGGATTTTGCAGTCTCTAAGGAAAGGGAGGCAATCTTTGAGCACTATGACTACAAGATGCATAGTCCTTGGAGGCTGGAATTTTGCATTGTGCAGTCCCAATAGGTAGGGATGCATTCTTGAAGCTTTCCATTGTGCAATGAATAGTTTAGTGAGATGAGCGAGTGTAAGTTGATCAGGAAAGAAGTTTTTTGAAATTTGAATAATTGTGTGTTCAAGGTACTAGACCCACCAACATGTCAGGGGATCTCGCTGGTAAGAAGTCCCAATTAGACCTCAGACCATTTGGTGTAGGAGTGCCAGCAGCGGGTCATATTGTAAGGCCTTGACCGCGATTTCACACAGAGGCAAGTAAGATATCTTTGTTGGTAGTAAGGGTGTGACAAGTGCATTGAGTCAAGGAAGGTGCATGAGAGGTTCTAACACATAGGGGTTGAGGTGAGTGCACCCCTTGGCAACCTGTAATAGTACTCAGCTTGTAAGGGAACACGCGAGCAAAGATACATCACAACATGGAAGGCAAGTTAGCAAGAAATACAAAGTGATGGTTAAACCAACAACACATTTCAGAAAGATTCATACATACTTATATAGAATAGTCTATACATGCATGCGTAAGAAAACCAATACATATATCATTTAGAGTAAACCGATATCATAGAATACAATACAACATATGCATGAAATGTGTTGGCTCTTATTATATAAAGAAGTGTAAGTTCCAGTCATACAATACATCCATGTCCAACCACTAGTTCCAATAGTGGAACGTTACAGCCACATCCGCCTGCTCCTCCAAAGAGATGTACTAGCTTTGTGTAGTGGAGAAGCCAAGGCTCATTACAATACTATCCAAGCTCTCTCCAAGATAGTCTTATCAGAAGCTTGGCTGACCAAAATCCTTTACAATGAGTTATGAGGGACTATTTATAACAAAGGGTGGGGTGACCCTTGACATTCCCCTTTGTGACAGTTCAACTACCCTCATGACTCTTCATCTACTCTATGACTATTACATCCAACTATCACAACTTGACTTACACTTGACATGACTTTACATTACAATGCACATGTACCCATGTGAAACAAAATGGCTTGAGCAAGCCAAGCTAGACATCACTCTGACTTAGACAACCATGGAAGTCCAACTCCTCAACATCCTCATGCTGATCAATAGTAACATACTGATGCCAAGATCGGTAGTCCTTGATGGTGTTCGTGTGTTCTGTGGTGACATTTGTCTGGAACCTGACTCTTGCCTCCATAGCATCTGGGTACACTGCTCGGGCTCCTCTGTCCAACTCGTCTGAAAGCATGCACATCATTGTCTTCAATGCGGCTAGACTAGCAACATACTTGTGCATGATGTCTGCACTGATGGGCAAGTCTAGGCTAGTGGCAATGTGCATCAACTCATCGAAGTATGAGTCAAGCTCTAGTTGGACTTGTTTCTTTGTCTTCACTTGGGTGAGAGTCCTAATAGATGGGATCGCATGTGTGCGCACCACAACATCCATACTCTTGAATACTCGTGCATGGTAAGCCTGTATGCTAGTGATGAGCTAGAAGAGCTCTTCATAGTTCCAGATCTTACTCCAGCTACGTGCCTTCAGCTCAATCGCATTGGCCCTCATCATCTTAGGCAACTGAAGTAGGGCTCCCTTGTATTTCATCATTCATGTTTTCATGTCATCAACAACAGCATGCAAGTTCGTCAAGATATGTGCTCTTCTAGCACATCATTGTTGCCATCTATTGAGATGGACAATTGCCTTAAGCAAAGTACCAAACTTGGAGTATAACGATCGCATAACTGTGTCAAGAGACAATACTTCATCTAGTATTTCCTTCTTCAGTTCAGCTCGAGCGGACGTTATCACCAAGTCTCCTCCTTGCTTAGTTGTCTGTAATTCCTTTGCCATTTGCTCATTCTCAGCTATCAAAAAGCGAACACTTGAGCCAGTGGCTTCAGTATACACTCTGGTTGCATTAGCCAAGGCTACTGGATGTTTGCACACATCAGTCATGATCACTCGTTCCTCAACTTGCACAAGAGATGTATGATCCTCTGGAGTTGACACTCTACGAGACTGCACAACTCTATGTTGAGATTCGTCAAATGAGATGTTGTGCATCTCTTCTTCCAGCTAATCACCAAGGATCTTAGTGCCTCCTTGGTCACTTGAGACTTGCTCATCATCTAGATGCGGTGAAGCGGGTAAGTCGACCTCTTGGTGATGAGGCATGAGGTTGGTGTCCTGTTCCAACTCTTGCTGCTCCATGTTTGCATCCAACTGTTGGAGTGCTTGTTCTATCTCATGCACCTTCCTTGACTCAATGTAGTTGTCACACCCTTGTTTCCAACAGAGTTATCTTACTTGCCTCTATGCGAAATTGTGGTCAAGGCATTGCCATACGACCCACTGCTGGGACTCCTGCACCAAATGGTCTAAGGTCTAATTCGGGCTTCTTACTGGGGAGATCCCCTGACATGTTGGTGGGTCCAGCACTGTCAACAATTTGGTAGAGATGAAACCAAGATAAGACTTAAACCTTATCACACACATAGAACAATAGACAACACAACATTGAACACTCAACACCCATAATCAACATCATCTCATTATTGCGATGACAAAATTGTAACACCCTCCTCCCACACTTAGCCAAGTTCACTAGTCCACTGAGGTAAATATGTGAAAAAGACTTACTCTGATATGAATCAACCTCCTAGGTATAGTAAAGGAAGTGGAATCATTCAACCAAAACTTTACTAACCTTCCTCAAGAGCTACAAGACCCGCAAGAGCTAAACAACCACTCCAAGTGCCCAAACCTTGAGCTAACTTATTTTTCACTAACCTAGGCTACCAGTCGGATGCATGACAAGGAAAGACAACAAATGTAAGCCTACAGTCGCATAGATAATCCTACCTCCTAGTGACTATATTCTAATTTACTCAGATATGTTTCTGCGGCCCCGAGATCTGAGCCACGTTTTCGGGGTTAGCATCCAAACCTCTGCTAATAACTTGATATAAATTTCCAGAATGATGGATGACACAAGGATAAAACCATTGATGCAAAAATTAGACAAGAAATTGACCTAACAAGGCCTAACCATGATAGTAATTTTGTCAAACACATTGTGAACATGTAATCTACAAGTTATAAATGCATATCTGAACATAGGGGTCTCATACTTATCTAAAAATCATCAATAAGGTCTAATTCCCTCTCACAATAGTTGAAATAAAATATATTAGGTCATGCATTCAATAGGCATTCATTTACCAATTAAAATATGTTAAGAGACATAACTATATTCTTTCATGAAACCATGCTTATAGCTAGCATATAACCATAATAATAACAATAGAAAAACAACTATCAAATCCACATCATAACAAGTACAATTACTCATGAAATACAAGAGGTAAAACAATCCTTATTCACATATTTAAAAGAAAACCAAGTTAGGTACTTCCACATACTGCCGGACCGTAGATGGGGTTGAACCAAATCTTTCTTTCAGCCAATCACCCCTATGCCATATTCCAAGCATGAATGTGGGACTCACAAGAAAAAAACCAAGGCTTCCATAGGCTTTATTGCATATCATGTCATTACTGGTCAAGGGATTTCTAGGCCATAAGAAACCACCTACCAAACAGGCTTTACTACAATCCTATTTTTGGGTGATTTAATTGCGAGTTAAATCCATATCATTAATTGTCAACCCAGGGTTCGTATAACTGACGAGGTATACATGTACTATATGTACTAGGTAGTTATTTATCGTAATAGATTAATCTAATGCAATTGAAACTAACTACAAAGTTAATTGAATCAACCCAATCCAAACCAAACCAAACATAAAGAAATTGAAATTACACTTGCATAAAGGAAATCACACTTGAAAACGAAATCACACTTACTTTAAAATTAAATCACACTTGCATAAATGAAATCACACCACACTTGCATACTTGAAATTCACACCATAGTTGCATAAATGAAATCACTCTTGCTAAATTGAAATCACACTCACACTTGCATAAATGAAATCACACATGCAAAATTGAAATCACACCATACTTGCATAAATGAAATCAGACTTGCTCAAAAGTAAATCACACCTGCTGAAATGAAATCACACTTGCTGAAAGTGAAAGCACACTTGCATGAAAAAAATGAAATAAAATAACTACACTATGTTACCAATATGTGCAAAGGTGTGCAAATTGTGGTTGATGGGGGCCCTCCATTCCTTGGAAAGCACACTGAACAACTATCACATATTGGAGATCAAAGTGGCAATATGTATTTCCTAAAATGAAGTTACAAGATATTACATGAATTGTCTCTCCTCACTTTACAAATCACATCTTAGATGGATCTTGGAACCTCCAACTAACAACTAACAACAACACTAACTAGTTACAATTAGCAACTGACAACTAACACTAACACTCATAACCTCTAAATTGCATCTAACAACTTGACCACTGACAACCCTTTGTATGAAGGGTGCACTCCTATTTACACAGAAATTAAGGATATCTATAAAATAAATATAGATGCTTATATCTCTCCTAAATCCACATTTATCTCTTGTAGTTACAACCAATCTCCTAAAAATGTAAGTTACAAAGCCTCTCAAAATCCTCTCATTCACGATTCTTCTCCTTTGGATGTGCATAGTTAATGATCCACATCTTCTACAATTATTTCACAAATCCTCATGAGTTGTAATTTGAAATTCGAATTTATGGTTGGATGGCCAAGTAGGGCCCTTCTAGAATCTCCAAGTAGGCCTACAATATCACAAAACTCATAACACTTTTAGATATATATGAAAATATGTTAATTTCCTAACATTTAATAAAAAATTCACTTATATTTCTTAAAATCAATGACTTGGAAATAATAATGATAAACCCATGTAATGATGAAAATGGTTACTTAATGTAAGGTTATGGGGCTATAGAGTTACAGAATGAGCGTAAATTTATGGAAATGAAGGTGAAAGTGGATGAAATTTTGGAGACTCAACACCTACCATTACTGGTCAAGGTATTCCTAAGCCCAAACAAAGAAACGTACACTACTAGGCTTTATTGCAATCCCGCCAAAACCAGTCAAGGGATTACTAGGCCCTAAACAAGCATGGATGCCTCTGGATTTCTTCACCAATACCATGAGGAATTTTCTCGTCTCCACCTTCAGGCTTTACTGTGTATCTTGCCATTACCGATCATGAGATTTCTAGGCCTTTGGGAATTTTCTTGAGACCACATCACCTGGTTCCAAAACCATCTAGCAATCCAAACTCAACCAATGAAAGAAGCCCATCACACCATGGCTATATGGAAATGGAACGACAAATTTGAAACCATTGTAATTTTTCACGCCTAGAAAAACCCATGCCAATGACAATAAGGTAACCAAGTACACACACGTATGTACCATGCATGCTAAAACTAACAAGGAAATCATACATGCGACTTGATACCTGCAAAGTAATTCCACTGTAGCCCCTTGATCCAACTCTTCCTTTCTTGATCTTTACTTCCCTTAGCTTTCTTGTCCTTCCTTTTCCTTCCTTTCTCCAATGTTAGAGTGTTCCAAGAATGCTCTATGTGTGATAGAATAGAGAGAGCTCGAAAATTGAATTGACAAAAGCTTAACCAGCTAAAAGACATGAACTAATCCTCAGAAGCCTTTTCATCATTGAGGCCTCTAATTTCTTCATTTTTCTCTATTTTTCCTTCAATTTCCTCCTCACATGAAAACTATGACCTTTCACCTTCATTTTCTCCTATTTTCCAATATTTTCATAAATAAATTGGCAATTAATGCCTTTTTTCCTTTTCAATGTCTTTGTCAATTTTGCTTAGCTATAATAAACCAAATGAACACCCACTAGGATGTTTTTCCAAACATTCAACTTGGAATATGTGTCTCATGACCTTGGCCTTATTTTTCCTTAATTAACTTTATTACATGAACTTTTAACCCGGGTCGTTACAAAAACAACACTTCCCCCAAGTGTGACACTTAAGATACACTTTGCGATGACAGTGACGACACTAGTAAAATAGTGCTCGAGAATTGGGGAATATGTTTAATGCATGTATTTATTATAAATAAAACATAGTAGTGCAAGAGAACACATGAGAACTTCCCTTTAAGAATGTACAACTGACTCTCGTCGACTAGGTGAGACACTTGAGATATGCTTTGCGACGATATTGACGACACTAGTACAACAGTGCATGAAACTTTGGGAATGGATATAATACATGTCTATATGATAAAAAAATACCCATTAACACCAAAATTTCCCCTTGAAATGAATCATAACTTCTCCTTTTCCAATGTACAACACTTCCCATGCCAAAAGACGACACTTGCAAAAATAAGCGAAAAGTGAAAACAACACTTGTAAAATCTTAAATAAAGTAGAAGAGACACATGTCAGAGAAAATATAACATGAAAAAAACATTTATCAAAGTGAATGCAATAAAACAATACATTTGCGAACATGAAAGCAAAATTTGAGAAAACAAAGGTGAGCCAGAATGGCAGTTGAGAAAACTCGCCAAAATGAAAGTGCAATTGCAATCGAAGTGAGAGAGACTGCCAATAGAGAGTGCACACTAACTATCGATATGTATTGCATAGTACACTATGCTTATGAATTTTTTAGTCACTATCACTAGTGATTGTGTGAACCTTACTTCCAAGAGAAGTGCACCATATATGTAAGATTTCATCAACAGAAGTGCACCATATATGTAAGCTTGCATCAAGAGAAGTGCACTTGTGAATTCTTCAAGAATTGCGCATGCATAAGAAAGTGACTTTGGCACTTAGAATCTGAGGGAACACCAACTAACCATGAATCAAATATGAACAATCAAGGAATGACAAATCTCAAGTGGGCTCCAAAATTCAAGTGTAAGGAAAATTTTGGAGATTGTATGTCACAGCGAAAAAACTTCCGCAATCTGAACTGGGCTTTAAATACAGATAATTATCTCATGCCATCTATGGATTAGATATTCCAGATGTATTTGGGTTAGATATGTCCTTTCTACTAGATGGATTTTCAGGATAAAATCAATTTCTCGTAACAGAACCCAAGATATTAAAGACTATGTTCAGGACAAAATGGGGTACACTTTCACTTCGGAAGATGCCATTTGGACTCACTAATGTTGGTGCTACTTTTTAGTGGGATATGGAAATTTCATTCCATGGTTTGATTGGACAAATAATCGTGGTGTACTGGGATGATGTTACTGTATTTTTGAAGAAGAGATATGATCACTTTCGTCATCTAAGGCAATTTTTTTAGTGATGTAGGAAATATGGTATATCCTTAAATCCTATGAAGAGCATCTTCAGAGTGTCTAAGGGAAACCTTCTTGGACACATTATAGCCAAGAGTGGAATTAAAGTGGAACCGAAGTGGGTCAAGGATATTGCTCAAATTTCCTTTCTTAGTAATAAGAAATCCATGCGATTCTTCTTAAGGAAAATAAACTTTCTTTGGAAGTTCATCTCGGATCATGTACAAATTGTTAAGATAATACAAGAGATGATTAAGAAGGATGTAGTCTCCAAGTGGGAAAAAATGGAGAAATATTCTTTCACCCAGATCAAACAATCAATTGTCGATGCCCCAACATTATATAGCCTAGATTTCAACAAATATTTCTTGTTGTATACTTTTTTATTCTAACACGTCTCTTGCATTTTTTCTTACTCAAAAGGAAAAACAGGGAAATGAGCAACCCATATCATTTATGAGTGTTATTTTACAAGGATCTAAATTGAACTATCTCGCCATAGAAAATAAATCTTATGCAGTATACAAGGTGGTGAACCACTTTAGGCCTTATCTCTTGAAAATTCACATTATCATCTTTGTACCTCACCCAACAGTTAGATCACTCTTTTTGCAACAATATTTGGGTGAGAGAAGGGTGAAATGTGTTAGAGCCTAGATCGACCTCAAGGAGAAGGGAGGCAATCCTAGAATAACCACAAACCACGCTTAACCTGGTATCTAGCCCTACCAGGTTGGGAGAGGGCTCTCTCCTTGTCAATCTTAGTTGAGATGACCGAATTGAATATGGATTTAGGCTAGGTATAGTAGCTCTAGGGTTTTTGGTTGATTTTGAAGGTTTTTTTACTGGATCAAATGGAGTAGGCAGCTTGGGTCTGGGAAATCAAATCAGAATTACAAGGTGTTCTGTGGGGCGAGGTAGTTAGGTGTTTTAGCACTTGGATTTAAGTGTGATGGTAAGTCTAAGACTAGTGAGGGGTTGAGGAGGGCATGAAAATTTCATGAATCCTCTTCAAACAGCTGAAAACATTAAAAACTAGATGTGTTCCCAAGGCAGAGCACTGATATCAATCGATTCCACCTATCTCTCTTGATTCATTTAGTTAAGAAGAAAGAAATAGATGTTGGCACATATAACACATAAGAGAAACTAAATAACAAAGGAAGAAACAATGCCAAGACACATTACCACAAGAATCCCACAAAAACAGCTGCAAAACCCTAGTTTGTTTCCTTGCCAAATTGCAGAAGTGATGTACAATAAAGCTCAAAGCATCCACAAGAGTCCAACCTTTTCAAATGACTAAGAAAGTACATAATATAGGCATCAAACCACCTGTGCTAGCCATCAGGGGTCAAATCCATGAGAAGACGGGTGGTTTCAACCATATCTAAACTAAGAACAAGAATATAGGCAGTGGAACAACTTGCCTCTAAAACCATGGAAATTGATTCATCCAACCCCAAACCACCTCAAAATGATGAATCTACCCTCAAGAGTAATTTTTCAATTACATTTATATACCATAGCATCATTTACATTCATAGATTCATCCAAAAGGAGAGCAAGATTCAAATTATAGAAAAAACTAGGCGAAATTTTGATTTTTGGGCAAAACTTGCAAAATCCATCCTATGCGTAGTGCCCCTGATCCTATGCGCAATGCTTTTTCCAAGCCAGTTTTGGGGGCCTTCCCCTTAACCAAATTGAGCCCATGATGGCTTGTTGGAAACTTATTCCTATCTATTTTTTGAAAAAAACTTGAATTTCGGAATTTGGAGATCATTTTCCACCTCAAAGATGGAATCTCCCGGGACTGCTTCCTGTGTGTCAAAAAAGTGGTAGAGAGGTCATTTTTTGATGGTTTTTTGGCCTTTAGGTGACCAAGATCTTCTCCAAATTTGCTGCAACTTTCAAGGATTGATTTCCTCATCATGATGAATATGAATATTTAAGCCAATTCTCCAAAAAGTTCCCCCATCCAAAGCGCAGCGCCATTTCCTGTGTTTCAAAATTCAAAATTTGAAAATTACAAAATTTTATCAAAATTGTCCCAAAATTGGCACAAAGCACCCTCAAGCACTGCTTTGATGAGCTAATGATGCATCAGCTAGGATTTCTAATTTTTTTTGCTCCTTTTTGCTTCTCAAAGCTTTCCTCAGTCTTGCCTTAAGCTTCCTTATCCTTATATTACATATCTTGTTCTAGGTCATATAGTGATAGGCCATGTGGCGAAGCATTTTCTTCTCTTTATTGGCCTTCTCTAGCAACTTCTCAAGGTGAATGTTCACTCTCTTTAACCAAGTTTCTCGATCATTTTCAATTTCTTGCTCAATGGAGGTCATCTTAACCTTTGCCGTCTTTTCCTCTTGCCTCTCTTCTCTAATCATTTGCAACTCCACGATAACTTGCTTATCAATTAATTTCTTGTTTTCCTACTCAAGGTAATTGATGATCCATTTTTCCCTTTCCAAATTGACTGACAAGCCTTGAATGTCAAGTACTTTGGGTCTCCAAATAAATGACATCAATTCCCTGGTCTTCCTCATGAACAACTAAGTCAAAGTCCCTCTCTTTCTCATCATTAGGATCCTCTTCCTGCATTTTCTCTTTGGCTTTACCTTTGTCTTTGCTATGCTACCCAACATGTACCTGTTTTTCTGAAGACGAAGGCAAAGCCCCTTCCACTCCTTGTGGAGATAACATTTTCCTGTTGCCTGTAGATTAAGGTGAGACCCCTTCCACTCCTTGTGTAGATAATACTCACCTAGCAGCTGTAAAAAGTCTCCTAGTGCCTTTCTCATAAGTGAAAAACAGTGGCACTCCAAAAGTTTCAGCTTCTTTGGCTTGTTCATGTCCTGAAGGTTCATCTTCCACTTGATGCACTGATGATAATATTTGAGTTCCTTTGAACACCTCATGAGAGATGAAGGTTTCCCATGGTATATTTAGTAGATTCAACTGATGTAATACAATGATCTTGATCACAGAGAAGTGGTAGATGTTGTTCAGCTGTTAGGTATATGGCTTTTTCTTAACATAGTGTGCCATATTTTCAATATTCCAAAACATGAAGGAACATCCATCATTCTCACTCTTGTAAAATGCATCAATAATCTAATGTGGTAGGCATACAACCTTGAAAGCCTACCTTCACAAGTAAAATATTTGATGATGATTTTCATGAGTGGAGCAAACCTGTCCTCCAAGAATTTGAAGGGAAACACTCTTTTTAGTTTGCCAAGACATGTAGCCTTGATGTAAGGCTCATAAAACTCCCTGTCAATGTATTGTCCTTTGTTCCATTTTTCACCTACATTTGGGATGCCTATAGCCTCTGAAATGATAGCAGGTGAAAGAGTGAAGGTAACTCCAACAAGTTGAACTTCATTATTGTCCAAGTGAGTCACGAATAGCCTTGCCAATTCATGATGGAATTTGACCCAGTCCACCATTTCACAGAAACTATAACAAGACTGATGTTTGAAACATGAGATGGCAAGTGGACAAGCAAGTAATTCTCTGAGACTAATGGGCTCCTCCCTGGTTATCTTTCCCCCTTTGTGAGGTCTCTTCTGCTGCAAATTTATTTCCCTAGAGCTGTCACTGAGGGTCTCTTCCCTAGTTTCATAATCATTGTCCATTGGTTTTAGTGACTGTAAATGCTGGTGAGGAATGAAGGAGTAGTGTGTGTGAGTGATGAGTATGAAGAGATTTCAAAGAGAAAGAAAATGAGTGAGGGGGAAAGGGGATATGAATGGGATTAAGGAAGTGAAGGGTTTGGGGATTTAGGGAATAAAGGGAGTGAGTAGGGTTTGCGAGTGTTATGAGAGATAGGGTTTATATAGGGGTAAGGTTTTAGTATAGGGGAATTTGGGCAGTAGTAGTAGAAATGAATGAAAGACTTAGGTGAATAGTGTAACCACAGTGAACAACTATGATGAATCAGTGAAACGAGGGTTTGATTTTCATGGATGAAATATCAACAAGAAAAACACTTTACAGCAAGAGGGAAGAGTGCACTTACTTGTAGAGGAAGTGAACCTGGTAATTCTAAGTGATTTGAGGTGTTTTGAGGTAATTTAGGTGATTTAGCAGCGGTTTTGGGTGCATTCAACAGGTGCACAGTGCCAATCCAATGCGTAGCGCCAGTGTTATTCAACACGGGCAGAACCTCCCAGGTGCGCAGTGCTCATCCAATGCGCAGCGCTTGCTGATAGGTGCACAGCGTGTGCGATTTTCTTGGAAAATACCTGACTTGCTTCCCTTTGCCCAATAACAACTAAAAATCTCTTTTTGGGCTCTCCAATGCAAGTCAACTTCAACAATGAGGTGACATAAACATAGATGACCTTTTATAGCTTTATAACCCTTTTGATTTTTCATTTCTCAAAACCCACTTTATAATGTTTTATGTGCTTTCTTGAAATGCTCTGTTTCACTGATATTTGACCTTTTGGCTTTGGACAAGTGTACTTGATGCTAATTTCTTTGACTTTTTGCAGTGGAAAGAGTTGGCAATGTCACCAGGTGACCAGGAGCAACTTAGGAATATTTATTACATATAGAAACCATAAAAATTACATTAAATCACATGGAAATAAAATAATAAACTATAAATTCCTTGTTTTACCTCAAAGCAAGTTTTGAGGTTAAAGAGCTTTATTTAGCTTACAAAAAGGAAATTTATGATTTGTTGAACTTTGTTAACCCCCTCATGTGTCTGCTGACATTTATTACTCTTTTGAATGACCATGGTGAAAAACCCTAAGACCTAGTGAAACTAAAGTCTAAGACTGATTTTCTATAAATGAAGTGAACTGGAATGACTATGAATGACTAAAAAGATATGTGAAATAGGTCAGCAAGTATATAGCATGAGGGACAAATGAAGTGAAACCCTACCATCAGTTGATCCATGACCTAATGGAGTGCAGCTCATCAGAATGGGACACCTAATATGAAATGCAAAAGAGAAATTTGATCACTGATGGTGGTGTGAAAGCACTGACGCTAACATTGGCTCCAATGGGGATGGTATCTCCTTAGAGGTGCCAAGAACCATAGATCTCTGGAAAAAGTAGACTAGTGCCTCTTCCATTGGGGAATATGGTCAATACATTTCGAAAACTGAAACTGATACTATTAGATTGACTCAAGACTCAAACTGACTCAAGACTCTAACTAACAAACTGATACCAAACTCAAACTGATACAAAACTCTCAACTTTATAGCCTTCACCTCAGGCCCCAAGCTGAAATGAATTGCATCTTTTGAACACTTGCAGTGAAAAGAAAACGGTATATACAATGATTACTTCATGACTTCAGAAATTACCCTAGAAGAAGTAGCACTTCAGGAGCCTACCATTGACTGGTCCTCCTGAACAATCTTATCTGTCCATTTCTTTGAGCAGGAATTCATTTTGCCCTCTGTATGTAGCAATATTATAGGGTCCCTTCCACAAGTTTTCAAACTTTCCATGGTTGACTTTATCTTCATTCCTCGCATCCCACCGTAACACCACATCGTCAAGTTGGAATTTATTTGCTTTAGTTTTCCGATCATATATATTTTTGATCTTCTCTTGCAATCTGAAAGTATTTTGGAAGACTTCCTCCCTTGTCTACTATAAATGTATCATCTGATTGATTCTTCGTTGAAAATCATCTTCCTCACTACCAGCTTCCTGTAAAAGTTTCACAACCGAGACTACCAGGGATGTCGAAAAGACTGTGTCAATGCCATATACAATTTCAAATGGAGACATACCTATAGACTTCTTTTGGCTCACTCTGTCTGCCCACAAAGCATTAACTAACTTCTTATGCCAACCTTTCTTGTTTGTTTCCAGCAGTTTCTTTATGATATTCACCAATGATTTATTAGATGATTCAACCAAACCATTACCTTGCAGGTAATATGTTGTAAAGTGACCCAAGGTAATCTTATATTTGCTGCAAAAATCGATCATCTTCTTGGATTTGAACACAATTGCATTATCTGTTATGATTTTACTAGGACAACCAAAACGAGATAAAATATTTGATTCCAAAAATTGAATGATTACCGTGTCTGTTGCATGTCTGGTCGGGATTGCTTCAATCCACTTGGTAAAATAATTCATTGCTATTAGGATCCATTGTGCTGAGCCGATGATGTTGGATGAATCTCACCAATAAAATCAAGTCCCCACTGTTGAAATGGTGCACTGACTTCAACCGGTTTCAAAGGAAGAGGTAGCAATTTTCTTTTCCCTTGAAAGACCTGACACTCATGACAACTCATGACTGTTTTATAGACATCTGAAAATAAGGTGGGCCAGTAATATCCCGCTCTCAAAAAATTTTTTGTTGTTGTCTTCCAAAACAAGTGACCGCCACAATCACCCTTATGAAAGTCACTCATTACCTGCTCGGCTTCATCTTCAATTAAGCAGTTTAGCAAAACACTACCTGGATCCTTCCAATAAAGAGCATTATTCAAAATGCAGAATTTAGCAGCTTTCAGTTTAAGAGTTCTACATTTATTTTTTGACAATTCTAGAGGCGGAGAAAGGTGCTAGAGTACATAGACAACATTTGAATACCACGGTGACTGAATGAACATTTCAGATACTTGAATCAGGGAGTTGTCCTCTTCATCTTTGAACATGGTAGCAATAAGATTTATATCTAACGCATGCAAATTTGATTCCACCATCAACCTTGCCAGGCCTTGTCCTTTGATCAACTTTGTAGGCTTGATCTCCAAATCATATTCTAACATTGCTGCAATCCATTTTCCCCGTCTTCCTTCCGGATCGGTTTGTACCAGCACATCCTTAACTGTTGCGTTGGGAACATATGCTAGGATGTGAGAGTGCAGAATATACACTCGGAAATCCTTCAAGGCTTTGACAAGAGCAAGAGCCTGTTTCTCAATTATGTTGTACTTCAAGGCTGCATCCCTAATAGTTATGCTGAAGAATGCAATGGGCTTTTCTGTTTGATCTCTCTTTTGCATTAAAACTGCTGCCATGGTATGCTCAGATGCAAATGAGAATAAAATGAAATCTTGTGTATAATCGGGACTAATCAAAACTGGAGCTATAGATAAGGCATACTTTACCAAATTAAATGATTTCATAGCTTCCTCCATCCATTTCACCACGCTATCCTTCTTTAACATATTAGTAATTTCTCTCAAATGTTCAGCAAGATTAGGAACAAATCTTCGTAAGAAATTCATCTTACCGTTGAATGCTTATATTTCTTTTTTGTTCCGAGGAAAATCTATCTGCTGAATGGTTTCCACCCTTGCAGGATCAATGTGAATTCCTTCCTTCGAAATAATATGGCTGAGCAGCTTCCCCTCCTCCATAGCAAAGAGACTCTTCTTCGGGTTAAGTGATATCCCAAATTTTCTGCATCGCTGAAATACAATCTTCAAGTGGTAAAGGTGCTCATCATCTGAATTTGAAAACACTGTCAAATCATCAAGATATACAACTAAAAATACATCTTTTTCATTTGCAAAAGCAATGTCCATGGCACGCTGAAACGTGGCTCCAACATTTTTCAAGCCAAATGGCATCTTGGCATAATGAAATGTTCCCCAAGGAGTGGTGAATGTTGTCTTATCTCTGTCATCTTCATGCACTAAAATTTGATTGTAGCCTGAATATCCATCGAGCAGCGACATACGAGATGCTCCAACTACTCTCTGAAGGATGTGATCCATTTTCGGCAGTGGGTAATTGTCCTTCAATGACACTTTATTTAAATTTCTGAAATCAATGCACAATCTGATCTCCCCGGTCTTTTTCCTCATAGGAACAAGATTAGAAATCCAATCAAAAAATCTGATTGGAACAATTATACCAGCCTTGTATAATCGATTTACCTCTTTTTCAATTGAAGGCAGCAACTTGGGATTAATCCTTCTCAGCTTCTGATGGAATGGCTTCTGATTTGGCTTGATGGGAATTGTGTGCTGAATTATGTCTTTGTTATACACCTTTAAATCTGAATAATCCCAAGCAAACACATCAGCAAATTCAGACAATAATTTGACATATTTAGATTTTACCTTGGGAGATAATGTCTTTGATAGTTTCACAAACTTGGGTTTCTCGGCTGTTCCAAGATTCACATCCTCAACACCCTTATCTGTTGGCACCAAGCTTGGCTTCTGTTGTGGCCAGCAACAACCCCCCCCTTTTTTCATTTAAGTGTTGTCCAAAATACTAAATGAATGGGGACCCTTAGTTAAAACTTTAGGAAAAGCTAGAGTTTCCTTTCTTCGAAATAAGGTTACCATCATAAGCTTAGGAAGATCTTTTTGAATACTTTAAAACCTAAGTTTATGATAAGAAAAAATCTTTAAAAGTCGCATCATAAAATGACAGAAAAACTCCTCCATTTGGGTATAATCCTGGTATGTGCAAGATTCTCGTGCTAAGCGATATATCGCATTGCAATAAAGTAATGCCAATGGGAAATCCTTCAAGATTTTCCGATCTGCGATAACCCCGATCGCAAGATCGCATATCGCAGGAATGGGCTAACAAAAATATGGCAAGCATAAAACTTCTACGATCTGCGATGTGTGTGATATTGCGATAACGCGATGGTGCGATATTGCGAGAGCGCGATGGTGCGATAATGCGATGTCGCGATCTGCGACGATTGCAAATCAAAATCGCAAAATCACCCCATCACGAAACTTTCAGGCGCGTTATTCAAGAAAAGCCACTTACCATAATCTGACTTAAGATCATGCACTTTTAATGATAATAAAGGAATTAGTTGTCATCTATTAAATGTAGACGCGTGCTTTTGCAAAGAATTACTTCACGTAAGGTGGCATATTTGATATATCAGCTGCATTTAAGAATCTCCCATCACCTTTCTTGATCAATCATTTCCATTTGTGAGCTGCAGGAACAAAGAACGAAAGGCGATACAAAGCCATACGCAGGAAGAGATGGGAAAGAAAAGTAAGGCTCAGGGCTCTGAGGTGAAGGAGATGGCACCTTTATATACAGACACAGCTTGTAACAGAGACGCGGGAATATCGACGTGGGAAAGCATGTACAGACTGCTTGAAGAAGAAAACCCCAGAATAATGAAGGTTACCGCTGTCGCAGATTCACAGGGCTCTTTCGAAGCATCCTTAGAAGAACTGGCGTGCTCATTCCTTCATCGGATAGCAGCAAGGCCTAAAATTCTACCATATACGGATATGATCAAGTGGATACTTGACAATGCAGAAATGAATGACAGAGAGTTCAAGATTCAAGGACATGGGCTCATCGGGTCATTCGCTGCACAGGACTTAAAGCTCATGTATCATCTTCCTGAACCGCAGGCGACTTACAATGCACAATTCATTAAAAAATTTGTGGCAGAGAACCCGAACCTATCAGAGACCACTAAATATTGGTCCAGAAAAGATGAAGCGCTCAAAAAGGATAAAAACGGTATGTACAGCACTGGTTCCCTCACCTCTCCGTATTGTTTTGTTGCGGCCATGCTTTGTAGATTATTTGGGATGCCAGATATCAATAAGTTTTCGTCTGAATGGTTACCATTGATTGATGCTGCCACAAATGCCGTTATTATAGATTGGGCCAAGACCTTTTCTGATAACCTGTTCACAGCTATTACCAAATACCGGTCTAAGAGATCCATGTCTCAAAGGATATATCCTCCTTTTTACCTATCCGCATATGTTATGGATTCTATTTGTTATGTGTCTAAATTTCCCTCTATGGGTTGGAAATGGAAAACTCAGGACCCATTACCCATCCATGTTTATCATAAGATATTATGGGATTCTCAGTTCATTCCGCATTTCTACCAAATTTGTCATGGGCTCATCTTACCCATGTATAGAATGATGTATGATAAAGAACCCCCGAGGTGCTCACCTGAGGCACAGATAGATATCATCCCCATCACAAGATGGTTCGGGGAAGAATGGTTCACCTATATTAGAGTATTTGGAAGCACCGTCCCTTCTCATTTCCTACCTTTGTATATTCTTGACAAACTGCTCGCTCGAGAAATTGCATATCAAACCTGTTCAGAAGGCGGCCTAACCAAAGACCTGAAAGACAAAAAGAAGGCCATATGGCCCCAGTTTCCTGTAGCTTGTGGGGCCTTTTCATTGTTCGATGTGGGTCACGTGTTCACCGAAGTGGAGAATATGACCTGTCTACAATTATTTAAATTCCCGGCAAGCCATTTGACCCAAATGAAGTTGCCCAAGATTTCACAACGAACGTCAAGATAAAGATATTCGTTTGAAAGAAGGATTTATCTGATGATTTATTTCAGAATAAAAGCTCACTCCAAGAAATTTTGTGGGAAGCTCAATCGCGATTGTCTCTAGATGACCTCCAAAAATTCATGGTATACAGGGAAAGAAGACTAGCCACTGTTCCTCTAGAAAAGTTGCAACTACCTGCCAGAGAACCTACTCCAAGCATTAGCCTTAGTGAAAATTCAAGCACTACTGGATCTAAATCTAAGAGTGGACAACAGATGCCCGAGCATTCTAAGAAATCCGTAAACGACCAAGATAAAGGCGAAGAATCAGCTAAGGACACCACTCAGTCAATGGAATTTCCACAGCAGCAAGTTATCGCCTCCCCGTCAAGAGATGTTCCCCCTCTCATCGTTGAAGCACCACCCGTCACAACAGAATTAGACAAAGAATGGGAAACCTTCAACGAACTGATCAATCTTGAAGGACATGCCCCAAAAACACCTGTGAGCAATACACAGGTAACACAAGAAGTGTGCTCAACCATAGTCAGCAATGTCACAGAAACGAAGCATATTCCTATCGCTCCATCTTCTGAGCTTCTACTGAATGTAGAAGAAATTCCCCCACTGGACATATTTTACAGTCCCCAGCATAAAGTAGTTGTAAGAAGGCAAAGAAAAAAGAGAAAGTTAGAAAACGCACTTTCTCAGGATGCTGAGCACTTAGACGTCCTGTGGAAAGATCCTGTCAATAATCCAACTGAAAATATTACCAAACTGTCTCAGATCGTAGAGGTGTATGCCTCTGCGACAATTGACAAAGCGTCAGAAGTACAACAATTGTTGAAAGAGCAAGAAAATCAGATACAAGTACTGCAACTACAATTGCAACAAGCCAATGCCAATAATGAGGTACGCAAACAGCTTGAAAAGTTGCAGGAGGACTTCCAGCAAATGCAAATAAGCTATCAAAGAAGTTTGGATGAAAAGGGAAAACAATTGCAGGATGTACAAGAGATGCATAGAGACGACCCCAAAATTACAGAGTTCATTTCAGAGTCTATTGCCTTGAACCAACAACTACTGCAGCAACAGGAGGAGTTGGGACAGAAGATATCACAGTGGAGTTATTATTGGGAACTGAGTGATAAAATCACCAATCAAGTAGTGGAATTGCAAAGGGACTATGATCAGATTGACAAACGAGTGATGGAGTACTTGGCTTGGCAGGAAGAAGATGAGGGAAAAAGAGCATGTGCACCCAAGATAAATGAAAATCATAAAGACTTGCTCTTCAACAAATGGGACGATCAAATCAAGGAAGTAGAACAAGCAGCAGAAACAACGGCTACGACAGCGAGCATTCTTGTCGACTGTGTAAATGAAAATTTGCATAGAGCAAACTTGATCGAAGAGACCACCCCAGGGTATTTGCCAAATAAACTACGACTACAAGCAGAATGGAAATAGAAAGCACAGGAAAAGGAAAAAGCGGTGCAAGCGCTAGACAGGTTAAATTGGGAGTGTTACTGGGCATACTTAGTGAAGCTGCATAGTTAGTAGATGACTGTGAAATGTATCATAAATGCGGCCGAGAAAGTAGTGCCAACTCTCATAGATTCTGTTTTCTCATCCCAGCTCAAAGCAGAAGTCAGCCAACCGACTCTCCTCAAACCCATGATGAATGCGTGCAGCTTTAAGGATCGGATTCAGAAGTAATTTTATTTAGAATGTTGTTTTTTCTTTAAAATTAGATTAGAAAAGGGACGGTCATTTGAAAACCGCATCCTAAATTTTGTAAATTAACTATTATTAGAATTAGGAAGTAGTATTTTAACCCTTCTCATGCATTTGGAGAAGGGTCCAGAAATTTGTCAAAAACTTGTCCTCAGAACATGCACTTATGCACCCTCAGAGGAGGTTTTGATGAATGGATGGATCGAGGTTTATTAATGTTTTCATTTGATGTCTGCTACTGATGTTGCACTTCTGTACTCTTAGTAGATGTTAGAACAAGTAGAGATAAATCATTTTTTCTTGAAGCTTATGAGTAGGACTAGTCATAAATGGTACTTTTATCTCTTGGCAATTTCTGCTTATATTCTTAAAGTGATATATAGTTTTTAGTTGTTTATATGTTATTGCATGAATGTGTGAGTTACCATTTGGCACTTTTGTACGGTGGAGTCATTTATTTATGTTTGATATATGAATAACTTATTATGCGATATGCTATTCACAACTGTTTTGCCTAACTTTTTATGCAAAGTGGTTCATCTTAATTGATTTCCATTCTTATGATAGCTGAATGATCTTTATTACCAGTTATTGTTTGAAATCTCTTTAGATCGCATAATAGAAGAAATACACCCCGGGTTAGCATAGATTAGATGTGTTGTTTTCATTAGATTACAATAGCATAGAATTAGATTAAAGTAGCTTAGATCAGAACTCTTAGATCAGCATAATCCAACTCTGCACACACACACCCTTAGATTGGGAAACTGGTCCCATTATCCCCAGTCGGACCCGCTATACCAAACGGATAAGGAGTTGCCAACCAAGGTCCAGACCGAGTGGGTATCCCCCTTTTTGTCGACCCGATTTTCGGGGCTTCAACATATTTGGCGCTAGAAGGAGGGCCTGAACATAGTGTCTGTTGGAATGGTTTGAAATCGTAATCATTTGAATTAGGATGGCTGCTCACAAACTTCCAATTTGGAGTTGCATCCATGTTCGTGCCTATTCCAACACTCCACCTGAAGTGGTAAGACTCTTATCTCAGGTAAAATTC
This sequence comes from Pinus tabuliformis, assembly GCA_031772625.1. Classification (NCBI taxonomy): domain Eukaryota; kingdom Viridiplantae; phylum Streptophyta; class Pinopsida; order Pinales; family Pinaceae; genus Pinus; species Pinus tabuliformis. Next base: position 738,851,902 of record CM062807.1, read on the forward strand.
AATGGTAAGAATAATTCTTCTGCTTTTAGTAATGCTCTTCAATTTATTCAAAGAGTTTCAAGTTCGAACGTTCAAAGAATTGATGAAGGCGTTTTATGCAGAATTTTTACTCTTACATTCACGACGGAAGCTAGAAAATGGTGTAGAACCCTCCCAGTTGCCTCAATTCACAGCTGGGACCAATTTGTCAAAGCTTTCATCTGTAAATTTGATTGCTATGATTATGATCAGGTATATGATGAGATTGAATATCTACGAAAAGAAGATGAATCTGTTAGGAATTTTAATATGCGATTTCATCTTGATTGTCTGAAATATGATATTGAAAATGAACTCATGAATGAAGAATCTTCGGATTATTCTGAACATTCCCTACCTCCTATGTCTGATCCATCAGAAATTAGTTCGAGTCTTGTTTTATTTTCTTCTAATAGGAATGAAAATTCCAATTTAAATGTGCGAATCACTCATGATGAAGAAAATTCCCAAAGCTTAGGAAACCTGCCTGCTCTAACGCAAGAAGATAAAAGCGAAGATGTTGAAAGAGAGCCTGCCTTGGAACCAGAAGACAACTTGGAGACAAGGTTCGATAATATCATCGCAAGTCAAACGCCCAGGTTAGAACAGCAAATTAATTCTCTTTCGGAAAATACAAACACGCAAAGGTATGATCTAAAGCCCGATGTCTACGGTGAATGTGATGAACAAGAATTTTTTCACGATGATATTTTCAAATGCATTGTTTCAGAATTGCATTTTTCTCTTTATCCTGATGTATTTAGTGATGATAATTTTTTCCCCCTTAGTCTTAATGATATCTTAAAAAGTACCGAGGATTATTCAAATAAATAAACATTAGGTTTTCGAAATAAAGAGGCAGCTATAGAACATCCTTTGGTCATTAATAAACAAGAACGACTTGACCTTCCTTTTCTGAAAATATTGGATGAAAAAGAAAAATCTAGAGAGACCAGTAAAATCATTTATGATAGTTACTATGATGATGATGGTGATATTGATTTATCTCAAGTAACTCAACAGAGCTCAGATAATGAGAGATATTCCAATCCAAGAATCATATCATTCGATCCTCATTCCAGAGTGACAGATCATTTGCATGATTTTACTATCCAAAACAATATCCCGATCTATGATTCGTATCATGAGCAAACCCCTATGCCTGTTCCCAATCATAACTTGTTTTCTGATTCACAAGACATAATTCAAAGTTACTCAGATCCCATAATTCTGGCCAGTTCTTGTGAAGAAGAAGATATTTCATGTCAGTCTCAGTTGTGCTGTAACATTAGCTGTACAGATAATCATTGCATTCTTTTTCGCTTTCACTCATTTTGTACAAAATCGGATACTATGGTATATTAAGCACCTTATCAAAGAACATTCGAAAGATGTATTACCATTTTGGAAAACTAAATTGTGTCAAGGAAATACAGAACTTTTTCAATTCCACGATCAATCAATATCAACCTTTCAGAAGAAACTTCTGTGTCATCCAAAACATCATCAACAAAAAAAAATATTTTTGGAAACTTGCCAGCAATTCGCATTAATGGACAAATCTCTTTCCAAAAATTTCCATCTATTCTTCATTAATTTATTTAGTGATTTATATGTGGAAACTTTCCTTTTACAAGAAATTGCTAAAAGCTTGACTTTTACGCATAGTAGATTACAGGCCAACAAAACTAAAAAATCATATTCGCAATCTGGCTTGTCATCTTTCCTATTACGTGATCACCAATCCATAACAGAAATTCATCCCGATTTTTATGATCCAATAGGTATCCAATTGGACAAAAGATTTCATAAGAAAGAAATTTTAGGCGGAATTCCAACTGAAGTTACACTTTCTAATCCTACATCCAATATTCACAGTCCAAGAAAAGTTTGATTCTTAACGCTAATGTTTAAAAGGTACATACGTGTAGGAATAAAAATGAAAAGATGGTTCCACTGGAAATATCATTTTACCTAGTTAATTTTTCTATTTATAGTTAGAATAGGAGTAGGGGTAGTTTAGCTAGGTTGTTAAGTGGATAATTTAGTTTTTAAATATTGATAGGCAAAATAAGAGAAGAAATTATCCCTATCATGTACATAATCCAAGGGAAAAGTTACCTCTCATTTCTTTAAATTTTCCCCTCCCTAATAAAATTTGCCTGTGGTTAACAGCATTTGACATTTACTAAAGACACCATTTCTCTATCAGATTTTGAACTTCTGCTCGTATAAATAGCAAATCTTTTGGAAACTTAATCTTTATTATTAATGGATACAGTTAAAAAACTTTAAACCAGATATGATACTAGTTTCAATTTCCAAAAAATTTGACGAAAGCAATCTTAGTGAAGAAATTGTTTTATATCAGTGCAATGAAAGGTATCAATAACGAAATGAGGATTCCCTGTAGATCAGGCATGTCCAAAAAACTCTATTATTGTCGTCCAGAGCTTTCTTAAGGAAAGCGATGATATCCTCCCTGTTAAAGAAAATTGCAGCATTCGGAGACACAATCCAAGAAACACTATATCTCAAAGAATAAGAGGTCTCATCACAAGCCGGCTTATCATGATCACAGATATTATAAACTTTGCTGACTTTTCCAAACACTGTCCATCAAAATAGGGCAATGACTCAAGATTATTGAAATCAAAAGACAAGGGGTCTCATCACGAGCCAGCTTGTTCAACAAAAGTGTAAATCAAGTGAATGACTGTGTCATAATTTGGCTACCAAACCAAGACATTGTTCTTTGAGAATAAAAAAGGAAAAAGTGTCAATATGGGTTTTTCTTTGAAAAGTTGTAGATCACCTTAAGCAGGATAAAGGATCATCACTGGGTAATAGGTAACCCTGTCGAGGCTATGGACGCCTGCTGGCAGCAGAGGCTCTACCTGCGACAGATGAGCATATTAAAAAAAAAACAAAAAAAAACTGGTACACGGGGAAGACCTTATTTTTTATTTTTACAAGACCAAGTAATGACTGATGTAAATGCAAGGACCAGCTGAGGAAGAAAATAATTAAAGTAGAAAGAGGTTGGAACGAAATGTCGTTGACAGTTTAGGGTATAATGCACTTTATCTTTTTATAATAAAGTTTAATTTTCCAAAAAAAAAAAATTGTTTTGGAAATTTGAAAAGTTCAATAGAAAAACAGAGATAACTGGTTCTCCCAAGTGAATCGCCAATCATTGTGGCCAGCAACAACCCCCCCCCCCTTTTTCATTTAAGTTTTGTCCAAAATACTAAATGAATGGGGACCCTTAGTTAAAACTTTAGGAAAAGCTAGAGTTTCCTTTCTTCGAAATAAGGTTACCATCGTAAGCTTAGGAAGATCTTTTTGAATATTTTAAAAACTAAGTTTATGATAAGAAAAAATCTTTAAAATTCGCATCATAAAATGACAGAAAAACTCCTCCATTTGGGTATAATCCTGGTATGTGCAAGATTCTCGTGCTAAGCGATATATCGCATCGCAATAAAGTAATGCCAATGGGAAAGCCTTCAAGATTTTCCGATCTGTGATAACCCTGATCGCAAGATCGCATATCGCAGGAATGGGCTAACAAAAATATGGCAAGCATAAAACTTCTGCGATCTGCGATGTGTACAATATTGCGATAACGCGATGGTGCGATATTGCGAGAGTGCGATGGTGTGATGTCGCGATCTGCGACGTTTGCGAACCAAATCGGAAAATCACCCCATCACGAAACTTTCGGGCACGTTATTCAAGAAAAGCCATTTACCATAATCTGACTTAAGATCATGCGCTTTTAATGATAATAAAGGAATTAGTTGTCATCTATTAAATGTAGACGCGTGCTTTTGCAAAGAATTACTTCACGTAAGGTGGAATATTTGATATATCTGCTGCATTTAAGAATCTCCCATCACCTTTCTTGATCAATCATTTCCATTTGTGAGCTGCAGGAACAAAGAACGAAAGGCGATACAAAGCCATACGCAGGAAGAGATGGGAAAGAAAAGTAAGGCTCAGGGCTCTGAGGTGAAGGAGATGGCACCTTTATATACAGACACAACTTGTAATAGAGACGCGAGAATATCGATGTGGGAAAGCATGTACAGACTGCTTGAAGAAGAAAACCCCAGAATAATGAAGGTTACTGCTATCGCAGATTCACAGGGCTCTTCCGAAGCATCCTTAGAAGAACTGGCGTGCTCATTTCTTCATCGGATAGCAGCAAGGCCTAAAATTCTCCCATATACGGATATGATCAAGTGGATACTTGACAATGCAGAAATGAACGACAGACAATTCAAGATTCAAGGACATGGGCTCATCGGGTCATTCGCTGCACAGGACTTAAAGCTCATGTATCATCTTCCTGAACGGCAGGCGACTTACAATGCACAATTCATTAAAAAATTTGTGGCAGAGAACCCGAACCTATCAGAGACCACTAAAGATTGGTCCAGAAAAGATTAACCGCTCAAAAAGGATAAAAACGGTATGTACAACACTGGTTCCCTCACCTCTCCGTATTGTTTCGCTACGCCCATGCTTTGTAGATTATTTGGGATGCCAGATATCAATAAGTTTTTGTCTGAATGGTTACCATTGATTGATGCTGCCACAAATGCCGTTATTATAGATTGGGCCAAGATCTTTTCTGATAACCTGTTCACAGCTATTATCAAATACCGGTCTAAGAGATCCATGTCTCAAAGGATCTATCCTCCATTTTACCTATCCGCATATGTTATGGATTCTATTTGTTATGTGTCTAAATTTCCCTCTATGGGTTGGAAATGGACAACTCAGGACCCATTACCCATCCATGTTTATCATAAGATATTATGGGATTCTCAGTTCATTCTGCATTTCTACCAAATTTGTCATGGGCTCATCTTACCCATGTATAGAATGATGTATGATAAAGAACCGCCGAGGTGCTCACCTAAGGCACAGATAGATATCATCCCCATCGCAAGATGGTTCGAGGAAGAATGGTTCACCTATATTAGAGTATTTGGAAGCACCGTCCCTCCTCATGTCCTACCTTTGTATATTCCTGACAAACTGCTGGCTCGAGAAATTGCATATCAAACCTGTTCAGAAGGCGGCCTAACCAAAGACCTGAAAGACAAAAAGAAGGCCATATGGCCCCAGTTTCCTATAGCTTGTGGGGCCTTTTCATTGTTCGATGTGGGTCACGCGTTCACCGAAGTGGAGAATATGACGTGTCTACAATTATTTAAATTCCCGACAAGGCCATTTGACCCAAATGAAGTTGCCCAAGATTTCACAACGAACGTCAAGATAAAGATATTCGTTGGAAAGAAGGATTTATTTGATGATTTATTTCAGAATAAAAGCTCACTCCAAGAAATTTTGTGGGAAGCTCAATCGCGATTGTCTCCAGATGACCTCCAAAAATTCATGGTATACAGGGAAAGAAGACTAGCCACTGTTCCTCTAGAAAAGCTGCAACTACCTGCCAGAGAACCTACTCCAAGCATTAGCCTTAGTGAGAATTCAAGCGCTGCTGGATCTAAATCTAAGAGTGGACAAGAGATGCCTGAGCATTCTAAGAAATCCGTAAATGACCAAGATAAAGGCGAAGAATCAGCTAAGGACACCGCTCAGTCAATGGAATTTCCACAGCAGCAAGTTATCGCCTCCCCGTCAAGAGATGTTCCCCCTCTCATCGTTGAAGCACCACCCGTCACAACAGAATTAGACAAAGAATGGGAAACCTTCAACGAACTGATCAATCTTGAAGGACAGGCCCCAAAAACACCTGTGAGAAATACACAGGTAACACAAGAAGTGTGCTCAACCATAGTCAGCAATGTCACAGAAACGGAGCATATTCCTATCGCTCCATCTTCTGAGCTTCTACTGAATGTAGAAGAAATTCCCCCACTAGACATATTTTACAGTCCCCAACATAAAGCAGTTGTAAGAAGGCAAAGAAAAAAGAGAAAGTTAGAAAACACACTTTCTCAGGATGCTGAGCACTTAGACGTCCTGTGGAAAGATCCTGTCAATAATCCAACTGAAAATCTCACCAAACTGTCTTAGATCGCAGGGGCGTATGCCTCTGCGACAATTGACAAAGCGTCAGAAGTACAGCAATTGCTGAAAGAGCAAGAAAATCATATACAAGTACTGCAACTACAATTGCAACAAGCCAATGCCAATAATGAGGTACGCAAACAACTTGAAAAGTTGCAGGAGGACTTCCAGCAAATGCAAATAAGCTATCAAAGAAGTTTGGATGAAAAGGGAAAACAATTGCAGGATGTACAGGAGATGCACAGAGACGACCCCAAAATTACAGAGTTCATTTCAGAGTCTATTGCCTTGAACCAACAACTACTGCAGCAACAGGGGGAGTTGGGACAAAAGATATCACAGTGGAGTTATTATTGCAAACTGAGTGATAAAATCACCAATCAAGTAGTGGACTTGCAAAGCGACTATGATCAGATTGACAAACGAGTGACGGAGTACTTGGCTTGGCAGGAAGAAGAATAGGGAAAAAGAGCAGGCGCACCCAAGATAAATGAAAATCATAAAGACTTGCTCTTCAACAAACGGGACGATCAAATCAGGGAAGCAGAACAAGCTGCAGAAACAGCGGCTACGACAACGAGCATTCTTGTCGACTGCGTAAATGAAAATTTGCACAGAGCAAACTTGATCGAAGAGACCACCCCAGGGTATTTTCCAAATAATTTGCGACTACAAGCAGAATGGAAACAAAAAGCACAGGAAAAGGAAAAGGCGGTGCAAGCGCTAGACAGGTTAAATTGGGAGTGTTACTGGGCATACTTAGTGAAGCCGCATAGTCAGCAGATGACTGTGAAATGTATCATAAATGTGGCCGAGAAAGTAGTGCCAGCTCTCATAGATTCTGTTTTCTCAACCCAGCTCAAAGCAGAAGTCAGCCAGCCGACTCTCCTCAAACCAATGATGAATGCGTGCAGCTTTAAGGATCAGATTCAGAAGTAATTTTATTTAGAATGTTGTTTTTTCTTTAAAATTAGATTAGAAAAAGGACGGTCATTTGAAAACCGCATCCTAAATTTTGTAAATATACTATTATTAGAATTAGGAAGTAGTATTCTAACCCTTCTCATGCATTTGGAGAAGGGTCCAGAAATTTGTCAAAAACTTGTCCTCAGAACATGCACTTCTGCACCCTCAAAGGAGGTTTTGATGAATGGATGGATCGAGGTTTATTAATGTTTGAATTTGATGTCTGCTACTGATGTTGCACTTCTGTACTCTTAGTAGGTGCTAGAACAAGTAGAGATAAATCATTTTTACTTGAAGCTTATGAGTAGGACTAGTCATAAATGGTACTTTTATCTCTTGGCCATTTTTGCTTATATTCTTAAAGTGATATACAGTTTTTAGTTGTTTATATGTTATTGCTTGAATGTGTGAGTTACCATTTGGCACTTTTGTACGGTGGAGTCATTTATTTATGTTTGATATATGAATAACTTATTATGCGATATGCTGTTCACAATGTTTTGCCTAACTTTTTATGCAAAGTGGTTCATCTTAATTGATTTCCATTCTTATGATAGCTTAATGATCTTTATTACCAGTTATAGTTTGAAATATCTTTAGATCGCATAATAGAAGAAATACACCCCGAGTTAGCATAGATTAGATGTGCTATTTTCATTAGATTACAATAGCATAGAATTAGATTAAAGTAGCTTAGATCAGAACTCTTAGATCAGCATAATCCAACTCTGCACACACACACCCTTAGATTGGGAAACTGGTCCCATTATCCCCAGTCGGACCCGCGATACCAAACGGATAAGGAGCTGCCAACCAAGGTCCAGACCGGGTGGGTATCCCCCTCGTTGTCGACCCGATTTTCGGGGCTTCAACATATTTGGCGCTAGAAGGAGGGCCTGAACATAGTGTCTGTTGGAATGGTTTGAAATCGTAATCATTTGAATTAGGATGGCTGCTCACAAACTTCCAATTTGGAGTTGCATCCATGTTCGTTCCTATTCCAACACTCCACATGAAGCGGTAAGACTCTTATCTCAGGTAAAATTCAATGGTAAGAATAATTCTTCTGCTTTTAATCATGCTCTTCAATTTATTCAAAGAGTTTCAAGTTTGAACGTTCAAAGAATTGATGAAGGCATTTTATGCAGAATTTTTACTCTTACATTCACGGCGGAAGCTATAAAATGGTGTAGAACCCTCCCAGTTGCCTCAATTCACAGCTGGGACCAATTTGTCAAAGCTTTCATCTGTAAACTTGATTGCTATGATTATGATCAGGTATATGATGAGATTGAATATCTACGAAAAGAAGATGAATCTGTTAGGGATTTTAATATGCGATTTCATCTTGATTGTCTGAAATATGATCTTGAAAATGAACTCATGAATGAAGAATCTTCGGATTATTCTGAACATTCCCTACCTCCTATGTCTGATCCATCAAAAATTAATTCGAGTCTTGTTTTATTTTCTTCTAAAAGGAATGAAAATTCCAATTTAAATGTGCGAATCACTCATGATGAAGAAAATTCCCAAAGCTTAGGAAACCTGCCTACTTTAACGCAAGAAGATAAAAGCGAATATGTTGAAAGAGAGCCTGCCTTGGAACCAGAAGACAACTTGGAGACAAGGTTCGATAATATCATCGCAAGTCAAATGCCCAGGTTAGAACAGCAAATTAATTCTCTTTCGGAAAATACAAACACGTAAAGGTATGATCTAAAGCCCAATGTCTACGGTGAATGTGATGAACGAGAATTTTTTCACGATGATATTTTCAAATGCATTGTTTCAGAATTGTATTTCTCTCTTTATCCTGATGTATTTAGTGATGATAATTTTTTCCCCCTCAGTATTAATGATATCTCAAAAAGTACCGAGGATTATTCAAATAAATCAACATTAGGTTTTCAAAATAAAGAGGCAGCTATAGAACATCCTTTGGTCATTAATAAACAAGAACGACTTGACCTTCCTTTTCTGAAAATATTGGATGAAAAAGAAAAATCTAGAGAGACCAGTAAAATCATTTATGATAGTTACTACGATGATGATGGTGATATTGATTTATCTCAAGTAACTCAACAGAGCTCAGATAATGAGAGATATTCCAATCCAAGAATCATATCAGTCGATCCTCATTCCAGAGTGACAAATCATTTGCATGATTTTACTATCCAAAACAATATCCCGATCTATGATTCGTATCATGAGCAAACCCCTATGCCTGTTCCCAATCATAACTTGTTTTCTGATTCACAAGACATAATTCAAAGTTACTCAGATCCCATAATTCTGGCCAGTTCTTGTGAAGAAGAAGACATTTCATGTCAGTCCCAGTTGTGCTGTAACATTAGCTGTACAGATAATCATTGCATTCTTTTTCGCTTGCACTCATTTTGTACAAAATCGGATTGTGTTTTAAATTTTCAGACTTTTGATAAATTACTATGGTATATTGAGCAACTTATCAAAGAACATTCGAAAGATGTATTACCATTTTGAAAAACTAAATTGTGTCAAGGAAATACAGAACTTTTTCAATTCCACGATCAATCAATATCAGCCTTTTAGAAGAAACTTTTGTGTCATCCAAAACATCATCAACAAAAAAAAATATTTTTGGAAACTTGCCAGCAATTCGCGTTAATTGACAAATCTCTTTCCAAAAATTTCCATCTATTCTTCATTAATTTATTTAGTGATTTATATGTGGAAACTTTCCTTTTACAAGAAATTGCTAAAAGCTTGACTTTTAAGCATAGTAGATTACATGCCAACAAAACTAAAAAATCATGTTCGCAATCTGGCTTGTCATGTTTCCTATTACGTGATCACCAATCCATAACAGAAATTCATCTCGATTTTTATGATCCAATAGGTATCCAATTGGACAAAAGATTTCATAAGAAAGAAATTTCAGGCGGAATTCCAATTGAAGTTACACTTTCTAATCCTACATCCAATATTCACAGTCCAAGAAAAGTTTTATTCTTAACACTAATGTTTAAAAGGTACATACGTGTAGGAATAAAAATGAAAAGATGGTTCCACTGGAAATATCATTTTACCTAGTTAATTTTTCTGTTTATAGTTAGAATAGGAGTAGGGGTAGTAGCTAGGTTGTTAAGTGGATAATTTAGTTTTTAAATATTGATAGGCAAAATAAGAGAAGAACTTATCCCTATCATGTACATAATCCAAGGGAAAAGTTACCTCTCATTTCTTTAAGTTTTCCCCTCCCTAATAAAATTTTCCTGTGGTTAACAACATTTGACATTTACTAAAGACACCATTTCTCTATCAGATTTTGAACTTCTGCTCGTATAAATAGCAAATCTTTTGGAAACTTAATCTTTATTATTAATGGATACAGTTAAAAAACTTTAAACCAGATATGATAGTAGTTTCAACTTCCAAAAAATTTGACGAAAGCAATCTTAGTGAAGAAATTGTTTTATATCAGTACAATAAAAGGTATCAATAACGAAATGAGGATTCCCTGTAGATCAGGCATGTCCAAAAAACTCTATTATTGTCGTCCAGAGCTTTCTTAAGGAAAGTGATGATATCCTCCCTGTTAAAGAAAATTGCAGCATTTGGAGAGACAATCCAAGAAACACTATATCTCAAAGAATAAGATGTCTCATCACGAGCCGACTTATCATGATCACAGATATTATAAACTTTGCTGACTTTTCCAAACACTGTCCATCAAAACAGGGCAATGACTCAAGATTATTGAAATCAAAAGACAAGGGGTCTCATCACGAGCTAGCTTGTTCAACAAAAGTGTAAATCAAGTGAATGACTGTGTCATAATTTGGCTACCAAACCAAGACATTGTTCTTTGAGAATAAAAAAGGAAAAAGTGTCAATATGGGTTTTTCTTTGAAAAGTTGTAGATCACCTTAAGTAGGATAAAGGATCATCACTGGGTAATAGGTAACCCTGTCGAGGCTATGAACGCCTGCTGGCAGCAGAGGCTCTACCTGCGACAGATGAGCATATTAAAATAAAAACAAAAAAAAACTGGTACACGGGGAAGACCTTATTTTTTATTTTTACAAGACCAAGTAATGGCTGATGTAAATGCAAGGACCAGCTGAGGAAGAAAATAATTAAAGTAGAAATAGGTTGGAACGAAATGTCGTTGATAGTTTAGGGTATAATGCACTTTATCTTTTTATAATAAAGTTTAATTTTCCAAAAAAAAAAATTGTTTTGGAAATTTGAAAAGTTCAATAGAAAAACAGAGATAACTGGTTCTCCCAAGTGAATCGCCAATTGTTGTGGCCAAAAACCCCCCCCCCCCCTTTTTTCATTTAAGTGTTGTGAAAAATACTAAATGGATGGGGACCCTTAGTTAAAAATTTAGGAAAAGCTAGAGTTTCCTTTCTTCGAAATAAGGTTACCATCGTAAGCTTAGGAAGATCTTTTTGAATACTTTAAAACCTAAGTTTATGAAAAGAAAAAATCTTTAAAATTCGCATCATAAAATGACAGAAAAACTCCTCCATTTAGGTATAATCTTGGTATGTGCAAGATTCTCGTGCTAAGCGATATATCGCATCGCAATAAAGTAATGCCAATGGGAAAGCCTTCAAGATTTTCCGATCTGCGATAACCCCGATCGCAAGATCGCATATCGCAGGAATGGGCTAACAAAAATATGGCAAGCATAAAACTTCTGCGATCTGCGATGTGTGCGATATTGCGATAACGCGATGGTGCGATATTGCGAGAGAGCGATGGTGCGATAATGCGATGTCGCGATCTGCGACAATTGCGAACCAAATCGCAAAATCACCCCATTACGAAACCTTCAGGCGTGTTATTCAAGAAAATCCACTTACCATAATCTGACTTAAGATCATGCGCTTTTAATGATAATAAAGGAATTAGTTGTCATCTATTAAATGTAGACGCGTGCTTTTGCAAAGAATTACTTCACGTAAGGTGGCATATTTGATATATCTGATGCATTTAAGACTCTCCCATCACCTTTCTTGATCAATCATTTTTATTTGTGAGCTGCAGGAATGAAGAACGAAAGGTGATACAAAGCCATACGCAGGAAGAGATGGGAAAGAAAAGTAAGGCTCAGGGCTCTGAGGTGAAGGAGATGGCACCTTTATATACAGACACAACTTGTAACAGAGACGTGGGAATATCGACGTGGGAAAGCATGTACAGACTGCTTGAAGAAGAAAACCCCAGAATAATGAAGGTTACCGCTGTCGCAGATTCACAGGGCTCTTCCGAAGCATCCTTAGAAGAACTGGCGTGCTCATTCCTTCATCAGATAGCAGCAAGGCCTAAAATTCTCCCATATACAGATATGATCAAGTGGATACTTGACAATGCAGAAATGAACGATAGACAGTTCAAGATTTAAGGACATGGGCTCATCGGGTCATTCGTTGCACATGACTTAAAGCTCATGTATCATCTTCCTGAACCGCAGGCGACTTACAATGCACAATTCATTAAAACATTTGTGGCAGAGAACCCGAACCTATCAAAGACCACTAAAGATTGGTCCAGAAAAGATGAACCGCTCAAAAAGGATAAAAACGGTATGTACAGCACTGGTTCCCTCACCTCTTCGTATTGTTTTGCTACGGCCATGCTTTGTAGATTATTTGGGATGCCAGATATCAATAAGTTTTCGTCTGAATGGTTACCATTGATTGATGCTGCCACAAATTCCGTTATTATAGATTGGGCCAAGATCTTTTCTGATAACCTGTTCACAGCTATTACCAAATACTAGTCTAAGAGATCCATGTCTCAAAGGATCTATCCTCCCTTTTACCTATCCGCATATGCTATGGATTCTATTTGTTATGTGTCTAAATTTCCCTCTATGGGTTGGAAATGGACAACTCAGGACCCATTACCCATCCATGTTTATCATAAGATATTATGGGATTCTCAGTTCATTCCGCATTTCTACCAAATTTGTCATGGGCTCATCTTACCCATGTATAGAATGATGTATGATAAAGAACCCTCGAGGTGCTCACCTGAGGCACAGATAGATATCATCCCCATCGCAAGATGGTTCAGGGAAGAATGGTTCACCTATATTAGAGTATTTGGAAGCACCGTCCCTCCTCATGTCCTACCTTTGTATATTCCTGACAAACTGCTGGCTCGAGAAATTGCATATCAAACCTGTTCAGAAGGCGGCCTAACCAAAGACCTGAAAGACAAAAAGAAGGCCATATGGCCCCAGTTTCCTGTAGCTTGTGGGGCCTTTTCATTGTTCGATGTGGGTCACGCGTTCACCGAAGTGGAGAATATGACGTGTCTACAATTATTTAAATTCCCGGAAAGGCCATTTGACCCAAATGAAGTTGCCCAAGATTTCACAACGAACGTCAAGATAAAGATATTCATTGGAAAGAAGGATTTATTTGATGATTTATTTCAGAATAAAAGCTCACTCCAAGAAATTTTGCGGGAAGCTCAATCGCGATTGTCTCTAGATGACCTCCAAAAGTTCATGGTATACAGGGAAAGATGACTAGCCACTGTTCCTCTAGAAAAGCTGCAACTACCTACCAGAGAACCTACTCCAAGAATTAGCCTTAGTGAAAATTCAAGCGCTGCTGGATCTAAATCTAAGAGTGGACAAGCGATGCCTGAGCATTCTAAGAAATCCGTAAACGACCAAGATAAAGGCGAAGAATCAGCTAAGGACACCGCTCAGTCAATGGAATTTCCACAACAGCAAGTTATCGCCTCCCCGTCAAGAGATGTTCCTCCTCTCATCGTTGAAGCACCACCCGTCACAATAGAATTAGACAAAGAATGGGAAACCTTCAACGTACTGATCAATCTTGAAGGACAGGCCCCAAAAACACCTGTGAGCAATACACATGTAACACAAGAAGTGTGCTCAACCATAGTCAGCAATGTCACAGAAACGGAGCATATTCCTATCGCTCCATCTTCTGAGCGTCTACTGAATGTAGAAGAAATTCCCCCACTAGACATATTTTACAGTCCCCAACATAAAGCAGTTGTAAGAAGGCAAAGAAAAAAGAGAAAGTTAGAAAACACACTTTCTCAGGATGCTGAGCACTTAGACGTCCTGTGGAAAGATCATGTCAATAATCCAACTGAAAATCTCACCAAACTGTCTCAGATCGTAGGGGCGTATGCCTCTGTGACAATTGACAAAGCGTCAGAAGTACAGCAATTGCTGAAACAGCAAGAAAATCAGATACAAGTACTGCAACTACAATTGCAACAAGCCAATGCCAATAATGAGGTACGCAAACAGCTTGAAAAGTTGCAGGAGGACTTCCAGCAAATGCAAATAAGCTATCAAAGAAGTTTGGATGAAAATGGAAAACAATTGTAGGATGTACATGAGATGCACAGAGACGACCCCAAAATTACGGAGTTCATTTCAGAGTCTATTTCCTTGAACCAACAACTACTGCAGCAACAGGAGGAGTTGGGACAAAAGATATCACAGTGGAGTTATTATTGCGAACTGAGTGATAAAATCACCAATCAAGTAGTGGACTTGCGAAGCGACTATGATCAGATTGACAAATGAGTGATGGAGTACTTGGCTTGGCAGGAAGAAGACGAGGGAAAAAGAGCAGGCGCACCCAAGATAAAAGAAAATCATAAAGACTCGCTCTTCAACAAATGGGACGATCAAATCAGGGAAGCAGAACAAGCAGCAGAAACAGTGGCTACGACAGCGAGCATTCTTGTCGACTGTGTAAATGAAAATTTGCACAGAGCAAACTTGATCGAAGAGACCACCCCAAGGTATTTGCGAAATAAACTGCGACTACAAGCAGAATGGAAACAGAAAGCACAGGAAAAGGAAAAAGCAGTCCAAGCGCTAGACAGGTTAAATTGGGAGTGTTACTGGGCATACTTAGTGAAGCCGCATAGTCAGCAGATGACTGTGAAATGTATCATAAATGCGGCTGAGAAAGTAGTGCCAGCTCTCATAGATTCTGTTTTCTCAGCCCAGCTCAAAGCAGAAGTCAGCCAGCCGACTCTCCTCAAACCAATGATGAATGCGTGCAGCTTTAAGGATCAGATTCAGAAGTAATTTTATTTAGAATGTTGTCTTTTCTTTAAAATTAGATTAGAAAAAGGACGGTCATTTGAAAACCGCATCCTAAATTTTGTAAATTAACTATTATTAGAATTAGGAAGTAGTATTTTAACCCTTCTCATGCATTTGGAGAAGGGTCCAGAAATTTGTCAAAAATTTGTCCTCAGAACATGCACTTCTGCACCCTCAGAGGAGGTTTTGATGAATGGATGGATCGAGGTTTATTAATGTTTGCATTTGATGTCTGCTACTGATGTTGCACTTCTGTACTCTTAGTAGATGTTAGAACAAGTAGAGATAAATCATTTTTGCTTGAAGCTTATGAGTAGGACTAGTCATAAATGGTACTTTTATCTCTTGGCCATTTCTGCTTAGATTCTTAAAGTGATATACAGTTTTTAGTTGTTTATATGTTATTGCATGAATGTGTGAGTTACCATTTGGCACTTTTGTACGGTGGAATCATTTATTTATGTTTGATATATGAATAACTTATTATGCGATATGCTGTTCACAACTATTTTGCCTAACTTTTTATGCAAAGTGGTTCATCTTAATTGATTTCCATTCTTATGATAGCTGAATGATCTTTACTACCAGTTATTGTTTGAAATCTCTTTAGATCGCATAATAGAAGAAATACACCACGGGTTAGCATAGATTAGATGTGTTGTTTTCATTAGATTACAATAGCATAGAATTAGATTAAAGTATCTTAGATCAGAACTCTTAGATCAGCATAATCCAACTCTGCACACACACACCCTTAGATTGGGAAACTGGTCCCATTATCCCCAGTCGGACCTGCTATACCAAACAGATAAGGAGCTGCCAACCAAGGTCCGGACCGGGTGGGTATCCCCCTTGTTGTCGACCCGATTTTCGGGGCTTCAACAGCTTCCTAGCCACATCATCTTGATTGAAGAGTTATTCTAAAGGTATAATACCTTTAGGAATGACATTGTCCTTTAGCTGCAATATTTCCATTTGATTTACTTCAATTTCTGGTTCATCATCATCACGATCGCAATCTATGGAAACATCCTTGTAGTTGCCTTCATTTTGCAAGAAATCATTAATCTCTTTATCATCCCAAAAGACTCGCCAATACCTTAGATTGTCAGGAACAGCTCGGTGGTGGTTGACATGGATCTCAAACTTGTTATTGGAATTCATCAGGATCTTCAAATAACTAGCAGCAGTAGCTAGTGAATCTGCAATTACATTTTGTGCACGTGGTACACATGTCAAGGTATAATATGGAAACATCCTTAGGATATCTAAAACTGCATTACGGTAGGCCCTCATCCATGGATGTTTGGCTTGATATTCACCCTTAACTTACTTGATTATCAACTCCGAATCTCCGTAGACTGATATCCTCTTTGCTTTCAACATTTTAAGAATGTTTAAACCTAGAATTAGCGCTTCATATTCAGCTTCATTGTTAGAACAGTCAAAGGCCAATTTATATGAACAAATTCTAACATTACTAGGGACTTTATTTGGCTGGAAAACAGGGCTGCGGATCCAAATCCCAATATCGGCACCATCCTTACCCACAGCTCCATCGAAATCCATGCTCCATAGGCCCACTTCTTCCTCTAAGTGCTGAAATTCTATTTTTTTCCTTTCTTACCTTGACTGATCTCTTCAATCTACTGATGCTCATTATCTTTCTACTACTGCCGAAATGCGGACTGCTCAGAGGTACTTGCAAGTTTTTGTCTTTCTTGATCCATGACTAATCTGAAATCTCTGGCACATCTTGTACTTCAACTAACTGACTATCAATATCATTAAAACCACTATCTGAATATAATACAAATGACTCTAAGTCTGTATGTACAACATTAATTGGATGATTAAGCGGTTTCTCCTTGCTTGTAATCATGTACTTCATTTTCTTCTCCCTATATAATTTTCTCAATTGACCAAACACGGGAATGGTAGCATAGGAGAAATCTAGTTGTAAAGTTCCTTTAAGCTTTGCACCCCACGATCTGGACAAAAGCATGCCAAACCGTGGCGGAATGTCTGCAACAACCACATCCATGAGAACATTCTTGGCTGGGATTTGATCTAGAGACACCACCAAGTCTTTGATAAGACCAATACATCGGACTCTACCGGAATCAAAAGAATAGAGGTCATGATATTTACGAGTAATGTCAAGGCCCAATTTCTCCATAATGGCTTTTGGCATCAGATTATGGGAGGCTTCGGAATCAAACATGGCATTATGAAGAACATACTCATGTAATCTAAGGCTTATATAGAATGGAGGGGCTTCACTATCTTCGAACTGACCCTCTAAGGCAGGGCCAAAGATGAGCTCCGGGCGATCATCTTCTACATTGACCATATCAGATAAAGGATCTATATTCAAAATTTTGGACACTTGGTTTTTATAACTGCTATTCTTCATCAATTCAGTCAAAGGAATTGAAACCTTTAACTTAGTTATCTCATTTTCTAAATTAAAAGCTGAAATTTTATCTACCTCTTTAACTGGAAGATCCTTCTTCTCGGTTCTTTCTTTTGCTGCATTTTGCTGACTTTTCTTCTTATTTACCAGGTTGCTTACTGATGGTCCTTTGCTGGAAGTAGGATCAACAGGCTCCTTTCCTTTCTTTTGACCTCCTGAAGTATCATTTTTCGCTTGTGTTTCTTTCCTTTTTTGAATCGGTATGACTGGAACATCATGATTCCTTAACAAATATTGCTTCTGCTGTGCTGTCAATGCATTCATATATCCCCTCTGATAATCATTTGATTCATCCCCTAAAACCCCTTCATTTTCTAGTATGAAATCTTCATCTGTTTGAACATTTGAAACCTCTGAATATTCTTCATCTTCCGTGAGAAAAATGGGCAAACCATCAACAGTAAAGAAATGATTTTCTTCCACCACCGGATCATCATCATCTCCACTTTCCATTCCGTGTACATAATTTTGCTGCAAAGGTGTTTTGACTTGCTATTGTGATGACTGGTCTTGTGCCTTCTTCTCTCGTTGTTTAATCTAGAAATGAGGTTGTTGTTGTCCTCTGAAATTTGGATTTCTGATTGTGTTCTCAGGCCTGTCTACAATAGTCAACCAATCAAACGTCTTCTCAATTTTTCGGAGTATATGATCTGCCTTAACATCTGAAGAAGATGCTTCCTCCTTTATAGTCACTTTCTTTTTAGTCTTCATCCTTGCTCTCTTGGCGATCAGATTTGCCTCTACACTTACTGTGTTCTTCTGCATATCCTCAAGAGTGGGAGGATCTCTTTCCTGCAACTGATACGCCATATCAGCATCGAAGCCATCGGGAAATTTGATCAATGCTAACCCCATTGGTGGCTTAATGTCAGCTGGAATAGCATTATAAAATGTATTGTACCTTGCGCAGTAATATTGGACACTTTCACCTACATTCCTTTTTATATTTTCATACTCAGAAAGAACTTGGAGTGGATTTTTCTTTACCTCCCATCGATCAAGGAATTGTTTATGTAGAACTGGAAAAGTATTGATGGATCCGGCTGGTAATTCTCTGAACCACTTTTTCACCTTGCCTCCAAAACTCTACACAAATAACCTCATGGACACATTTTCGGCATCTACCTCATGAAGATCAAAGAAATCGTTCATCCTATCAACATGCTGCTACACTATAATACTTTGAGTGGCATCGAATAGAGGTATCTTACTTTGGTAATCAACAGGCATGTCATCCAAATTCTGAGGCAGAACGAGAGGTGCATATCTGGCAGCCATGACTCGAGGTGGATTTGAAACTGGTGTTGGGGAAACAGGGGCAGTTGATACAACAGAGGTGATGGGTGTTTGAGGGATAATGATAAGTTGATGAGGGAGTGAAGGTATAAATGGAGTTGTGGAATGACTTACAGGAATATGGGGAATTGATGATGAAGCAAAAGATGTTGAAGCCGAATCAGAGAGTTCAGGAATTTGATCAGTGGTGATATATGACTGAGGAGAATTTTGAAGATTTCAGTTACTTATCAAATTGGCTCATTAGATTTCAAGCTTGTTGATGAATTCTGGGTTTGCGACTATGTTGCGAAATTAACTATTAGATGTGGTTCTAAACAAGGAGAGACCAAAGTATTCGTCAAAAGGAATATCTTCAAGGAACAACCACTTTATTGGGTATGAATGAGATCTAAAAACCGGTCTAGGACTTAATACACTTTCTTGTCTGAGTATCTGAGGGATAAGATTAGGATTTTCAAATACGGGAGGAGGATCGAGATCAGGATTGGACCTGGTGTATCTCCTTGAAGCCAGTGTGTTCAAAGTTCTCAAAGTTTTGATATTGCTTTACAACTTTCCACTTTTCAGCCTACTGAATTCTAAACTTATTTCCAAAAGTTTATAACTTCACAATTGTGTACTGGGGTGATTTATCTTTCTTCCCCAGTATGGTTGCCACTATGTTAGAGCCTAGATCAACCTCAGGCTGAAGGGAGACAATCCTAGGATAACCACAAACCAAGCTTAACCTGGTAGCTAGCCCTACCAGGTCAGGAGACTGCTCTCTCCTTGTCAATCTCAGTTGAGATGACTGAATTGAATATGGATTTTAGGCTAGCTATAGTAGCTCTAGGGTTTTTTGTTGATTTTGAAGGCTTTCTTGCTGGATCAAATGGAGCAGGCAACTTGGGTCCGGGAAATCAAATCAGAATTGCAGGGTGTTCTGTGGGGCAAGGTAGGTAGGTGTTTTAGCACTTAGATTTAAGTGTGATGTTGAGTCTAAGACTGGTGAGGAGTTGAGGAGAGCATGAAAAGTTCATGAATCCTCTTCAAACAGCTGAAAACATTAAAAACTAGATGTGTTCCCAAGGCAGAGCACTAATATCAATGGATTCCACCTATCTATCTTGATTCATTTAGTTAAGAAGAAAGAAATAGATGCTAACACATATAACACATAAGAGAAACTAAATAACAAAGGAAGAAACAATGCCAAGACACATTACCACAAGAATCACAAAAATAGTTGCAAAACCCTGGTTTATTTCCTTGCCAGACTGCAGAAGTGATGTACAATAAAGCTCAAAGCATCCACAAGAGTCCAACCTTTTCAAATGACTAAGAAAGTACATAATATAGGCATCAAGCCACTTGTGCTAGCCAATCAGGGGTCGAATCCGTGAGAAGAGGGGTGGTTTCAACCATATCTAAACTAAGAACAGGAGTATAGGCAGTGGAACAGCTTGCCTCTAAAACCATGGAAATTAATTCATCCAACCCCAAACCACCTCAAAATGTTGAATCTACCCTCAAGAGTCATTTTTCAATTACATTTATATACCATAGCATCATTTACATTCATAGATTCATCCAAAAGGAGAGCAAAATTCAAATTATATAAAAACCAGGTGAAATTTTGATTTTTGGGCAAAACTAGCAAAATTCATTCTATGCGTAGCGCCCCTGATCCTATGCGCAATGATTTTTCCAAGCCCGTTTTGGGGGCCTTTCCCTTAACCAAATTGAGCCCAAGATGGCTTGTTGGAAATTCCTTCCTATCTAGTTTTTGGAACAACTTGAATTTTGGAATTTGGAGGTCATTTGCTCCCTAAAAAATGGAATCTCCCAAGACTGCTTCCTGTGTGTCAAAAAAGTGGTAGAGAGGTCATTTTTTGATGGTTTTTTGGCCTTTAGGTGACCAAGATCTTCTCCAAATTTGCTGCAAATTTCAAGGATTGATGTCCTCATCATGCTGAATCTGAATATGTAAGCCACTTCTCCAAAAAGTGCCCCCATCAAAAGCTATTGGGATTTCCTGTGTTTCAAAATTCAAAATTTGAAAATTACAAAATTTTATCAAAATTGTCCCAAAATTGGCACAAAGCACCCTCAAGCACTGCTTTGATGAGCTAATGATGCATCAGCTAGGATTTCTAATTTTTTTGCTCCTTTTTTCTTCTCAAAGCTTTCCTCAGTCTTGCCTTAAGCTTCCTTATCCTTATATTACATATCTTGTTCCGGGTCATATAGTGATAGGCCATGTGGCAAAGCATTTTCTTCTCTTTATTGGCCTTCTCTAGCAACTTCTCAAGGTGAATGTTCACTCTCTCTAACCAAGTTTCTCGGTCATTTTCAATTTCTTGCTCAATGGAGGTCATTTTAAACTTTTCCTTCTTTGCTTCTTGCCTCTCTTCTCTAATCATTTGAAACTCCATGATAACCTGCTTATCAGTTAATTGCTTGTTTTCCTGCTCAAGGTAATTGATGATCCATTTTTCCCTTTCCACATTGATTGATAGGGCTTGAATGTCAGCCTCTTGTTTCTTGGTGGTGTTCTTAGCACTTCGGGTCTCCAAATCAATGACATCAATTCCATATGCTTCCTCATGAAAAACTAAGTCAAAGTCCCTCTCTTGCTCATCATTAGGATGATCTTCCTGCATTTTCTCTTTGGATTTACCTTTGTCTTTGCTGTGCTACCCAACATCTACCTATTTTGCTGAAGAAGAAGGCAAAGCCCCTTCCACTCCTTGTGGAGATAGCATTTTCCTGTGGCCTATAGATGAAGGTGAGACCCCTTCCACTCCTTGTGGAGATAATACTCACCTAGCAGCTGCAAAAATTCTCCTAGTGCCTCTCTCATAAGTGACAAACACTGGCACTCCAAAAGTTTCAGCTTCTTTGACTTGTTCATGTCCTGAAGGTTCACCTTCCTCCTGATGCACTGATGAGAATATTTGAGGTCCTTTGAACACCTCATGAGAAATGAAGGTTTCCCATGGTATATTCAGTAGATTCAACTGATGTAAGACAATGATCTTGATCACAGAGAAGTGGTAGATGCTGTTCAATTGTTGGGGATATGGCTTTTTCTTAACATAGTGTGCCATCTTTTCAATATTCCGGAACATGAAGTAAGGAATATCCATCATTCTCACTCTAGTAAAATGCATCAATAATCTAATGTGGTAGGCATACAACCTTGAAAACCTACCTTCACAAGTAAAATATTTAATGATGATTTTCATGAGTGGAGCAAACCTATCCTCCAGGAATTTGAAGGGAAACACTCTTTTTAGTTTGCCAAGACATGTAGCCTTGATGTAAGGCTCATAAAACTCCCTGCCAATGTATTGTCATTTGTTCCATTTTTCACCTACATTTGGGATGCCTACAACCTCTGAAATGATAGCAGGTGAAAGAGTGAAGGTAACTCCAGCAAGTTGAACTTCATTATTGTCCAAGTGAGTCACAAATAGCCTTGCCAATTCATGATGGAATTTGACCCTCTCCACCATTTCACAGAAACTATAACAAGACTGATGTTTGAAACATGAGATGGCAAGTGGACAAGCAAGTAATTCTCTGAGACTAATGGGCTCCTCCCTAGTTATCTTTCCCCCTTTGTGAGGTCTCTTCTACTGCAAATTTATTTCCCTAGAGCTGTCACTGAGGGTCTCTTCCCTAGTTTCATAATCATTGTCCATTGGTTTTAGTGACTGTAAATGCTGGTGAGGAATGAAGGAGTAGTGTGGGTGAGTGATGAGTATGAAGAGATTTCAAAAAGAAATAAAATGAGTGAGGAGAAAAGGGGATATGAATGGGATTAAGGAAGTGAAGGGTTTGGGGATTTAGGGAATAAGGGGAGTGAGTAGGGTTTGGGAGTGTTATGAGAGATAGGGTTTATATAAGGGTAAGGTTTTAGTATATGGGAATTTGGGCAGTAGTAGTAGAAATGAATGAAAGACTTAGGTGAATAGTGCAACCACAGTGAACAACTATGATGAATTAGTGAAACGAGGGTTTGATTTTCATGGATGAAAGATCAACAAGAAAAACACTTTACAGCAAGAGGGAAGAGTGCACTTACTTGTAGAGGAAGTGAACCTGGCAATTCGAAGTGATTTGAGGTGTTTTGAGGTAATTTAGGTGATTTAGTAGCGGTTCTGGGTGCATTCAACAGGTGCGCAGCACCAGTGTTATTTAACATGGGCAGAACCTCCCAGGTGCATAACACTCATCCAATGCACAGCGCCTGCGATTTTCTTGGAAAATACTCGACTTGCTTCCATTTTCTCAATAACAACTAAAAATCACTTTTTGGGCTCTCCAATGCAATTCCACTTCAACAATGAGGTGACATAAACATAGATGACCTTTTATAGCTTTATAACCCTTTTGATTTTCATTTCTCAAAACCCACTTTATAATGTTTTATGTGCTTTCTTGAAATGCTCTGTTTCACTGATATTTGACCTTTTGGCTTTGGACAGGTGGACTTGATGCTAATTTCTTTGACTTTTTGCAGTGGCAGGAGTTGGCAATGTCACCAGGTGACCAGGAGCAGCTTAGGAATATTTATTACATATAGAAACCATAAAAATTACATTAAATCACATGGAAATAAAATAATAAACTACAAATGCCCTGTTTTACCTCAAAACAAGTTTTGAGGTTAAAGATCTTTATTTAGCCTACAAAATGGAAATTTATGATTTTTTGAACTTTGTTAACCCCCTCATGTGTCTGCTAACATTTATTACTCTTTTGAATGACCATGGTGAAAAACCCTAAAACCTAGTGAAACTAAAGTATAAGACTGATTTTTTATAAATGAAGTGAACTGGAATGACTATGAATGACTGGAAAGATATGTGAAATAGGTCACTAGGTATATAGCATGAGGGAAAAATGAAATGAAACCCTACCATCAGTTGATCCATGACCTAAATGGAGTGCAGCTCATCAGAATGGGACACCTAATATGAAATGCAAAAGAGAAATTTGATCACTAATGGCGGTGTGAAAGCACTGACACTAACAAAATGGATGAAGAGCCTTCAAGAATATGATCTAGAATACTAGCTATAAAAGGCCAGGTATCTCTTGGCTTGCAACAAAAGTAGTAAGTTAAATAGAAGGGGATTCTATTGGATGGGAACAAGAAATTGAAATTTACAATGTTGAGCAAGCTACCCCTACAAATGTAGCCACATCTTGGTACACTGACATACACCAATATATAGAGATTGAAACTTTTCCCTCACACTTATCATCAAAATATAAGAGGTAAATTCAACTTAAATCCTTATCTTATCAGCTCGTACATGGTGTGATTTTTCATAAGAACCACAATGGTGTCCTTCTCAATGCTTGAAAACACAAGACTCTGAAAGGGTATTAAAATACCTCCATGATGGACCAGCTGGTGGGAACTCTGCAGGTGAGACCATTGCTCATAAAATCATGCAGGCTGGCTATTATTGGCCCACATTATTCAAGGATGCACACACCTACAGCCATACATGTTTTATATGTCAAATATGTGTTGGTCGAGATAATGAATCAACCACCCCATTGTAGCCCATTGTCATTGAAGAGCCTTTTAAAAAATGGGGTTTGGATGTTATTGGCAAAAATTTTCTATAACACCCTCCTCCCACATCTACCCAAGTAACCAACCAATCAAGTTAAACATGCGACAAGAGGCTATTATATTTGGATTCAACCTCCTAGGTGACCTTAAGGAAATGGAATCAACAG
The DNA here is from genome assembly GCA_031772625.1 of Pinus tabuliformis. Lineage (NCBI taxonomy): Eukaryota > Viridiplantae > Streptophyta > Pinopsida > Pinales > Pinaceae > Pinus > Pinus tabuliformis. The sequence goes on from CM062807.1 coordinate 738,876,558, forward strand.
AAACACATCATAAAAACCTTCCACATCAGCTACAGGACCCCTAAGAACCATCCCAACACTTCTGATAACCAAACCCCTAGGTCCCACTAAGGTTTAAGGCCACTTGACCTCTGGACGCTCCCATGCTATGGGCCTGACAACATCTAGGAGGATTCAGATGCTCTCATCACTACAAGAAAAAGGGTCATTGGTGAGGGTCATGCTTGTGATGAACCTTTAAGGTCCATCACCAATGTTGCATATGTTGATGATCCTTAAAAAAAGTTGTTGTAAGTGTATATAGTGATGGTCCTTTAATATTTGTCACTAAATCCATTTTCAATGACACTTTTGGTGAGGTTCATTAAAGACCCGCCACTAATTCTCTCTTTGGTGACAATTTTGGTGAGGGTCATTAAAGGCCCATCACTAATTCTCTCTTTGGTGACACTTCTAGTGACGATCTTTTATTGACCCTCACCAATGCTTTTTTTGGTTACTTTTGGTGACGGTAAAAAAATGTTCATCATCATTGATCATTCCAATGAGTTTTTGATGATTCTATGTACCTGTTACTATATTTTTGTCAAAAGATAACGATTTAAGACCATTGTTCTGGAGTCCTTTTCATTATGTGTCTAAGGCCATAGTGGTTAGAGTCAGTCAATTTGTTAAGAAATAATTAGTGTGTATCATTTCCCTCAAGTCATAAGAATATATTTTTCCTATTAGTCAACACATGATTCATCTCTATTAGGTTTATTATCTAACAAGCTCCCTTTAGATAAAGTTCCATTAGTGTGTGTAGGAACTATATTATTTAATACATAATCAAGCTCTATCAATTCTATTAATGGGAGAGACCTAGCACTCCTCAACACTCATGGCACACCTTAACATGCTTTGGAACACACTAACATTCCTTGGCACCTCGCATGTCTTGGAACATCTTTGTACCTAGAACATCTTGCCATGAGTAGGAAACCCAAGCACATGTTGGAATTCCCTAGCATAACATAGCACTCCCCTAGCATGTGTTGGCATGTCTTGTAGTCCCTAACATGCCCTGGAACACCTTGTCATAATATTGCATTGACATACATTAACACTTAGCACACATTGGCACTTGGCATGTATTGGAACATATTATTAGTGTGCCTAGCATTCCCCTTTTGAAAAAGATAAAGTCTTGACTTATTAAACCTCTTATGTGTTCATTTCCTTGCATTTTAGCTTGGTTATTTATTTTGTTTCCTTAAAACTTCTTGACGCATATTGGCATACTCTGGCACCCTACACATCCTAACATGTCTTAGCACCTAGCATGTCTGGGAACTATTTGGCACATGTTATCACACCCGAGAACTACCTATCACACTCTAGAACTTCTTGACATGCCCTGATATTCCCTAACATGCCTTACCTGTGCTTATCATACCTTGTCACTCCCTCCTTGGCATGAAAACTAGCACTCACTGACACTCCCTGACACACCCTCATATTCATTCACTTCCATGCATTTTTACCTATTTCTCCCTTGTGTTGTTTTAATAATCCCTAACACTCCTCAGCATGCATTTTCACTCTCTAGCACACCTTAGCACTCTTCGACATGCTTGGCTACTTCATAGCATTCATCACACTCCCTAACACACATTGGCACTTGGAACGTGTTGGCACTTGGCAAGTCTTAGCCTGTTTGGAATGCGTTGAAATGACTTGGTATGCTTTGTCATGGTTTAATATTAAATTTATTTCAGATCAATTATTGGAAAGTAGATGAGAAGCAACGAGGGAATATTTGGCACTTAAAATGCACTGAAACTTGGCACTTGGCACCTATTGGCACCTAGTGTTGGTGTGCCTAGCATGCCCCGCATGGATAAGGTAAATTGATGACTTATTCGTAGAAAATATGTGATAGGTTAACCCGATAATGCAATATAAATCAAAGCAGAATACTATAACCTACTTCTACTATGAATTTGTGGAAGCTTAAAAATTGAGTTGAACAATATAACCAGAAGAAGAAGAATCAATGGCACAATACACATGAAAATACTTTGGGGAAAGTCTCAGATAAAAACCCCCACTATTGTATTATCATACATGGTGGAAATACATAGGAATTATACAAAGCCTTAGCTCTCGTAGCTAGCTAGCTCTCAGTACAATCCTCACAGATGCTCACATGCAATCTTGGCTTCTCTCCAGCCTTCCTCTTTGCCCTCCAAGCTCCTATTTCCTTGCATTGTTCCTTGTGGATGATTAGCCTATTACCAAGTGGAAAAACAAGCCTTCAAAACTACGCAATCCTCAAGGATGAATCCTTGACTGCATGCATGATTTTTCTCCATGATAAAAACACAACGCCAGTTGCTAACACAATGAATTAATGGAAGTAGGTGGCACAGGAAAGGAAGGAAGGAACGACCTGTCATTGTCGTACTCTCTAAGCTTATAGTCCATGCTAGTGAAACTGCAAACCACTATATAACTGATAGTACACTGTCCTTGAACATTAATCTCAACTGGGTCTTTCTCAGAATAGACATGCATGAGTTTCTGATGAGGGAATATTCAGTTAACTGGAGTAGCACTAGTTGAGTGCATTAATGCATCAACTTACTGTTAACTCACTATTAGTTCCTCAAACAGTTTGGAACTTATTTAACTGGACTTAACTCAGTAAACTGAGTTAACTAATTACAACTCAAATATAACTCAATCTTATCTCCTTAATTTAAGGAATAACTCTTGCATGACTTCAGAAAGACTTCTAACTTGAATTTCTCCAACTAATTAATTTAAAACAAATTAATTAATTATTTCCAAGTAGCTGTTAAGTCTAAATTCAATTTTAATTCAAGGAAAAATTAAATTGGAATATTCTTTTTGCCATATTTCAACATTATTAACCCTATTATGTGTTCATTTCCTTGTAGTTTAACTTGTTCCTCCATTTTGTTCCCTTGAAATTCCATGGCATGCATTGTCACACCCTTGCACATCTTGGCATGCCTTAACACTTGGCACATATTAGCTTCTTTGACATGCCTTTGTACTATCTAGCACATGTTAGCATGCGCTAGCATTCCCTAACACACCTTTGTAATCATGCCATCACAGCTAGAATTACATTTTTCCATGACTTAGGAACCTTGCATTCCTAAAACACCTTGGCACTCCTTGGTTGTCATGCCATCATAGATAGCCTTAATTTTTTTGTGACTTGGGAACCCAACCAATTCATTAACAAAACAATATCGTGCCCAACCCAAAGTCCGCCTTTTTATGAAATTGCTTTGTCCACGCCTTATCACAACCATAGGCCTACCTCTTGCATGTCCTATTCTGAACTTCTCCTAAAAAACTTCATCCTTGGGACACCTGGAATTCACTGACACTCCTTGGCACACACTCTTATTCGTTCATTTCCAAGAATTTTGACCTAGTTCTCCCTTGTGTTCCCTTGACACTCCCTAACACTCCTCAGCATCCATTGACATTGTCTGCCATGTGTTAGCACACCTTTTCATTCCTTGGCATGCCCTAGCACTCCTTAGCTATCATGCCCTCACAACTACCCTTGCTTTTTTGGGGACTTGGGAACCCAACCAAGTCCTTCCTCGACTACAACAACTTGACCAAGTTATAGTTACTACAACTAGACTATGTCTTGTTCACCTAAGAACTACCTATAACACATCTTAGGCTACTCATGTCCAATCTCAACTCATTCCACTTAACAAGTTACCAAGTCAAGGCTCACATCCAAGCATGGCCATAAAACAACTAAGCAACACAGTTTACATCTTGACATGCCATAGCACCTGGCGCGTCTAACAATCCCTTAGCCCTATGTAGTATGTGTTAGCATCCACTACATTTCTTGGCATGCTTTGCACTCCCTATCACACCCTAGCACTTCCTGACATGCCCTAACACTCTAGCATGCCTTGGCACTGCCTAGCATATAACCGTGGCACTCCATCCTTAGAACACTTGGAACTCGTTGACACTCCCTATCACACACTCTTATCTCTTCATTTCCTTGCATTTTGAACTAGTTCTCCCTTGTGTTACTATGGAACTCCCTAACATTTGCTGGTATGCATTAGCACATCTTGGCATGTTGCCCTGACACTCACCAAAAAAATTATCATCTAGCCTAATTTACTAGATGGATCAAAGCACACCATTTAAATCCAATTTTACCATAGTAGAATGGCTTTCACTGTGAGGAATTACTTAATAAAACACCTTTGTTAAGTAATTTATAGTTAAACCTATGAAGAATAATTAAATAAATCACTATTTATTTGATTTTCTTCTAGGAATAATTAATTAAACCATTGTTCAATTATTATTCCTTATCATATTTGACCCAATCATGAAAATAAACAAATAAATCATTAATTATCTTATTTTTCTCTAAGAATAATTAATTAATCACTAATTAATCATTATTCTTTGTCAAATTTGACTAAATCCCTTAGGAATAATTAAATAAATCCTTATTTGTTTATTATTCCTTAACTAATTCCTTGAGATAATAAATAAATCATTTATTTATTTATTATTTCTAAATTAAAGGTTAAATACTTTTTCCCTCCTAACCAAATATAATAAAATATTCCAAGTGGTTATTCCAAGAATGGGATCAATAATATTTTATTATTGTTCATTATTCGAGGATAACTCAATATTGTGTTATAAATAGAAGGGTTTTATATTCATTATTCAATTTTTATTATTTTCATGTCACACACCATTATTTGTTGGGTTTACACATTATAGAGGAGAGAGACTCTACACAAGCTGAAGACATTTGAGGATAGCCAAGAACCCATCCCATAGAGGGGGACTGGTAACATTTATTTGTTCCCTTCACAGGTGTTATATTAAAAGTATTCTTTGCATATATGGTTTACATTGGATGATTGGAGTTATTACTATTTCTATTTGTTGTTTAACTATGATTGTGGCATAGATCAAAATTTTGGCAGGTTTTGTTTCTACTAGTTGTTGTAGATCTGCAATGTTTAGCAGCCATTTATATTGTTGAGATTGTTTGTCATCCACAATCTTAAGTGGGTTCTTTTTGTACATCTTTTAGAATAAAACACTACAACACCTGGCACTACCTAAGATATCTTGTCACTCCCTCCTTACCACACAGAACTCACTACCACTCCCTGTCACACACTCTTATTCATTCATTTCCATGTATTTGAAACTAGTGATCCCTTTTGTTTCCTTGGCACTCCATAACACTCCCTCGCATGCATTGGCACACCCTAGCACCTGACACATCTTGGAATGTTTCCTTGGCCTCTAGCATGCCTTAACGCCGCCTACCATACCCTGTTACTCGCTCAGCACACATGTATCTCACTGACACTTTGTGTCATAAACTCTTATTTGTTCACTTGCATGCATTAATTTGACCTAGTGCTCCCTTGTGTTTCCTTGGCACTCCCTAACACTTCCTATCACATAATATTGACACACCTTGGCACATGGCACATCTTGGTTGCATGTCGCCCTAGCAATCTAGTATGACTTAGCGCATCCTAGCATACCATGTCACTCTTTCCTTAGCAAACTTGCAACTCATTGACACTCCCTGTCACACACTCTTATTCATTCATTTCCATGTATTTTGGCCTAGTGCTCCCTTATGTTTCCCTGGAACTCCCTAACACTCCTTAGCATGCATTGGCACACCTTGGTGCTTGGCACATCTTGGTATGCTTCCCTAACACTCTAGCATGCCTTGTCACTCCTTACTTAGCACACCTGGAACTCGCTGACACTTAATTTCCATGCATTTGAAACTAGTGTTCCCTTGTGTTTCCTTGGAAATTGGCCCTAACAGTCCCTGGCATGCATTCGGGCCACACCATGGAACCTGGCACATCTTAGCATGCCTTAGCAGTTGACTTGTCTTAGAATTCCTAAAATGCCTTGGAATTGTCTAGCATGTGTTAGTACTTCCTGGTATTCCCTGGCACACCTTGGCACTCGCTAATTTTCATGCCCTCATAGATAGCTTTACTACTTTTGCAACTTGGGAACCCAACCAAGTCATTGCAAAAACAGTGTTGTGCCCAACCCAAAGTCTCCCTTTTGCTAAAACTTCTTTGAACAACCCCTTATAATTGTAACCATAGGCTTGTGTCCTACAATTCCTATTTTTACCTTCTCCCAACACACTTTATCCTTGAGACACATAGAATTCATTGAAACTCCTTGACACACACACTTATTTGTTCATTTCCATGTATTTTGACCTATTTCTCCCTTGTGATGCCCTAACACTCCCTAACATTCCTCAACATGCATTGGCAATTCTCAACATGTGTTAGCATGCCTTTTCATTCCTTGGCATGCCCTGACACTCCTTAGCTATAATTCTTTCACAACTACCCTTACTTTTTTGCGACTTGGGAACCCAACCAAGTCTTGCCTCGACTACAAAAACTTGACCAAGTTATAGTTACTACAACTAGATTATGCCTTGTTCACCTAAGAACTGACTATAACTCATCTTAGGCTACTCATGTATAATTTCAACTTATCCAACTTAACAAGTTACAAGTTACCATGTCAAGGCTCACGTCCAACTGTGGCCATAAAACAACTGAGAAACATAGTTTACATCTTGACATGCCATAGCACCTGGCACATCTAACAATCCCTTGGCACTATGTGGCACATGTTAGCACCCCCTACATTCCTTGGCATGCTTTGGCACTCCCTAGCACTCCCTGACATGCCCTGGAAATCTAGCATGCCTTGGCACTGCCTAACATATAACCTTGTCACTCCCTCCTTAACACACCTGAAACTCACTGACACTCCTTATCACACACTCTTATTTGTTCATTTCCATGCATTTTGAGCTAGTTCCCCCTTGTGTTTCCATGGCACTCCCTAACACTCCCTGACACCTGGCACAAATGCCAATTTTCTTATTCTTGGCTATGGTGTTATTCTTTTATACATGTGACCCTTGACTATGCCATGAAATCCTCCAAAATATTCTTAAAGGATGGGAGCTCCTCTCAATGCATGAAGCTAGTGGAATGTGACAAGTTATCCAAAATTCATCCAAATATGTAATTTGTGCCTTGGGAAATGTGAAAGGTACCCTCGGTGGAAAAACATGCATAAAGATTTGTGACCAAGTGCCCTAAATGTGATATGTTTTCCACTTGTCAATTGTGCCTCTTGTTGATGATGAAATTGACACCCTAGTTGTGCAAGGCTCACAAAGTATCACTTTGTGTCAATTCAAGGTTGTTGCCATTGTCATCTCAGCAACGAATTATCTCAATTTGGATTAATTATTGAATCCTATGGGTGTCCCAAAGCACAAATTTATGGGGTCTTTTATGTGACTAGATCACTAGCATTGAAAACCATCTTTACATTGGATGGTTTAACATCTTGATGATCCCTGTCCTATTGACCACAACTTTTGTATTCATTATTGCTTTCATCGCAACACCTCCAGTAGATATTGATGGTGTTCATGAGCCTATTTCTAGTTGTGATAAGGGGATTAGGGGCTCCCTTATCACAACCCATAACCCCTAATGTGTTTAATCCCTTAGCCAAGGGGGCCCAAGGGTGTAGTTGTAGGGGCATTGGGACCAAATTTGGGGGTTCATAACATTAGGAAAAGTGGAATGGCATGACAAAATAAGTTTTTTTTTAGTGGGGGGGGGGGGGGGTATGTTATGGTGTATTTAACAAGGCAAGGGGACACAAGGGTAGCATGGATGGTAGAAATTGGAGGTAAAAGCATGGTTTACTAAGATATATAATCCTAGCATTAGAGAATGAGAAGGGGGCTTAAGACTTTATTCCATAGGGTCTAGAGGACCTAGAGGGAAGGTAGCAAGAGAAATTGATAGGGGAACCCCCAATAGTGGTGATAATGGGCTTAGGAGTCCAATTATCACAAACCATAAGCCCATAATCCATAACCACTAAATTCCCTATCCCCTTAACCCCAAATCCATAATCCTTTAACCCATACAGTCACAAATCATAACCCATAAACCCCTTGACTCATTAAATCTTAAGACACTAACCCCTAACCTATAATCCATTATCCAACTCCTAAGCCATAATTCCTTATCCTCTTAACTTGTGACCCTTAACCCCTAACCCTTCAACGCCTAAACACCTTAACTACTAACCCCTTAACCACTAACACCTAAATCCCCTAAATCTTAAGTCCTTAACCTCTAAACTCAATTGTTTCAATGTAGAATAATATACATAAGAGAAAATAAAATGATATTATCCACATCAATGCTTGAAATAGCCTTAAATTAGCCATGAGTGGTGAGCCAGGGGGTGAATGCAGGGCACTATTAAAGTTACATCATGTTTAAATTCCTTTTACATTGTGAGGTTGTTCTCCAATAGGGTTGAATCATCATCACAAGGAAGCATGACACATTTTTGTGGGGTAGCGATTAAAGTTGTAACACAATTCAAGTGATTTACACCTCCAATGTAAATGACATCATTGTATGTTTGCGTCAAGTTGTTAGAGAGGTTATTTATAGACAATACATTCAATGTACGTAGACTTCATCTTTTCAGGGCCTCAACTTTAACGTGGATTTGTACGAGGAACACTTCATGCAAATGAAAGCGGGAATTTTTTTTTAACCACATACACACAAGAGCACCAAATACTGCCCTTCAGATCCCCCTTGGTGCATTCAAATTGGGTTTACATTTGCGTCGAGTTGAAACTAATCATAATGACCTTCCTCTTCTTAATAACATTTGCTAGTTTTTCCATATACACGAGATACTAGAATTAAAGAATCACCTCATTTGTAGATGCCCCCATTTATTATGAGATTCAAGAGATGTTTTATTGTCTTTATCAACATTTGGATGGGTTGTTATCTACATTCTTTAAATATATTTCTAGAACTTTTTATGAGGGAGGTCCCCCTCATGTGGCCTTCCCCTATAAAACTCTTCCAAGGGGGTCACCTCCTTCCATGTTGCCTACCTACTTAGGCCAAATTGACAAACCAAGATTCAAACTTCTTCAACTACCAAAATAGTGGGGCATCGTACCTCTTCTTGACCTCGGCCTCAATGAGACATATTTATTTAGAGATACTTTGAGGATTTCCCACCATAGATCACAAGTTGGATGTCATGGGATCTGTTACCCCATTATCTATTTGGGTTTTTAGAGGATATTTTAAACTTTTGATTGTGTTAAAATTGGAAACTAGGGGCCAAATTCCACCTTGGGATAGCTCATTTGATGGATATGATGATTGCATTAAATTTCTCTTTTGGAGAGGACAAAAATTGATATAAAGATCATCTCATTTAGACAAGAAAAAGTGTGAGTTTTGAACACATGTACAAATTTTTTAAGGCAACTACATCAACATGTAGGCTCAAGAAGCCCAATGAATGTGTCTCTTCAGCCACAGTGAATTGTATAAATACAAGTGACCTCACACCTCATTTGGAATCATCATCACTCACACATTCTTCTCTCTCCTTCTCTCATTGGTTCATACAAATATTGGGCAACTTGTCTCTCTCACACGTGTGGCAAGAAGGACGAGTTTTCTGGGCTGAATTGCAGGACCAAAATTTCAGGCAGCAGACCAAGTTTGACAAACGTTGACCAAGGAGTTATTGACCATATTTGACTATGATTTTTGGAGGATATTTTATGTCTCTTTAGGCCACATTTTTGGGCACAAAAATCGAGGGAATATGGGTAGTTTGACTAGTGTTGACTTCATGGTTGACTATAGTTTGACTGCAAAAAATTATAACAGTTTTTCTCTCTCCTTTCACCAAGTTTGACCGAGTTGTTTTAGGCTAACTTTGACCTCCTAATCAGTTCGAGTTTGACTAGGGAAGACCGAGATATTTTGAGGATGATTTATTTTTGATTTGAACAATGTTGACTTTCTGGTTAGTCTGAAGTTTGACTGTATAAATTGATAGGACTATTTTGACTTTGAATTGGGAAGTCAATTTTACTTTTGTACTCTCTCTCTCTGCTAAACTTTTGATATAATAATAAGAAGAATTGATCAAAGGGTTTTCCCAACATTGGGATTTTTCCCTGACATCCACCAAATCTGGTGTCCTCTTGTCTTAACTTGTCTTCTGCATATTGTTTTATGTTCTATCTAATTTTATTGTCAATGTGATTAATGGTTAATGTGTTTGCTACTGGAAATTTAAATTGAAATTGCTATTGGGTTCCTTAAGGAACAGTGAAGTAATTGTGCTAAGCATAGAACATACGATTGTTAACTAAAATTAATATATTTCCATCTCAACCCCTATGATTCTTGTCACTATTCTCCATTGCTAGGTTTGGGACTGAGTTCGCTCTTTCTTTGCTCATAATCTTTTATGATTTCGCAGTAGATTCCATACCCTTCTATGATATTCAATTCTTCGTTGCCCTATCGATTCGACTAGACTTTTAACATGTATTTATTATATTAGATATGGGTTCACTCTTTTTCGAGCTTTAATTGAGATATTCTTCTCCTGATTTGGATTTGGAGGTTTTCGCTGCAATTTAGAGTAGAAAACATGTCATCTACATATGAAGATAAAATTGCAACCTTCGAGAACTCCGAGGTGTATCGATACGTTTGAAAGATATTTTTCTGATCTCATTTCTATTATTTTTATTGTTAAAATGTGAAAGGAATTTAAATTTGTATAGAAAATTATGGAGAAGAAGGTAGGGTTAGGGTTTCTTAGAGATTATAAATTCAATCATATTTTTTTCTTGATTAGCAAGACCAGGCACTCCTGTGGAATTATGATCTTAAATCGTTTTGGGAAAGTCAATGGTGATGTGGATTGATTAAGAGGATACGGTTGCTTCAGAAGTTCTCCTATTATTGCGTTGCTTCTTGTGATATATGGATCAACTTATGTTGATATTTACTATGTTCCTTGCTCTAATACCATGTAAAAAATATTTGAAAATTCTACACTGTTGTAGTGAACAATTCTGAAACTAAATTGTAACTCCAAGACACATAATTTCTCTACTAATTGCAGAAAAATAGAACATAATTAAATAAAAATCACACAATTGCAAAACATAATTAGGGAACTCAACTAGGAAAACCATCTCCTTGATTGAGAATTTTATTGATAGAAAATGAGCAATGTATTTCTTACAATACAATTTTGTTTCACTGGAAACCGATCTAGTTTTCTTTTCTTGTGCTAAGCTTGAAACACCTTCAAGACCCTTCATCTACTTCCCTAAATCCATGCGCATAGGCTACTCCTATTTAACTAGGAAATATTGTTGAATTTCCATGATCTTGGGTCTATGATAGAATATTAGAATCTCAACAAAAGATACTTTTCATAGCAGAAAATAAATAACAGTAACTCACACATGCACAAATATAGACAACTTTTTCCAAAAATATTGTACAACCCAATATTCGTTATATTAAACCAATCTTAATAATACAATAGTTTGTGGAATACAAGATACAGTGGCAATGATGTTGCAGACTCTTTGTCATATCTTGTTCTATTGGTCCTTCGCTCTCGTTCTACTCTCTAGCTGCCCCTTAGTCCATTAAAGGACACCACATAGAGTCTCCAGGAGGACTGACACCTATCACGTATGCAATTCACTTCTACTTCAATGAACACATACTGATCTAATCTGCGCTTCCAGGTTGGGCAATCCCTGAGCTCCATGCATTATGACCTAGTGCTCCCTTGTGTTTCCCTAGCACTCCCTAACACTCTTTATTACACATTGGCACACCCTGGCACTTGACACATCTTAGCATGCTTTCCTAGCACTCTATCATGCCTTGGCACTGCCTAACATACCTCACAATCCCTAGGATGTGTTGGTGCCACATCCTATAACCTAGCACATCTTGGCATGTATTGGCATGCCTAAAATTCCTTCAAACTTTCTTCCATGTGTTAGCACTTCCTGGCATTCTTTTCACAACTTGGCACTCCCTAGTTGTCATGCCCTCATAGATAACCTTACTTTTTTCATGACATGGGAACCCAACCAAGTCATTGAAAAAATAGTGTTGTGCCTAGCCCAGTGTCTCCCTTTGTCTGATACTACTTTATCCATCCCATTATCAAAATCATAGGCTTTCCTCCTACAAGTCATTTTCTGAAATTATCCTAACACATTTTGTCCATGGGACGCCTACAATTCACTGTCATTCCCTCGCGAAATCTCTTATTCCTTTATTTCCATGCACTTTGACCTAGTTCTCCCTTGTGATGCCCTTATGCTTCCAAACACTCCTCAACATGCATTGGCACTATATGGCATGTGTTAGCATTCCTTTTCATTCCTTGGCACACTCTGGCACTCCTTAGCTATCATGCCCTCATAACTACCCTTATTTTTTTTAGACTTGGGAACCCAATCAACTCCTACCTCGACTACAACAACTTAACCGAGTTACATTTATTACAACTAGACTATGCCTTGTTCACCTAAGAATGGCCTATAAATCATCTTATGGTTCTCATGTCCAATCTTAACTCACCCCACTTAACAAGTTACTAAGTCAAGGTTCACATCCAACTATGCCCATAAAACAACTAAGCAACATAGTTTACATCTTGACATGCCATAGCATCTGGCACGTCTAATAATCCCTTGGAAATACATGGCGTGTATTAGCATCCCCTGTATTCCTTGGCATGCTTTGGCACTCCCTATCACACCCCACAACTCCCTAACATGCCCTGGCACTCTAGCATGCCTTGGTACGACTTAGCATATAGCCTTGTCACTCCCTAACACTATAACATGTCTTGGAATTTCCCAACATATCTTGTCACTCCCTCCTTAGCACACTTGGAACTCATTGAAACTTCATTTTGACCTATTTGAAAATAGTGATCTTTTTTGTTTCCCTGACACCTTTCTCTAACATTCCCTAGCATGTGTTCATACCACACCCTGGCACTTGGCACATCTTGGCAAGCCTTAGCACTTGGCATGTCTTGGCATGCCTAACATGCCTTAGAACTATCTATCATGTGATAGTACTTCCTAGCATTCCATGGCACATATCGGAACTCCGTAGCTGTCATGCCCTCATAGATAACCTTACTTTTTTTGTAGCTTGGGAACCCAACCAAGGCATTGGAAAAATAGTGTTGTGCCCAACCCAAAGTCTCCCTTTGTTTGAAACTAATTTCTCTAGCCCCTTATCATAACCATAGGCTTGCCTCATGCAAGTCCTATTATGAACATCTCCTAGCACACTTCGTCCTTGGGACACCTAGAATTCACTGACACTCCTTGGCACACACTCTTATTCGTTCATTTCCATGCATTTTGACCTAGTTCTCCCTTGTGATTCCCTGACACTCCCTAACACTCCTTAGTATGCATTGACACTATTTGGCATGTGTTATCATTCCTTTTCATTCCTTCGCATGCCCTGGCACTCCTTATCTATCATGCCCTCACAACTACCCTTGCTTTTTTGGGGACTTGGGAACACAACCAAGTCCTTCCTCGACTACAAGAACTTGACCAAGTTACAGATACTACAACTATACTATGCCTTGCTCACCTAAGAACTGAATATAACTCATCTTAGTCTACTCATGTACAATTTCAACTTATCCCACTTAACAAGTTACAATTTCAAAGTCAAGGATCACGTCCAACCATGGCCATAAAACAACTAAGAAACATAATTTACATCTTGACATGCCATAACACCTTGCACGTCTAACAATCCCTTGGAACTATGTGGCATGTGTTAACACCCCCTGCATTCCTTGGCATGATTTGGCACTCACTAGCACACCCTACCACTCCCTGACATGCCCTATAAAGTACAATCCCTCTTCTCCCAAGGTGAAAGAGAATGGTTTTGTCCCGATGGTGGCAAATCCTCTTGTCCTTTCTGCAACTATCTCAACTGGCCCTACTATCATGAAGACTCTAGCTCTAGACCTCACTATGATTGTTTCTATCATCGTTGACGGGGCTTCCATAGAGCATAGATTTTATCAACCACAACTCCACTTAGCCACTACTCGACGATGCCGCCCTCAGGTACTCTCTCTTCATTTGTTTCTTTATCTTCTATTGTTAGTTGCATTTTTGATTTGGGGAAAGATTGGAATACAACAAACATGCACTCCCTGTATATATGTTATTGAAAGAAATTATAAGTTTGTGTGGCTAGGGTCATGTGGTAGATATCAACTTCTTCAATGAGTCCTAGAAGTCACATTCCTTGGGTAGGTGACTTCAAGAACAAACTGAATCTGCTTTCCATTGCAGTAATAATTGGGCATGGTTAGCTTGATAGGAAAAAAGGTATTGTAGGAAAGTATTATGCAGTTTTTATAGCATGATTAGATCCATAAATCAAATTCCATTTCTACATGTTGATGTAGAACTTTGATGGTGATGATAAAAAAGTCTTGAAGTCAAAACATAAAAAGTCTATTGAGCTTAGATAACCCAATATGGGAGTGCCATCATTTTGATAAAGTTCATGATTCTAACAAATAAAATGCAACATTTTTTGATAAATTCTTTCGGATTAATCACATCATGAGTTTTTGGTTGACGTTTTGAACCATCTAATGTGGTTCATCATCAGGACAAAGGTGAAAAAATCAGTCAGTCAGAATGTTTAAATAGCAAGGATGCATATGTTCCAGAGTTAACCATTAGGAAATAGCTGTTATGAATTAGTCCTTAAAAAAATAGTTGAATAAATTTATTATTATTTTGTTATGTTTTATTTTAATTTATTAATATTTTTAATTAAAATAATATTGAATTCAAAATTAGTTAGATTAATTTAATAATATAATAAGAATTGAATATTTGTAAATATATAATTAAAAATAAGTTTAATATGGTTTATTGATTTCAACAATTATATTTAAAAATTATTATATTAAAAGATTGGATAATATTTTAATAGGGAGGTCAAAGAGGATATAAATTGCAATATAAAAATAAAAATAATCAATTATTAATTATTATATATATTACAAGAAAAAAAAAATTATGAAAAGAGGGCGGGGATCCAACTTCTACTTAACTTCCAACCATCGTCCCTGTTAAGATTAATATAACAATTTTCAATTTCAATGGCGTCTCGAAGCTTCCTATGATGGAAGTGATCAATCTTGGCAATGACCCAGGAATCCTCAATGCAAACATGGTGATTGGATTTCACTACATGTTCAGCTAAAGCCGAGGAATGAGAGTGGTTGTGCTTAATATTTGTTGCATGTTCTTGGATTCTCTGGTTAATGGAGCGACCAGTTTCCCCAATGTAGGGAATCCCACAGGAACATGGGATGGAGTAGACCCCTTTCATGTCTTTAGGGTTTACAAGGTCTTTGACGGATCTAAGAGAATTTCTAATGGTATTAAGGGGTTTGAAGGTAGCAGAAACTTTGTTCTTTTTGAGGATATGAGAAATCTTATTGGTGGTCCCTTGAATAAAAGGAAGTTGAACATTGGAGATTGTACCATCATGAGAAGGTTTAATCCTTGATTCTTTACTAGCCCTTAGAAAAGCTTTGAGGCCTTGCTGCCTGCTATAGCTATTATTTTCAAAAACTTTCAGAAGATGATATTTTTCCTCTTCTAAGTGATTCTCATAAGAAATTCTTAGAGCACGGGTCGCAAGGGTGTTGAGAACCCCGAGTTTTTGTGCTGGAAAATGATGAGAACTGGCATGAAGATATTGTTCTATGTGCATTTTCTTGTGAAAAACCTAATGAGAGACAGTACCATCATCCATTCTAGAGAGGAGAATATCAAGAAAAGGGAGACATCCATCTACCTCAATTTCCATCGTGAATTTGATGGAGTCAGATTGGGAATTAAGATGGTTGAGAAACAAATTTAATTTTTCACGACCATGGGGCCACACGATATTAGTATCGTCAACAAACCTCTTCCATCGCTTGGGGTGGAGTGGAGTAGAGGCTAAAGCTTTGCTCTCAAAATCTTCCATGAACAAGTTGGCAACTATAGGGGAAAGAGGAGAACCCATCGCAACCCCACAAGTTTGTTCATAGAACTCACCCTGGAAGCTGAAAAATGTAGAGGTAAGGCATAGACCAACCAATTTGGTTGTGTTCTCATCAGTAACATGATTAATGACATCGATGGCTTCTTGAATAGGGATATTAGTATAAAGGGAAACAACATCAAAGCTTACTAACAAATCCCCAGGCTCTAGCCTTATATCTTTCAACTCTTTAACAAAGGAAGCAGAGTCTTTAACAAAGGAATCGGTGTGACCAACAAGAGGTTTGAGTTTTTGAGCTAGGAATTTAGCAAGAAGATAAGTGGGCCCACCTATTATGTTAACAATAGGTCTCAGGGGATCCCATCTTTATGAATCTTCGAAAGGCCATAAATTCTGGGGGTGAGAGGGTTGCTTTCAATAAGCTTTTTGCTGAGATGATTAAGAGCATTATTAGATTTTATGGCAAAAGCAACTTCTTTAGAAACTTTCTTAATAGGATTCTTATTAAGCTTAATGTAACTACCACTGTTATAGAGATGGTCATTCATTTTGTTAACATAATCGACTTTATCTAAAATAACAATGGCCCCACCTTTATCCGCTCTTAGGATAACAATGTCAGGGTTATCCCTTAGGGATTTTAGGGCAAGAAACTCATTTTTTCTAATGTTGCTTTTAGGGGGCTTTGCCTTCCTAAGAAAAATTGCACAGTCTTGCCTAATAAGCTCCTTAACATTGTCAGGAAGGTCTCTAATTCCATATTCAATGTTACAAATAATGTCCTCAAATGGAATCTTTTTAGGAGCAAGGGCGAAATTGAGCCCTTTATTCAAGAGGCGAAAAACAAATGGATCCAAAATTACACTAGAAAGGTTAATAACAATTTTAAAATTCTCTTTAAGAATTATTATTATTATTATTAAAAAGAGTATTATTATAAGAGTTACAAACTTTTGGTTTTTTCTTTTATTTATTGACTCTTTCAATAAAGTAGCAGAGTATTGATTTCTCTGTTGAGTTGGTTCGGACAGAGTTCCGGCGAAAGTTCGAAAAGGGTTAGGGTTCTGCAGTAACCTGTACCTCACCTGCACCTACTTGCATAATATCCATTATGACCCAGCTACCGACACTGTGGCGGTCACCGTAACACGATTCGGCTCTCCATAATGGCTTTGTAAAACCCCTACCCCATGACTTATTCACTGCATTATAGGTTACCGGCCTTCTACCCGACCTAGCATCACTGCGACGGTTACGATTGTCTCGGAGGCAGCTGGTGGAGGTTTCCTCAGAACAGCCATGGAGTTGGATATCGTAGACTATTCAGAGGATCCATTGGAAGGTGTCAACATCTGGCCAACTCCGCACTCCACCTCAGAAGATATGCTCCCATTCTACTGTGATCTAACGACCACCATCGCTGGCCTGCCCTCGATCTCGGGACCCTCCAGTTCTACGGTGACCTTCTCCGAGCCCCCTCCAGTCTGGCCAGTACCCTCCTCCCTTCCCCAGTCTCCATCCGCATACAACTTCGCGACCGGCTATATTAGCCCTAACCCTACGGCTGAACCCTCGCATTACCCTCCTCCCCCTCCGTCAACCGACTCCCTTAATCTCCCTCCCGGAAACCCTTTGAACCTGGCACTAGGGAATCCTCAAGTGACTATATCATCTACTCCTCCATCGGGCAACTATGCTGCTGTTCCACCACTCTCGGAAGCTATTCCCGCGGGTGCACAACCAAGCCCTGAAAAACCTCCTCCGCCCGAGGATCGGCCAGACTTCTCTGAAGTTGTAGCAATGCCAAGCAAAAAATGCAAGTGCTTCAAGTCCAAAGTCGAAGACGTCATAATCAGGCTTGGGGAAGATATCCAGTGGGGTGACTCCATGGACATGGCGGACTGCGTTCTAGTTGGAAGGATCAGAGGCAGAAGCTACACAGTGGCTCGTTTGAAGCTTTGGACCTCAGAGGTATGGGGGCAACACCTGGCCAATTTACCTTTTGTACAAACTTTTGTTAGAGGTTGGTTCACTCTAAGGTTTGCCAGAGCCGAGCACACGAATTGGGTCCTGTCCTCCTTCTGGAATTTCGAACAAGCCCTTGTCCTTCTATGCCGCTGGAACCCTCTATTTGACCTGGAAAAATAACAGACAGGAGTCAGGCCAATATGGGTTTGGCTTCCAGGGCTGCCCCTCCAATTCTGGTCGGAGGACATATTTTGGCGCATCGGTAATACCTTGGGCACTTACCTTGAGCACAATAGATCTTACTTATCTACTGGAATGATGGCATATGCCAAGGTATTGGTACATCTGGATACGAGGGGGGGTCTTCAGGAACACATTACATTACAGTGGAGAACTTTCTCTCGGCATCAAATTTTGGATTACGAAGGGGTCTCGTTCCACTGCAAAAGATGTCATAAGGTGGGACATCTCTTCAAGGATTGCCCTCTTAAAAGTAAGGTGTGAGATGGAGAAAAGGATAAAGTCACAACGGAAAAGAGCTCTCATACACAAGGAAGTCCCCCCTTGGCTGAAGAGGCAGTGAATCACTCGGCACAAGCTATTGCAGAGAAAGAACCCTCAAAGGAAATCAGGAAGAAGCATGGGAAAGCACCATATGGGCCACCCTCTCCTCCTCTGACCAGAGCAAGGGCAGCTGCGGAGGCTGCATTCACCACGGGCATGGTAGAATCATCTTCCTCCTCTGCTTTTACTATTTTCTCATCTTGTTGCATTGCATCAAATATTGTTCAGACCTCTACCCCCTGCACTACACCTCTCATTACCTTGGCATGCCCCCTTAAGCCCTCTTCCCCCTCCATCTCATGCACTTCGCCTTCATTTCCAGAGGATCCCCCAGCCATCCCTTCCATCCCTATATATGACCCTCCATCTTCCATATACCCTTTTCGATCCTGTATCTGATCTCAGGCACCTGATTCCTTTGGCATTGGTTTGATCTCCTCCACCCCCCCAGAAGCAACCTCGAGGCCGACCTTCCTCCTTATTAAAAGTCATTCTACAAGCTAGGGAAGAGATAGCATCTGGCAGACAACATTCCATTTATTGGGTTCTTAGAGCAGTGAATACCCTTGTGCACCCCTGATCTGGATTTAAACAGGAACGCAACAAATTATAGAGATAACCATAAACACAGAGATGCAGTGGAAATAATACTTCATTTCATTAATGTAAAATACTGAAATATGCTTACAAACAGAAATGGAAATAAACCAGCTAGGGCGATGGTAGCTTATCTCTGAGAAGAGATGTGCCGACTACATGCCTCTGAACTGCCTTACAATGAGGCTCAAGGGCCTTTTTATTATTGAAAAATAAGAGCAAACCCTAAACAACCAAAACCCTAACCCGAGGAGATGTAACACCAAGAGTTTATGGGCCCCGTTGGGGTGAGTTGGATAGCCAACTTCCCGGGGTCGTGACTTGGTCATATTATCTCTGTTTGACGCGCATGATAACCCGTTGGAAAGATCTCTCCAAGGACTACGAAAAAAATATGATTTTAGGTGAAAATAGTTGGTGATATATTTCCAAAAAATGTTGTTTAGGCCTCAAAATGGCTCCAGAAGTTTAGGACCCGAAAAACTGCTAAAATTAGTAAATTGTGCTATAATTAAGGAAACTAAAAAAATGAAAGAAGTAATGGTGGGGGTCCAAGTGGAATTGGCAGGTGGCCACCAATATCAACTTGGATCATTCCTCCCCCCCTTAGGAAGCAATGGCCCCCATTGCGTTGAGTTCCTCCATGAGATGAGGAAACTTCTGCTGAACTTGGTCCCTGGTGAGCCACTTGCCTTGGTGAAGGAGTTGGCCTGCTTTGACAACTCGATACAATTGGATATTCTTCTGGCGAGTGTGCTTGATCTGTGTGTCCATGGTTTGATCAGTTGCAGCTTGTTCCATGCAATCTGGATTTAACTCTGTGGGTGTGAGTTGTTCTGCAACGTCGGATGTGTCTAGTAATGGTGGAAAGTATGGCCGAAGGTGGTCCACATTAAACATTGGGTGCAGGCTAAGAAATGGGGGAATGCTGAGCTCAAATGCATTGTCTCCCATAGCCTTGGTAATGGTGTAAGGACCATATCGGAGTGGTCTGAGTTTCCAATAGGCTTCGGTAAGGCGTTCCTTTTGCAAATGCAACCAGACTTTGTCACCCACCTGAAACTTGTGTGGCACCCGATGTTGATCATGTCGCTACTTGTACTTGCCATTTGATTTCTCCAGAATTTCATGGACCTGCTGGCGAATATGTTGGATGTGCTCAATGAATTTGTTTGCATTATTTGTTTCGAACTGGACATGAGCCGAATTTGCGTGAGTAGCTGCAAATGGCATGGCCACATCAATGGCACATAGTGGCTGGAATTCCAAGCCCACCTGAAAAGGGTTGTGGCCAGTCGAGCTATGGAGAGCCTAGTTGTAGTTGTGCTGAACATAGGGGAGGCTCTCATCCCATGTGCATGGATGCTTTGAGTTGTACATGCACAGAATGTGTACAATCATCATGTTGACAACCTCTGTCTGGCCATCAGTTTGAGGATGGAAGGCTATGGACTTAGTGAGTTTGGTGTCCAGCATCGACCAGAGACTGGACCAAAATGTAATGAGGAACCTGTTGTCCCAATCTGAGATGATAGACTGTGGGATCCCAAAGCATACCCACACTCGTTCAAAGAAGAGTTTAGTAATTGCTTCAGTTGTGATATTCTTGCAGATCGCCATAATGACCATCTTCAACAACCTGTCAACGACCACAAAAACACAGTCGTTTCCATGCTTAGTGGAAGGAAGGCCTGACATGTAATCCATGGAGATGGATTCCCGAGGTCGACTAGGGGTAGGCAGTGGGGTATAAAGGCCATGCTTCTTGTTGGTCGGTTTGGCAATGACACAAGAAATGCATGGTCTGATGTACTTCCCAAAATCCTATCGAAGATTCAGCCAATAGAAATACTTATGTAGTACTGCCACCGTTTTCTTGACCACGAAACGCCCAACAACCCGACTGTAGTGTGTTTCCCATATCATCTTGGCATGGTCTCTTGAAGGAACACAAAGGTGACCCAGGTGGCATAACAGGGCATCCTGGAGGTGGAAATCTGGAACATGCTGATCCTCCAAGAGTGTCTAGTATGTGTGGCTGAATTCTGGGTCACTTTTGTAGAGAATTGGCCAATCAGAAGTCTCGTGCCCACAGGAGTTGAGCACGATGGTTAATGTGATGATCGGTGGTCGACTGAGGCAATCTGCAACATTATTGGTGTTGTCCTTCTTATACTTGATATTCAAATGGAACTATTGCAGGTATGTGGACCACTTCTGATGGCGATCATTCTGCAATTTCCCTTCCGTCTGTATGAACTGCAGGGGTCGGTGGTTTGTGTGGATGACTATTTCCTTCGCCAAAATGTAATGCTTCCATTGTCGGCAGGCCTGCACAATGGAATACATATCTTTTTCATAAGTGGGATACCTTCGGACTGTATCTGAAAGTGTCTCACTGTGATATGCCACTAGATGCCCGTGTTAAGTAAGGAATGCCCCAATAGCATAGTTAGAGGCATATGTCTCGACCTCAAATGGTTGTTGCAAGTCTGGTAATGCGAGCACTGGTGCCGAGTAAAGGTGATCTTTCAACTCTGTGAATGCCTTGTATTGAGATTCAGACCAAAATAATTTTTCTTTTGCTCCTCCCTTGGTGACTTGGCTCAAGGGCCAAGTGATATGAGAAAATCCCAACATGAACTTGCAGTAGAAGTTTGCAAGACCTAGAAAGCTGCAAAGCTCTGTCAGAGTGGTTGGAGATGGCCAATCCCGAATGACTTGGATCTTGGTTGGATCCACATGCACCCCGTGTTCATCAATAATGTATCCCAGATACTGAAACTAGGTCATGCCAAAAGTGCATTTCTCCAAATTGGCATATAACTTGTGTTGTTGCAGTGTTTGGAGAAACTGTTGGATGTGGTGGAGGTGCTCTTCCCAACTCTGGCTGAAGATCAGGATGTCATCCAAGTATACCACTACAAATGAGTTGGTTAATAGCCGCAAGATATCATCCATTAGCCTCATGAAGGTTGCAGGAGCATTCTTCAATCTGAAAGGCATAACCAACCATTCAAAAAGGCCCTCCTTGGCTTTGAAGGCAATCTTCCACACATCGGAGGGTTCGATTGGTACCTGGTGATATCCTGACTTCAAATCGATCTTGATGAAATATTTGTCCCCTTCATTTGGTCCAAGAGGTCATCAATTTGTGGGATCGGGTACCTATTATGGACAATGATCTTGTTCAGCGCCTCATAGTCAATACAGAGTCTCCAAGTCCCATCCTTCTTCTGTACCAACACAATCGGGCTCCTACAGGGCGATGAACTCAGACTGATGTGACCTTTCTGCAACAGCTCCTGAATCTACCTCTTTATTTCATCATTCTCCACAACGGAGCGCCGATAGATTGGTCCAATGGGCAGCAGTGCACCTGGAATCAGATCGATGGAGTGCTTGACTTGACAATGCAGAGGAACCCCTATGGGGGAGGTAAAGATGTCCTCGTACTCCTCCATGACCTTGTCCATTTGTAGTTGTCATGCGAAGGGGCTCTTTCTGGAGGAAGTGGCCACCGTCTTCTTCTTTCCTTGAGGGCGTATCATCGGGAAAAAAAAATTCATGGTTTTGGAAATGAGCTTACTACATTTTTTTCAGTAACCAAAGATATGGCGGTAGGCGGTGCTACCCTCGGTATCCTGTACAACTTATTTCCCAAAGTAACAATAACAGCATGGGGCCTTGATTCATACACAGCATGTCGCTTCCATAAGTATGGTTTTCCTAATAATACATCACAAACTTCAAGGGGAGTAATGTCACACAATACCTCATCCGTGAAGGGCTTCACGTCGTATGGAAGGCGACACTGCTGGCTCACATGAAGATCCCGTCCTTAGTGAAGCCACCCGATAGTGTACGGTTGTGGTCGGTAAGCCTAGCCTTTTCACGACCTCTGCTGAAATGAGGTTCTTTTGGCTCTTGCTGTTGAAAATGAAGTGTAGTGGGGAGCCCTTTACCCACATCTGGGAGAGGAAGAGACGCTCCTCCTCCTCAGGATCTTCAAGTTCCTCCTTTTGAAACTTCGTGGTGGCAACAGTGGCGTTCGGCTTCGCATCGATAATATGATTCTCTTTGTCATTCCCTTTGTCGGTTCTAACTCAGAGTCGAAACATGCATCTGATTCTGAAACCTTTAGCTCAGCCACCAGTGACTGCTTGGCCCGACACTCACTTGTGTTGTGAGTGGAGCACTTATGGAACTCACACCACTTTCCCGTGTCCTTTTTCGGCTTCACGGCATTGTTCTTTGCTTGTAGCTTTGGCGGGTTGTATTGGGCTGACCTGGCTTGGCTTTGTCCTTTGTTTTTAGGTTTGGGGGCACCTTTCCCTTGCTTCAGCTTCATAGATCCAAAGTCTCGCTTCTTCTGTTTAAACTCTTGCTCGACCTTGATGGCATATCGGTATGGCATGCCGAGCGAGGAGATGTTCAGGAATTCCATTTCTTCCTGGATGTACTTATGCAGGCATCTGTGGTATTTGAGTATCAAATGCTGCTTCGAATCCTTGATACCTAACTTTGTGCAAAGGGTATGGAAAATATTAGTAAACTCTGGCACGTCTTGGTCCCTTCCCTACCGCAGCGTGGTCCACTTTATGTATTGATCCTCATAGCTTCCGACAGGGTAGTACTGCTCCTTGATTGTGTCCCAGAATGAATTCCAAGTGGGTGTGGTTGAAAATAGTGAGCCTGTACTTTCATCCTTTTGCTCGCAGTAGGTTTCCCACTAGTCCTTGACATGGGGGGCTGCTTTGAGAAGAGCGAAAATAATCTTTTCCCAACTGGAAAAATCATGAACAGAAAAATAACCATCTAGCATATTTAACCATATATCGATGACATCTGTGTCTATTTGACCCTCGAATATGGGTATTTGAAAATTAACTTGTACCTTAAACAGTGTGGCGTTTCCAAAGTAGGTGTTGGAAGTCAATGCGTCGCCGCTGGGTAGCCACTGAAGGATCTGGACAAAGTTGTCCATCATCGCATTCCTTTGTCGGTTGAGGGCTTCTTTGAACAAGATTTTGATAGGATCTCTTGCCCCCTCATCTTTCCTTTCATTCGCCATGGGAGGTTATCGAGATTTGTGAGGCTAGTCTTGCAAAGGTTCGACCAGTGCAAGCCCTAACTCCTTGTATCCCAACCTCGTTGGGGACATGCAAAGAAAAACAGAGAAAAAAGCAGACCACTCTGATACCACTGATCCGGATTTAAATAGGAATGCAACAAATTACATAAATAACCATAAACACAGAGATGCAGCGGAAATAATACTTCATTTCATTAATGTAAAATACTGAAATATGCTTACAAACAGAAATGGAAATAAACCAGCTAGGGTGATGGTAGCTTATCTCTAAGAAGAGATGTGGCGGCTACATGCCTTTGAATTGCCTTACAATGAGGCTCAAGGGCCTTTTTATTATTGAACAATAAGAGAAAACCCTAAACAACCAAAACCCTAACTCGAGGAGATGTAACACCAAGAGTTTATGGGCCCCGTTGGGGTGAGTTGGACAGCCAACTTCTCGGGGTCGTGACTTGGTCATATTATCTCTGTTTGACGCGCATGATAACCCATTGGAAAGATCTCTCCAAGGACTACGACGGAAAAGACGATTTCAGGAAATAAATAGTTGGGCAGTATATTTCCAAAAAAACATCGTTTAGGGCCTCAAAATGGCTCCGGAAGTTTAGGACTCAAAAAAACTGCTAAAAATAGTAAACTGTGCTACAATTAAGGAAATTGAAAAACTGAAAGAAGCAATGGTGGGGGTCCAAGTGGAATTGGCGGGTGGCCACCAATATCCACCTGGATCAACCCCCCTCCATGAAGATGATATGCTTCAACTGTCGAGGGTTGGCTAGCCCTAGGAAAAAACTAGCCCTGCGAAGATTGCTCAACTCTGAGTTGATTGATGTCCTCTTTCTACAAGAAACCCTGGGTTAGGCTTGTGTTATCACACACCTGCTCGAATCTTGGCTTCCTGGGTGGACTTTTCACTCTCTAGATGCAAATGGCTGCTCAGGGGGTTTGGCCCTGGGGATAAACTCCCGCTCCATCATAATCTGTAACATATGGGGAAGAACAGGGCACATTGGGGTGGACATCTACTCTTCTGAGCTTGAAACAGAGCTCAGGATCATTAATATTTATGGTCCCTATCATAATAGGGAAGCATATTGGAACAGGCTGCTAAACTCACACATACTACAATAGGAAAAGCTCATTCTGGGGGGGACCTAAATTTTTCCATTGGTTTTGTGGAATCATGGGGGCATAATGCTCAAAGGGACAATCTCTCGGATTTCTTTGAGAACACCCTGGAGGATCATAACCTTATTGATATCCCTTCATCCAAAATCCAACCTACTTGGAGGAACAACAGAACAGGAGAGGACAGCCTATCCAGGAGGCTCGATCGGTTCCTCATTAAGGAGTGCCTGCTGAACATGGGACATAGAATTAGATAGTGGGTTGGTTCAGGGGGCATATCGGATCATAGGCCGATATACCTGGAAATCAGTGGAGGAATG
Organism: Pinus tabuliformis; assembly: GCA_031772625.1. Lineage (NCBI taxonomy): Eukaryota > Viridiplantae > Streptophyta > Pinopsida > Pinales > Pinaceae > Pinus > Pinus tabuliformis. Next base: position 738,902,282 of record CM062807.1, read on the forward strand.
AACAAACCTAGAGCCCCCTTCAAATTCAACTCTGCCTGGCTAAGAGATGCAGACTACATCAGGCTAGTTACTGAATTTTGGAAGACCCACCCCCCAGAAGCCAGAGGGAACATCTCAGAAGGATTTGCTCACAACCTGAGAGAAGTGAAGAATATTTCCAAAATATGGGCGCACAAGAAGCGAACCCTGGAGGACCTTATCCTCAAGGCTACTGAAGAAGAAATAGAGGTCTTCGAGAATGAACATGGAGGGATCTACTCCTCCCTAGAACACAAGGAAAATATTACATCCCTACTGGCCAAAAGGAGTCAGATACTTAAGGATTGAGAGTAAAGTTGGTGACTAAGAAGCAGAGCCATATGGCTTATGGAGGGGGATGACAATACTAAATTCTACCACAAATTTGTGAACGGGCACAAGGCTATCAATACAATTTGGCAGCTAACAGATGAGCAGGGAGAAACAGTGAACACCTTTCCAAGATTAGTTGCCCTGGCTACATCTCACTTCAAGCATATTTACAAGGCCCCTCAAACTGCTACTCTAGCAGAAGTCATGCAAACAGCTCAATTGTTTCCCAGGTTTTTCGATCAGGATGATGCATTTGAACTGACAAAGGAATTCACTTTGGGAGAGCTTGAAGCCACCTTAAAATGGTTCAAACAAGACAAAATCCCAGGCCTGGATGGATGGAATGTGGAATTCTACATGGCATTTTTTGATATTCTCGGAGGGGACCTCTTAAAAGTTATAGAGGACTACAGAACCAATGGAAATATGTATGAGGCCTACAACTCAACCTTCATCGCACTCATCCCCAAAACTGACAATCCCACCTCCTTTAATGACTTCCGACCCATCTCCTTGTGAAATTGTATATATAAGATCATATCCAAGATCATAGCCAATCACCTCCAGCCGATCTTGTCCAACCACATCTCAGCGGAACAATTCGCCTTCTTGCAAGACAGACAAATCCATGAGGCTATCGGAACCACACAAGAAATCCTGCACTCCATCTAGACAAAGAAACTAAAAGGTATGGTCTTAAAAGTAGATCTCTCGAAAGCTTTTGACAGAGTAAATTGGCTCTACATTAGAATGCTTCTAACCCATCTAGGCTTTCCATTCGAGTTCATAAAATGGATAATGTGTTGCATTACTAATGTACCATTCAGTGTCCTTGTAAATGGGGCGGCATCACCTTTCTTTCACTCCGAGAGAGGTCTCAGGCAGGGATGCCCACTGTCACCGTTACTCTTTTTACTCATCATGGAGGGGCTCAGCAGAATCATAAAAGAGGAACATCGAAGGGGAAGGCTAAGAGGTATCAAGATCATAGATAGCTGCACCTTGACGCACTTACTCTTTGTAGACGATGTTCTGCTCTTCCTAAATGGGAGTATTGGTGACTTGACCTCTCTACAAAACACTTTCTTTGTTTTCCTATCGGCCACAGGCATGATTGTAAATAATGCAAAGTCTACCATAACGGCTACTGGGTGCTCCCCACATGAGATACAATATGCCTTGATCAGATTCCCTTACACCCTCTTGCAATTAGAGGAGGGACTAAAATATTTGGGCTATAGATTAAAGCCTCATGGATACAAAATCGTTGACTGGATATGGCTTATTACCAAGATGGAAAAACGACTCAACATATGGTACCACAAATACTTGTCACGAGCAGGCATGCTGATACTCATCAAAGTAGTTTTGGAGGCCACACCAGTGTATTGGATGTCGCTGGCATGGATACCAAGGGGTATCTTATCTAGAATAAAAATTTTGTTGTAGATTATTGTGGAAAGGGAAGATATTTTCATGGGCTAAATGAGAATCCCTTGCTCTTCCAAAGAAGTCGGGGGGTGAGGAATAAAAAGGTTAGAAAATTTCTCTACTACATTGGTAGCCAAACTAGGATGGCAAATAATCACCTCGCACAGTTTGTGGACAAAGGTGGCCATATCTAAATACATTGCTCCACAAAGTCTCATGGATTGGCTCTGTCAACCCCAGTGGAATTATGTTGGCATATCAATCATATGGAAGGCAGTTTTGCAATCGATGTCTCTTATTTGGGATAGACTCACTTGGAGAATACATTCGGGAGCATCAGTTAGACTAGGGATAGACCCCTAGATCGGGTGTGGAAATGCTCATAGGCTCTCTGAGGAGCTAAAGACCCATCTCTCTGCCAGGGGTATCACTCATATCAGTCATATAGCAGACAAAGAACACTCTACTTTTGCGCAACAAGCCTGGAAATCTAGGCAGACACTTCAGATCCCACATCCATGGCAGCAACAATGGAAGGAATACACAAATGCTCTTACTGAATCGCACATCAGAATTCTGGAAGGAGAGGATGAGCTAATATGGGCTCCAGCAAAGCACGGGAGATACTCACCAAAAGAAGGCTATATAGTATTAATGGACTCTAAAAAGCCAGCATTATGTGAATCTTGGTGGAGTAGTATATGGAAGTTAAAATCGCCACCCAGAACGAGGCTCCTCATGTGGACAATTCTGAGGAACAAGATACCCACAGGAGAAAACTTAAGCAAAAGGTCTTTCCATGGACCCTTCTGGTGTTGTCTATGCAAATCCAGTAATGAAACTGTGGATCATCTCTTCCTCATGTGCCCAGCTGTAAAAGATCTATGGGGTTCTATCCACTCACACCTACCCTCTCTCACTCATTGGCAGGGCTCGACAGTTCGAGAGGCCTGGGGCTCTTGGTGGACTGTTGCCTCCCCGAAAAAAGCCAGAAATATCCTTGTTCTCACATGCTGGGCTATTTGGATTGCCCGCAATCGATACATTTTTCAGAACTCTCCCCCCCATTGGTCGACTATCATAGCCCGCATCCTATCAGATTACCAAATCATCCCCGAGGATGAAACAAATTCCACTCCCAGGCATATTATCCCTGAAAGCATAAATCACTCACATCCTTGGGCTTACTTTGATGGCTCAGCACAAGACATTGGCTGTGGGGGTGGTGCCATACTACACTTATTGGAATCTCATTTTTACAAGATACAAATGGGCCTGGGCAGGGGTACAAACAACTTTGCTGAACTTATCACGGCCAAATATACCATACAATTTGCACTGGAAAAACAATGCAGAAACTTGCAATTATATGGGGACTCAAAAATTGTGTGCAATTGGATAAACAAAACTGCAAATTGCAATGCATATTCTCTCAGACATATTATGGATGAGATTCATAGACTCATCAATATTTTTGACACTTGTTTTTCATCATATATACAGGGAACGAAACACAACTACCAATCTCTTATCCAAGGAAGCAGTGCACAGGCCTATAGGGACATGAATGATCCAAGAACAGAGGGATGGTACCTTCCATCAGTACTACCATAGACCTTATATAGACATTACAGATTAACTAGCTCTGAAGGAGCCTGTCTATACTTTTTTGTTTATATAATTTTTATTTATGCATAATGTTACCAGACATATATATGACAATTTAATACTCTCTGCGTGATGATTTATGAAGTTATAGTGACAGTGCAGTGTCTCCCTGCGTGGAGTACACCATATTTTAATTCTACAAACTTGATAGGTCTTATGCCTCACATAAAGCATGTGTTTTTGCATCTACAAAATGTAATTTTCTTTGATTAATGAATATTACGACTTTTCCAAAGGGAAAAAATAGTTACAAACTTTGCTTCTAGTATTGTTCTCATTCAAATTTTTTTATTAGTGAAATTGCTTTTATGAATATTATTTCCAATATTATATTGGTCGTTTATGATACCATTTCTTTTAAGATAAAACTTATTATTCTCATTATCAAGAATATCTTTAATAAATGAATTTTGAATCATTTTAATATTATCACCCTAATGAATGTCTTTAATATTTAAATTTTGAATCATTTTAATGTCATCATCAAAAAAAAATTCTCCCTATTTAAGTTTTGAATATCATTAACATCAAAGTTGTTATGTGAATTATTTACATTGAAATTAGAGTTATTAATGGGGAAGGAGAAACGACTTCAAGGGATGGTTGAATAGGAATGGGAGATACGGACGAGGAAGGATGGGTGAATGGGAGTGAAGACGGTCGAATAGGAGAGACGGAGACATCAATGGAAGTGTTGACTGGAAAATGGGAAGAGGAGGAACCGATGAGGGGCTTGTAGGAAATATCCGACAGAGAGCTCTTATTTTGATGACAACCAGGTTTCAATAAGACAGGGGAAGCGGTGAAATTAGCAGATAAAGTCACCGAGGAATAACCGTCAACAGATTGAGAGATGCCATTCTCATGAAGCGCAGAAGAACCGTGAACACTGGATTCACTACTGATAAATGATATCTCTTCCCTGTTGACAGATTCTCGAGGGCGAATTTCCGATCTCCCGTCAGAAGAATAAGAATTAAAGGATTCACATCCATGATGCTGATTACAATTAGAACTCCCAGCAGATGACCCCACAGCTGAAGACGCGAAAAATCGTTGGATAGAGGGCTTCTGGCTGCTGACCCAAGATTTAAGAGCGGAGATTTGGTCTCCGTTAATTTGGCTCATTGATGAACCGGAAGCTGATGAATTACTAGAGACAAGAGAAGAATCACCTTGTAGTCTCATAAATTTTGCAGCTTGCTTTTTCTTTGAAATTTCCTCTAAATGCAGAGCTTTCGAAGCGGTGCAACCATCAATCGCTCCCCATAAATTGCCAGAAATGCCGTTAGCTAAATCCAAGTGAAGGGATAATAACCTTCACGATAAAAAATCCAGATCCTTCCTCACTTTGTAGATCTTAGATTGAAGCAAAGATAAACTCGCTTTTAGAAATATATGCTTATTTTTGGACTTGTTACAGATGCATCCTTACAACGTTTCAGAACTGTAAGATCTGATTTTTTCTTTGAAACCTGCAAAGGAGCTCATTCAAATTGATGAACTTTTTCAGCGATTTCCCTTCCTTGTAGGGTTATAATGCTTGATTTTAGACTTTTGTGATCCATCCTAATTTTGATAAATTCTTTCGGATTAATCACATCATAGTTTTTGGTCAAACCATCTAATGTGGTTCATCATCACGACAAAGATGAAAAAATCAGCTAGTCAAAATGTTTAAATAGAAAGGATGCATCTGTTCACGAGTTAGCCTTTAGGAAATAGCTGTTATGAATTAACCATTAAAAAATTAATATTTTTAATTAAAATAATATTGAATTCAAAATTAGTTAGATTAATTTAATAATATAATAAGAATGAAATATTTGTAAATATATAGATAAAAATAAGTTTAATATGGTCATTATTAAAAATGAAAAATATTCAACAATTATATTTAAATATTATTATATTAAAAAATTGGATAATATTTTAATAGGGAGTTCAAAGAGGATATAAATTGCAATATAAAAATAAAAATAATTAATTATGAATTATAATATATATTACAAAAAAAAAATTTATGAAAAGAGGGCAGGGATCCAACTTCTACTTAACTTCCAACCATTGTCATTGTTAAGATTAATATAACATTTTTCAATTTCAATGGCTTCTCGAAGCTTTTTATGATGGGCGTGATCAATCTTGGTGATGACCCGGGAATCCTCGATGCAGACACGGTGATTGGATTTCACTGCATGTTCAGCGAATGCCAAAGAACGAGAGCGGTTGTGCTTAATATCTGTTGCATGTTCTTGGATTCTTTGGTTAATGGAGCAACCAATTTCCCCAATGTAGGGAATCTCACAGGAACATGGGATGGAGTAGACCCCTTTTATGTCTTTAGGGTTTACAGGGTCTTTGACGGATCTAAGAGAATTTCTAATGGTATTAAGGGGTTTGAAGGTAGCAGAAACTTCGTTTTTTTTGAGGATATGAGAAATCTTATCGATGGTTCCTTGAATAAAAGGAAGTTGGACGTTGGAGATTGTACCATGACGAAAAGGTTTAATCCTTGATTCTTTAATAGCCCTTAGAAAATTTTTTAGGCCTTGCTGCCTGCTATAGCTGTTATTTTCAAAAACTTTCTGAAGATGAGATTTTTCCTCTTCTAAGTGATTCTCATCAGAGATTCTTAGAGCACGGGTTGCAAGGGTGTTGAGAACCCTGAGTTTTTGTGCTGGAAAATGATGAGAATTAGCATGAAGATATTGTTCCTGTGTGCGTTTTCTTGCGAAAAACTTGGTGAGAGAGTACCATCATCCATTCTAGAGAGGAGAATATCAAGAAAAGGGAGACATCGATCTACCTCGATTTCCATCTTGAATTTGATGGAGTCGGATTGGAAATTAAGATGGTTGAGAAACTGATTTAATTTTTCACGACCATGGGACCACACGATATTAGTATCGTCAACAAACCTCTTCTATTGCTTGGGGCGGAGTGGAGTAGAGGCTAAAGCTTTGCTCTCAAAATCTTCCATGAATAAGTTGGCAACTTTATGGGAAAGAGTAGAACCCATTGCAACCCCACAAGTCTGTTCACATCCATGATGCTTATTACAATTAGAACTCCTAGAAGATGACCCCACAATTGAATTCTATGAATAGACTTGTGGGATTGCGATGGGTTCTCCTCTTTCCCCTATAGTTGCCAACTTGTTCATAGAAGATTTTGAGAGCAAATATTTAGCCTCTGATCCACTCTGCCCCAAGTGATGGAAGAGATTTGTTGACGATACTAATATCGTGTGGCCCCATGGCCATGAAAAAATAAATTAGTTTCTCAAACATCTTAATTCCCAATCTGACTCCATCAAATTCACGATGGAAATCGAGGTAGATGGATGTCTCCCTTTTCTTGATATTCTCCTCTCTAGAATGGATGATGGTATTGTCTCTCACCAGGTTTTTTGCAAGAAAACACACACAGAACAATATCTTCATGCCAGTTCTCATCATTTTCTAGCACAAAAACTCAGGGTTCTCAACACCCTTGCGACCCGTGCTCTAAGAATTTCTGATGAGAATCACTTAGAAGAGGAAAAATCTCATCTTCTGAAAGTTTTTGAAAATAACAGCTATAGCAGGCAGTAAGGCCTCAAATATTTTCTAAGGGCTATTAAAGAATCAAGCATTAAACCTTCTCGTGACAGTACAATCTCCAGTGTTCAACTTTCTTTTATTCAAGGGACCACCAATAAGATTTCTCATATCCTCAAAAAGAACAAAGTTTTTGCTACCTTCAAACCCCTTAATACCATTAGAAATTCTCTTAGATCTGTCAAACCCTAAACCCTAAAGACATGAAAGGGGTCTACTCCATCCCATGTTCCTGTGGGATTCCTTACATTGGGGAAACTGGTTGCTCTATTAACCAGAGAATCCAAGAACATGCAGCAGATATTAAGCACAACCGCTCTCATTCCTCGATTTTAGCTGAACATGCAGTGAAATCCAATCACCATGTCTGCATCGAGGATTCCTAGGTCATCGCCAAGATTGATCACTTCCATCATAGGAAGCTTTGAGAAGCCATTGAAATTGAAAAATGTTATATTAATCTTAATAGGGACGATGGTTGGAAGTTATGTAGAAGTTGGATCCCCGCCTTCTTTTCATAATTTTTTTTGTAATATATATAATAATTAATAATTGATTATTTTTATTTTTATATTGCAATTTATATCCTCTTTGACCTCCCTATTAAAATATTATCCAATCTTTTAATATAATAATATTTAAATATAATTGTTGAATATTATTCATTTTTAATAATAACCATACTAAACTTATTTATTTATATATTTACAAATATTCAATTCTTATTATATTATTAAATTAATCTAACTAATTTTGAATTCAATATTATTTTAATTAAAAATATTAATAAATTAAAATAAAACATAACAAAATAATAATAAATTTATTCAACTATTTTTTTAACGGCTAATTCATAACAACTATTTCCTAACGGCTAACTCTGGAACAAATGCATCCTTGCTATTTAAACATTCTGACTGACTGATTTTTTCACCTTTGTCCTGATGATGAACCACATTAGATGGTTCAAAACGTCGACCAAAAACTCATGATGTGATTAATCCGAAAGAATTTATCAAAATTAGTATGGATCACAAAAGTCTAAAATCAAGCAAAATGCAACATATGAATATCCAAGATGAATGTTGAATCCATAATTTGAAGATGTTTATGAAGACACGAAGTATATTCATGACCCTAGAGAAATATGTAGGGAAAATTATTTAGTCACATGTACCATTTTTTTGTTGATTATTGTAGCCTTGCAATGAAACATTTTTTGATATAAAGGGAATTCTTGGGTTTTATTGATATGACGTGTTATAGCTAAAAGAAAAATATAACAAGAGGTTGTATCTCCTCTAATTGTTCATTGATGAAAGGTTGTTTAATGAATGTGGTGTCATAAGTCCTTAGATTAGTAGGTATAGAGTGCAAGACCAATTTGGATGCATTCATTCTCTATAACATTTTCCTAGAGAAATAGTGGGAACATTATTTGGGTACATAAGTGTCTTGATAGATGGAAGTATGTTCATAAAATGCGTTATTATTCAATGCTTATCATTAGTTTGATGTTAGACCCTATAATATAATAAGTTCCTGATTATTTTTGTGGTCCCAATGTTTGGCCAAAATTTTTGATTGGTCTCCAATTCGTATGTTGTTTGAGATGAAAATCCTATAAGTAAATCATAATGGAGGAGCATATATGAAGAATTTTTTGTAGAGATGCTAGAATGTTTCTACAATGAATAACTAGTGGTTGGTTATTATAGTGGTGAAAGATGAAATGAAACAATATTCTTTTATGCCGAGTGTTAATGGTAGATATTTCTTAGTTGGAATTATGAGTTTTCAACATGGAGGACACAATGTTGTTGTAGATATAATAAATATTTTTTGGAATTTCATCCAAAATCATGGCAATTATATCCCTTGTGGTAGCAATGGAGATTGGTTGGAGATGGATAAACAAGGTACACCTTTTGTTATATTGAATCAAAACCAAGACCATGTAGAAAGATGAATCACATCTTATATTTGGAGGAAGTATAACATGTTGTGTGTAGATTACGTATATTGGTCATTGATGTTTTTGAGCTTGATCTTAGCTATAGTTGGTACTTGGGAGGAGTACTATAATACCACACGACATTATAAAAGCTTGTACTTATTGCCTGCATGATATGGAGCATGTAAATAGTATGTAACCATATCTATCTATGCATTATGTAAAGGGTGTATCATTGTATGACTCTTGTAAGAAGGCATACCCATTATCCATGTGTCCCTGATGATTGGGATAACTTGTTTAATATAGTGCACAACCTCTGATAAAGTATGGTCCATGTGTTAGTTGAATTCTCTATGAGTGGATTATGTTGGTTGTAAACTCTATGGGGCGTGATAGGTCTAAAAACCTGAAGTTTCCTATACATTTAGGTGGAGTTCATTGAGAATATGAATGAACCATGTACTTGAAGGAGATCTTAGTGGGTTAGTAGTTGCAATAGTTAGGCACCCATGTATTTTTGTGGATTTCCACTCCCTTATGTGGATGCTAACAATTTGGTAATGTCTACATGATCGAGGAATGAGACGAAAATGTCGAGTTAGATCATATATATACTTTATTGATCAAGAGTGTCTATGATGCATTGAACCAATGGAAGATGATGATGAAGACTTACCTAACAAAGATAAAGACATGTCCAACTCACTAAGGGTGAAAGTTGGGATTATTAACTCCTACCTATTATATAGAATATTATGTGATGCTTATGATCATACATGAAAGGGTTGTGGTTTGTTAATGTATTGATCATTGTGATGTAGAGTTGGTCTCAACATGTGTATTCTTCTTATGTGTTTTTAGGAGGTTGTTGGATCATGGCTTGATGAAAGATTTTGGTCAACAATTTTTTTTAGTTAGTGCATAATTGAAATTTCCTCAACAAGTTTTTAATCTATGAAGATAACACGTCTATCTCAAAACAAACTCTTATTTATTTATATATGTACTATTACATTGTTAAATAAATTGAACACACACAATTTTGGTGTATAAAATATGTTCACTCTTTTATTATTTAGATTAAAATTTCAAATATTATTATTATTATTATTATTATTATTGTTTTAAGTAAAAAAAGACAAATTAATCTTACATGAATTGCATTCTATCATCCATAAGTTATTCATCTATAGTAGCTATGCAAACCCATGAAAATAGAACTCTATGGTTAGGTATATCACGATCCAAACAATTTTCCTTGTTACTGCTCAAACAAGCCATGTTGGGAGAAATAAGTGGGAAACAATTACGGTAAGCCCACAATCCACATGGATCCATATGTTTATCGAGTAGGTTCACTTTAACATATTGATGTCACTTTTAGAGATGGTGTACCAACTACCCTCTATAGAATATAGATTAAAAATTTAACCACCCATAGGTTTTTTATTGTTTTATCTAGATGAGAAAAGAGAAAAATGTCATGCATGAAAAATAGTATGTAGGTCTCTCTGCCATGAAGGAGACGTGTGGACAAAAGTAGCAGAAGAAAACACAAGTGCAGGTGATATATGGTTGCTGCTAATGATGCAAAGGCCAAGAGTAGAGGTGATATATGCATTATTTTCACCTACAATATCTCCTCCCTCTACTCTTATCAACTTTCATTTACACCTTTTGATATAATTGCTAGTTTTAATAGGTTAAAAAATTAGATAGATAAACCTTATAACAACTATTTTGACATTGACTTGCATTAAGAGGAAATTTTTTTATATCCCATTAAAAGGGAAAAACATCCCTTTATCTTAACTTTTTAATGAATTTTTTGAAACCTTCACATCTTTGATCCAATTCATGGTGGTAAACATTTTTTTCCCTCCTATCACCTACTTTCAAACCCTTTGTTTATGTCGTTATAGTTTTTATCTACGGGACATTTAGGAAACTGTGGATTCCTTTTTATGGACACCCAACAACTGAAAATCTGAAAATATTCGCTCTATATTCACTATACTACATCAATATCGTGTTTGATTTCAGAGGAGCCTAGCATAGCCCTCAACAAAATATGATGCATATGCTGGGGTTTTGAACACCCACAACGCCCGGTAAGCAAAAGGAATCCGATCTCTCTCCTGCAAGTCCTGCAATTCCTTCCACTTCTAAAGTCATGGGTTCAACTAGCCCGGCTAGGCAGTTGAGGTTGGTGTAATGCATTGAGCAGGGAAGTTTAGAATGGACCTGAGGCCTCACTACTCTTCAGCTAGTCAAAGGGCGTATGGGCGTCGTTTCTATCTGCGGCCGAGCGCTTCAAGGGAAGAGCTTCATTTTAAATCAGGTTCATGGAAAAATCCACCAGTCTAGTGGTGGAATAATTTAAAATAAAAACTCCACTGCGTGTTGCCAAGGCCTTCATGGATGGAACATAAGGTATGCATTCAATATGCCTATTTATTTGCACTTTTTCTGCATGATTTTAGGGGGGGTTATATATATATATATATATATATATATATATGAGACGGGTGTTGTATTTCAGAATTTTATAATTTGGATTTGATGGCCTCCTATTATCTATTATTGGTGATGTTGGTATTTATTGAGGATGTTACAATTTTTTTATCTGTTTGAAGGGCGTAGAAACATCAAATCATATCAAAGCAAGACCATATAGGGATTATACAAGCCACAAAAAAAGATGTATGATAAGAATAATATGTTGAACCATCGAGATCATATGAGCCAAGACAGAGACACACTATGTTATGATGTAATATGCTTGAGATAGGCTTAAGCAACCGAATAATGTGTCATTCCACTGATCACTGTAGAGAGAACTAGATGAAGGATGCAGATCTATCAATGAATATGAGAGACAAATCAAGAATAATCCATCATTGCTTGAGACATAAGCCATTCTGCAATGTCTTGAGCGATCCTTACAGGTCAATAGACTCAATTTATCAAAATCAATGTTTTAGGCCTTAACATAGCTGCAATAATTTCATTTATCAAGGGTACCCATCTTGTATTGAAACCATCTTGAAGTGAATTTCACGAGGGTCATGATGCAGGACAACCATCACTAGGTACATACTGCCAACATTATTACCATATTCCATTTCCTGTAGGGTATACTCTTGTATCACTTGACTTCAAGGCACATGCCAATATTAAAGTGATGTCTAAGGTACTGTCACTTAAGTTTACTGTTATGACAACCCATTCTAGATCTGCAAAATACTTCAACATAAAGTCAAGATGTTTAGATGTTCATACAGATTATTGTAACAAGTCATTGTTATAAGAATTACTTGTAAGCTATCATATGACAACTTCCATAGCATTGTTGTATAGTAAATCAGACCCAATATAACTACAATAATTGTATATTTGAGTTCAAGTACTCCCTGCAACTTGCAATATCTTAGCGGGGTTAAAGGTAGGACCTTGAATCAAAAGGTAACTCTTGTAAAAACTTAGATAGGTTTCCAAAATTACCAAAGCCATCAGCTCCCTCTTCAAACATTTTCCTGGACATTTCTTCAATAGAAAGCAATTTTAGTCAATAACGTATGTATAAACAAAAGAGAAAAGATTATGGTACTTATCTTAATAGAGAAGGAAGCAATCAAATCTCACTTAACCATATAACAAATGCATATGGACTGACAATATTTCAGATCCTTCCAGTGATCACATTGATTCTTATTAGAGAACGACCCAACTAGGGTTTCTTAAAACAATTACTGATCATACCCTATTCCAAATCCTAACTTCTTGAAGCTTATTCTTCCTACACCTTGATGGTCCTCTTGATCACATGCTCATTCAAGAGGTTAGTGAACAAATCAAATATTTGTGTAGGAAGAATAAATCTCGACAAGAGTAATGTCATCAACACAATTACTTGGAAATACTTTCCTACCAGTTGCAGGAAGCTATCTTCTCCCTCTTGATCCTGCCTTCATAGAACACTACTAGTGATCACATGTCAGCTCTATCCTGTATTATGATTTCATCAGCAACCAAGACCTAACTCATTAAATTATTGATCTTGATTATACCCTCTCCTAGGGTTTCTCTGAATTATATAAATAGCTCAAGGGTTGCTTCTTGATTCCTTCTCATGTCAGGCCTTACATCAAAGGTTACTCCTAGGGTTTCTGTCAAACCCTACACAAGTTATCTCTTGAAACCTTAACCCAGTCTAAAAGATCAAGATTTCTCTAGGGTTTCCTTCAAACCCTAGCTTTCTTTTAGGTCTTTGCACTCTGCTTTTTCCTCTAGGGTGTCTGCTGGGGCGATCTTTGTTGACTTTTCTTCTAGCCCAGCTCTGATACTATGTTAATTTTACTGAGAGTGGAATTGTTCTTTGCTTTGATAATTTCATTTATATCATTTACATATTCATACACCCCATAACTTTGTTAGCTACATATGCAATTTAATAGAAAGAACAACATTATCAACATTGCAGTGGAAATAAAAAGGAACATCAGAAGAAAAGCACAAACATTGAGACACCAAGATTGGTCAGAGACCAGGGCGAAACCCCACAAGGGGGAAAACTTGAAATTATTTCTTCTTCTTCTATTAGATTTCATCAATAGTTTAACTGAGATACAATGTATCGATATCATGAGACATAGTCCTACTAACCAGATTACCTAGGGCCCATATTTGACTTGTTCACAGCTTTGCTTGTGAACAAGTCATATCGACAGAGCTGCCATGTAATGTTGTCATCAATAACATGTCATATTAAGATTGGGATTGCAATAAGTAGATGCCATTATTGCTCTTGTACTGTAAAGATGTCAAGATACTGTGAGAGTGCAAAGGTCAATATTGTGAGTCAAGCCAGAATTTTCCCATTTCTTCATATATAATGATTAGGGTTTCTGTGATGCCATACAACAATAGTGCCATATATTTCAATTGAGATGCTCGTTGCCAAACACAATTGTGATAAATGTGAATACAACCGAGATTTACATGCCAAACATAGCTGAGATCCAAGTGCCAAATATAGTTGTGAATACAATTGAGATTGAAGTGCCAAACATAATTGAGATCAAAGATGACTACACATATTATACTAATAAACCACAACCAAGAACCATAACTATATGCCAAATACAATGTAGGAGTGTCATCAGGATGCCAATAGAAATCTATACAATGTGAGGCCAACTGAAATGAAATACAATAGTGTTGTCATAGAGTGAATTGCAAAGATGCTACAGAGCTACCATAGAGCGTACACAAAGATACCACAATGAGGATGAAAAGACTACTATGATAGAGAGAAGGACTACTGAACCATAAATAAAATCTGCCGAGACTGCAAGATGTGAGTTGTAGAAGTTAAACCAAGATCATTGTGCCAAGGAATATGAACATTTGAGTATAGTGCGAGAATCATAGTGATGACATACTATATTAGAGAGAGAGAGAGATATGTTATGCCATGTGTGCTAGAGATGTTATACCATGTGAGAGACAGAGGTACCTGACCATTAAAACAAAGACTTACCATGTGAGCCTTGTAGCAGAGACTATACAAGAGATATCCTTCTAATGCGAGCTTCAAAATAGAGACTTTCCATGCGGTGTCAAGTACGAAAATCAGAGACACTGAGATGTATGTGCCAAGAGAAGACAAGAAACCAAGACCCTGTGTCGAGACCCTGTGTCATCCAAGTGAAGACTGAAAATCTCAGAGTAATTTTTTCCTGCCGAATAGATCAAATCGATGGCCTTGGCACTTGGCACATCTTGGTATGCTTCCCTAGCACTCTAGCATGCCTTGGCACTGCCTATCACACCTTGTCACTCCCTCCTTAGCACATTTAGAACTCGTTGACACGTCATTTCCCTGACACGCTTTGGTACTCCCTAGCTGTCATGCCCTCATAGATAGTCTTACTTTTTTTGCAACTTGGGAACCCAACCAAGTCATTGGAAAAACAATGTTGTGCCCAACCCAATGTCTCCCTTTGTCTAAAACTGCTTTGTCCAACCCCTTATTGTAACCATATTATTTCCTCCTACAAGTCCTATTCTGACCTTCTCCTAACACACTTTATCCTTGAGACACCTAGAATTGTTGACACTCCTTGGCACACACTCTTATTCGTTCATTTCCATGCATTTTGACCTAGTTCTCCCTTCTGATGTTTTGGAACTCCCTAACACTCCTCAACATGCATTGACACTATCTGGCATGTGTTAGCACGCCTTTTAATTTCTTGGCACACCCTAACACTCCTTAGTTATCATGCTCTCACAACTACCCTTATGTTTTTTGGGACTTGGGAACCCAACCAAGTCTTGCCTCAACTAAAACAACTTGACCAAGTTACGATTACTACAACTAGACTGTGTTGTGTTCACCTAAGAACTGACTATAACTCATCTTAGGCTACTCATGTCCAATTTCTACTTATCACTTTGTCACTCCCTCCTTAGCACACCTAGAACTTGCTAAAATGCCCAGTCACACACTCTTATTCATTCATTTCCATGCATTTGAAACTAGTGCTCCCTTGTGTTTCTCTGGCACTCCCTAACACTCCCTGGCATGCATTGGCACACCCTGGAACTTGCCACATTTTGGCATCTTACCTTGGCCTCTATCATGCCTTAGCACTCCTTAGCATACCTTGCCACTCCCTCCTTAGCAAACTTGGAACTCACTGACACTTCCTGTCACAAACTCTTATTCATTCATTTTCATACATTAATTTCACCTAGTGCTCCCATGTGTTTCCCTGGCACTCCCTGACACTTTCTAGCACACATTGGCAAACCCTGGCACTTATTTCATTTTGGCCATATGCTACCCTGGCACTCTATCATGACACAGTGCTATCTACCATACCATGTCACTCCCTCCTTAGCACACCTAGAACTTGCTGACACACCCTGTCACACACTCTTATTCATTCATTTCCATGCATTTTGACCTAGTTCTCCCTTGTGTTTCCCTAGCACTCCCTAACACTCCTTAGCATGCATTAGCACACCTTTGCACTTGTCACATCTTGGTATATTTCCCTATCACTCTAGCATGCCTTGGCATTGTTTAGCATACCTTGTCATTCCCTCCTTAACACACTTGTAACTCGTTGACACTTTGTTATGAAACCAGCTCACAAAAAGATAAAAAAGATATATGAACGCCTTAGAATTCAGCCTCTTCGAGGGGGCAACCTCCTTTACATTACATAAATGAACAATTCTTGGATGATACAAATGAAAATACCTTCTTTCTATATATAGGAGTTTAAGGGGTCATAATATAATCAGAACCGACATAACAATAATAATGTAAGGGCATAATAATAACAATAGTGGGCTTCTATGGGGCACAAAGTAACAATATGGGTACTACATGGGTACATCAATATAATAAGGGGGTTGTACTAATAATAATAAGGGGTTACACTAGTAGTATAGGGGCCTAACATGCCCCTCTCCTTCATAAAGTGTTGTCCTCAATGCTTGAGTAGTTCTTGATGCTTCTGTATAAAATTCTTGTCCTCCCATGTGGAATATTCAGCGGGTAAGTTCTTCCACTTGATGAGATACTATGAATTTGATCGATTTCATCGTTGTTGGGTTCTTGTTTCTGTGACTGCTCTAGGTTCCAATATGATTTTTCCTTTCGCTTCAATTTCTGGCAATATTGTTTGAATTGGGATCTTTTGCAACTTTTGAATAAGTGGCCATACTTCTTCGTCCTTCTTCCATTCATCCCTTGCTTCGTTTATCCAATCTGGTTGGATAATAGAAATAGCACAAAACAATGCTTCCACTTCCTCATCCTTTCTTGAGAGTGCATCTGCAACAAAATTTTGCTTCCATTTTCTATAGATGATGTCAAAGTCATAACCCAACATATTTGTGACACATTTTTTTTGTTCTTCTAAAGATAATAGTTGTTCTAAAAAGTATTTAAGACTATCATGATCCATTTTTACCTTGAAGTGTCTTCCCATTCGGTAAGGTCGCCATTTCTGAAGTGCATGTAGTATTGCCAACATTTCCTTCTCATAAATAGCTTGCTTGAGATGTAGCAGTAAAAATACCCAATCACCTACATCAAAACATTTTTCACTACGATGTTGATCTACCTGTTGTTTCATTCGATTTTGCACCAAAGTGGCATTATCCTTTAAAAGTTGGAGAACTTGTTGTTGATGCTCGATGTGATCTTTCACTGCTTGAACATTTTTCTTCTTGATATGTCCTTCTATCTTTAGAGTTTGAGGAGTGGTAATTTCTTCCAATCCTTTAAAAGATATGGTCGGATTCATTTCTTGATGCTCGATGTGATCTTTCACTTCTTGTACATTTTTCTTCTTGATATGTCCTTCTATCTTGATAGTTTGAGCAGTGGTAGTTCCGACCAATGAATTACAAGATATGGTTGGATTCATTTCTTCTTTCTCGATGTGATCTTTCACTTCTTGCACCTTTTTCTTCTTGATATGTCCTTCTATCTTGAGAGTTTGAGGAGTGGTAATTCTTGCAAATGCTTTACAAGATATGGTCTGATTCATTTCTTCTTTATCTGGGGTTGGGTCCTGGCGTATATCCTCTTCTTTTGATGTTTCTTGATCCTTTTCTTCCTCCTCTTCATACTCTATGTAAAATAATTTCTTCTCAACACACTTATGACCTTTAGTGCATTTTCTATCACAATTGTAACAAAGCCCTTTTTCTCTTTTTTCTTCCAATTGTTGTGGTGTAGCCGTTGTAGGTTGTGGAAGGCTAGGAGAAACAGCACTTCCATCTTTACAGTTGTGAGGAGTAGACTTCCTTGTTGCCATAATTTTACTTTCCACTATGTAACAAAGCCCTTTTACTCTTTCCAATTTTTGTGGTGTTACTCTAAAGAAGGTGTTTCTCTTTGTATTCTCATAATTTGTTATCATTTCCTCCATGAAAATTGACCACGTAACAAGTTGTTTACGAGAACAAAGCCCTTTATACCATAAAAATTGATCTGGTTCTAAATATGAAGATGCAATACATACCTTTTGTAACAGTGGTACACCATGTAGATCAAAATATTGCTCCATTTGAAGTATCCAATTTACTGAATCCTTGCCATCAAACTTCCTCATATCGCCTTTTCTTGATTTTAGGAGCTCGATATTGAAATGACTATAACTCTGTAATTTCGGCTCTTCCAGTTTTGAAATTGCGACCTACAGTATCCCTCTGTGTCCTCTTTTCAATGCCACTAGTCTAATCCAAATTGGATTCTCCAAGGAAGAGTTATGCCAAATCTCCCACAGTGACCTGATTATAGACTAGTTCAGTAGAGCGAACTTGTACGACATGCCACGTGTCCCTGTTTCGAACTTTGGCTCTCAAAAATATTGACAAGAAACTACAGTCCGTCCTCTTTCTGTACCTTCTGACGAAATTTCAATCTGATTCTCAGAGAGAAAGTTATGACGATTTTCCCTAGGTCACCTATTTGGAATGTAATTCAGGAGTCTGCAAAAAGACCAACTTCCTCAGATCATATCTCCGCAAATATAGAGCTAAAAGCTCTGAAATTTGGATCTGAGGTTCAATGCGATTTCATCTCAAATGGATTTGTTTTTTCGCTTCTGAAATGTCACAGAAATTTTTTTATAGTGAAAATGTCACGATGACCTATTTGGAGTGGCAAAACCCTAGAATCCAAAGCTCTAATACCAAATGTTATGAAATTAGCTCACAAAAAGATAAAAAAGATAGATGAACACCTTACAATTCAGCCTCTTCGAGGGGGAAACCTCCTTTACATTACATAAATGAACAATTCTTGGATGATATAAATGAGAAGACCTCCTTTCTATATATAGGAGTCTAAGGGGTCATAATATAATTAGAACTGACATAACAATAATAATGTAAGGGCACAATAATAACAATAGTGGGCTTCTATGGGGCAAAAAAGTAACAATATGGGCACTACATGGGTACATCAATATAATAAGGGGGTTGTACTAATAATAATAAGGGGTTACACTAGTAGTATAGGGGCCTAACACACTTCATTTCCATGCATTTGAAGCTAGTGCTCCCTTATGTTTCCTTGGCACGTGGCCGTCACACTTCCTAGCATGCATTCGTGCCACACCTTGGTACCTGGCACATCTTGGCATGATTTATCACTTGACTTGTCTTGGAATGCCTATCATGCCTTGGAACTTTGGGTGATTTCTTTCCTAGATTCAAACCTCTCCATTCAACTCCTCCATATTTCACTAAATCAAGGGCCCATGATGAGAGCATTTCTCCCCTGATGAACTTTTCACAAGTAGGGCTTTCAAATCACAATAAAACAAGGTCAAATTCACACGATAAAAAATATAAAAACATGAATCCTTTTTAATGACATGGCCTTCATTTTCCCATGGTGGGTGACAATCATGCCACATGGATGATATTGGAGTTTCAATGGTATGTGGTGGGTGAGGAAAATGGTAGTATATTCCCTCTACCTGTTAATGCATTCATTCAAAAGCTTGCTATGCATACAAGGAATATATCCTTGGAAGTATGGTAGTATCTCTATGGTTTGATATGGCGGCTCGCTCATCTAGAAGTCATTATTTCACAACTAAGGTGCTTGTTTGGATTGGTTTCATAGAAAAGACAATAGCTCCAACACAAGGAAATATAAATTTCTATAGAAACTCAGGAAAAAATCCCCCCATTTTTTGGTTAATTGAGATCATTTGTATATTTCGTGGTTGGCTATCCAAGATGCAAAGATTTCTTTTTATTTGGAATTTAATTATGTTCCTTTCTAGTTTTATTTTTTGGGTTTACAACCCACATGGAAATACTATATTCATTTTGATACTATAAATAGAAAATAAATAGGGCTAGAAGAAAGAGCACAATTAATTTTCCTTCCCCTTGGCAACAAAAGCAGTCATTAATCTAGGTGATAACTTTAGAGCCTAAGGATATGTTTTCAAGTTCTGGTTAACCTTGCAGTTTGTCACTAGGTAGTTCTCTTTGTTTACTTCTACCCCCTTTAGTTTTCTCTCTTTTGTCTCTCTTTCTATTTTATTTATTTGTTTGGATTTTTTTAGGTGGAAGCTATTCCTTTGAGGCCTCATTTTGAACTTCTAGTCAACTTATTGTGTTTAGCCCATTGTTTCCTTTGGATAGTGCTTAGAGAAGGTCTTTTTTGTTTATTGTTTATGTAGGTATTCTTTGAGTCTCCTCTTGTGTTTCCTATGTGGGATCATTTTGTTTTCATCCTTCTTCAGTTCTTGACTCCTTACCTCTCTCCTTGGCTCCTCGTGTAAACCTTATTTTAGTGATTTGTGCTTAAGATTTTCTCCTTCCTCATTTTTAATGTTATAAGTTGGTCCTTCTACAACTATGTTTCATCTTAGCCATTCTTGAGGTTGCAGGGAAAGGAGGAATCAGTTCAATCTCTCCAACTCGTGGGCCCAACATTTGGTAGAAAGGTTTGTTGTTGTTTATGTGCACTCCACCCCTCCTTAAATTTGAAAGGAAATTGAACAAGAAGAGTAAGAGGCTAGAATTGAATGATGTTTCATCATTGATGTTGATGTAGAAGAAGAGGTTGGTGAGTGGGTGCCAGATATTGGGAACACCAGAACTAAATAAACAAGATACTTGCAAATTATGGACATTTAAACCATAATGAAAAAAGTTCTAGTATAGTGCTAAAAAGCCAAACATGAGACCCTTTTATACATTGATGAAATGCAATGGCACTCAAGGAAGCTAGTTGAAAAAGTGTCAATCCCAACTAAGAAGTTGGCAGACCTTGAGTTCTCCGCCTTCTATGAGGAGAGTGATATACCTAACACTATCAAGGTCGATTCTTCGTCGAAGTAGATGTTCTTAATATTGTTTTTTTACTATATATGATAGTAGTAGCCTAGTTATGATCATAGGTGTTTTTAGCTTTGTTTTAGTTTGCAAATTGTTAAACTATTTTTGGCTACATTATCTTCTTGGTTTTGTTATCTAGTTCATACAATTTATATGGACAAAAGTTGTATTGTTATGCTACTGGGCTGCTTTCCCTGGTGGCAGACCAGTAGGTATCAAATATGATGTATTCTTTTTATTGCTCAATTAATATAAATGATTTGCCCATTTTACAAAAAAAAATGACACGGTCTTCATTAATTGCAACTTGCTACTTCCTTTCCTTCGTTGATTGAACCACATGAAGAGCTTCCCATTTACCAATTCCATCTTGACCTTTATAACTCATCCCAACAACTTTTAACACACACAATGAAATGATTATTCTTCCCACCATGAGCTCCAAACCACAATTTTATGAGGATTGAGAGTAGGACCCCTTAGTGTGGTCAATGGGAATCCCAAAATTTCCATCTACAAGGTGACAATAACCATAGTAATCAAAGATATGCTGACCTTCAGTAGGATCATCTTTAGAGTCAACTAACTACACATTTTCTCCTATACTAGCTATGGTTTCCTTAGCCCCTTCCTCCCTCCATAAATAAGATGGTATGATTTTAGTTTGTGTGCCCAAGGCTAACATTCATCGCATTACTACATATAATTTACAACTTTGTGTTATTTTTTTGGCATGATATTTTATTAGATTTTGCCAAAATAAATTGTATATTCAATATTCTTTCTTGGATTTGTGGAGTTGTGGTTTAATGATCGAGATAAAACTCATCTGATAGTTGAAATAGAGCATAGTAATATTAGTTAATTAGGTCTAGTCTACGTAGTTGAGAGAAGTGTCTTCCTTCTCACCTAGGATAATTTCTCACAAGTGACATGTTGAGCCCTTAATAAGTATATTGTTGTATTAGAATTGAGCCCCAAAGAATCCATTTTATCTCGGGTACCATATTTAGAATGAGGGGATTTTCCTAGAAGGTTTCCTTAGGATATATATATTTGATGGAAAAAAAGAGCATAGCAATATCAATGATCAAAGTTCAACCTTCAACATATATAAAATTCTAAATTGGTATGAAATGTTGATTTAATTAAAAAGTTTCCCTTCTTTTTTGTAGGAACTTTTGATATTCACAACAACTTTATTTTGGTTTGAAAAACCTCCACTCTATATTTTCAATCCCCTACCCATAATAATCAAGGCCAACATACTCGCCCCTACTTTTGGGCACCATACTATCCTATTGCCCATCAAAAACACTCATGTATGGATGATGGAGCTAATCACACCTATGCTATGAGACCATAAAACCTGGAGTATTGTACTTCTGTACTGTAATATCTTTCCATAGATATTTCCTAAGAGATAACTCTCCATAAGATTTTTTCTACCTATGGTTTGCGAAAATTGTAAATGTTCTTCAATTCCCACTCACCTTTCTCTTTTGGCATGTCTATTGGTTTCCACTTAACCAATGGGCTCCCCTCGGTTTGTTTTTTCTCTGTCCATAAGAATCTGAAAACCTTCTCTTTTGGTTTCTCTCTAAAATATTTTTGGTATGTATGCTAAAGTATGCCAAATGATTGGAATTGCCTCAATAACTGACTTGGCGATTTCCAACCTGCCACCACTGGAAAGCCATGTATTGCACTGGTTATTTATTCTTGCCTCAAATTTTTCCATCAACTGTTCCTAGTCCTTTTTCTCATAACCATTAGGCTTAAGTGGGAACCCCACATATTTAAATCCTTTGTTAAAATTAATACATTTAAATCGAAAAATATGCGGGACTTGTCTCTCTACCTCAACATTTAGACTAGTAAAGGAAATGTCAGATTTTATAACATTTATTTTCATACCTGTAGTTGTACTGTTTAGATCCATAATTTCTTTCATCTTTCTTTCTTCCCTCAAGGTTCCTTTAAATAATAATATAACATCATCCTTGAATAACAAATGATATGAATATAAATCTCTCCCCATCTTAAGTCTAGATATTGTCTCTCTGCTTTTGGCTTCTAAAATTTCTCTATTTAAGCCTTCAGCTATTATGAGAAAGAGCAATGGTGAATGTGGGCATCCCTACCTTAGCCTCTTTGATGGGTTAAAAAACCTCGAAGCTGACCCATTTATGAACACACCAAAGGATGTTGAAGTCAACAACCCCATTATCCATTTCAACACAGGCATGCCAAATCCCACTTGCAAAAGTACCAATCTAATATAACCAGTTGGATCTATTGGAAGCTTTAAATAAGTAAACTCATAACCACAGTCAGGGGATTTTTTGTTTTCATGGTATGAATACCTTCATGTGATGCTCCTATTGCATCATGGATTGGCTAACTTCCAAAAACCCAAATTGTTCCTTAAATATTCCTTCTAAAAGGATCCTTTTGATTCTAACTACTGAAATTATGGCCAATATCTTATAAATACATTTTACAATGAAATTGGCTTGAACTGTTGAAAAATTTTAGGGTTATCCTTTTCCATAATTAGAGCAAAGAAGGTAGCATTGAATGACCCAGGAACTTTATTGGTGCTCCTGACCTCCTCAATCACCCTTAACAGATCTTCTTTTAATATCTAGTAGAATCCTAAATAAAATTTCACTGGCCATCCATTCGGCCTAGGGCTTTTATCTCTTTTCCTGGATGCCATGACCACTTTTAGCTCATACTTGGAGACCCCTTCCATAAGAATTTGATTCCCCTTCTCTGTTACAAATCTTGGAAACTATGATGAGATTTTTAATATCTCAATAATATTTTCTTTGTTAGGATCTGTGAATAGGTTTGGAAGTAAGACACTCCCATGTGTGCTATCTCTAGGAATGTTTTGGCCTTGCTACCATCTTCTTTCTTCATCTCCCGTATTGTATTGACCCTTTTCTTGTGATTTGAAAAATTATGGAAAAATGCAGTGTTTTCACCACCTTTTCTCTAACCATACTCCCCTGCTTTTTATTCTCTAGCTTGCCTCCCTTCTTTCCAATAATTTTTACCTTGCATTTTCCAACGATTTCACTCTTTCCCTTTCTTCTTCTATGAAGACCCCCCTTGCATTCTACTCATATACTAAAGATAAGTTGTCTTCCGTCCCCTTCAATTCCTCATTAGATTCTTTGAATTTTTTTGAGGCTGATGCCATTTTAGCTTTTTTCAATTTTTTCAGTGCATGTAGAATCCCTCAACGTAGGATCAAAACCCCTTTCTTTTTCCTTTACCAACTTGATGCATTCTTCATCTTTTAGCTATTCAGGGTTAAACATAAATGGGGTAGCTAGTGTAGTATATTTTTTATCTATCTATAGAAGGACAGGTAGGTGATCTGATCCCCCACCTACTTTAACCTAGATTCTAATTTTGCCTACCTCGATTAGAATATCTCAGATACTAGGAACCTGTCCAGCCTCTTTGGGTACCAACTTCCCTTATTATATTATTTCTCCAAGTGGGAACCTTCTTAATGGGTTCAACATCAATTAACCGAACCTCCTCAAGATTATGTCTCAAAATAATCAGCAAGTCTATCTTGTCTTGCAATTTGTCCCTAGACCTTAGAATTGCTTAGGTAAAGTTTAAGTCACCACCTACAATGACTTTATCCTAATTGATTACTTCTTGAAAAAATATTTCATCCCGGAATGGCTTCTTGTCATCATAGAGGCCATAGAAATTATTTACTCTTATTTGTCCTAATTCCTGAAACATGAAATCTATACATTACTTGCTGCAAGAGAAGACTGCAATTAGTCTTTCCACCTAGTAACTACCCCACCTGATATCCCATTTGCATGAAGTGCTAAAACATCCTGTTCCCTAAGGATTTTACCTAATGCTTCTACCATCTTCTTCCATTTCCCCATTGTTTCTTGCAACAGAATAATACCTAGATTTGTTACTTCCACCAGTCTTGCTAGGACTAATATTTTTGATGGGCTTCTGAACCCCATAAAATGATCACAGATTAACCTTGGAGGGTTTCTTTCCTACTTTAAGGACCCCTTTCAAGGATTTTTGTTTCCCTTGTTGAATCTCCTTCAAGGCTTTCTCTTAGGCATGGTACAAGAAAGATTTTCTCCCTGGGTTATTTGAAGGCAGTTCTCGAATAGGGTTGTCCCCTAATACATCTACTTCACTCTCATCCATTGTTCCTTTCCCCCATTTCTAGATCTAAGTTGATATCTTAAAGAGGTCTGTTTACTTATGACTTCATCAAGGTTGGAATTTTGAGGTATTGTTTCACTGGATAAACTGATCCCATACCCCATTAAGGATTATTTTGTAGGAGGGTTATATGTATTATCATTTGACTTAAAATTTTGTCTTCCTGAAGATCTTTAGCTTTGGTATCCAACGTTTCCTTTTTTGGCATGTCTTTGACCTTTTATGAATATATTTGTATCGAGAGTCCTTAGCTATTACTAGATTCTTCTCTTGAACTCTTACTGCTTATTCTATGCCCTCTAACTTCTTCTGCACATGCCCTTCATCTGGATTAAATGCTATTTCTCCCAACTCCCCCTCTATAGGGTTCAAGTTCCCCTTCACTTCTTCACTTCAGCGAGGGACTTTCTTTCTCCACACTTTTTTTCAAACCTAAAACTGCATTCTTCTACAACGTGCCCTTAAGAATGGAATCTAACAGATTTGAAGAGTATTTTTAAATAATCAATAATTAGTTTATGCATTTGTGCACTCATTACCATTTCATTGCAGTCCAGAATTCCTTCCCTTATGTCTACCTCTACAAGGATTTTTTCCACTACTCTCTACACACTTGTCTTATTTGCAATATTCACAACCAAAGTCTTCCCAAAGATGTCACCAATACTTCTGAGAAATTTAATATTTATTGAACCAACATTCCAGGGGTAGCCTTAAAATATTTTCCTAGACTAGGAATTTTGATATAGGCTCCACCTTTGGATCGAAGCATGGATGTCAGTTTGACAATGTGAATATGGATGAACCCCAATACCACTTTTTCCTCATAATTATTCCCACATATTCCTCCACTCTCATTATGAACCCTAGCCATCCCTAAGGCATCATGTGAAACCTAGTAGAATAACCCAAAAATGGAGCCTAGTTTTCCCTTCACCATTTTATGAGTGTTCCTTCTATTATATGCCACCCATAGGTTCATCTAATTAAAGCAAGGCCCTAATATTTTTCAATTTGTTCACGGTACAAATCCTCTCCAACCACCATCCTTACTGCTTCCTTCCTTTTCTTAATACATTTAATTATCTTCCCTCTTCCTTTCTTCTACTCACCCACCCCACCAAACCACTTAATGACTCCAAATCCAAGCTTCTACCCACAAATCTCAAGTTTCCATCTGCTACCCCAGGTTTTTGTTCTAATTGTGTTTCCTCTCTATAATGAAAAGCATAATTCTGAATTGGACTATTCTAAGGGTTCCTAAGTTCTACTCCTAACCCTTTTTTAATATTATAATGTGACAGGAGTGCCATTAACTTCTACCTCCTCGGGCTTGTCTCCCATGCACTTAGTATTAGTCCCCTTGTTTAGACTGCAGGTGTGATGTGACTAGCATGCAATAACACTGCTAACCTTGCAGTCCTTTCCAACGAGGCCCTTCTGGGTTTCATTCCTAAGGTTCTCAGGTCCCGCTTCTGTTGTACTATTCACCCCAAGCTCTTAACCCCATGGGTTGAATCCTGAGGTTTGGATGAGAGTAAGACATCCAAACCTTTGTATGGGTTTTCCTGAGTAGTCTAGGAGTTGAACTGCCTCAGATTTCATCTTCAGTACTTGCTTAAGATGGTTATCTCAGTTATTTCAATGTAAGGGAGTGCGAAGGTGAACTTGGCTGGAGGAAATAATATCCTAGTCTCCAATAGAACTTTGTCTCCATGGTTTTCTTGGGATTCATACAAAGATCAACTCTATAATGGAACCCAAATTGTATCTTCAAATCATACCTTGCCATAATTTACTCATGCTCAAAAAATATTAAAACATGATTCTAAATTCACTTCCGTTGGTTCACAATCTTTCTTTTATATGATCCTTGCACCATAAGATACCACCTTGTGGTGATGTTCTATCACTGAACTAATTGTCTAATTCATAGCACTGATGTGTGACACTAAAATAGTGCATGGATTTGTCAAGGTTAGTATTAGAGTCTTCGTAAGTCTTTTGAAAAACCCTTTAGAAATCATGAAGGCAAACAGATTGATATTATTAATTAAAGCATTTCTTTCAAATCAGAAGCATTAAAATCCAACAAATCCTGGAAAGCATATACATTGAACACATGGACATCATATGGAATGTGGTGATGATTAATAACAACTACCTTATTTTACCAACGAAACTAAGGTTTTATTATGCTAATGCAGAGTTATTTAGTATTCATTGATAGCTTGGTTCTTGTAGCAGATTTATAATTGTTGCCTGTTGGTCAGATCCAAAGTTTACTATGTAAAATGTTGTTATTATTTTACTATTGTGGAATTTATTGCTTGTTATACTGCTGTACTTATATTTACCCATTTTTTTTCCATAGTAACTAGCTGCGCTAAATCTTCTGCCATAGAAATATTAGCTTACTGTTAGTGTTGTCTCTTGGGTTAATAATAGTTTGGGGCTCATAACAATGGTGTACAAGCCCCAAATAACAACAGAATTCACATTAGATTTTAGTTTAAATAAGATATTTCAATTTTCAAATTAGGCTTTTTACAGTGTATTGGAGCCACTTCCTTTGCCTAATGGGTCAACACTAGCAATATGCAATGGAAGACTTATAAATGCAGAGAAGTTATAAGAAGAGAGGTAAAGTATTCACTAAAAGCATTGATGAATATCTAGGCTTATGTAAATCTTATAATAAATATTCTCTTGAAGAAATATTCTCAGAGCATGTTCATCTTTATGAAGAAAATCAGAGAGAACTTTGAAGATTTTATAGGAGAGAAATCTGCAACTGACAAGGAACTATAGCTAATGTTGATGACCATAAGTTTGAAATTAACATCCTTGTCCACAGCTCTAATGCTCTAGAATTTGAGGGTGCTTTATCAACATTATTTTCAATGTTTTTTAAGGCTGATGAAGAAGAAGAGGATTCAACTGAACCATCAAGGGTTACAACATTGCATACGGAAAATACTGTTGCTGAAATGATCAAGCTTTTAATTTTAATCTTAAACTTGCATCTGAGGTAGTCCTGTTACCCCTCATTTCAGGAAGGGCACATACAGATTTTTGTCATTTTTCATATCACCATTGTAAGCCCAAGAATACAAGTTAAAGCCTTGTAAAGTTGATGTGAGTCTTTTTATTTAGGTGTTCTAGGCCTTGTTATGGTCGGCCATTGCTAGTCCCTTTGGGCTAATAACAAGGTCCCTTTGTCCTGGATAAGATTGGAGGATTTTGGATGGATCTCATTGGGACACATGGTTTATGAGACCCTTGGTCAATATTGCAAACATCGGCATCAAGATAAAATTGGCAAGGGTTCAGAAAATGAAAATATCATAAAAATCAGGAAAATATTAGTAAAAATTGGCAAAAATCGGTAAAACTAAGATACCACCAAAATATTGGTAAAAATTGACAAACATTGGCCAGGCCAAAAAATCACGATTTTTCCATTTTATCACAATAAAATCGGGGATGTTTGCAACACTGCCCTTGGTTATGTAGGGGATCACTAGTGTATGGGCCAATGTAGCCCGCATCAGTGTGAAACTATGACTTACTGCATGGTTAAGTGTCATTGAGTCTGTATGTGTGAAATCTCCCAGTTTCAGTTCACATTTCCCGAGGTAGTACACATTTCTTGATGCATGTGATCTCGAAAATAAAAAAGTCAACTTTGACTCAAAATGCTTGGAATGAAGAGAATATGACATCCCACATTGAAATTTTCCAAAATGTGAAGATTGTTCAAAAACAAGTAGTGAAAGTTGGTCATGTGGCACGTGGGGGTTCTAAGTGGCAAAATAGGGGAAAATCTTGACATTTTGCATTCAATATGTCAAAGGTGGTCTACAAAGTTAGTAGGATAAAACCTAGGTGACAGATTCTCCAGATTCTCTATGGTGGTAGAGATCCCCATTATTGCATGATGACATGGCACACATGGGTGAATTTGTGACAGTGCAGGGGTTGGTCTAGCCAATGGGGCTAGTGGCACATGGAATAAAGTAAAAAAATCAACTAAATAAATATCAAAGAATGAAGGAAAAATAACTAAGGGTATTGAGGATCTATCCAAGGTGGCCAAGTCAACCCTCTTACTAGCCATTAAAGTCTATTCAAGAAAGACGATGGGGCATCAAACTAGCTGTTTGAAGGTCAAGCTAGTCATTGAAACTCAAATGGACAAGAAAGTAGCCATTAGAAGGTCAAGTCCTCATCCAAAGGACCAAATTGAACCACCAAGGGACCAAGTTGAGTCAAGTCTTTATCACATATAACATTTCATATCAATCAAGAAGATAAGGTTTTAAGAGGTTCTCTTGTTCATGCCCTCTCATGTCACAAAATTCAACAACATGGTTGTCGTGCGTCACAATTTTTCCCATTACTCACTTCTTCCTTACTAGCCCCCTGTATCTTACACTGCTACTACCATTCCTTGGTATATTTGTAGCCTTTTATGATTATAGGCTTGAGGGTGTGTTGATTTCCAGGTTGTCTTGAAGAGAGAAAGAGTATATGAAAATGTTGTTCTTACATAAAATGTCTTTGAGGAAATCTAGCCTTTTTGTGAAAGATCGTTGCCTTTAAAATGGGCTATGATGAACTCAATGGAAAATTATATGCAATGTATAGAGTATAGAACACATCTGACATTATTGGTTTGCTTTTGTGTTTATCAACATATAGAGCACACACATCATAATCAAGTAGAAGAAGATGGTATTAATAGCCTGAGATTCAAGAAGAATGACATTTTGCAATGAAGATAACTTATCCAGAGCCATGACCATAGTGGATTTCTTTGACTCAAATGCTTCCTGAGATGACAAAATCACAGAGGAGCTTTGTGCTAGGTGATTATGAGTTTCCTAAAGCTCCTCTTGGTAAGTAGTGAACTCAAGCTAGTGTTGGTGAGCATTATCAGCAAGCTACTATACTGATACTTGATTTATTCAAATGCTTCAATGTGAGTTTGTGTAAGAGTATCAAGGCCTTGCAAAGAAACACTTTGGCCATCTAGTAACAATTTCTGTTGACCCAATGACAAAGTCACTGTGTTGCCAATGTCATCCGTTTTATTTTGAATATTGTCTAATTGAGATGATATAGTGCTAGCCACTTCAGTGATTTGCTTGTGTTTGTGAAGTTAATTTTTGAAGGAACCCTATGTCTTCTCCAAATCTTACATAGAAATTTTGAAGATCAACCATACTAGTATCCAAAATCTTCTGCATATCAAACAACTGTTCTTGCAACTTAAATTGAGTGCCAATTATTTGATGATATTTCTAAAAAAAATGGAATTGGACTGATCCATAACATTTGTGATTTTATATTCTACAAAATTTGACTTTGAGCCAATTGTTCTACTTGAGAATCAATAGAGTCTAGGGAATTATGTCTTTCATTAGAGTGCTACGACAAAGAATTTGATTGCTGCTCTATTTTATCCAATTTGTTCACTACCCGATCACAAACCTTTCTGCATCTTGCTTGAATGCATTGCTTTGCAA
This sequence comes from Pinus tabuliformis, assembly GCA_031772625.1. NCBI lineage: Eukaryota > Viridiplantae > Streptophyta > Pinopsida > Pinales > Pinaceae > Pinus > Pinus tabuliformis. The sequence continues at coordinate 738,932,944 of CM062807.1, forward strand.
ATGATGGCACATAAAATTTGCACTGATGAAGAAGGCTAGGTACACTTTGTGGGAAAAATCATCTAATCCCTTGAGACAATTGAGCATAAGAGTTGAAGTGGGACATTGTGAAAGTGGGCGCTTGCCAAATTTTCTCTAAAAGTAGTCAAATATATGCCACGCGAGTCTTGATTTCTTCTCGTCATCATGCATGATATGTTTGCAACTGGAAAACAATTGACTGTAAGCCTTTTGCGAACATGAATTGGACAATAACACTTTATCTTTCTTCGCTAATCTATTCCTTGCTTTGTCTACCAACTCCTTACCCTTGATATTGTCAAGTGCCTCAATATCAAACTCACTACCATATGGATGTTGATATTGATATTGATGTTGATAGTCATTTGCAGTACTACTCGTTCTCTTACTATCAGAGTTATCATCATCATTATAGTTTCATGAAAATAACCATCCCCATGAACAAACCTTGCAAAATCCTGTGTATGTTATGGTCAATGTTCTTGATGTCTCTATCGAGGAAATAGAGGAACTTTCCAAAAACCTTTGTTATGTATACTATAAGCATTGCAATTTGTGACACCAAATCCCCATGCCCAACATAAGAAAGTTGTGGCATATAAATTAATGAAAGACTGCAATTGGAAAACCTTTGTAATGTAGATGTACATTTCATGAGTGTAAAATTAAGTGGGGTATTTTCAGGTTCGAGCCAATGATTTTCCCTTCAAACTAAGCCTCAATAGAATTCCACCACTAGTAAAGAGCATTTTCAACACTACATTGAAGTTAATAATGGCTTGGCATGCCTTCACAATTGCCTCCATGAGCATATAATGAAGATTGAAAACCTGGTCATGACCCCTTTTTCTCTAATGATGGCAGTCTAGGTAGGGAAAAACCCTCTTTAACTAAACCAAAATATGTCTGCAAAACAAATACACTATATATTGTCATTGTTATACTCCATTTAATTATTTCGTCAAAGAGTTTGCAAACATTATAATAGTTTGTCTTTGTTGTTTATCTTCAACCCATGCATGTCCCATGTTCCATATTGTTGAGAATAATTGCAAGTCCACTAACATTCACCACCACATCTAACACCATCAATTTTGTAAGATTATGTAACCTTCTAGGCAATGCCCCATTCAATCCCTACACAGATTGATCCTCTAGAGTCTTACCCAAGTTGAAGATGCAAGTGAATGAAGTTAGGGAATTAAGAAGTTTCACAAGGAATCATCTAGGTGACATTGGACAATCCATGAACGTGAAGGAATCGAGAGTTGACACATAGATAAGCTGATATACATGCTTGAAAAAATTCACATGCACCTTTGGATTGATTGGTAGTCCCAAAAAGAATGAACCAACAAGTAAAATCCATTTCCTTTGCATACATGACCATATCATGTGTATGTATACATGCATACTGATTCAAAATAGGCACACAACCTGCTACTAATAAAATAGTATGTGGTGCTATGTTGGCTTACAACATTATTGTAACTATTGAACTTTCTCAATTACTTTAATTTTATCCTCTTCAACCTCAATCAATCAATCCCATGGGATATAAATTTGTAAGAAATCCATTTAGTGTCATCGTAATAGTTTAGAAAATAATAACCATTGGGACTATGATGATACCCCATGGGCATATTCATAAAATTATCTTTGTTATCTTCATATTTAAATGTATCACTCCCACCAATATTGATTCGATGTCATTTCTCTACTTCATGAGAAAAACCTGTTTCTAAGTTCACATCATATTCTTTTGACATTGTTCCATAAGTTTGGGCCAAGAATTTAATGGCTTTTCCTTCATGGTTTATGAACAAATGATCAAGATCTCTTGTCCTCCAATTCTAGAAACACCCCTCAGCCAAGGAAAACAAAATGAGGAAAAATAGAACACTCCATTCTGGCACCAAGGGTGGAAAAGATTCACCATAAACAAATCCTAACATTCCACATATCTCCCATTCTCGTGAAGCTTAAATACAAACCCTCTTGGAAAATTAAGCATAAACCAAAGAGACCAACATCCATATGTATCTGGTATCCCAAACTCAATGGTCAATATCTCTTTTATATTACATAAAAGAAAAGAAAATGAACAACATCCAAAAACCTTTTTCCTGTTGTTGTTTTTTATCACCCCCCCACAAGAACAATCTAATGGAAAACAAATAGCCATGAGATGCCAGAGCTCTCTTTTGAGTTGACTTGTAGGAAAAAGGTCGATAATGAGATTGTGCTAATGGAATTTAGAGGTTCCTTTGAATGATAGTAGAATAAACTATATTTTGTACCATTTGAATAGAATTTCAATTGATCAAATGAAATCTGTTAGTGAATGTTTTACAAGACAATATACAAACAAAAGAAATATTTACTTGTTGACAATTCCAAGATTGATGGTAGAGACCATGGAAAGTACTTCTATTTATTTGATGCCTTTCATGTTTAAATAAGAAAAATAGGAAAAAATAACCATGATACTAACCAAATGCAGTTCACTATGACTTCACTACATACTGCTAACAATTAAAATGTATGATGCATTTGTGTACATGCTTATAGGATAGAGATAGAGACCAATCTGTTGAAATTATGATATTCTATGTAGAAACAATTACTTATTCAGAAAACGTTTTTCTATTGTAATATTAGTTAAGCAATTATAGATAGAACATAAACCAAATGCATAATAGAACACAACCAACAACAAAATGAGACAAAGAATTTAGGTCCAATGACTAGGGAAAAACCCACAAGGGGAAATCCCAACCATTTTTTTTCCTATTAGATATCGATTGTTTAGTAGAGCATAGTACAATGAGAGATCAAGAGAATGAGTAAGTTCACCCAAAACTGAACAAGTTGTGGCATGAATATCACTGGTAGCAGTAACAAATGCAAACATACAATAATCCTTCCCTTCTTCTAAATCAACATTGAAACATTGAAGCACTAAATCAACCTTGGCTCACCAAGTTTTGCTCTTACTCTCTAAGTCTCTATATCTCTCTCACAATCATCTTAAAGTCTCTCAAACTCTCTCTCACATTCTTATTTCACAATGCACAAGTAGTAGTGGTTAGGTGAGAATACATGAGATACATGTGTAGTGGGGCGGCAAAGATTCTTGTCATAAAGGAGGTGCAATACACATGCCTTGAGGAAGAGTAACACATGACATTTAGGGGAGTGTAACTCATACCATTAAGGAGAGAAATACATGCCTTAGTAACTTACGCCATTAAGGAAAGGTATGCATGCCTTAGTTAAGGATAGTTTAACATATGCATTAAAGAGCACATAAGAGGAATATTTTATGACATGCCTTTAATGAGTGTAAGAGGAATATGCCATGTCTTTTAATGAGTGCGTAAGAGAAGAGTGTAATGTATCATTAAGAGAGAGAGAGTTACGTAATTCCATGTGAGTCATCAAGGGGAGAGGTGCGAAGTGATTGAGGTGATGAAGGTAAGGTGACTTGTAATTCCTTTTAATAATAATATCATAGTATCGTAAAGGATAATAATAATAATACTGATGATTAAGTCAAGATTGAACTATTAGGGTTGATTAATGATAATTTAAGTGATTTTCCTTCAACTATATTTGATTACCAATTGATGCAAGGTGATTTACTATTTTTGGAAATTCATACGTGAGATGCTAGACATGGATTTTTATTTTTAGAAAGTCACTCCAGAATTGTTAGAAATGAGATTCTATTTAAGGAAATTCATCCTTCAGCTGCCAATTTTCAACATAGTCATCCTAATAATGTGGATATTCATTATCATGATTGTAAAGTATTCCAAGTTGAGATGAATCTTGCACAAATTTTTGAACTGTAGAATGAATGAAGAAGACACCATCAGGGGTTGATATTATCTAGTTCAAATTTTTTGTGAGATTCTTTGATGTCAGATAAAATTCATGAACCTAGCAATCAAACATATCAAAAGATGGATTCAAGACAATACTTATGTACCACTTTCCACTAAAATCTGCTTCCAATGAGCCATGTTTTAATTTCCAGCAAAATGATCAACCTTTGAAAGCTTAAGTGGTTATTTTGAGCACCATATGAAACATATCTAAGTGGTTAATACCAAACTGTTGTCAACCAATGACCTAAGCAATTAGTGTTGTCAACGTTGTTAATGAAAATAAATAATGCACTTGGTGTTTGAATGTGTAATAACAACTTCCAAATTGCACATATATCAGTTATAATACACTATGGATTGAAAGTGCATATGCATGACTCTACTTTGTTGTGGTAGCACGTGGAATCATTTGTGATTTTTCCCATCCATACATCTTTTTCATAATCTTAGTGGACAAGATACATGATGTTTTTTCTATCCTCATTAGAAAAAACAAACTTCCACTTTAGTCTCCAAAAGGTGAGCAATGGAATAACTCTGAGGTAGTTCCAAATCCCTGAGAGGGTCAAGAGCACAAGATACCAGGAATTTCCAAAGTTTGCAGTATCCAATTCACTTTTTCCTAGAATAAAACTGAGTGTTGATCCTCAATGTCTTGCTAGTAGTCTCTTGGAGACAGGCAATCCAAAAATATGTGTTTCACTTGTCTCTGGTTTACCACAAATTTAGCAAAGCCATCTATCAACATTCTCTTAGCCAAATAGGTCTTGGGTGGCCTTGGATGGTTGATGACCAACCATGCAAAGACCCATAGCCAAACACTATGAAGCCTGTCTATCCACTTATCCTTGAGATTGAAGAGTTGAGAGCAATAAGAATCAACTCAAACCCAAAACAACTAAAAAAAGCACAATATAAAAGTGAAAAGGACCCCATAAATGATAAGAAATAAGGAACCACTAAATAATCCTCCTAATGGTTTCCACAAATGCCTAGTTATATTGTAGAAGTATAATAGAATTGACCAATGAGAAAGATAGGATTCTTATAGTAGTACTTTGCAGTACACTGGGTAGTCAACTTTGATAAATTAATGTTTGTGAATTCTTTAACCCACCTATCAACATGCTTTATAAACATCTAAGACCTTGTTTCCCAGTGAGACATTCTTATACCCAGTTGCAACCAATCATTTCAATGGCAATTTTTTCTTAACTGTGGTCCCACACCTCATCTTGACTAAACTATGGCTCCTTTTGTCTCTATACTTGATCATAATATTTAAATATAATTATATTTCCACCATAGCTAAATAAAACAAGTCACCATATATTTTAGATAGATATTTCTTTTTATTTTTCTAAGCGTGTGGATAATTGATTATTTTGCATGGTATGCTATTAGAGCTTTGCCAAATGTAAAAAGCCTAATTAGTTTATGTTAGAACTTAGAACCTAGAAATCTCATGGAACATTGGAATGCCTGATAGCGTTGTGAGGGAAATTTGTATTATACATGAAAAGAAACTTCAAAACTCTGTTACTTTTGTTTCATAGTGATAACTAGAAGCACATTACTTTTGAATTAGAAAAGAAGAGTGTAGAGATCACACAGATCAAAATAATTCCTTTGAGAATCACAATGTATTCCATTTGTGAATAGGAAGGAGCCAAATATGAAATTTTAACAACATCTATAAAAATACTTTAGTACATTATTCCTAAGTTTAGATAGAAATGACTATTGGTATTCCAAATTTGTAGTGATTAAAAACTATCTTGTTATGTTGCATGGCTCATGTAATGGAACTAAGAAAAACTAGGGATATATGATGTAAAGATTTATCAACTTGTGGTCAACTTGACAATGGATTTATAAGAGAGGTCATTATATTTTTAGCTTTGACATAGTCATAGACATTTTGATCTAGAGATTTAAATAATATTTTACTAAAAATGTATTATAATTTACAGGTTGGAAATTGCTGAACAAAGTGGTGATATTATTATGAGGCCTACCTCTTGTAATTTTTCCAAGGTTAATGATTTCAAATGTATATATTCTAATGAATTTGAAAGAAATGTGATTGAAATTTAGAATGAGATATTTGTTTTCTTATTTAGTTAAATATTGTGTTGTTTCACAACAGTAGAATTTTTGGCATTTGTATCTTGAAGATATTGTCCCTCTTCTGAGTTTCATAAATTATAGTTGCATATTTTTATCGGTTTTAATTTATTGAAAGTTGTAGAATTTACAATTTATAAAGTTTCAAGGTATAATTTTTTAAAGTCTAATTCTTTAAAGGGTGCTACCTCAATGGAAGAGCACATGCTTTATAAGCAGGAGGTTGGTGGTTCAATTCCATCGTGCCCTGATATTCATATGGAATGGCGACAATTAATTTTTGGTGACAAAGGCTCTTTTGACCATCACTAATGAGCTTATGGTGACATTTTTTGACCCTCACCAAAATATGAAATGGTGACGGTCATGAAAGGTCCATCACCATGAATCACTGTTATTCATGTGAAATGGTGATGGTCACTATATGCCATTATAATCATTATTCATGATGGACCTTGAATGTCACCACAACGCCTATATTTTTTATGATGCAGCCTTTGGTGACATTCAATTTTTTGTGACAAAAACTCTTTTGACCATCATCAATGAGCTTATGGTGACATTTTTTGACTCTCACTAAAATATGAAATAGTGACGATCAACGAACATCGCCATATATATGCATTAATAGTGATGGACATGAAAGGTCCATCACAATAAATCATTGTTGTTCATATGAAATGGTGACGGTCACTATCTGTCATTATAATCATTATTCATGACAGACCTTGAATGTCACCACAACACATATTTTTGGTGACGCCACTTTTGATGACATTCAGTTTTTTGGTGACGAAGGCTAATGTATGTCACCATTGCTCATATGAAATGGTGACGATCACTATCTGTCATTATAAATCATTATTGGTGACAGATCTTGAATTTCACCACAACACTTATACTTTTGGTGACGTTCAGTTTTTGGTGAGAGAGGCTCTTTTGAACATCACCAATGAGCTTATGGTGACATTTTTCGACCCTCACCAATGACCTTTTTTCTTGTAGTGCATGAAAATGCATGCCAGCATCCAGGGACTATTTGTCTCAATGTTGTGCCAACATCCCCAGGAATTGGGCCAATTTTTCAAACCCAGAGCTCAGGTCACTACCTAGAATTGAATGACACCTCTAGAAAAGAGAGATAACAAGGAAACAATGATGCAAATGTAAATACTTGAACGAGCCCTTAACCATACCTATACTAGCCATGACAAGCATTTCATCAAACATGTCACGAATATGTAATCTACAAGTGTAGACAACCAATTTAAGCATAGGGGTCTCATACTTATCTGAGAATCACTATGAAGTATTGTTCCCTTATATCATTTACTACATAATCATATATTAGGTCATATATACATTATTCATTCGTTTACAAGTAAAAAAATGATGAGAGCCATACATAGTTGTTGTCATAAAACATGTACATAACCAGCATAATAACAATAGAGATATCATGAATACATCAACCATAGAATCCACATATAATCCAATACATTTACACATGAAAACCAAGGGAATAAATTTCTCATTAATGAATGTAGAAACCAACTGGGGATGGGACTACCATGTTCCACCTGATCATAGATTGGCTGAGCCAACTCTCTCTTGATCGAATCATCCCTGTGCCATATTCCAAGCATGAATGTGGGATTCATAACCAAGCAAAAATAACCAAACAAGCATGGATGCTACTGGGTTTCTCAGCCTACACTATGAGGAATTTGAGTGCCTTCTATTCTCTCAGGCTTTATTGTAATCCACAGTCTAATTCAGGGATCACTAGGCCCTACACTGAGACCCACTCACCAAGATTTATCATATATCTCATCCTAGGACTACTAGTCCCAATGGAGTGAAATCCACCTCTTGGCTTTACCATATATCCTGTCACTCACCAACAAGGATTCCTAGACCCACTGAGGCACACAATCTTGGCTTTACCGCAACACATAGTCTAGCTCAAGGGTTACTAGGCTTTACCGTGATCCACAGTCTGGTTCAGGGACCACTAGGCCATGTGTTTTTCATTTCGGAGATCCACCCCACTCAGCTTCAAATCCATCCGGTAATCCAACTCAACTAAAGTATGAGAACCCATCTCATCAAAGTTATCTGGAAATGGCAAGGCTAGGCTAAAAACACTGTCACACCTAGAAAAACCCATGCCATAATAGAAAATAACCACATGCAATACCATGCATGCCAAATCTAGAAAGGAAATCACACATGCAAATCAATACCTGCAAAGAATCTAGTTGTAGATGCTTGATCCTGCTCTTCCTTGCATGCTCTTTCCTTCCTCTTACCTTCTTTGCCTTCTTAATCCAATGCCGAAGTGCTCCAAGAAACTGTAAGTGTCCAAGAGTGAGTGTGTGTGTGTGTGTGAGAGAGAGAGAGAGAGAGAGAATAATGAGAGAGCTCCAAAATTGAACTAAGAAAAGGTACCAATTGATCCTCATAAGCCTTTTTATCAATTAAGCCTCTATTTTCTTCATTTTCCATCATTTTGCTTCAATTTTCCTCCTCACATCCAACATGTGACCTTTCCCCTTCCTTTTCTCCTAATTTCCATTATTTTCGTAAATAATTGTGCCAAAAATGTCATTTTTCCTTTCCAAAGCCTTACCCATTACCTTTGCCAATTTCCCCATAGTAAACCAAATGAACACCCCCTGTTATAGACATATTTGGGCACATTAACCCCAACTCACATGTTGGTGATATTAAGGTTCATCAACCCCTAATATAGTTGTCTTATGCCTTAAAGAAACTTAGTCCTTTGAATGCCTCATTCCCCAAAAGTTTCATCACAAAATTCATCCAAAAAGTGCCTAAAAAGGATCATTGTAGAAAGCCCTGTGGTAGGGTGCTATGCATAACAGGTGCCACATAGTCCAAGTGCTATGCATCGCAGTTTGGCCCTCTTTAGGGTGCGATGGTCGAGCTTAGACAAAATTTCGGGACAGTTTGAGGAATTAGTTACTCATGGAAACCTCTAGAAGCTTCTCCGGTGCCACCTACCCCTCTGAGTTCGCCCAAGGATGACTAAAGGAACTAGGAAACATCCACCTATTCCCCTTTCATGGAACCAATTCCTAAAAATAGAATTGCATTCATCATCCTCATTGATGACTCAACCCCTTGCATCCATCTATAAAGAGATCCCTCATCCAAGAGATCAGAAGGCTGAGTTATTCTGAGTTGTAAGGAAGTGCTGCTAGTTTTAGTATTGAGGTGAGAGCATTGTGTTATTGTTGGTATGTTCTTGCTGATTCATGAGGTGAAGAAGGCTTGAAGCTAGGAGGATGGCGTTGGATCAGAATGCTTATGGGTTGTAATTCTCCTTGTTATCAATAAAGTTCTTCAAGATTTTTCCCAATTGATTGTGTTAAGTGTAAATGCATTCATTTGTTTATCATATTTCTGATTTTATGGTTTTTATGTTGTGATGGATCATTATGCTTTGACAGGTCTTTGTTTCTATAACTGTGTAGGTACTCTCCAACCATGTTAAGTACAGGGGGGAATTACGGGATCGACCAAAGGAGAGGGAGATCAAGTGAAGAATCAAGCGAAAGTTACAGGTTGGTATTTCGTAATCTTTCTCTTACCTATCACTCATAGGAAAGATAGTGAATTGCTTTGGCTGTTGTTTCTAGGTTAGCTACCAAACCTAGAGGGCTAGCATTTCTTAGAAATACTAATTTTCCCAGAAATAAATTGGCGAATCCACTAGGGAACGATGATTGTTTTTTGCTATTCTATGCTTTATGATGAATTATATAAACTATAGACAGAGTCTGAAGCTAGCCAGGAAGCCTTCGAACCGCTTTTGTTCTACAATTGCATAGTAGATGAATGCTACTTCAGTCAATCTCTGGTTTAGTTTATATCTTGAGCATTTGATTTGAAAAAAGTATCAAAATTCCCTTGTTGGTAGCTTAGTAGCCTCTTAGGACATTCCATTACACTTTACTTGTTATTGTTCATTGAAATCAAGCTTAATCCATTGAAAACTGCATCAAATTTGAGCCAAAAACACTTTCAGAATCGCTCCTTGTGACCATCGCACTGTCTTGAACTATAACCTGCTATGCATAGCAGTTCCTGAATGGAAAAAGTGCTATGCATCGCACTGTCTACCACTAGAACCTGCGATGATTGATTGAAACTCAATTTTCCCATCTAGGAGTTGAGGTTTTTGACTAGTTTTCATCTCTGTTTGATTGCTTGCTGAATATGAATAATGTCTCATCATTGAAGCCAACTTTCATCACTTAGATCGGCCTCTATTTGGATTAGGATTGGTGAATGTTTTGTGTGTTTGTTTTTCATTTACAATCCATTGTCAAAAAGTAGTGTTAATCGATTTGTCGTTTCGATAGAAAAAGTGTTGTAAAGTCTTCAATTTTCGTCGAAAAAATGAAGTGTCGTAAAATATTCCTTCATAGCTAATTGATCAAACTATTTTGTGCATTTGATTTGATTTCATTCAAACTGTTGAAAAGATTTGTTTCTTCAAACTTGAAAGTTTCTTTTAGTCCTCCTTTCTCTCTTTGAAGAAAAATTGTCGAAAATCGCCATTTTGTGTGAAGTATTCTGAATCATTGCAGTTTTGTGATTAGTTTGGTAAACAAAATTGCTTAGTATCTCCAGAGTAGTCACTTTTGTTCCTTTTCGACTCCTTAAAAGAAAAGGTCCATCTAAGTGCTTGTCCTTTCAACCTCATTAAACAACGAAAGAGACTAGAGTCATCTTTTGCTTTTTCTCGACGCTTAAAACATGAAAAAGCAAAGTTAAGTTCTAGTGTCGTAAAAATTAATTGACCATGGATAACATCCTCCATGCTTGTTTTTTAGTTTATCTTAGATTGAAACATATGGCGAAAAATCCGGAGTCCACCAATCAGGGAATTCCTTTTGATGGGAATCCTAGTCCTTTTCCTCCTTTCGGAAATATTGGTGCTCCTTATATGGCTACATTGTCCCTTCCGAGATTTACCATTGGCTTGCCAGTATGGTTGTTTTCAACATCTTTGGTTCAAAATGTCATGATTTCTCCATAATTGAGTACACCTCCAACTAGACAAAATCAACCTCCAGTTGATCCTAAAGTTGACCCTTTGCCTTCTTCCTCGGTTGTTTCTTCCTCCCCTTCTTCCTCTTCGCCTGGTGAAAGTATTGGTACTAGTAACTAGGTGACTAAGAAGAAGAAGAAGCAAATTTAGTAGAGGGGCAACCAAGAAATCATTGCATTGAATTCAAAATATAATGATAAACCATCCATTAAGCCTCACAAATTTTGATATCCATGCAAACATTTTGCAGGAGACCATCTTCTTCAAAATTGTCCTGATATTCCTCAGATCTTAGAAGAATGGTCTTCCCGTTCACATCATCTGATGTCATCAACCTCTGGAGATCATGTTAGTGACATACCATCAACTAGTAATAATAAAGTTCATGGAAATAAGGGAACACTTATGCTTCCATGTAGGTTATGTGAAGGGAATCACCCCATTCACCTTTGTCCCCACCTAGATGAAGCCAAGAAAGTGTTGGATAACCGTCCTGCTTCACCGCAGCGACTTCCATCTGGTTACAGGAAACTCTCCCTAAAGCCTTCACTAGTTGATGAATTGACTTACCAAAATCAACTATCGGTCGAAACCACTCTCTGAAAGTGAATCCTATGAGTCTATACCCGATCCAAATCAATAGGTCAAGGTAACAGTTGACTCGATTTCACCTTTAGCTAATTGTACCTTTCCCGAAGAGAGTGAAGATCATACCACTCAAGTTCTTTTTGTTTCCTCAAATTCAAATGAGCTTGGGGGCAGTCCACCTATTCCATCAAGACACGAGGAAAATCCTCTAGTTCTCGTAACTCAAGGGGTTAATTCTCCCGTTTCTACAGTACCCCCTCCAAGTGGTCTAGTCACTTCCTTTGATTGGAATCGACTGGTAGGATTCTGCCTTCCTCCTTATGTTCCTTTCCAGATCATAGTACAAGTTTGTAATATGACTGTATCAGGCACTATTATAGATGAAGGTGCATCAGTGAGTATCCTTTCCTCAACTACTTGGCAAGCGCTTGGTTCGCCACCGCTTGTGCCTGTTACACAGAATCTATTGGGCTTTAACAGAGGAACCAGTTGACCGTTAGGGATCCTTCCTCAGTTACCTATTACTTTGGGAGGGAAAACCATTTATCTGAATGTGATGGTAGTCCCAGGCCCTTTAGATTACAATTTACTTCTTGGGCACGACTATGTTTATGACATGGGAGCTATTGTTTCAACACTCTTTCAAGTTATTTGTTTCCCGCATGAAGGAAAAATTGTCACCGTTGACCAGCTTTCATTTCCCGGTCCAAATATAGCTCCTAGTCAACCATCGTCCCTAAATGGTCCTTTTGTACCAATGGTATCATCCCCGCCACGGGTTAATTATGTGGCAACCGATTCCATACCTACATCAACTGACGATAAATTTAGTGATGTTGTACATCATGTACTTGGGACATTGGAACTGGATCACTCCTTCATGACCTCTTATGGGTTGTGATCAAAGTTCTGAGGATAGTTTGTTGTCTTGTGTCAACCTCGTTAAAAAATGAAACCAAGGATATGAGGATAGTTCTTTTACTATGTCAACCTCGTTAAAAAATGAAACCAAGTATATGAGGATAGTTATTTTACTGTGTCAACCTCGTTAAAAAATGAAACAAGGGTCTATGAGGATAGTTCTTTTACTATGTCAACCTCGTTAAAAAATGAAACAGGTATGAGGAAAGTTCCTAGTCTTGTGTCAACCTCGTTAAAAAACGAAACAAGGAATTTGAGCAGAGTTCCTTGTCATGTGTCAAGCTCATTAAAAAATGAAACAAGGTCCCCTGAAAAAGTTCCAAGTCGAGTCTTTGAGTAGATCTCATAAAATCCCAGTCAAGTCTTTCACTTGATCTCATAAATGAACCTTCATTCCATCCACTTGATAACCATGAGTAGTCTACTTAGGTGAATGTAATGAAGCTTGAGGGGCATGCACCTAATGGTAAAGTTAAGTTTCCCTGTAGGTTATGTGAATGGAATCACCCCATTCACCTTTGTCTATCTGGACGAAGCCAAAAAGGTGTTGGATAACCGTCCGGCTTCACCACAGTGACTTCCATCTAGCTACAGGAGACTCTCCTTTTCATCATGTTGGGGGCATGTAAACCAATACAAGCATAGTTTTTCATTTTAAGCTTGTGCAAAAATGAAACTGAAGCCAAGCATAGTTTGTTCGTTTCAAGCTTGTGTAAACATGAAACCGAATCCAAGCATAGTTCCCCATGGTTCAAGATTGTCTAAAAATGAACCCATTTTCAATTTTTAACCCTTGTGATTTCCACTCTATTAGCCTTTTGAGCCTTGGTTGTTTTCATCCCATCGCCACCATCCCTTTGGCTGATCATACACTTTCACTTAGTTGTTTTACCCTTTTTGAGGAACAATTGCAGTGAGTGGTCTTATTAGCCAGCCTATTCACATAAATCAACATGTTTTGAGAAGTTCCAACATCACCAGAACCAGTTGCTACCCTAGACACTACTCATTCCTCAACATAGAGTCCTCTTTAAACTCTTTTCAGACTATCTAAATAAGAAAAGATAGTTGAGCGCTTGTTCTTTTTCAGACTCTTTTCCAGCTCGTTAAAGTATTGGAAATGATATCTCTCTTGTATTATTTTATCCTTTTTCAAACCTGAGGGATTATTTTACGAAAAAGAGCTTGTGGAGTTTTCTTTTTGTCCCTTTTCAAACTCTCTAAACATGAAAAGGACCGAGTTGTCTTTGTCGTTAAACTTGTTAAAATAATAGCGACAAACTTGTCCATCTAGACAAGACCAAGTTTCATTGTCGCTAGACTCGTTAAAACATAAAATAGCGATGGGTTTTCCGGAAGGGCGAATTATATGACAAGAATATGTTATCCTCCTCAAGCTTGATAAAAAATAAAGGGGTACTAGTCAGCAATGACTGGGCAAAATGGGAAAAATCTTGAAAACTTATGGTAGCAAGTTGCTCTTGAACATGACACTTTCACTTCATCTCTGTGATTGAGTTGGGTTTGGTTATTCCGTTTGCTGGTCATCATACCATTGGTCTATCACACCATCCATCATTTTTGTTTTGGGTCAATGCTACCAATTCATCTTAGTGTCGCTGATATGTTCAAGAGAAGTCATTCAGTTAAAGTCTCATCTATTGCAATATTGCAAACCTTCATTTTCATGACCGCCATTCCTGAACCTTGTGTCGTCAGTTCGTTTTTATCTCCAAAAATCATTTACTTCGTTTCGTGTTGTAGATGTGGGATACATCAAGGCCCTCCTACAACGAGTTTCTTCTTGTCGACATCAGCTCATCATCCAAGAAGTTGACTTAGAAAGACCCTTTCAGTGCTTTGAAGCTTTCATACATCAATGGCAAGTTTTTCTCTTCCGACGACAGGTTGACATCAATGAACTTCGACCGAAAGATTTTGCATGGTGTTCAACATCGAATCATCTATTCACACCACACGAAATGTATTGTAGTACCTTGAGTATCATCATCATTATCGGTGATCCCTCTCACGCCTGTTAACAGCTCACATCATTGGCTGGTACTCAGGCAATGTCTCTCCATATTCGACCTCAGAACATCTTTTCACATGGTTAGAATTGTACATTGAGTGAATATTGAACGAGTTTGAAGACCCCAGATCTAGTTTCATCCATCCGAGTTGTGATATATTCAGGAGTACAAAAGCGTCAAATGTACAAAGGCTTTACACAGATGGTCATCCTAATCATGGATCACAAATCTATATCTGTAGAATCACAAGTCTATATCTGTAGACGACTATCTGATCTATTGTACATGTAATGAGAGTTTATAACTTGAGCATGGGAATGCCTCCCTCATCTAGTTCACGAGAAAATCATATTATCATGATGTATTGTGTTGTAATTGATGTAGGTCACCTTCCAGTTTGAAACTTCTGATCCTCATGATAAAGCATTTCACCTGACATAGATATTTATGACCTCATGCTTTAGGGGAAAACTGTTATAGACATATTTGGGCACATCAAAACCAACTCACATGTCGATGATATTAGGGTTCATCAACCCCTAATATAGTTTTTTTATGCCCTAAAGAAAATTAGTCCTCTGAGTTCCTCATTCCCCAAAAGTTTCATCACAAACTTCATCCAAAAAGTGCCTAAAAAGGATCATTATAGAAAGACCTGTGTTAGGGTGCTATGCATAGTAGGTACCACACTGTCCAAGTGCTATGCATCGCAGTTTTTCCCTCTTTAGGGTGCGAAGGTCGAGCTTGGATAAAATTTCGGGACAGTTTGAGGAATCAGTTACTCATGGAAACCTCTAGAAGCTTCTTCAGTGCCACATACCCCTCTAAGTTTGCCTAAGGATGACTAAAGGAACTAGGAAACATCCCCCTATTCTCCTCTTTCATGGAACCAATTCCTAAAAATAGAATGGAATTCATCATCCTCATTGATGACTCAACCCCTTGCATCCATCTATAAAGAGATCCCTCATCCAAGAGATCAGAAGGCTGAATTATTCTGAGTTGTAAGGAAGTAATGCTAGTTTTAGTATTGAGGTGAGAGC
This sequence comes from Pinus tabuliformis, assembly GCA_031772625.1. Taxonomy (NCBI): domain Eukaryota; kingdom Viridiplantae; phylum Streptophyta; class Pinopsida; order Pinales; family Pinaceae; genus Pinus; species Pinus tabuliformis. The sequence continues at coordinate 738,948,653 of CM062807.1, forward strand.
ATTGTGTTATTGTTGGTATGTTCTTTCTGATTCATGAGGTGAAGAAGGCTTGAAGCTGGGAGGATGGCGCTGGATCAGACTGCTTATGGGTTGTAATTCTCCTTGTTATCAATAAAGTTCTTCAAGATTTTTCCTAATTGATTTTGTTAACTGCAAATGCATTCATTTGTTTATCATATTTATGATTCTATGATGTTTATGCTATGATGGATCATTATGCTTTGACAGGTCTTTGTTTCTGTAGCTGTGCAGGTACTCTCCAAGCGTGTTAAGTACGGGGGGGAGTTACAGGATCGGCCAAAGGAGAGGGAGATCAAGTGAAGAATCAAGAGAAAGCTACAGGTTGGTCTTTCATAATCTTTCTCTTATCTATCACTCATAGGAAAGATAGCAAATTTCTTTGACTATTGTTTCTAGGTTAGTTATCAAACCTAGAGGGCTAACATTTCTTAGAAATACTAGTTTTCCCATAAACACCCCCTAGGATGTATTTCTTAACATTCAGATTGGAATAAGTGTCCCATCAACCGTGGTTGTTATTTTTAACTTTTATTACATGGATTTTTCACCATGCTTGTTAAAGAACCCTCCCCCTTAGGTGACAACGTCCTCGATGTTCAATCACACATATACCTTAGCAAAACTACTAGAAAGAAAACATACTGTTCATGGAGCTTTATAACATAGCTCGATGCAATATTTACAATGATTACCCTACTGAAAGAAAACGAACATGATAACATAACGACATGACACCATCACTACATGATAACTATACTAACATGACACCCATACCGCTTATTGGAGCTTTATAATATAGCTCATGGTGGTATTTACATCCATATACATACATGCATATACCAAAACATCATCAAACATGTGCCAAATGTAGGTTTTAACCCTATATAGAAATTACCTGCATACGAATTCTAAAACACAAAAAATAAACAATGCGAGAGCATAACACATATACACAAAGATTTTCCCCTAGATCCCAAAACTAGGACTACCAGCTTGATTTTTCATTATGTTCCTTTCAATACATATTTATACATGTCGAAGCATCCAATACCATGGACCGAAAACCATCGTGTCCAAAACCATGGACCAAAAACCATTGCATCCAAAACCATGTGCAAAAATCATGCACAAAACCATAAGTGGGTCCGCCCAACCTAACATAGGGTCCAAAACCAAAATTTTATGGGGCGCTACCCTGGACCCCATAAAGTGGGGTTACGGGTACCCCTCAAACCCCATATGACCCCCCCCCGCTACACAATCAGCACAACGAAGGGGGGGGGGGGGGGTTCTGCCCCCCCCTTCTAACCCCTCGGTTAACTACGTGGGATAGTCGTGGAAAGAATATAACACAACCCAACATTATCCCACTTGTTGTTTTCTTTCCACAAGGGGCCATAAGAGAGCTTAGTCATTTTTTCAGCCCTGAAATGCCCATTTTCTCTCTACACCAAGAGAACTTCTCAGAGCTCACATATTTTGTCAATGCATCTGTAGTATTCTTCAAAGTGTCCACCTTTACCAACAAAACCTTTTTTTCTTCTATCATATCCCTCACAAAGTGATACTAAACATCAATGTGCTTTGTCTTTGAATGATATGCGGGGTTCTTTGCCAATAAAATTGTACTTTGGCTGTCACAATCTATCCTTATAGCTCCCTTTACTAACCCCATACTTGAACACAATCTTTGCAACCAAACTGCTTCCTTGCTTGCATGAGTGGCTACCATGTATTCTACCTCTATAATTGATAGTGCCACTACAGATTGTTTCTTACTCATCCAACTAACTACACCTCCAAATAGGTTAAACACATACCCAATTGTAGATCTTCTCTGATCTAGATCTCCAGCCCAGTCTGCATCAACAAAGCCACAAATATCCAACACTCTATCCAATCCTGGTCTTGCTTGGTAGCAAAAACCATAATCACTAGTGCCACACAAATACTTGAAAAACCACTTCACTATTGTCCAGTGCTCCTTCCCTGGTTTTGACATAAACCTGCTCAATACTCCCACTGCATGTGCAATGTCTGGTCTAGTATAGACCATTGTGTACATCAAGCTATTGACTGCACTTGCATATGGAACATGGGACATGTTCTATTCCTCTTCTTGTGTCTTGGGACACTGTTCAACAAATAACCTCACAACTACAGCAATAGGAACCTTCACCGGTTTACTATCCTGCATATTAAACCTCTGCAGTATTGTCTCGACATACTTCCTCTGGTTTAACCAGAGCTTCCTCTTTTCCCAGTCTCTTTTAATTTCCAAGCCCAGAATTTATTTTGTAGCACCAAGATCTTTCATGTCGAATTTGGAGGACAACTGGGTCTTCAAATCCTGGATAATTTCTTTGTCATTTCCAACCAGCAACATATCATCCACATATAAGACCAAATAAATAACATGGTCACCGATTAATTTAAAATACACACAATGATCTACTTTGCTTCTAGTGAAGCCAAGTCCCCATATAAATGTATCAAATTTATGATACCACATCCTTGGTGACTGTTTTAACCCATACAGTGACTTCCTTAACTTGCATACCAATTCTTTCTTACCCTTCACCGCAAAGCATTTAGGTTGCTTCATGTAGATTTCCTCTTCCAAATCCCCATGAAGAAATTTTGTCTTCACATCCATCTATTCTACCTCAAAATCAAAAGCAGCAGCAACAGATAAAAGTAATATAATAGAAGTTACCTTGGCAACAGGAGAAAAAATATCACCAAAATCAATTCCCAGCACATGGGAATAACCTTTTGCTACGAACCGAGCTTTGTATTTCTCCACCTTTCCTTCTGCATTTGTCTTCTTCTTGAACACCCATTTGCTGCCAATGGGTTTCCTTCCAGTCGGAAACTCCACCAGATCCCAAGCCTCATTTTTGTGTGAAGATGCCATTTCATCAACCATGGCCTCTTTCCAGAGTTTTCCATCCTCTGAATCTATTGCTTCCTTCATAGTTCTGGGATCATCATCAATAATAGATAAAGAAAAATTTGAATAGAAAGTAGATGGACTATACCTTTCTAGATTCCTTCTTTCTCGAACTAATATTCTCACACCCGGAGTTTGTGGCTCTTCATCTTCTGATTCCTCCTCTGTTGTAGAGTCTGACTCTTCCTCCTTTAGCTCAAACTCTATCTTCTTAGGTTCCTTTGGTTGAACTTCATGTTTAATAACATCTTTCACCTCTCTGAACACCACATCTCGGTTGTACACAACCATACTTGTTATTGGGTTCCAAAGCTTATAGCCCTTTAAACCATCCTTATACCCAATAAAGATGCACTTTTCAGATTTACTATCCAACTTGGTTCGTTTATCCTTTGGAACATGTACATATGCATCACATCAAAATACCCTCAGATGTGAAAGAGAGGGTTTCTTACCAGTCCATACATCTTGTGGAGTCTTATCCTCCAACGTTGTTGAAGGTGACCTGTTGACCAAGTAACATGCAGTATCCACCGCCTCTGCCTAGAATTCCTTTCCTAACCCAACACCACTAAGCATGCTTCTTGCCCTTTCCATCAATGTCTTGTTCATTCGTTTTGCAACTCCATTTTGTTGAGGTGTATATGGAGCAGTCTTCTGTCGTGCTATACCACACTTCTTACAGAATTCTTCAAATTCCTTGCTGCAAAACTCTCCACCATTATCTTTCCTCAGCACCTTTATCTTCTTCTCTGTCTTATTTTCCACAAGAGCCTTAAATTCTTTAAACTTGTCAAAGACTTCATATTTCTTCTTAAGGAAATATATCCATGTATTCCTTGAGAAGTCATCTATAAATGATACATAGTACACAGACTTACCTAGTGATGGAACCTTCACAGGTCCAAACACATCACTGTGCACAAGCTCTAATATCTGTTTTGTCGTCTTACTACAGAGGGAAAACTCACCCGATTCTACTTCCCATATACACAATTTTCACAGAAATCAAAATCCAGAGAGCTATTACTCATACCTTCTACCATACCTTTGCCATGAAGTATTTGAAGGCCCTTCTCTCTAATATGTCCAAGCCTTTGATGCCACAACATGGTCTTCTCTCCAGAGACCACTAGATTTTCTGCTCCACTTTCAGGAACCACAGAACTGTTGCACCCATCAACAACCGTGCTACCTTGCAACTTGTACAGAGTTCTAATCTGAACTCCACGCATCAATCCCAGTGCTCCTCGAACCATCTTGTAGGTATCCATCTCGAATACTGTTTTTACACCTGCATCATCCAACTTCCTTACAGAAAGCAGATTTCTTGCCAATGCAGGAATATGCAGAACACACGGAAGTGTTCTAACCCTTCCACCTTGTAACTTCAACTTTACTTTTCCGCGACCAATGATTCTAGCCTTCCTATCATCCCCCGAGAATACATCACCACCATTGTATTTCTCATACTCGTAGAACCACTCTCTATGGGGTGTTAAGTGAAAGGATGCACCTAAGTCAATCAACCACGCCTCATGATCTACATGTGTACTTGAAGAAGTCGAGTACACATCCCCACCTTCATCTGAGGTGGTTTTCACCTCTACAGAAGGAGCATCATCAGATCCATTTCCTTTATCAAGAGCTTTAGATTTACAGTCCCTTTTGTAGTGCCCTTCATTTCCGCATTTCCAGCACACCACCTTTACAGGTTTTCCTGGAGATTTAGATCTCCCTCTAGATTTAGATCTCCCACTTGATGACTTATTTTTGTTTCTGTTATGGGACCATCCTCGTATAGACAAGGCATCACCATTCCGGATCTCCATATTTTTCCGTCTCATCTCCTCCGTCAGCAAGGATGAGACTATTTCATCAAACTGCAAGGCAGTTGCATTGCCACCTATTGCAATAACCAGACTATCCCACGAATCTGGTAGAGAACACAACAAACTGATGCACTTATCTTCATTTTAAATTTTAATATCAACATATGTTAGTTGACTTACCACAGTATTACATGCATTCAGATGCTCTGTCATTGAGTCTCCATCTTTCATCCTTAGGTTATACAGCTTTTTCCGCAAGAACAATTTATTCACCAAAGACTTAGATTGGTAAAAGTCCCTAACTTGTCCCACGAAGCCTTCACTGTAGCTTCCCCTGATACATTCAGCAATACTGAATCTAAGACACACAATCGTATTGTGTTCTTTACCTTCCTATCCAAATTCTTCCATTCTTCATCGGACACTCCTGTTGGTTTAGTACTCGGATCTACCACGATCCACTGATCTTTATCCACCAATAGATCCTCCATCTTGAGTTTCCACAACTCAAAACTCTGACCATTAAATTTCTCGATCTTTATCTTTCCACTGCTCGCCATCTTCTTTCACCACCAGAATCAATCTCGCAGATCTCCCACTGAATAGGGTCTACCACAAGCACGAGCGAAACCCCTCAGCAACAAAGGCATCCCCTTGAAGCCAAAACAAATCTGATACAAAATGTAGGTTTTAACCCCGTATAGAAATTACCTGCATATGAATTCTAAAACACAGAAAATAAACAATGCAAGAGAATAACACATAAAACACATATACACAAAGATTTTTCCATGGATCCCAAAACTGGGATTACCAGCTTGCTTTTTCATTATGTTCCTTTCAATACATATTTATACATGTTGAAGCATCCAATACCATGGACCGAAAACCATCACGTCCAAAACCATGGACCGAAAACCATTACGTCCAAAACCATGTGTGAAAATCATACACAAAACCATAGGTGGGTCCGCCCAACCTAACATAGGGTCCAAAACCAAAATTTTCCAAGGCGCTACCCCAGAACCCATAAAGTGGGGTTACAGGTACCCCTCAAACCCCCTGTGACACCCCCCTGCCCACTACACAATCGACGCAACGAAGGGGGGGTTCCGCCCCCCCCTCTAACCCCCCAGTTAACTACGTGGGCTAGTCGTGGAAAGAATATAACACAACCAAACAACAAAACATATACCAAAGACACATACAAAGCACCACACCAAAAATGCTTTGCCTCAATCGGCAAATAATGAAGGATACATAGCCCACATATGATCTGCCATCTCCCATCTAGCTTCATCGAGCCCAAAGTGCTTCCACTACACTTTAACTTGCTCAATTTTTTTCGTTCCAAAGCATGAGCACCTTTTTCTGCAATATACACTGAGGCTATAGCTAGAATTCTCCATCTGGTTCCACCTACAATACAGACCAGTTAATCACCTGATCAACATCTTTGACATACTTCTTAAGAAATGACACATGGAAAACATCATGGAATTTTTCTGTTGGAGGCAGTGCAAGTTGATAGGCTACTGGTCCACTCCTCTCAATAATACTGAAGGGTCCACAAAACCGTGGTGCCAACTTGGCACATGATCCAATCCGTAAGGAGCTCTTCTTTGGTTTGATGCGCAAGTACACCTATTCCCCAACCTGGAACTCCTTGAACAACCTGTTTTGATCTGCATAGCTCTTTTGCCTATCATGTGTTGCCTTTAGTTTTTTTTTATAACCTACATTTCATGTTCCATGTTCGCCAACATGTCTAGTCCAATAAACACCCTGTTAACTAGAGCACTCCAATTGATGTGAGTATTGCAACTCTGCCCATACAATGCCTTAAATGGAATCATCTTCAAAGATTCCCGATACCCATTGTTGTAAGCGAACTCTACCAGTGGAAGATACTCTTCCCACTTTCGCTGCTGATGCATCACGTACATCCTCAATATGTCCTCAAATATCCTATTGAGCCTTTCAGTCTGTCCATCTATCTGTGGATGTTAAGATATACTGAAGGCAAACTCTGTGCCCAAACCTACAAACAAGTCCTTCCAAAACTTGGAAGTGAACTTTGCATCCCTGTTTGACACAATCTTCTTTGGAACTCCATGCAATTTGACCACATCTATAATGAATACTTGTGCTACATTGCTAGCTGAGAATGTAGACTTCATTGGAATGAAGTATGCAACCTTTGTTAACCTGTCCATAACAACCATGATAGAATCATGTTGTCTCACTATCCTTGGAAAACTTGTGATAAAGTCCATGGAAATGACCTCCCATTTCCATTATGGAATCGCAATCGGTTGTAGCAGTCCTCCTGGATGCTTACACTCTGCCTTCACCCGCTGGAAATCGAAACACCTAGCCACAAACTCTACTACATCCTTCTTTAGATTCGACAAATTATAAAATTTCTTTACTGTGGAAAATGTCGTCTAGTAGCCTCGATGACCGGAATATGGTTTCACATGAAACTCCCTCAAGATCACCTTCTTGAGCTCACTGTTATCTGGCACATATATCTTGTCTCTTAATGTAACCAATCCATCTATTGTAAGGTAATAGTCCACATCCTGTGCACCTACACCTGTACATGTACCTGTACCATCACCCATAACTATACCTATGCTACTGCCTATACATGTACTTGTGCTACCACATGTACCTATACTCTGCTGCAACATGTGCATAATCTCCATATACCTAACATCCTATTGTCCTACCTGCAAGATCCTATCTTGTAAGTCTGTCCCGTAGGAACTTATAGCTGCTAAGTGATTACTTGTATCCTCCTGCTAAGAGGATTTTCCACCCTGTTCTCCTTTCCTTTGATGTACCTGATCTCAAAGTTGAACTCACTAATCGTGGCCAACCATATAGCCTGCTAAGTGTTAAGATTCAATTGGTGAAACAAATATCTCAACCCAATGTGATCGCTCATCAGTACAAACATCCTACCAAGAAGATAGTGCCTCCACATCTTCAGTACATGTATGATCGCTGCTAACTCAAGATCATGCATTGGGTAGTTATGCTCGTGCTCGTTTATTTTTCGGGATTCATAGCATACCACCTGTCCATCCTGCATAAAGACCCCAGCGAGTCCTCTCTTGCAAGCATATATGCATACTACAAACTCCTTGTCTAGATCTGCAATCTTTAACATTAGAGCATGTGTCAACAACTTCTTAAGTTGCTCAAAGCTGGCCTCACACTCCTCTGTCCATTCAAACTTCTTACCTTTCCTCTGCAATGATGTAATAGGATAAGAAATCATTGAGAAGATCCTAATGAACCTCATGTAATAGACTACCAATCCCATGAAAGATCTCACCTCATCCACATTCCTGGGAGCTACCCACTCCATGATGGCCCTTATCTTTTCTAGATCTACTGCAATTCCCTCCTTGGAGACAACATGCCCCAAGTAATGTACCTAAGTCTAAAATAAACTACACTTGTTGAGATTAACATACAACTAATCTTCTCTCAACAATCTCAACACTGCTGCTAAATGCTTGGCATGCTCTTCCTTATTTTTAGAATATACCAATATATCATCAATTAACACAATAACAAACTTGTCCAAATAAGGACACAACACATTGTTCATCAAACACATAAATGTAGCTGGGGAATTAGTCAAACTGAACGGAACTACAACAAACACATCATTCCCATACCTAGTTTGGAATGTGCTCTTGTAGATGTGCTCTTCTTTGATGCATACCTAATGGTATCTTGACCTCAAGTCAATCTTAGAGAACATTGTTGCTCCCTTCAGCTGATCAAACAAATCATCAATCCAAGGTAATGGGTACCTGTTCTTGATGGTCACTTTGTTCAACTGTGTGTAATCAATGCACAATCTAAGAGTACCATCCTTCTTCTTCACAAACAATACCGGTGCACCCGAAGGTGATAAAATTGGCCTAATGTATCCCTTGTCCAACATTTCATTCAACTGCAATTTCAACTCCACCAACTTAGGTGTGCTCATCCTGTAAGGTGCTTTTGATGTTGGAGTTTCCCCTAATACCAACTCAATAGAAAGGTCTACTTCCCTGTGAGGTGGTAACTTTGAAATGTCCTCATGAAATACATCCTGAAACTGTTGTAGAACTGGGTACCTGCTCAAAACATCTACATCCTCAACTTCCTTACCCTTGTCACTAGAAATGTGCACTACAAATAACACACACCCTTTTCTCCCCTGCATTTTGAAGCCTTTCTCTCTTAGGCTTCCATTTACCTTTACCTTTGCCTTTCCCTTTCCATCCTTGCTGAGATTCATTCTTACGCTTTGATAGTTCATAACAATGCTTCAATTTCCCAATGACTTCCTCAAGTGACCAAGGCTCATCATACTCAATCAAATATCTAAATGCTAATGGAAAACCACTAAAAAATCATTGAACTTTAGCCTTCTCATCTGTAATATATTGTACATACCTCAATAGCTCCAGAAAGTTGGTCATGTACTCTTCATCTGTCATTGACCCCATCTTTAGCTCATAAAATTCTTTGGCCTTACTGTTGTAGTACCTTTCTGACAAGTATTTCTTCCTGAAAAGCCTCTTGAACTCATGCCAACTCAAGTCATCCATCCTGATGTCTCTGACCTGCTTCACGTCTTCCCACCAAATGTCTGCTTTACCTTTCAAGTTGAATATAACGATTATGGCCTTCATGTTATCTGTGTATTCATGCAACTCAAAGAATTTGTTCATCCCAAGTATCCAAGCCTCTACATCTTTTGGCTTCTTCACATCTCCATCAAAAGTAGGTGGTTTTTCTTTCTTAAATTCATCTGGCAAGTATCCCCTATCACTCCTCCTGTACTGATGATAACGATGATGATCATGATGTCTATCCAAACCATAACTAGAATATTACATGTACTCATTACCCCCTTATCTGGACTGTCCAAAAACCTTCCATCTCTCACCATGTCAGCTCTATCTGACCTATGTCTACCAGGAGACCTACTGCCATATGCCCCAATAGTTTTTTCCTCCTATCCATGGTTGATTCGAAGTGGCCCTTGTCGTTACAATTCTGACAAACTTTGAAGGATTGTTACATTCTTCTTGTTTCTCTTATGCCTATATGATCTTGTCATTATCTACCTTACAACTCCTTATTTCTTCCTTCAAGATCCTTAATGTGTCTGCCAAATCAAAAGAGTGCCCACCACGCTTCTCATCTGATTCATAGGGAGAGTCTTTGTAGTCTACCATCTTGCTATTCATTTTTACCTTTCTCCTGCAAGGCATAATATGTCAGATAAACCAAATCATAATAAACCAACATACCTTAGTATAATTTGGGGAGGATACCTCGTCTTCAAGATCATCCAAATCAATGTGATACATGTATAAACATAATCATAACAACATATAAACATATAACAACTGAGTGCACCAACACATAACATCATTATAACTAGAGTCCATTCATCACTGCATGACCATATCACTACACATACTATGACTTCATGCATGATGACACCAACCATACCAATGTACGTGGACAATACACAATCATAAACATAGACAATACACCAACATACATGAAGACAACACACCAGTATAAACATGGACAACACACATGCATAAACACATATAATCAAGCATAAGAAGACACTACTTGTAGCAATGGGTAGAAACATGTAACCAATCACACACTCATGACGACATAATTTATACAATAACACCCTCTTTCACATGGAAACACCACTACAACCATAACTGACACCATGCATATGAAACAAGCATATAGACCACGGGAATGATTAACACATGTGAAAACGACATGAATGCATGACCAACACACACCTCTCATCTAGTCCAAAGGGTGAACCATGCTATGATACCACTTTGTGACACCCTCCTCCCACTTCTAAACAAGTAACCGGCCAACCGAGGTAAACATGCAATGAGAGGATACTATAATTGGATCCAACCTCCTATGTGACCTTAAGGAAATGGAATCGATAAAAACACATCATATAAACCTTCCACATCAGCGACAGGACCCCTAAGGACCATCCCAACACTTCTGATAACCAACCCCTAGGTCCCACTGAGGTTTTAGGCCACTTGACCTCTAGACACTCCCATGCTATGTGCTTGACAGCGTCCAGAGGCTCTAGACGCTCTCATGAAAATGCATGTCAATGTCTAGGGACTATTTTGCTCAGTGTTGTGCTAACGTCTCCGAGATTTGAGTTACATTTTCAGGCCCAGAGCCCAGGTCACTGCCCAGAATTGAATGACACCTCCATAATAAAGAGATAAAAGGGAAACAATGATGCAAATGTAAATACTTGAACAAGCCCTTAACCAGACCTCTTATAGACATGACAAACATTTTGTCAAACATGTCACAAATACATAATCTACAGGTGTAAACAACTGATTTAAGCATAGGGGTCTCATACTTATCTGAGAATTGCTATGAAGCATTGTTCCCTTATATCATTTGTTGCATAATCATCTATTAGGTCATAGATACATTGTTCATTCCTTTACAAGTAAAAACATGATGAGAGCCATACATAATTGTTGTCATAAAACATATACATAACCATCATAATAACAACAAAGATATCATGAATACATCAGCCATAGAATCCACATATAAGCTAGTACATTTACACATGAAAACTAAGGGAATAAGTTTCTCATTAATGAATGTAGAAACCAATCGAGGATGGGACTACCATGTTCCACCTGACCATAAATTGGCTGAGCCAAATCTCTCTTCAACCAATCACCCACGTGCCATATTCCAAGCATGAATGTGGGACTCATAACCAACCGAAAAGAACCAAATAAGTATGGATGCTACCAGAGTTCTCCACCTACAACGTGAGGAATTTGAGTGCCTCCTAGTCTCTCAAGTTTTACTGTAATACATAGTCTAATCCAGGGATCACTAGGCCCTACACTGAGACCCACTCTCTAGGCTTTACTGTACATCCCATCCCAGGATTACTAGGCCCAATGGAGAGCAATCCACCTCTTGCTTTACTGTATATCCCACCATTCACTGGTAAGGATTCCTAGGCCCACCGAGGCACACAATCCTATATTTACCGCAACCCACAGTCTGGCTCAGGGGTTACTAGGCCAGTTGCTTTACCATGATCCACAATCTGGTTCAAGGACCACTAGGCCATGTGTTTGTCATTTCAGAGATCCACCCCACTCAACTTTGAATCCATCTGGAAATCCAGCTCAAACGAAGTATGAGAACCCATCTCATCAAGGCTACCCGGAAATGGCAAGGCTAAGCTGAAAACATTGTCACACCTGGCAAAAACCATGTTATAACAACAAAAGAACCACATGCAATACCATATATGCCAAATCTAGCAAGGAAATCACACATGCAAATCAATACCTACAAAGAATCATGTTGTAGCTACTTGATCTTACTCTTCCTTTCTTTCTCTTTCCTTCATGTTTCCTTCTTTGCCTTTCTTGATCCAATGCCAAAGTACTCCAAGAAACTCTAAGTGTCCAAGAGTGAGAGAGAGAGAGAATAATGAGAGAGATCCAAAACTGAACTAACAAAAGGTATCAATTGATCCTCATAACCCTTTTTATCAATTAGGCCTCTATTTTCTTCATTTTCCAATATTTTCCTTAAATTTTCCTCCTCACATGCCATGTATGACCTTTCCCCTTCCTTTTCTCCTAATTTCCATTATTTCATAAATAATTGTGCCAAAAATATCATTTTGCCTTTCCAAAGGCATGTCTTGCCCAACATTTAGCTTGGAATAAGTGTCCCATCAACCGTGGTTATTATTTTTAACTTTTATTACATGGAATTTTCACCAAAACTGTTACATAGATTTTTTCTCCAAATAAAAATACTGTGTTTTTTCTTCTGTAAAAAAAAAGATATCTCCTATTTTTACAAATATTATATTTTATATCTCCGGATACCTATAAACCCCTTAACCCGCACTCCCCAATACCAACAATATTTTAACTTTATTGTTCATAATAATAATAATAATAATATCCATTTTTAAGGTCACAACCAAGCTAGACACCAAATTGGTGTATGAGACCCCCTTGTTTGTGAGACAAGGAACTACTGAATCTACAAAAACATACTTTAAAACCCCTTTATAAATTAACATGATACAATATTAAATTAACAAAATAAATCCCTTATAATAATATATTATATATATATATACTTTAATATTTCCTAATACCTATAAACCCCTCAACTCACACTCCCCAATACCAATAATATCTTAACTTTATTTTTCATAATTTCAAAACCCCTTTATAAATTGACATAATAAAATATTAAACTAACAAAATGAATACCTTATAATTATATACTATATATACTTTAATATATACTTTATTGGATTATTAATTTAATAATTTAATTTTTTTGTTATATTAAAAAGTTGGAAAATGAATGTACATATATCTATGAATGCTTTCTAATTTAGTAGGAGACTGATTAACAAACATTATAAAATAGTCAAAGATATAATTCGAACCCTACCCAATTACCACCTTTGTCCCTTAATGGTTGTCTAGTTAGGTGGACGGAGGTTGACTAAAGCTGTTGAAGGCTCATATGGGATACCTCGAGTGAAACAAAATTTACATTGGTTTGTTAACAAAAGTATTCCGAGAATGATGGACATAAAACTTGCTCTCAAAAATTAAGTTTTCACTTTTATGTTTGAAATTCACTATCTATATGGTGTATTAATGCACACATAATTATGCAATCAACCACATATGTAAATTAGGTATATGATTGTTTTTTCATCTATTTATTCTATAAACAATTGTTTTTTGAGATATCTCACAAAAATTGGAACTATACAAAGAAAATTAACATGATCTTGCCTAAGAATAACACACAAATCGAATTTTTTTTTGAGATAATCTAAATTTTTTATTATTAAAATTTTTAATAATTATCTTTTTTTAATAGAAATTCATTCTGTAAACAATGCATATATATTATTTATGTAAACTCATGGAAATCATTAAATACAACTAAGCTTACCTCATAAGCAATTCAATCTTTATCATGATTTTTTAAATACATGTTGTATTGATATCATTAATCCTGAAGTATCCAATGCGAAGGTTCTATGCCATGAATTATGAACAATTTAGTGGTGTGACCAATTTTTTTTGTTTTCATCAATTTGCTTCTCCATCAAAGTTATAGGGACAACTATATAGACATGTTTACTTGAGTTATGTGATTAAACAATATTTATGTAAATTTTTAATTAAAATATGTAAAGATAAAATATATGGAAAATGACTCAATTTTAATGAATGTGTAATTTTTTTTTTGTATTTTGCATTTTTATATGATAGGATTCTATGTGAGAGACGGTATGTTTTCACTATTACTCATATCGGGACAATTTTTGGGTCCTCTACACAATTTTATGAGAAAAATTTCTCCCACGATCTTACATATTTACCTTATTATTTATTTTTTTTTGCATTTTTATATGTTATATTTTTATATATTTATTTAATATTTATCTTTTATTACAAGTTTACTTAATGCTTACATTTTACCACCTATTTTATTGATTAAAAAACCATATTCTAACATATTTATTTAATATTTATCTTTTATTACATATTTACTTCATGCTTACATTTTATCACCTATTTTATCGATTAAAAAACTATAATCAACAAATTAGACATGTTCACCTAATACTCAATTTTTTTTTTCCTGATTTTATCAATCCAAAAAAACACAAGCAACAAATTCCACATGTTCACCTAACACTTACCTTTATTTATGATTTTATTAATCCAAAAAAACACAAGCAACAAATTCCACATGTTCACCTAACACTTACCTTTATTTCTGATTTTATTAATTCAAAAAAACACAAGCAACAAATTCCACATGTCCACCTAACACTTACCTTTATTCCTGATTTCATTAATCCAAAAAAACACAAGCAACAAATTCCACATGTTCACCTAAAACTTACCAAAAAAAACACATTTTTTTAGTTTGGCAATTTCCTAGGCTAATTGATTTGTGTGGAATTTAACATATTAACCTAATATTCAATTTTTATTTCTGATTTTATCAATCCAAAAAAATATAAGCAACAAATTCCACATGTTCACCTAAAACTTACTAGAAAAACACATTTTTTTTAGTTTAACAGTTTCTTAAGCTAATTGATTTGTGTGGAATTTAAGATATTAGCCTAATACTCAATTTTTATTTCTGATTTTATCAATCCAAAAAAACATAAGCAACAAATTCCACATGATCACCTAAAACTTATCAAAAAAACACAATTTTTTGGTTTGGCAATTTCCTCTAACTTCCATTAAATCTCATAAATAATACTAAAAATAAAAAAATCAAAATTATAATTTAAAAAGAGTACCATAATTGCAAATTATGGCATAAACAAGCAGAGCCACTAAAATATTTCCAATGATGTACGTTGGATGACAAAAGGTACGAACTTTTTTTCAGTGATACCAACAGATCACAAAGTGCATGATTGGATGTGTCAGTTGAGCCTTTTGTTCCTTCCTCAAAACTTCCTGCCTCACCTTACTGGACAAACCACAGGCTCCTCTCTAAAAGTATTTGTATTTCCCAAGAAATTCAGCCTCTGCCCACCGAGCCTAATTAATGATCTGCTCATACATTCTCAAGGAGGCTGCTAGATCTTGCCCTCGCCATGATTCCTCTCCTGTTGTTCTTCAGATTTTCTCCCCTGATGTTTATACCCCTGACCCTGTGGATTCCGCCCTCAAGGCGTTTAACAGTTATTTGCACCAGAGTTCCCCTATACTATTCTTACTTCATGTTTCGTTTGCACAGGCGACTCCTCCATGGTACCCGGATTGAAAGATTTCGCAACCGACTTTTTCGAATTCCGCTCTTAATTAGGGCCAGATTG
The DNA here is from genome assembly GCA_031772625.1 of Pinus tabuliformis. Classification (NCBI taxonomy): domain Eukaryota; kingdom Viridiplantae; phylum Streptophyta; class Pinopsida; order Pinales; family Pinaceae; genus Pinus; species Pinus tabuliformis. Next base: position 738,964,428 of record CM062807.1, read on the forward strand.
CGGACTCCTCGTGATAATCTCAGCCTTAGCCTCCATGAATTGAGCTTGCCGCAGCTTTCTATGGTGCTACTGTGATGCAAGAAGGATTCAAATGTTTATTCTATGGAAGTAACTGGTTTTCCCATTTCATTCCCATGGAAATGGGGATTATATCAAACAGACCAATGGATATGTACAGTGAATGGATCTTACATAAGAGTTTTAGGGTTAAATATGTATGTGAGAGTGATTAAATAGGGAAATCAAGTTCTTTATCTCATTATGTGAGAAAGTTGTAATGTTAACTTAGGCTATCAGCTTTGATGGATATTGGCTTCTTTCTTCAAACAATTCTTAGGGTTTAGGGTTTTCAAGTTAATGTTTCAATTCATATTTGCAAGTCCTTTGACAGATTTGAATGTTATGTATGTTTTCTGAATGTGTTTACAGTTACATGGTGAGGACAATGTGTCTACAGATCAGTTGGAAAATTAGTTGGCATCTGCTTAATTTGTGACAGAGGAGGTGACAGGGCTTCCTATTTGCTTCTCCCTAGTATACTAGCTGTCCAATGGGTTTTGAGAGGACATTTTATGGAAAATGGGGTTTTGAAAGGCCATTTTTGTGGAAAATAATAGACCACCAGCATAAAATTGCATTTTGTTCCTATCTGTAAATAAGACAAACTGTTGCAGCTATTTATTTTCTTTATACATAAATATATGTTGTGAAAGATAAAAGTGCAGCACTGCAAGTTTAGTAAATAAATATTTGTTGTGAATAATAAAAGTGCAGCACTACAAATTTATTTTGCAGGTTTATTTTTCATATATTTCTGTGTCATTCTATATTTCTTGCCTTTGTGATTTTCCATCCTTTTTAACATGGTATAACCAAGTTTAGAAGGAGGATCTGCATAAGACACTAAGATAGTTTAAATGGTTTTAAAAAAGGGTTTGAAATTTAGCTTAAATGGTTTTAAACAAAGGTTTGAAAAGTTTAATGGAAAAACTACTTCTTCTTTTTTCTTTCTTCTTTCTTTCTTTGTTCTTTTTCTTTTTCTTTCTTTCTTTCTTTCTTCTTCTTCTTCTTTTTTTTTTTTTTTTTTTTTTTTTTTTTCTGAATCAGGCTATTTCTATTATGGTACAAAAAGTCAAAAAGTTACATCAGTGTTACAACAAGGCCATGGCCCTGTAAATCCTGCCGAGAGATTGACAGTTTGCCCAAATTTATACATACCCAAAGTTGAACATATTCAAAAATTGGATGCTGAACATGGACATGCTGAGACAAACGAACATATCGACACTGAACACTACTTAAACATGGACTAACAGACATATGGGTCCATATTGCCGACACATAGATTTTAAAATCCAGACTAAAGCCAAACACATACAGAAAACAAGATTCGAAGACAGAGTAATGCTCCCACTTCTAGGCTGCCGAGAGCGAACTGGTTGATTGGATTAATCATCGTCCGTGGTGTAGGGCTCTTCCTCCACCCTGCACCCAAATTGCCGGGAGTCATCCGAGTCAGAGAGAGGGACCATCGAGCAAGTAGGGACCCCCTGAGCAGGCTCGCTTGGACCCGCAAGGCCTGCTTGAGTAGCCGGGGTGGAACTTTCCATAGCAGGGCGTTGCAGATCAATTGTGGGCATTGTCCCTTGAGCTGGTGGTGGGTTTTCCTGATTTACTTCCGCCTGACCTCTGAGATTATCACAGTGCTTGACAGTAACAGATACAATGAAAGTGGAGTTGGCGAGTGTGCAGGGTATCCGATACCTGACTGTGGGGTGCGCTTCATGTCCACATTCTGTTATGCTTCCGCTCCCAGGCCCTCTGCCACGTCCCGCTGTTATGCCATGGAGGCGATGCTGCTCAGATGTAACTTCGATGGAGGAAGAAGGAGAAATGGGGCCAGTCCTCTGAGCGGTAGCCCGACCGCGAGAGCCTCCTCGTCGACTGCTCATTCTGAGACGCTCTCTCCTCATTGCTAAATTCAGAGGATGAACCAGCTTGCAGAAACCCGGAGAGGAGAAATTAACCAAGACGGGGGCCGCAGAATTTGGCTTACAATGCTTGTAAACCACTCTCAAGCTTGGTATAATACCTGAGTTGGGCACAGAGCAAGAATGTCCCTGTGCAATCCCCCGCATCACCGAGGAGTGCTCCAGCATTGTAGTGGAGTGCCCAACAACTTCAAATGAATGCGTAAATGTAACAGAGGCTCCTGGAATATGAAGCGCCATCGCACAGGTTACCAAGAGGCCAATTAAGGAGGACAAGACCAGTAATAATTCCCGCATTGAAGTTCTTGCATGCGCCCATTTGAAACATTCTGTAGGGTACTGCGTGGCACGCAAGCGCTGACACATGCCCATGTGACGCACCACCTATGAGCTGCCATGCCTTTTAAGCACCCGCATCCGGGAAATGGAAAAACTTGTTACTTGTACTAGACCATTCTAATTATATTTTTCAATTGCAATTAAATAAATCAATATAAGTCTTAAAATCATTTATTTAAATGGTGGGTCAATGCATTCTTATAAGAATTTTATTCCATACAAATTAAATAAAGGTATTAGGTTGTATGTATAAAGTAAACATATTATTTGTTTGTTCATTTTAATGGGGCAATTGTATTTGTATTTTGTGATACTATGAACTCATTGTAAAATTACCTTAGCATACAAATGGAAATAATTCATAATAAATATTAACATCACTTTTAAAATCATAGGTTTTTATGTCCTTAAGCAATGAAGTGTTGAAGTGAAGATATGTTAATATCATACATGTGGTTACAGATGGGCATTACTACAAGTCAAAAGATGTTGTTGATATTTGAAATGGAAGGAGTATTCTTCCAATCATACACCAAAGATGAACAAAATTTTCATATTCAAAGAGAACCAGATTGGCAGTTTGGTGATAGGTCCTTTTTTTTAAGGCCTTTTCAGTAAGAAGTATTAAAATATTGCTTAAGAAATTATGATGTCGCAATATGGAAATTAAATGTCACTGACAAGTACATTCGAAAAGTACTTGAAAAATCAAATATTGATATAGAGGAATTTAAATTTGCATGGGACAGGTCTCATTGTCATTTGCAAACAAAATTGGAAGCAGGGAGAACAAGACAATTTTATGAGAAAAAGTTGATTGATGTGTGGTCCCAATATGGAGATAATTATGAAGAATCAAATGTATTGCTAATAGATACAAAAAAGCATACTTCTCAATTCATCGGATATCAATCAAACCACATCTTGCTAAAATCATATACAGGAAAAGAGCAAGATATGTGGCTTTTGCAAGTTTTATTCCGCTTTCTTAAGACACTTCATCGTATCAAACAAAAACATGAGTACATTTGAATGTTCAATAGAACATGTACTTCATTGTAGTTGATGGAGATAATTTCCTTTATAAATTTGTTGAAAAGTACATTCCTGTTTTTCAATACATTTTGGACATAGTTTTTGTTGAATCAATTTGTATGATTTTATATTTTTTGAAATATATGGGATGCCAATTATATTAATATGTATATTTCTTATTATTTATAATTGTTTTTGCAATGACTTTGTTGTATCAATTTTTTTTTCTAATATGTGTGTGCACGCGTGCGTGTGTTCTTAAATGAATTATTTTCCATTCAAATTATCTTACATGAAACATCGAGGCATGTTATTGTTAATGACTTATGTTTATTTATATGTATCAATAATCATATATAAATGTGAAATATAAGTTTTGAAATAGAACTCCTTGCAAACAAAGGTGCTATTCTTACTAAAGAAATTATAATAATTTACTTGATAAATGTTATGTGCATTATTCACTATTCACAATGCATTATTCACTATTAACGCTAATGATAAATGTGTCATAGGTAAATGATTTGATATTTTTGAAGCATAAGATATGTGATTTCTCAATTGATAGTTTTCATAAATTTATATGCTTAAATCAACTAATGGTTGTAACTACAATCATATCATATTGAAAATCAACAAGGCACAAAGTCAGTTATTCATTGTTTACATATAAAATGCACTAATATCAGTGCATAAATGTGACATGTAATTTTTGAGATAAAAAATATATTTTAAATAATTTTGCATTTCTTAAAAAAACATATGCATGATGATAATGATTGATAAGTGGATTATCAAGGTTTGATTAGACACTATCACGGATGAATTATTTCATTGAATTTTTTGAATTGTAAGGCATCTAATTTCATTATTTAAAGTCATTTTTTTGTAAATTTGTATTTTAAATAAATTGAAATCATATCACTTGAGTTAGAGTTATATTATTGACTTGTACTTAGTTATGTCCATCAATATGAGTATATTATGATGCATTTTTTCGAAAAGTACGTCTTTTAATTTCTTGATAATAAGTATTAAGTGGACTATTTAGGCTTAATGGGTGATGGCTTATAAGTGAATACTACTCGTTAAATTGTAGGGCATTCAATTTTTAACCCATATTTTTTTTGCATATATTCTTAAATCAACTATTTGTATATGCAATCATCTCATCTCATTTAATTTAATAAGGAATCCATTTATTGACTTTTATTTGTCTATCATGAAATTTATTAAGATTGTATTAATCTCATATTGTATTGTTTTGAAACAAAACTCCATGAAAAACAAAATTCTCTTCTTAATAAAACATGGAATAATTAATTAACAATGTGTTAAGTGGACCATCTAGACTCATTAAAGAGATGGTAAAAAATGGTTGTATTTAAACTTTTTTGCACCATAAGACATTGATTTTCTAATCCATATTAGCATTTTTTCATTTTCATTTCTTAAATATTTTATTTGTGGTTTAAATAATTTCATAGAATCCAAATATGAGTTGAAGAATTCTATTTGGCTATATGCATTGATAGAAGTTCATAAATGTGATGCATTTTCTAAATGTAACTCTTAATGTAAGTAAATATATATATATTTTACAAAACAAATTATAATTAATTGATAATGAGTTTTAAGTGGTCTATATAAAGCCATATATTTAAGTGTGTAAATGTGACACTTTTTTTTAAAATAAAACTCCATGTAATATGAAATGTTTTTCCCAACAACACATGGAATAATTAATTGGTAATGAATGTTAAGTAGATTGTTAAAGTTATTTCAAGGTACAAGTCATAAATAAATGTATTTAAACTTTATGCAACATATGGTATTTGATTTTCCCACCTTTATTAACATTTCGTAAATTTCAATTCTTAAATAAATTATTTGTAATTGAAATAATCTCATAGAAACCAACAAGACGAGTATGTTTTAAATTATATTTAGTATGTATGTATGTATAAATGGAATTCATTTTTGAAATAAAGATCTCAATGTAAGTAAAAAATATATATATTTTTAGAAAATTAATAATTTAAAATCAATTATTTATGAGTTCTAACTGGTTTATTCTATTTTGAATTGAAATTTTTTTCTAACTATGCATTATTAAATCAATTATTCCTATATGCAATCATGTCATATAAGTCAATAAGTCAAGAAACCATTAATTGATTTTTATTTAACTATCATGTGGTTTAATTTGAATGTATAAATGTGAAATTGCTATTTCTATAGTAAAAAATCATGTAAAGAAAATGAATTTTTTAATAAAACATGGATTAATGACTTCACCATGAGCATTAAGTAGACTATTTAAGCTCATTCAAGAGATGGGCGATAAATGGATGTCTTTAAACTTTTTTCACCATATGACATGCTTTTCTCATCAATATTAACATTTTGTAGATTTCAATTCTTAAATAAACTATTTGTACTTAAAATAATATCATAGAATCCAACGAGACTCAAAAGTTATTTATTGAATTTCATTTAGTTATATGTATTCATATAAGTTTATAATTGTAATTTATTTTTGAAATAAAGCTATTAATGTAAGTAAAGATATATCTTATACAAAACTAATTAGAATTAATTGATAATAAACTTTAAGTGGTTTATTCAGACTACATGAAAAATAAAGTGTCATAGATGAATGCCTTTTAATACATATTTAATATTCAAAATCAATATCTTAATGATAATTTATTTGTATTTACGTTAAGTATTTAATAATTAAAGAACACGGGGACTTATATAAATTTCAACTGAAATACATGAGTTATGTTTCACACTTATTTCTTCCCCATTAAAAATGCTTATCATTTTCTCTTCTTAGTGAAAGTAATGATCAATCATGGTTTTCCATACAGTTGGTTGACACTAAAATTACATCGAGACTATTACTGGTTTTGACAATGTTGACAAGGAGAGATCAATATCCACACTACCATCAACTGTGCTAATATTTGAAAACCCTTGCCTCCACTACTTACAAGAAATCACCACTAAAGTTTCTTGTTTACTTCAATTTGTGACATTGTCCATCATAATGGAATGACTTGAATACCCATTTAAGAACTCTCATTTGATGTACTTGGATTTGAGTGGAGATAGATCAATGGTGCCTAACTTTCTTGAAATACCTAGATCAACAATGTATAACTTTTATAGTGGATGTCTGCATGCTATGAAGATGAATGATGATCCCCTCATTAGTGGTTCATAAAGGCACATAGGAACCGTAGGAAATTGAGCACAAGAACATTTTACTAATGTTTTAGTAGACTAGTTTCAAAGAAATGCAAGGGACACTTATCCTTGTCATTTACAATAAGATCTTCACATCACCATCATTCAATCAACAAATCCCCCGTAGGTTGGGGGAAAGGGAGTTAGAGTTTCCATACTAATATGATTTAGCTTAAATCAATTTCTTCTAACAGTTTGATTTCACACTTCTTTTGTGTATTGATACTATTGTACATAACAACCCCATATTTGACCTATTCATGATCTCTAATTGGTTTGAAATTACTAAAATTATTTTAATATTGAATCAAGTTAATATGATGATTTACAAAAGAATGAATGTTGTTGAAGGCCTTGTAATAAAATACTTGCAAAAAAAGGTGCTATTCTTACTAAAGAAATTATAATATAATTTACTTGATAAATGTTATGTGCATTATTCACTATTCACAATGCATAATTCACTAGTAAGGCTAATGAGAAATGTGTCATAGGTAAATGATTTGATATTTTTGAAGCATAAGATATGTGATTTCTCAGTCGATAATTTTCATAAATTTATATGCTTGAATCAATTAATGGTTGTAACTGCAATCATATCATATTGAAAATCAACAAGGTACAAAGTGAGTTATTCATTGTTTACATATAAAATGCACTAATATGAGTGCATAAATGTGATATGTAATTTTTGAGATAAAAATGTATTCTACATAATTTTGCATTTCTTAGAAAAACATATATATGATGATAATAATTGATAAGTGGATTATCAAGGTTTGATTAGACACAATCATGGATGAATTATGTCATTGAAGTTTTTGAATTGTAAGGCATCTAATTTCATTATTTAAAGTCATTTTTTTGTTAATTTGTATTTTAAATAAACTGAAATCATCACTTGAGCTAGAATTATATTATTGACTTGTACTTAGTTATGTCCATTAATATGAGCATATAAATGTGATTTATAATATCCATATATTATGATGCATTTTTTCGAAAAATAAGTCTTTTAATTTCTTGATAATAAGTATTAAGTTGACTATTTGGGCTAATGGGTGATGGCTCATAAGTGAATACTAATCATTAAATTGTAGGGCATTCAATTTTTAACGCATAATTTTTTTTCATATCTTCTTAAATCAACTATTTGTATATGAAATCATCTCATCTCATTTAATTTAATAAGGAATCCATTTATTGACTTTTATTTGTCTATCACGTAATTTATTAAGACTGTACTAATCTCATATTGTATTGTTTTGAAACAAAACTCTATACAAAACAAAATTCTCTTCTTAATAAAACATGGAATAATTAATTAGCAAATTATGTGTTAAGTGGACCATCTAGACTCATTAAAGATATGGGTCAAAAATGGTTGTATTTAAACTTTTTGCATCATAGGACATTGATTTTCCAATCCATATTAGCATTTTGTCATTTTCAATTCTTAAATAGTTTATTTGTGGTTTAAATAATTTCATTATTAGAATCCAATATGACTTGAAGACAAAATCACTGCTGATACTGGACATGAATGGGAAGTTATTTATTGAATTTCATTTAGTTATATGTATTCATATAAGTTTATAAATGTAATTTATTTTTGATTTCACACTCCTATTGTGTATTGATACTATTGTACATAACAACCCCATGTTTGACCCATTCACGATTTCTAATTGGTTTAAGATTACTAAAATTATTTTAATGTTGAATCAAGTTAATATGGAAATTTACAAAAGAATGAATGTTGTTGAAGGCCTTGTAATAAAAAACTTCCAAATTTAATGAAATATGTGTTCAAGATTTTATGGTGTTTATCTTCCTTTTATCCAAGGGAGAACTAAAAAGATTGTAAGGATCCTAAGGAAGCATAAGGTGGCTTCAACCTTTTGACCTTTAAATACCATCCAGAGCTCCCTTAGATCTGTAAAAGACCCAGTGGACCCTGAGAATATGAAGGGTGTTTATGTTATCCCATGCTCTTGTGGGAATCCATACATTGGTGAGACTGGTCGCTCGATTAATCAAAGGATTCGTGAGCATGTTGCTGACATCAAGCATGGCAGGACCTGCTCCTCTGCTTTGGTGGAGCATGCAAATAAATCTAAGCATCACATCTGCATTGAGGAGGCCCAAGTCGTTGCTAAGGTTAGTCATTTCCATCATCATAAATTGAGGGAGGCCCTAGAAATTGAAAAAAGACTCAATAATTTGAATAGAGATGATGGTTGGAATATTAGTAGAAGTTGGGTCCCTGTCTTGTCCTCCTAGTTTTTTAGCCTTTTTTTTTTAATTATCTATATAGGTATTGGCATCCTTTTTATAATATTTGTTGTTTGATTTATTCTTCATTAGAGTTTATTTTCTTGATCCTTTGTGTTTTTTATGTATTTTATCATCCTATTCATTCTTAACTCCTTTCAGTATTTTTGTTGATTGTTTAATGGGCCTAAGCCCCATATTTTATTATTGACGCCATTTATTTATTCATTATTATTTTTTTTGCATATATATGTCTCTATTTTTATTTTTATTATAGTTTATTTATTTTGACTTGTGTATCTTTTTGTTTTATTTTATTTATTTTTCCATTAATTATTTTTAATTTATTTTATTTTATTTCCATTAGTTATTTTAATTATCAAATGATCTTGTCTCAACTAGCGTCTTCACTCATTTTTATAATTTTTTACTCCCCTCCTTTAAAGTTTGATTTCGATTATTTATTTATTTATTTTAAACACTAGTTGTTTAATATAGCGGTTACTTATTAATATTTGTTTTTAATAAATTAATATACTAATATCACAATTTAAATATTATTTTTCAAAAACTAGTAATAATTGGTTTCAATAAAATTAATTTAAATATTATTTTTTAAAAACTAGCCATTACATATTAATATTTTAATAAATTAATAAACTAATATCATTATTTAAATATTATTTTTCAAGAACTAGTAATATTTGGTTTTAATAAATTAATTTAAATATTATTTTTCAAAAACTAGCCATTTAATATAGCCGTTACCTATTAATGTTTTTAATAAATTGATGAAATAATATCAATATTTAAATATTATTTTCAAAAACTAGCGGTTTAATATAGCCGTTACATTTTAATATTTTAATAAATTAATAAACTAATATAATTATTTAAATATTATTTTTCAAGAACTAGTAATATTTGGTTCTAATAAATAAATTTAAATATTATTTCTCAAAAACTAGCGATTTAATATAGTCGTTACTTAATAATATTTGTTTTTAATATATTAATAAATTAATATTATAACTTAAACATTATTGTTCAAATATAACCGTTACTTGATATTACGTCTCTACATTGCTCTCTATTTAAGCCATTGCTATGGTCTGCCTCTTTATCTGGTCCTGATGATGAACCACACTTGTTGGTTCGAAACACGTCGGCTAAAAAAAATTCTCTCATGTGATTTCTACTGAAGGACTTTGTTTAATTTATTTATATTGTTTATTTTTTATTTTTAAGTTATTTTTTATCTTTTTTAATTGGTTTTTTTTTTAATGTTTTATTTTAATTGTTTATTTTTTAAATTTAAATTTGTTTAAGTTTTTTTTTTTTTTTTTCTAAATTTTTATAATTTTTTTTTAATTTAAATATTTTTTATTTTAAGTTTTAAATTCAAATATATTTTATTTTAAATTTAAATATATTTTATTTTAAATTTAAATATATTTTATTTAAAAAAAAAACAAAAAAACAAAAAAAAGGAACAAAAAAACAAAAAACAAAAAACTTTTTAAATTTTTTTGTTTAAATTGTTTTGAATTCTTTGTTTTTATTTTTAATTTTAATTTAACTTTTTAATTTTATTTTACTTTTTGATAATTATTTACGATTTTTTTAAATGATTTTTTTTTTGTTTTTCTTTTATAACTTAAAAAATGGTCTTCTTTTATTTTTTATTTTTAATTTTTTTTTGTTTATTTTTTATGTTTTTATATTTATTTGTTTATTTAAATTTTTCATTTTTACAAGTTAATTTTGTTTTGTTTTTTGTTTTTTTTTTTTTACATTTTTATGGTTTTTTTTGTTTTTTGTTTATATATTTTATGAAATTTAATTTATTTTTTGTCATGAATCGTCCCCTTGCCACCCCTGGCCAGTTGGGCCTCCGGGTCGCTAGGGATTTTTTTTTTTTTTTGAGTTTTTTATTTTTTTAATGTTGTATTTTATTTTTGTATTTTTTTTTTAATTTTTAATTTTTATTTGGTTTTCATTTTATTTTACTCGTTTTTTTTTTTTTTTTACATGCTATGGTTGATTTTTTTTTCAATATTTGAATTTTGTTTTCTTACGTATCTTATATATATATATATATATATATATATATATATATATATATATATATGTTATTGTTTTTTGTAGGGTATGTGTCGATGCTTGTATAGCAACCCGATTTCATTATGTGCAATCTGATAGTTGATTTTAAATTTTTCACTATAATGATTCAAGTCTGCCCCATAATGTATTAATTTCATGGTTGGTCTTCAAGTTTTCATTACAATGGGTTGAGCTCACCTACACTGTGTGTCAATTTGATAGTTGATTTTTAAATTTTTTCGCAATGTATCAAGTTGTGTTAGGCTAAGATTTCAAAATCGTTATACATTTAGAATTTAAAAAGAAATTACTCTGGGTATGATAACTCTTTCATTCAGGTGTTCATTTTTAATTTTTTTTTAGTCATAAATTTTTCCCATAATGTCATGCTTAAAATATTTTGAAAATTTAAGATTGTTTTGTAGTCATAATCTTTGGCTTTAATTCCATGGTTGAAAATTGTCAAGATTTTTAATGTTTTTCTAAGTCGTGATATTTTATCTTTAATGTTATGGCTGAAAACAATTAAAAATATTTTTTCTTAGCACCATGCTTGAAAATTGTTGGAATTTTAAGGTTTTTCAAAGAAGTGATATTTTAAATTTAATGTCATGCTTAAAAATCATTGGAATTTTAAGGGTTTTCAAAGACGTGATATTTTATCGTTAATGTCATGCTTGAAAATCATTGGAAATTTAAAGTTTTTCAGAGTCACGATATTTTGTTTTTAATGTCATTACTAAAAAGTGTTGAAAATGTACCCTGAAAAAAAAAAATTATTCCAGCATCAACACTTTTCGATTTCAAGGTGTTTTTTCATGTTTTTTTTGGGATTTTTGGGCTCAAGTACCCGTTTTGAGGTAATAGTTCTCATTTGATCGGTAACTATGTTTTATAACATTTATGACATATGCATGAAAGTGTTGTGTCTCAATGAGCTTTTGATTATTACGTGAAAGATCCAAGTACACAGTTACAATTGTGAGCCACTAGCTCCAACATTGGAACATTAAGTCAGTTCTTCCTTCTCCAAAGAATGATCTTCTCTCCTATGGTAAGCTAGAGAAGCCAAGGCTAGCCATCCAAAGCCTAAGACTCCAAAATCCATTTGCTTGAGTTATGAGGGTGTATTTATAATAAGAGGAATAACCTTTCATATCCCCATAACTCTTGAGATTCCCTCATGACTCTTAGACTTCTAATGTGACCTATAGACTTCTATATGAATTTTGGACTTTTCCTAAAGACTCTTTTGTCCATATATGACTATGTGACTTTTCATATTCCACATATAACTCTTGGACATCCACACATTACATTTTTTCCTTTCATTTTGATAATTACATCATTACATCCAAAAATGATGTGGCAAGACACATGTTAACACATGAGATTGTGATGACATTGGTACAAATCACAACTTGAAAATTATGATATGGACTTCATGATGAAGTGGAAATGCCAAGTTGTTTCTCTTGTTTCTTTATCTTCAATATTCATGAGAAGACTGCTCAGTAATTCATCTTCATGAAATACTTGCTTTGTTTTTCATCTTCACCATCCAAGGGGTGGAATGGTATGGAGTCTTCATGTGGTCCCGATCTTTGGTCTTCTATCGTAAATTGGTGTTCCTTCATCTTCTTTCTTAATGACCTGTTGACTATAATGGTTCTGCCAACATTCAGAGGATCTCCTTGATATAAAGTCCCAACTAGACCTCACACCATTTGGAGTAGGAGTCCCAACAGTGGGTGGTAGAATAATGCCTTGACCGCAGTAACTCACAGAGGAAAATATGATAACTTTGGGTGAGAAAAAGTGTGTGACCCTAAGGAGAGTCAAGTGTGATGTGTGAAAGTTATAACACATGGAGGGGAAAAGGAAGTGCACCCCTCAAAAGCCTATAATAGTACACAACTTGAAATGAACACATGAGTTAAATGACATCACAAGCTAAAATGAAAAATAGCCCTCAAGTTAAAGTGACGAGTTAATCCAACAACACACATTCAAAAGGATTCATACAAATGCATACAAAGTAGTTCATAAGCATATGCGTAAGTTAAATAACATACATTGCTAATACAACAAGAATAGTCCTACTATATTAACAACATATGCATGAACATGTGTTGGCTCTGATTTTATTATTATAAGTGAAATTTCCATCCATACATGCACCATTGACGACCACTAGCCCCAATAGTGGAACATTACAGTCAAGAACACCTGCTTCTCCAAAAAAGTATACTCGCTCTACACTATGGAGAAGTTAAGGATCTTCACAATACTCCCAAGCCTTCTCTAAGCCTAAGCCTAGCGAAAACCTTGGCTCCCAAAAATATTGTTTTATGAGTTATGAGGTTCTATTTATAACAAAGGGTGGGGTGACCCTTGACATTCCCCTTTCTGACTCTTTGACTTCCTTCATGACTCATTAAATTCTTCACTAAATGACACATTACATTACATAATGACTTTTCATATTCCAATATTAACACTTATAATTTCACTTACAAAATATTTACAAATAATATTACAGTTTTCACATGTACCCATATAAGACAAAATAGGATAGAGACAACCTAACAAGACACAACACTATGATTCTGGAGTTTGGGGAAAGTCCAGCTCAACAACCTCCACTTGATGCTTCTTGGTCACATATTGGTGCCAAGCTTGGTACTATGTGATGGTGTCCCCAAACTGTTTGATGGTGTCTTTCTAGAAGCAGACTCTAACCTCCATGGCATTTGGGTATATGTTCTTGGAACTTGTATCCAACTCATTCTGAAGCATGAACAACATGGTCTTGACCTTAACAAGACCACTAATGTACTTCTACATGTTGTGTGTGTTCAACTCCAAGTCTTCTCTAGTGGCCTCTCATCTTAGCTGCTCCAAGTACTCATCAATCTCTAGCCAGACTTGGTTCTTGGGTTTAGCATCGGTGAGGGAATCGATTGATGGGATCTTGTGCTTTCTCACCATGACATCCAAACTATTGTACAACCACACATATGAGGCATGTATGTTGTCGATGAATGAGGCGAGTTTCTCGTTGTTCTGGATCAACATTCAAACCTTAGCTATCTCCAACTCTACCCGTGGCTTCATCTTCTTCTCTAGTCAAGAAAGGCACCTTTGTACCACATTTTCCACTCTTGTACATGGGTGATGGAAGCATGTGTGTTCTTGAGAGTTTGAACAAACTCTTTTCTCTATTTTGTAGGCCATGCACACAGACAACTGCTTTACGTATGGTGACAAATCTGTCATAGAGCTTCCGCATGGTATCACCAAGTTTTGATACTTCAACAAGCATCGTTGTCTTCGTTATGCAACCAAATCACAAAATAGAAAAAAAGATAGATCAACGACTTCAAAATTAGCATGTTCAAGGGGGAAACCTCCTTTACATTACAAAAATGAACAATTCTTGGATGATATAAATGACAATACCTCCTTTCTATATATAGGAGTCTAAGGGGTCACAATATACTCAAAGCCGACATAACAATAATAATGTAAGGGTACAACAATAACAATAGTGGGCTTCTATGGGGGCACAATGATAACAATATGGGGACAACATGGGCACAACAATAACAATAAGGGTCTACAATGACAATAATAATAAGGGAATACACTAGTATTATAGGGGCCTAACATGCCCCTCTCCTTCAAAAAAGTGTTTTCCTCAACTCTTGAGTAGTTCTGGATGCTTCTGTAGAAAATTCTCATCCTCCCATGTGGAATATTCAGTGGGTAAGTTCTTCCACTTAATGAGATACTCTAAAATTGATCGATTTCGTAGCTGTCGAGTTCTTGTTTTAGTGACTGCTTCAGGTTCCAATATGATATTTCCTTCCTCATCAAGCTCTGGCAATATTGTTTGAACTGGGAGCTTGTCACCTATAACCTTCTTTACACATGAAACTGCAAAAACTGCGAAACTCCCCCAATGCGAAAATTGCATTATGTGCTGATGCTCAGAGTTGTTCTACCTCTTGCCTAACATCCTACAAGTTTTTTGCTAGGTTTTAATTCTTGTCCATTAGATACTAAACATTTGAGCTTATTTCTCCTGCATAGGCCAAGATGGCTTGGGAAATGGTAGTTGGCTACTCCTTGGTGTCCGACACTATCGCCTTTTCCTTGATGAATGCAGGCGATATGTGATCATCTAGAAAGTGCTTCCTTCACGCGTGTACAATCTTTTTCTGCAACTCGTCAAATATCATTTTTGGATTCAACTGCGTTAAGTAAGTCATTCACGTATGACCATTTCCATGAGAGGTAGTTGTAACTGACTAATTTCTCATGATTTGAACAGTTCACTTAGCACTCATTGCATCGCATGATGCTCACAGGGGTGAAGAAGTGGGATTGAAACTAGTGAAATGAATCACATAGCGTCAATAATCACTTTCGGGGCTTGCACTCGATAACCAGGACTTCCTGGGATCTCTACTTGAATGGTTCATGAGGCACACTACTTGCTAAGGTTTTGCAAATGGGGTAGCAAGCTAAGTGGGCTTGATTGTGGGGAAAACTCCATAGTTAAGCGTGCTTGAGCCAGAGGCAATCTGGGATGGATGACCTCTCGGGAAGTCCTGGTTACTGGGTGCAAGCCCCGGAAGTGATGATTGACGCTATGTGATTCATTTCACTAGTTTCAATCCCACTTCTTCACCCTTGTGACCATCACCCGATGCAATGAGTTCTAAGTGAACTATTAAAATCATGAGAAATTAGTCAATTATGACTACCTCTCATGGAAATGATCATACGTGAATGACTTACTTAACGCAGTTGAATCCCAAAATTATATCTAATATAATGCACTGGGTAAACCCCTTACACTTAAATTCAAAAAGAGTGAAGGGATATCTACTTGAATGGCTCATGAGGCACAATACTTGCTAAGGTTTTGCAAATGGGGTAGCAAGCTAAGTGGGCTTGATTGTGGGGAAAACTCCACAGTTAAGCGCGCTTGAGCCAGAGGTGATCTTGGATGGGTGACCTCCCGAGAAGTCCCGGTTACCGGGTGCAAGCCCCAGAAGTGATGATTGATGCTATGTGATTCATTTCACTAGTTTCAATCCCACTTCTTCACCCCTGTGAGCATCACCCGATGCAATGAGTGCTAAGTGAACTATTCAAGTCATGAGAAATTAGTCAGTTACGACTACCTCTCATGGAAATGGTCATACGTGGATGACTTACTTAACACAGTTGAATCCCAAAATGATATCTAATATAATGCATTGCGTAAACCCCCTATACTTAAACTTGTCAATTGATAGATTGTACACATCCATGACCGGATCATCATCAAGGAGAACAACATCTCCTTGCTCGCTTGGGGATGGTTCTGATACTGGAGGTGGTGGATACTGAAGGATGACTTGTGGTTCTTTCGGCATCAAGTCAGTGTCTTTGCGCTGCGACTCCTGTTCCAACTCCATGTCTGTCACTTCAATCAATTTCTCAATCTATTGATTAAGATCCCGATCCTGCATCTATTTAGCCTATTCCTTAGCTATTGGATGCCCATCTCATTAACCTGTATCGACATTGTTTTCTCTGTAATCACGTCTTGCCTTTGTTCTTATTCTTTCTTTTGCTTCTCTTATCTTTCTCTCCTCCTCAACTCTTATTCTTCCTTCAACTTCTTCATCTCCTGCAACTTCAGTTCTGCTTCCTGTAGCCTCTGCTTTTCTCTCTTCCTTTTCTCTTCTCTCTTCATCCGCTTCTCCCTCTTTGCTTCTGCTGCCAAATCTTCCCTCTCTAGGATAGGATCTGCCTTCATTTTGTAGCTTTTATCTCCCTCTGGATTCTCAACAACCTTCCTCTTTCCCTTGTCCTACACTAGATTGTTTCCTTTTATTGTTCTTGTTGTTACTTACAGACTTGTTGTTTTCTGTAGAGAAGCCTTCCATGTTCTTGCTATACTAACCAGCTCATGGAGTTTGGAGGCATTGTAGCAGTACCTCCAAGGATCCTCCTCTGGCCAATGGAACGTCCTGTGGATCCAGAGAAAGTAAACTCTCATATAGTGGTCCTTGCAAATACTGTAGGGATCATACAGATTAAAGTCCTCGGTGGCAAACTCGAATTTCACTATGTCCTTAGCCTCGACATCTGCATCTTTCAAGCTATTAATCTCATATAACCTAATCCACAAAGGAAGAGCAGGCCATGGCACTTTCTTCTTCCTATGCAGTCTTGTTGACAACCCTATAACGAGGTGGTATGAAACTTCTTTCATGATTAGTTTTTTAGTGGCATACCTTGATAGAACATGCATAGGCTTCTCTCTAGCAAGCACTCTGATGAAGGTGCCACCTGGTGAGGCATACCAAACTACAATGTTTATTATTGCATCCATTACTTATTGGGACATGCAAGGTGGATCATGCTCACATATAAGCTTGTATAACGGGATGATAAAATGGTCAGTTATCCTTTCCATCACTGCTCGATAGCTGCAATTAGAAAGAAACATGCAATAGATGTTGACGACAGTCTCTTATGGTGTCCATGTCTAGCTCATGCCAGGGAACTACTGCTAGGCATAGATTGCATCCAGTAAGTATGTGGACATGTAAAACCTTGCTTTCTCATTCTTGGGCGGATTCCTAGCCTTAGACACATGGGAATTCAACTTATGAACCAACAAATTTGACCTATTGAATGGCCTCCCATCATTAACAAACTGGTCTAGTAAGACAACCCACCCTTTAGGGAAGGTTTTTGTGTTCTCTTGACCATATATTTTGTATGAAAAGATGATCAAGAATTGGTAAGCCTTCTCAAGGGAATTTGTCTTGTAAACATGGGTGGATGTATATCTAAACTTCGATGGATCTTTCACCCAACGCTTAACAATGTCTCTAGGGTTCACATGTAGGTTTTAACCCTGTACAGAAATTACCTGCATACGAATTCTAAAACATAGAAAAATAAACAATGCGAGAGCATAACACATAAAACACATATACACAGAGATTTTCCCATTGGATCCCAAAATTGGGGCTACCAATTTGATTTTTCATTATTTTCCTTTCAATGTTATAATACATATTTATACCTTCCGAAGCATCCAATACCAAGGACCGAAAACCATCGCGTCCAATACCATGGACCGAAAATCACCGCGTCCAAAAACATGTGTGAAAATCATGCACAAAACCATAGGTGGGTTCGCCCATCCTAACATAGGGTCCAAAACCAAAATTTTCCAGGGCTCTGCCCCGGACCCCATAAAGTGGGGTTACGGGTATGCCTCAAACCCCCTGTGACACCCCTGGCTACACAATCGGTCCAATGAAGGGGGCTCCGCCCCCCCTCTAACCCCCCGGTTAACTATGTGGGCTAGTCATGGAAAGAATATAACACAACCCAACATTCTCCCACTTGTTGTTTTCTTTCCACAGTTTTTAGCCCTGAAATGCCCATTGTCTCTCTACACCAAGAGAAGTTCTCAGAGCTCACAAATTTTGTTAATGCATCTGCAATATTCTTCAAAGTGTCCACCTTTACGAGCAACACCTTTTTGTCTTCTATCATATCCCTCACAAAGTGATACTGAACATCAATGTGCTTTGTCTTTGAATGATATGCGGGGTTCTTTGCCAAGAAAATTGCACTTTGGCTATCACAGTCTATCCATATAGCTCCCTGTACTAACCCCATAGTTGAACATAATCTCTGCAACCAAACTGTTTCCTTGCTTGCATGAGTGGCTGCCATGTATTCTGCCTTTGTAGTTGATAGTGCCACTACAAATTGTTTCTTACTCATCCAACTGACTGCACCTCCAAATAGGTTAAACACATACCCACTCGTAGATCTTCTCCGATCTATATCTTCAGCCTAGTCTACATTAACAAAGCCACGAATATCCAACATTCTGTCCAATCTTGATCTTCCTTGGTAGCACAAACCATAATCACTAGTGCCACGCAAATACATGAAAACCCACTTCACCGTTGTCCAGTGCTCCTTCCTTGGTTTTGACATAAACCTGCTCAATACTCCCACTGCATGTGCAATGTATGGTCTAGTACAGACCATTGCATACATCAAGCTACCAACTTCACTTGCATATGGAACACAGGACATGTCCTCTTCCTCTTCTTGTGTCTTGGGACACTGTTCAGGAGATAACCTCACACCTACATGAATAGGAACCTTCATCGGTTTGCTATTTGCATATTAAACCTCCACAGTATTGTCTTGACATACTTCCTCTGGTTTAACCAGAGCTTCCTCTTTGCCTGATCTCTTTTAATTTCCATGCCCAAAATATAGTTTGCAGCACCAAGATCTTTCATGTCAAATTTGGAGGAAAATTGGCTCTTCAAATCTTGGATACTTTCTTTGTCATTTCCAACCAGCAACATATCATCCACATACAAGACCAGATAAATAACACGGTCACCAATTAATTTAAAATACACGTAGTGATCTGATTTGCTTATGGTGAAGCCAAGTCATCGTATAAATGTATCAAATTTATGATACCACATCCTTGGTGACTATTTTAACCCATACAGAGACTTCTTTAACTTGCATACCTGTTCTTTCTTACCCTTCACCGCAAAGCCTTCAATTTGCTTCATGTATATTTCCTCTTCCAGATCCATGTGAATAAATGTTGTCTTCACATTTGTCTGTTCTACCTCAGAATCAAAAGCAGCAGCAACAAATAAAAGTAATCTAATAGAAGTTATCTTGGCAACAGGAGAAAAAATATCACCAAAATCAATTCCCGGCACCTGGGAATAACCTTTTGCTACCAACCAAGCTTTGTATTTCTCCACCTTTCCTTCTGCATTTGTCTTCTTCTTGAACACCCATTTGCTGCCAATGGGTTTCCTTCCAGCCGGCAAGTCCACCAAATCCCAAGTCTCATTTTTTTGCAAAGATGCCATTTCATCAATCATGGCCTCTTTCCAGAGTTTTCCATCCTCTGAATCCACAGCTTCCTTCACAATTCTCGGATCATCATCAATAATAGATAAAGAAAAATTTGAACAGAAAGCAGATGGACTATACCTTTCTGGCTGCCTTCTTTCTCGAGATTATCTTCTTACACCCGAAGTTTGTGGATCTTCATCTTCTGATTCCTCCTCTGCTGTAGAGTCTGATTCTTCCTCCTTTAACTCAAAATCTATCTTCTCAGGTTCCTTTGGTTGGACTTCATGTTTAATAACATCTTTTACCTCTCTGAACACCACATCTCGGTTGTACACAACCTTCCGTGTGGTTGGGTTCCAAAGCTTATAACCCTTTAAACCATCCTTATACCCAATAAAGATGCACTTTTCAGATTTACTATCCAACTTGGTTCGTTTCTCCTTTGGAACATGTACATATGCATCACATCCAAATACCCTCAGATGTGAAAGAGAGGGTTTCTTATCAGTCCATACCTCTTGTGGAGTCTTATCCTCCAATGCTGATGAAGGTGACTAGTTGACTAGGTAACATGTAGTATCCGTCACCTCTGCCCAAAATTCCTATCCTAACTCGGCACCACTAAGCATGCTTCTTGCCCTTTCCATCAACGTCTTGTTCATTCTTTCTACAACACCATTTTGCTAAGGTGTATATGGAGTAGTATTTTGCCGTGCTATATCACACTTCTTATAGAATTCTTCAAATTCCTTACTGCAAAACTCTCCATCGTTATCTGTCCTCAACATATTTATCTTCTTCTCTGTCTGGTTTTCCACCAGAGCCTTAAATTCTTTAAACCTGTCAAAGACTTCAGATTTCTTCTTAAGGAAATATATCCATGTATTCCTTGAGAAGTCATCTATAAATGATACATAGTACATAGACTTACCTAGTGATGGAACCTTCACAGGTCTAAACACATCATTGTGCACAAGCTCTAATATCTGTTCTGCCCTCTTACCACCAGAGGGGAAACTCACCCAATTCTGCTTCCCATATACTCAATTTTCATAGAAATCAAAATCCAGAGAGCTATTACTCATACCTTCTACCATACCTTTACCATGAAGTATTCGAAGGCCCTTCTCTCCAATACGTCCAAGCCTTTGATGCCACAACATGGTCTTCTCTCCAGAGACCACTAGATTTTATGCTCCACTTTCAGGAACCACAGAACTGTTGCACCCATCAACAATAGTGCTACCTTGCAGCTTGTACAGAGTTCCAATCTGAACTCCCCGCATCAATACCAGTGCCCCCTGAACCATCTTACAGGTATCGTTCTCGAACACTGTTTTTACACCTACATCATCCAACTTGCTTACATAAACCAGATTTCTGGCCAATGCATGAATATGTAGAACACCTGGAAGTGTTCTAACTCTTCCACCTTTCAACTTCAACTTTACTTTTCTGCGACCGACAATTCTAGCCTTCATATCATCCCCTAAGAAGACATCACCACCATCGTATTTCTCATACTTACAGAACCACTCTCTATGGGGAGTGAAGTGAAAGGATGCACCTGATTCAATCAACCATGCCTTATGATCTACATGTGTACTTGAAGAAGCCAAGTACACATCCCCACCTTCATCTGAGGTGGTTTTCGCCTCTACAGAAGGAGCATCATCAAATCCCTTTCCTTTATCAAGAGCTTTAGATTTACAGTCCCTTTTGTAGTGCCCTTCCTTTCCTCATTTCCAACACACCACCTTTATAGGTTTTCCTGGAGATTTAGATCTCCCACTCGATGACTTATTTTTGTTTCTGTTCTGGGACCGACCTCGTACCAACAAGGCATCACCATTCTGGCTCTCCATATTTTCTGTCTCATCTCCTCCATCAACAAGGATGAGACTATTTCATCAAAATTCAAGGCAGTTGCATTGATACCTATTGCAATAACCAGACTATCCCATGAATCTGGTACAGAACACAACAAACTGATGCACTTATCTTCATCTGAAATTTTAATATCAACAGATGCTAACTGACTTACCACAGTATTAAATGCATTTAGATGCTCTATCACCGAGTCTCCATCTTTCATCCTCAGGTTATACAGATTTTTCCGCAGAAACAGTTTATTCACCAAAGACTTAGATTGGTACAAAGTCCCTAACTTGTCCCACAAATCCTTCGTCGTAGCTTCCCGTGATACATTCAACAATACTGAATCTGAGACATACAATCATATTGTGCTCTTTGCCTTCCAATCGAACTTCTTCCATTCTTCATCGGCCACTCTCGTTGGTTTAGTACTTGGATCTACCGCGATCCACTGATCTTTATCCACCAACAGATCCTCCATCTTGAGTTTCCACAACTCAAAACTCTGACCATTAAATTTCTTGATCTCTATCTTTCCATTGCTCACCACCTTCTTTTACCACTACAATCGATCTCGCATATCTCCCACTGAATAGGGTCTACCACAGGCCCGAGTGAAACCCCTTAGCAACAAAGGCGTCCCCTTGAAGCCAAAACAGCTCTGATACCAAAGGTAGGTTTTAACCCCGTACAGAAATTACCTGCATACGAATTCTAAAACACAGAAAAATAAACAATGCGAGAGCATAACACATAAAACACATATACACAAAGATTTTCGCACTGGATCCTAAAACCGGGACTACTAGCTTGATTTTTCATTATTTTCCTTTCAATGTTATAATACATATTTATACATGCCGAAGCATCCAATACCATGGACTGAAAACCATCGCGTCCAATACCATGGACCGAAAACCATCGCGTCTAAAAACATTTGTGAAAATCATGCACAAAACCATAGGTGGGTCTGCCCATCCTAACATAGGGTCCAAAACCAAAAAATTTCGGGGCGCTACCCCAGACCCCATAAAGTGGGGTTACGGGTATGCCTCAAACCCCTTGTGACCCCCCCGCTACACAATTGGCACAATGAAGGGGGGCTCCACAGCGCGCCCCCCCCCCTCTAACCCACCGGTTAACTACATAGGCTAGTCGTGGAAATAATATAACACAACCTAACATCACATAGCTATGGGTGGCATAGAAGAGTGATGCCATGGACTTCACGAGCTCGGGCAAGTGATATATTTGCTAAAAGTTATCTTCCTTGAAGGTGGAAAGCTCTCTTCTGCTGGCACTGCTCAATGTCATAGTATGTTCATCCGTATGTGAAACAATCCAGCTGATGATGTCCGCACACAGGAAGGAGGAATACCTACATGCAACCTTGTATAACCCTAACCACTAGACGCTAAGATAAACCTTTCGGTCCTCTAAGTATTAATTAAATTCCTCTGAAAAAGTGTCTTTTATCTGCTTCCATTTCAGTGTTGTTCCCTTCTCAATGAACAACTGAGTATCTGCATCTATTGTTAGATGAGCAACCGATAGCTTCTCAACTACTTCCCCAATATTTCTCTTGGTAGTTTCCTTTGATGCAACTCTCTTGGATGCCATTTTAACTATAACTGCTAGAGAGATGCTCAACAACTGATGTACCTGTGGGATAGAGAGGACAATCATGACAAGCAAATGTTAGCTAAAAGCAAGACAACTTCAAGACAAGATCAAGTAATAAGCTAGGCTTATGATGGGAAGGATTGCACAGTTTTGACTGACAAAGGTGACTAATTGACTATGGGAACTGCACATTGTGCAATCCCAACAGTCATTGTGGGAGCTTGATGACTTGAACTGCGCAATGAATAGTTCATTCTAAGCCAATACCTAGGAGATATTGTGCATTGCGCAGTCTTAGTGGCCAAGCTGGGAGACTGGCTCCTGGAACTGTGTAGTGCACAGTTGGAGCTAGCCTAGGCTAAGCCTTAAGCAATTCCAAAAGCCATGCTAGAGGCGTGAGTCTCCAGATTGCGCAAAGATAGCTGTTCACAGTGAGATCCAGTCAAGGGGACCCAAATCTTCCTAAGGAGAGTGTGAAAAACAAGCATATCTGAAAGGTGGTGTTATGTTGAGTGAAGATATGACTAAGTGTTGATGCATGCATGTGAAACAAGTGCAAAAATTGATTAAACTAAAGGAAAACGAAGCATGTGAAGAGAGTCGCCGCAACGACGATTGTTGGTGCAAAAATGGGAAAACTCATGTGACACTTGGGAAAGGAAATATAAATCTTGAAGCAACACTTCTACAAGCTAAAACAAGTTAAAACGCCAACATTCCTATAAAGAAACAAGTGAAACAACACTCATTAAACCTAAACAACAAAAAGCGACTGAAAAAATGACAAAAGAAGAGAAAAGAAAAACTCACCTGGAAAAGCGACGATGATTGCACTGAAGTCTCCTTGATCGCTCAAGAATTCAAAGCTCCAATATTGAGTGTGAAAATGAGCTCTAGCAGCATCGATTTGGTCAATTTAGGGTTTATGATGTGCATGCCTAAAATCAAGGAAAAAGCAAACCTGACGACAGTTTCTAAAAACAATGCAAGTGCCTCCTTCAGGTTACTAAAAATAGATCCCTATTTTTTATGGATTCCTTTTTCTTTTTTCTTTTTCAGGAAAACTTCCATGCATTTCCTAGAAAGATTGCATAGTTCTGGGAAGGACTAGGAAACTCTTTGGCCCATGCACTGTGTAGTTTCCAAGCACAGTGAGGTCTGCACAATTTTTGGGCTTAGTGATGGGACACCCCTCTATGACTGCGCATTTCCAGAGCTCAAGGTTCACAGGTAGTCGGACTATGGAATTCCCAATAGCAGGGTCAGTTACCCTCAAGAATTGTGTAGATTTATGAGGCAAGCTCGGAATTGTTGTGGGACCAAGTCGGGAGATAAACTTGTGGGTCAACACATGGGCTAAGTGAGAAAACACAAGCCAAGATGAAAAGGATAAGTCTCAGTCAAAGCATGGATACCTGGATCAATGCAAGATGAGCTATTGTGGTCTAGAAGGAAGGCTCCAAAATCGAAGCATAGGAAAAATTTTGGAGGGTGGTTGTAGCCGTTACAACATGACCTCTTCATGGTTTCAACTTCACAAGTTTCTTTTAGCATAGTCTCCTCCTCCTCTCCATGCGCTATCCTCTCATGTTAAGATATAATACTTGTAAGTGAAGTCCACTCATGACAAGATGACATTGGTCCGAAAATCTCCTAGTGTAACTCTCTTCATGCAATGCACTCGATGATCCATAACAATGTAGTAGATTGAGGAGGAGGCTCAAGGATTGTGTAGTGCACAGTTCCAGAGGCCAGGAGTAAGGTAATGATGCTTTTGATTGTGCAATGCACAATGATGGAAGCCTGAGAAGAAAGACTGCACAGTTGAGGGTCTCAGTGAGGTAGGTTTGAGTCTTGAGATTGTGCAATGCATAGTTCTGGAAGGAGACTAGTTAGTGGATTACACAGTTGCACACTTAAAGGACCAAGGGAGATAGCTTGATGTCTAAGATTATGCAATGCATAGCAGGAGAGTGGCTAGGAGACATGATTTCACAGTCTCTAAGGGAAGGGACGCAATACTTGAGCAATATGACTACACAATGCGTAGTCTTTGGAGGCAAGAATTGCACATTATCCATTCCCAAGAGGTAGGGGTGCATGCTTGAGGCTTGCCACTATGCAATGCTCGATTTAGTGTGCTGAGTGAGTCTAAGTTGATCAGGGAATAAGTTTTATGAAAGTTGACTAAGTGTGGTAGAGATGAAACTCGGACAAGACTTAAACCTTATCACACACTTAGAACAATTGACAACACATCATTGAATAATAAACACCCAAAATCAACATGATCCCATTGTTGCAACGAAAAAATCTGTAACACCATCCTCCCACACTTACCCAAGTTCACTAGTCCATCGGGGTAAATATGTGATGACGAATTACTCTGATATGACTCAACCTCCTAGGTATAATGAAGGAAGTGGAATCGTCCAACCAAAACTTTACCGACCTTCCTCAAGAGCTACATGACCCTCAGGAGATAAACAACCACTCTAGGTGCCCAAACCATGAAAAAACATTATTTTTCACTGACCTAGGCTACCTGTCGCATGCATAACAAGGCAAGCCATCGACAATAAGCCTCTAGTAGAATGGATAATCCTACCTCCTAGCGACTACAGTCTAATTTATTTAGTTTTGTGCATGCGACCCCCATATTTGAGCCACTTTTTCAGGGTTAGGATCTAGACCTCTTCCCAAAACTTGATAGAACTTTCAAAAATGATGAATGACACAAGAATAAATCCATTAATGTAAAACTTATACAAGAACTTGAACTAAGAAGGCTTAACCATGACAGTCATTTTGTCAAACACATTGTGAACATGTAATCTATAGGTTATACATGCATATCTGGACATAGGGGTCCCATACTTATATGAAAATCATCAAGAAGGTTTTATGCCCTCTCACAATAGTTGCAATAACATCTATTAGGTCATGCATTAAAAAACCATTCATTTACCAATCAAAACATGTTAAGAACCATGACTAGATTCTCTCATGAAACCATGGTTATAACCAACATATAACCGTAATAATATAAAATAGAAAAACAACCATCAAATCCACATCATAATAAGTATAATTACTCATGAAATACAAGAAGGAAAACAACTCTTATTCACATATGAAAAATAAAACCAAGTTAGGGACTTCCACATACCACCTGACCACAAATTGGGCAGAACCAAATCTTTCTTTCAACCAATCACCTCGTGCCATATTCCAACTATGAATGTGGGACTCACAACAAAACAAATAGGGCTTCCCCAGGCTTTATCGCATATCCTGTTAGTACCGGTCAAGGTATTTCTAGGCCATAAGCAACCACCTACCCAACCAGGCTTCACCACAATCCTTCCATTATCGATCAAGGGATTCCTAAGCCCAAACAAAGAAATGTACACTACTAGGCTTTAATGCAATCCCTCCAAAACCGGTAAATGGATTACTAGGCCCTAAATGAGCATGCATTCCTATGGATTTCTTCCCCAATACCTTGAGGAATTTTCCCATCTCCACCCTCGGGCTTTACTGCATATCCCACCATTATCGGTCAAGGTATTTTTAGTCACTTGGGAATTTTCTGGAGACTACCTCACCTAGTTCCAAAACCATCTGGAAATCCAAGCTCAACCAAAGAAAGAACCCCATCACACCATGGCTATCTGGAAATGGAAAGGCAAAGTTGAAACCAGTGTCACACTTAGAAGAACCCATGCCAATGATAGCAAGAGAACCAAATACACACATGCATGTACCATGCATGCCAAAACTAACAAGGAAATCATACATGCAGTCACTTGATCCAACTCTTCCTTGTTTGATCTTTACTTCCCTTTTCTTTATTTTCCTTCCTTTGCCTTCCTTTCTCCAATACTAGAGTGCTCTAAGCATGCTCTATGTGTGAGAGAATAGAGAGAGCTCCAAAACTGAACTGACAAAAGCTTAACCAGCCAAAATCCATGAATTGATCCTTAGAAGCCTTTTTATCATTGAAGCCTCTATTTTCTTCATTTTTCTGTCAATTTCATCCTCACATGCAAGTTGTGACCTTCACCTTCCTTTTCTCCTATTTTCCATTATTTTCATAAATAAAATGCCAATTAATGCATCTTTTCCTTTTCAATGCCTTTGCCAATTTCACTTAGCCATATTAAACCAAATGAACACCCACTAGGATGTTTTTCCCAACATTCAACTTGGAATACGTGTCCCATGACCTTGGTCGTATTTTTCTATAATTAACTTTATTACATGAAATTTTAACCGAGGTTGTTACAAAACAAAACTTCCTCCAAGTGCAACACTTAAGAAACACTTTGCGACGATGGTGATGAAACTAGTACAACAATGCTCAAGAATTGGGGAATATGTCAAATGCATGTTTTTATGATGAATAGAACATAGTAGTGCAAGAGAACATATCATAACTTCCCTTTAAGAATGTACAATTGACTCCCTTTGACTAGGTGGGACACTTGAGATACACTTTGCAACGATATTGACGACACTAGTACAATGGTGCATAAAAATTTGGGAATGGATATAATACATGTCTATATGAGTAACTACTATTCTTATTGTACACTACCCCTATTTGTCATTTGGGGTATCTGGCATTCCAAAAACACCCTAATCTTCAAGGATAAATACTTGACACAAGACGCATTTGTGATTGGATATGTGCACATTTCTAGTAGTAAGATAGAAAAAGTATAAAGCTCAAACCTCCCAGAGTCTTGGCTGAAGCACATGTTACACAATTCCTGGTTGGATATTTCGACGGGGCAGCCCAAGAGGGGAAATGTGGCTGCAGATACCTCGTAGCAACATCACAATATTTGTAGGTACGATGTCATTGGAGTGGAGGCAATGGCACAAACACAAGGGTTGAGGTGTTTGTGTTATGGGCTCTTCTATATTGGGCAAAAATAATACACATAGAAAAGATATAGATTTTTGGAGACTCCAAAATTGTCATAGAGTGGATTAGCAGTAGGGCATCTCTTACCATACTTCTACTCTACAACTGAATGCGTCAGATTGTTGGATTGTTGGATACTTTCCAAAATACCTCCTTCAATCACATTTTCGAGCAAAATTATGTGGTAGATGCACTTTCAAAAGAGGGCCTCGCTTCCTTGCCTGTTAGTTTCTTTTTCTCCATCTTCAATCATGTGATGCTTTAGAGGACTGTATCTATCCCGGTATATTGACGATTCATTATAAAAGTTTCTTTTTTGAAGTTTTAGCGATACATGGATTAATATGAGGAACATATATAATATGTATTGATATATTTGCTAAATGTTTATTTTCTCATGCACGCTAGTCCATTAATGTGTTTTTGCACCACTATTTTGATATGAAAATGTGATTCTAATTTGTGATGTAGCAAAATCTTTGTGTCAGTGGATTAGAAGATCCAAGCTATGATGTTTAATATTCTATTTTCTACGATCACAACATATGTATAGATTTTTTCTCCAAATAAAAAACATATATTTTTGTTCCAAAAAAAAATACCTCCTCTTTTTATTGTATTTTATATTTCCCAATACCTATATCCCTTAACCCACACTTCCCAATACCAACAATATTTTAACTTTACTTTCCATAATTTTAAAGCCACTTTATAAATTAACATAATAAAATATTAAATTAACAAAATAAATCTATTATAATAATATACTATATATCTTCCGATACCTATAAACCCCTCAACGGACAGTCCCCCATACCAACAATATCTCAGCTTTATTTTTCATAATTTTAAAACTCTTTAATCAATTAACATAATAAAATATTAAATTAACCCAATGAATCCTTATAATAATATACTATATATACTTTAATATATACCTTATTGGATTATTTAATTTAATAATTTAAAATTTATGTTATATTAAAAAGTTGGAAAATGAATGTAGATATCCATGAAAGTTTTCTAATTTAGTAAGAAACTCGATTAATTTATTCACTTCTTTGACCTTATTAAATCTGACTCGCTGGGATGGTTGAGGAATCTCGGATATCTGGTAATATTCATAAGCTCATATTATCTACTCTAATTGCTCTCATTCCAAAGAAGCTGGATGCTACCTCTTTTATGGACTTCAGGCCTATATCTCTTTGTAATATCTCATTTAAAATCATATCTAAAATCATTGTTGGGAGAATTAAGGACACCTTATCCAGATTTCTATCTAAGGTCCAACATGGGTTTCTTAAAGGAAGGAACATTCTGGATGCTATTGCTAACACTCAGGAGGCATTATTCTCTATGCACAAAAACAGTAGTGAAGCTGTCATTCTAAAGATTGACCTGAGAAAGGCATATGACTACCTGGAGTGGGGTTTTTTGAGATGTCTCCTTGCAAAAATAGGACTAAATTCCAATATGATTAGCTGGATCATGGCCTGCGTGGAGAATGTAAACTATGCAGTCATCATAAATGGTCTGCCATCCTCCTATTTCTCGGCTGCTAGAGGACTTCGTCAGGGCTGTTCTTTATCCCCTTTATTATTCATATTGGCTATGGACTCATTGAGTCTCCATATCAACAAGGCGGTTATGGAAGATAGGTATCATCCTCTGAATATTTGTAGAAATATTTTTATTTCCCACAATTTATTTGTGGATGACATTCTTATTTTTGGTATGCTATGCAAACTAACTTGGTTATGTATCCATGACATATTGGGTCGTTTTCAAAAAGCTACAGGTTTGTACATAAATGAATTCAAATCTTCCTTTTATCACAATGATGTTAACATGGACATTATTGAATATATAACCTCTCTATTTGGGATTGAAGCGAAATCCATCAAGGATGGGATGAAATATCTTGGGTTCCAATTAAAAGCAAATGGTTATTCAAAATTGGACTGGACCTGGATTCTGGACAGATATTATATAAGAATTTCTGGGTGGGAATTTAAATGTCTATCCTTGGCAGGCAGAGTTGTTTTAACTTAGTCTGTTTTGGCTCAATTGGCTGTATACTAGGCCCATTTATTCTATATCCCTTCGAGCATCATTCATATGATGAACAAACTGTCTGCTAATTTTATCTGGGGTGGTCAATTGGATAAAAGGAAATATCATTTAACAAAATTATCTTATATTTCCCTTCCAAAGAAACTTGGGGGTTGGGGCATTCTGGATATGAGGATATTTGGGAAAGCTTTAATTTGCAAGTCTCTTTGGAGGGGTATCGTTGGGGAGGGTCCATGGAGCAACACTATTAAGAGAAAATATATGGCAAACAAAGACATTTCCTACTGGTTAAGAATGGGCAAGATTGGTATTTCTTATGGATCTGCAATCTGGTTGAGTTTCCGTAAAGTTGAAAAATTCTTCCTAAAAAATTTGGCCTGGAGCTTTCAATCTGGGAACAAGATCCTCATTGGAATCGATACGATCATGAGAGGGGATGAGGTCATCAATATATCTCAGAGGCTTTTGAATTTTTTCCATAGAAAGGGATTCTTCACATGGAGCAAACTCATCGCGGCTTGGAAGGGCCCATTCCCAATTTGGAAGGATTCCTCTCATATGGGTATGTCGGATGATCTGGCGCCGCTTTGGGAACAGGTAAAGTGCTCCTTGAGAAGCAGTGGATTTTGTCACATGCTCGATGACGATGTCCTCATTTGGAACGGTAAATATAAATCAGAATCTGTACGTGTTAAGGATATCTATACAATTCTTATCAGTCATAAATTTGATCAACCTCTTCCATGTTTTCCTGTCATCTTTTGGAAAACTGCTTGTCCTCAAAAAATCATCCTTTTCTCATGGTTAGTTTTCCACAACAGAAATCTAACATGGGATAATTTACAAAAAAGAAATTGGATGGAACCTAGATTTTGTTATGCATGCAAATCGGCAGATGAAAACAATTTTCATATATTTTTTCAATGCCATTTATCTCAGCAGCTGTGGCGAGGTCTTGCTGCTCATTTCGGTTTCCCCAATATTTCTCATGCCTCTATAATAGAGGCTTTTATTTGGTGGGGCAGACAAAAGGCATCATGGAGGCCTGTCATTCTTCTGGCTCTCTGGTACATATGGAAGTGGAGGAATTATAGTATATTTCAGGGCAGATCAGATCCTTTCTCGGTGGTATATGATAATATTGTATCCTCTTTCGACTTAATCTCAGCTATATCTGCTCAGATAAACAAGGCAAATCAATCAGATCGACCTCCTGATCATATGGGTTTTCCGAGGGCTTACTTTGACGGGGCAGCACATAATGATATTTGTGGATGCGGGGTTCATATTATCATGGAGGATAATTTGCAATATCAAATATTCTGGAACGGCGAAAAGGGTACAAATACCAAAGCAGAGACGATGGCACTTGCAGGCCTTCTATTCATATGCTATTTTCTTAATATTCATTCACTTCAGATTTGGGGAGATTCCAAAGTTATTATCGATCATGTCTCTGGGAAGCATCATATCAAGGATCAACATCTTATGGGTTGGATGAATCGAATCTCATCCCTATTGAGGCAGATGGAAGATTACTCTATCAGTCATACCTACAGATCTCAAAATCAACAAGCCAATAATTTATCCAAGAAAGGTCTGCTCTCCCGACTGAGCATATGGAATATGGAGGTAATATCATAAGCTGAAAGATTCATCATACATGAATTCTCTCTTCCTCGTACATAACCTATTTTTCCATTGTAGAATACCAAGTATGTCTTTCAGTTTACTATATTTTTGTATTTTGAATTTGCCACTGAGTAGCTCTGCAGGTGTATAAAGCGATCCAATATTATTCTGCAACATAGATGTTTTTGAATTTTAACCTCCATTGTCCTATAGAAGTTGTAATACCTCCATTCTCCACATAATGCTGTCACTTTCAGTCATATTAGGCCATATTTGGGGATCATCTTTTGGTTCAGTCTTGGATGCAAATTTTGTTTCTGTATATTGACTGGACCTAGTTTCTCAGCAAATGATGTAATATTTTGCCATTATATTTATTATATAATACTATCGAGCTTTTTTCATCTGAAATAAATAAATAAATAAATAAAATAAAAATTATTATAGTCAAAAATATAATTCGAACCCCACCCAATTACCAGCTACTTCTGTCCCTTAATGGTTGTCTAGTTAGGTGGACGGATGTTGACAAATCATGTGAACGCTGTTGAAGGCTCATATGGGTATACTTAGAGTGAAACAAAATTTACTTTGGTTTGTTAACCAAAGTATTCCGAGAACTTAGTCTCTCAAAAATTAACTTTGCACTTTTATGTTTGAAATTCACTATCTATATAGTGTATTTATTAATGCATAAATAATTATGCAAACAACCACACATATGTATATGATAGTTCATTCATCTATTCATTCTATAAACAATTATTTTTGGAGGCATTTGATAAAATTGGAACGATATAATGCATATCTATAATTTATGTAAACTCATGGAAATCATTAAATACAACTAAGCCTATTTCATAAGCAACTCAATCTTTATCATGAATTTTTAAATACATTTTGTATTAACATCATTAATCCATGATTTATGTAAATTTATGGAAATCATTAAATACAACTAAGCCTACTTCATAAGCAACTCAATATTTATCATGATTTTTTAAATACACGTTGTATTGACATCATTAATCCATAAGTATTCAAGGTAAAGGTTCCATGCCATGAATTATGAACAATTTTAGTAAATGTTAGTTTTTCTTCGTCATGTAGTGGTGTGACCAATTTGTTTTTTCTATCAATTTGCTTCCTCCATCAAAATTATAGGGACAACCATGTAGACATGTTTACTTGAGTTATGTGATTGAACCATATTTATGTAAATTTAAATTAAAATATGTAAAAATAAAATATATGATAAATGATTCAATTTTAATGTATGTGTAATTTAATTTAGTTTAATTTATTATTATTATTATTATTTTTTGTATTTTGCATTTTTATATGATAGGATCTTTCAAGAGAGACTGTATGTTTTCACAATTACTCATATTGGGACAATTTTTTTTGGGTCCTTAACACAGTTTCATTCGAAAAAGAGTTCTCACTATCTTACATATTCACCTTATTATTCATTTTTTTTGCATTTTTATATGTTATATTCTTACATATTTAATTAATATTTATCTTTTATTACATGTTTACTTATTGCTTACATTTTATCAACTATTTTATTGATTAAAAAACCATAATCAACAAATTAGACATGTTCACTTAATACTTAACTTTTATTTCTGATTTTATCAATCCAAAAAAACATGGAGTTGTCTTTAATGCTACTTTTTGAACTTTCCAGTGCTGGAATTCGGCGGAATATTTTGAGGTGAAATCTTGATTTGTGTTATTTAAACTCATTTTTTAACTTCATATTTGGAACCCCTAGGACACTTTGATTGTGCGAATTACCCATCAACAACAAATTCCAGATGTTCTTCACCTAACACTTACCTTTATTTCTGATTTTATCAATCCAAAAAAACACAACCAACAAATTCCACATGTTCACCTAAAACTTACGAGAAAAACACATTTTTTTAGTTTGGCAATTTCCTAGGCTAATTGATTTGTGTGGAATTTAACATATTAACCTAATATTCAATTTTGGAGGAATTGACGGGACGACTAGAAGTGGTTGGAATCATGAGAAAAAATTTTCAAAATTTCAAAAAATCTTGTAGAGACAGTCTTTGAATCGTATTTTTTATTGTGGAAATAGATTCAACACCATCAAAAACGTCTAAGACACCTAAAATTTTGAAGTTTAACAATTATAACTTGAATTTACAAAAATCTTTGCCGGATTTTCTCTCAATATGACCTAAATTTCCATAACTTTCCGGGCAATTCCTTAGGCTAGTTAGACTACAGCCTCAATTTTTATTTCTAATTTTCCAATAAAACATAAACAAGAAATTCCACATGTTCATCTAAAACTTAAGAATCATTTTTTTAGTTTAACAATTTCTTAGACTAATTGATTTGTGTGGAATTTAATACTCAATTTTTATTTCTGATTTTATCAATCTAAAAAAACATAAACAACAAATTCTACATAATCACTTAAAACTTACCCAAAAAACACAATTTTTTTTGTTTTTTTTTTGGCAATTTCCTCTATAAAATATAAGCTAATTAATTTGTGTGAAAGTTAACTTCCATTAAATCTCATAACAAAAAAATTAAAATAAAAACATATAAAACATATATAACCCCAAAAAAAAAAATTCTCAAAATTATAATTTAAAAAGATTACCATAATTGCAAATTATGGCGCCACTAAAATATTTCCAATGACGTACGTTGGAGGACAAAATTACGAACCTTTTTTCAGTGATACCAACGGTGATCAGGAAGTGCATTATTGGATGTGTCAGTTGAGCCTTTTGTTCCTTCCTCGAAACTTCCTGCCTCACCTTTCTGGACAAACCACAGGCTCCTCTCTAAAATTATTTCTATTTCCAAGAAATTCAGCCTCTGCCCACCGAGCCTAGTTAATGAACTGCTCATACATTCTCAAGGAGGCTGCTAGATCTTGCCCTCGCCATGATTCCTCTCCTGTTGTTCTTCAGATTTTCTCCCCTGATGTTTATACCCTGACCCTGTGGATTCCGCCCTCAAGGCGTTTAACAGTTATTTGCACCAGAGTTCCCCTATACTATTCTTACTTCATGTTTCGTTTGCACAGGCGACTCCTCCATGGTACCCGGATTGAAAGATTTCGCAACCGACTTTTTCGAATTCCGCTCTTAATTAGGGCCAGATTGCGGACTCGTGATAATCTCAGCCTTAGCCTCCATGAATTGAGCTTGCAGCAGCTTTCTATGGTGCTACTGTGATGCAAGAAGGATTCAAATGTTATTTCCATGGAAGT
Organism: Pinus tabuliformis; assembly: GCA_031772625.1. Lineage (NCBI taxonomy): Eukaryota > Viridiplantae > Streptophyta > Pinopsida > Pinales > Pinaceae > Pinus > Pinus tabuliformis. The sequence goes on from CM062807.1 coordinate 738,999,760, forward strand.
AACTGGTTTTCCCATGGAAATGGGGATTATATCAAACAGACCAATGGATCTGTACAGTAAGAGTTTTAGGGTTAAATATGTATGTGTGAGAGTGATTAAATAGATAAATCAAGTTCTTTATCTCATTATGTGAGAAAGTTGTAATGTTAATTTAGGCTCAGCTTTGATGGATATTGGCTTCTTTCTTCAAAGAATTCTTAGGGTTTAGGGTTTTCAAGTTAATGTTTCAATTCATATTTGCAAGTCCTTTGACAGATTTGAATGTTCTGTATGTTTTATGAATGTGTTTACAGTTACATGGTGAGGACAATGTGTCTACAGATCAGTTGGAAAATTAGTTGGCATCTGCTTAATTTGTGACAGAGGAGGTGACAGGGCTTCCTATTTGCTTCTCCCTAGTCTATTATCTGTCCAATGGGTTTTGGAAAGACATTTTATGGAAAATGGGGTTTTGAAAGGACATTTTTGTGGAAAATAATAGACCACCAGCATAAAATTGCATTTTGTTCCTATTTGTAAATAAGACAAACTGTTGCAGCTATTTATTTTCTTTATATATAAATATATGTTGTGAAAGATAAAAGTGCAGCACTGCAAGTTTAGTAAATAAATATATGTTGTGAATAATAAAAGTGCAGCACTATAAGTTTATTTTGCAGGTTTATTTTTCATATATTTCTGTGTCAATCTCTATTTCTTGCCTTTGTGATTTTTCATCCTTTTTAACATGGTATAACCAAGTTCAGAAGGAGGATCTGCATAAGACACTAAGATAGTTTAAATGGTTTTAAAAAAGGGTTTGAAAGATAGCTTAAATGGTTTTAAACAAAGGTCTGAAAAGTTTAATGGGAAAAACTTGTTCAAGCTCTTCAAAATCCACCGTAATGTTTTATTAATTTTATTTTTAATGAAGAGGTTCGAAAGGCAAAAGAAAGGAGATGGAGTGAGGCTATTTTTACTTAAATGGTAGATTTCTTAAAAATTTTAAAAATTTGATGGATAAAAGTATTTTTACTTAGTAGATTTTTAAAAATTTTAAAAATTTGATGGATAATAGTATTTTTACTTATGTTTGAATTTATGGTTATTGATTAGGTCAAATTTTTAAAATATTCCAAAATTTATAAGAGTTAAAAGTGACATAGATTTTAAAAAAACATCACTATCTACCCCATTGTGAAGAACTATTTTTCATGTTCAAAGGTTTTGTTTCCATGATTTTTTTTTTAAAGATTACCTTCAAAAATTCTGATTACAGGTAGAAGTGCATACAATGTTCACATTACAGGTAGAAGTGGGGATAAAGGTAAGCTAAGTCATCCTTTAGATGAGTTTCATCCTTGGAAATGCAATGCAAGTTGAACCCGCCTTTCCTTTGTCAAATTAAGGAGAATTTATGAGACGGAAGATTCGGGACAGTTGCTAAGCCGAGTCCCAAATGGAGACCTGGATCATAAAATATTTCCAAAATGCCTCAGTCTAATTAGACTGTTTTTTGGCTCTGAAAATCATGGATATTCTGGTCAGATTTTGATAAAATTTGGTAGGGATTTTTGTAAATCCAGATTGTAATCGTCAAATGTCAAGATTATGGGTGTCCCAGAAGTTTTTGATGGTGCTGAATCTATTTCTACCATCAAAAACATGATTCAAACACTGCTACTGTATGATTTTATGATTTTTTTTTCTCAGATTCCGGTCACTTTTAACTGTCTAGACAATTGCTCGAAAGACTACTACTTAAAAATAAGACAAAAACAAAGTGAACTCTTTAGCGCTTTGTTCATGTGGGTTAGATTTTCAAAATATTTCAGAGTCTGCTATCTAGTTGAGCTCAGAATTATGTTCAGGTGATAAAGTGATGTAAATTTAGTAAATTTAAAGTCACCACTAAAGGTTTTGTTTAGATGAGTTTTGTCATCGAAAATACGTTCAAAAGCTCTGAACAGAACCTGAGATGCATAGACTGTTCACAAAACAAATTGTTGAGTGGTATTGTGTTTTCATTAGTAGGTAAATTTATCCATAGTATAATTCATGTGAAAAGGGTGATTATACATATTGATAATTTTTGTTATGAGAAGGATATTTTTGATTGGATGAGTAATTATTGATAATTTTTGTTATGAGAAGGATACTTTTGATTCGATGAGTAATTATTGATAATTTTTGTGATGAGAAGGATATTTTTGATTGGATGAGTAATTGTAAATGGATTATAGAAATTATTATTATGGGATATATAGTTAAAAGAAAATTATTGATGTTGGTATATGTTGAGGTGTTAAATGTTTTATGGAAATTAAAGAGAGAAACATTTTTCTTAAATTATTCCAAGTATTTTTAAATTAGATTTCAATATCAAATATTTAATCATTAATTTTTGTAATCTTTTAATTAAGCGAAATTATGATGAGTCTTTTCACTTTTAAATAAATAAAATTATGGTGATTTCATAATTTAAAAAAAAACTGTTAAAGCTTATACTTTAAATTATAAAATAGTTTAAATAAAGTCTAGTTATTGTTTGTTTATTTAAGTGGGAAGACCTATCATAACTCAGTTGTCAAAGTAGTGAAGACAGCCATCTTTAGCTGCTAACCGCGAATGCAGGTTGACTCATCACTGTTATTCAATGAAAACCACACCATCTGGAATAACCTGCTGGTGGTCAGTGAGGGAGCGAACTTTCACTCTTGCCAGATGCCTCTGGGTCTTGGGGCGTTAACCTGTTTCCTTATGTCCAAAAAGACTAGCCGTTAGCCAAACAAAAACAATTTTAACATGTACTCCAAACCCCACAATTAATTTTTATTATCTTAATAAACAATAATCGTTATTAAAAAATATAATAAATATTAAAAATCCCAACTACTGATGCATATATTTTCTTTATTTTTTTCTGTTTAGAATAGTAATATTCTTTCCCAGAGCACATCTTCATTATTTCAACTTTATAAACCAATCCTTTCATCTTCTTGATCCAACCCTGCAACACAGCAGAATCTGTCCGTTCCTCTGTAAATCAAAGGGAATCCGCCAATAATGGCCATTACAGGGTTTCCATGGATATATTGATTCTGATTGTGAAATCAGGTAGCAAAATGGTTATTTTAAAATATTTTAGAACACTCTTTTAATAGCAAACATAAGGTGATTAAGCTTATACCGATGGATTTTTATTCAAAAAGTTTTATAAGGCTGATATTAGTGTAAACAAAAATTATTCTTAACCCTTTTATTCATACGAAAATCGATATCTTCAACCTGCAAATCGGTAAGTGATTAGGTTTATATTAATGCAGAGTCTGCTACTTAAAATCAGGCTCAACAGCCCTATGTGATTTGGATTAGATAATATTTGGTTTTTTTTTTTTTATAAATAAAATTGAATTTAAATTGAGATTAATTATAATATTAGATAGAAGAACAATTTATTTAATAAAATGGTGTCATCAGAATGGTGTGAAGTTAATTTGAGTTTAAATATTTTGTAGGACATTTTTTTGTCTTCAAAACTAACTCTGTTAATCTCTCTTCAGAAAATGTACGCAAGACTAAATTGAACCTAAACACTTTATAAAACAGCTGGTATCCCCATAATTAGTTTTCACCATCAATCGCTCTTCAAGAGGTTTGAAGATTTCAACTCGATAGACACTAAATCAACCCACTAATCAACTAATCTATTTAATTATAATTAAAAAAAACATTATAATAATAAATATTCCCTTCTGATATTATAGGCTAAGTAGACAGTACCAAGTGAAGATATGCAGGATGTTTTTTTTTCAGAAGAAAAAGCAGTATAGTATTTATATAATGTCAAAAACAGTTCTGAATATACAGAAAATGGTGGGCTTTTGTCCCGGATATGGCATCCTATTCTGCGCATATTTCATCAGTTCATCTTTCATTTATACATATACAAAATTTTTGGACATCATATATTCATATCATCATAGCTAATTTAAAAAACTATCCGGTATATGTAGAATACCTGTAGATCTGAGATATTATCCAGAAAATAAGGAGCTTATAGCATACCTGATATTGTTGACTTTATATGCCGGGCATAGAGAATGGCTGTATAACATATGTACAGGGGTCCATAGAGATGCTCAGGTGCCACTTACCGTATGGAGTATGCATTCCTTTCTTTGAAAGTACATCCGCTTGCTCATTTTGATTGCGCTTTATATGTGAGATAGGGAAAGTCGCAGGCTTCCATAGAGATGCAATCCTGTCTAGCCATCTTGTAAGGCTGTCATTTTGTATTTCATGTTTGCCTTTCACATGTTCTATGATTATTTGCGAGTCACCATATACATTTATAGGTCCAATATCCATGAAAGTACAGAATAAAAGCAGACCATGCAGGGCCATGGCCTCTGCCTTGTTATTTGTCCCTTTGCCACCATTCCAGTATATGAAGTATTGGAGATCATTTGAAATACCAATGTAAACACCACAAGCGCAAATGCCATCTTTTGCCGCACCATCAAAGTGAGCCCTTGGGAAGAAGAGTTGTTGGTAGTCAGAGGCAGCCATCTGTTGATTTTTCTGTTGGGGCATGATTTGAAGAATGGAGAAGTAATAAGGAATAACCTTATCCATAATACGACCAAAAGTCTCCTTGCTGTTTTGGAAGATTCTTTTGTTTCTCCACTTCCATATGAACCAGATAACGATTAATGGAATGGGACGCCAGATAGATTTTTGTGAACCCCACCATTCATATGCTTCTGTTATGGAAGGATGTGAAATTGCAGGAAAGCCAAAATATGAAGCCAATTGCATCCACAAACACTGAGATTGTGGGCAATTTAAAAAAATGTGCAAATTATCTTCTGTGTTGGCAAGACAGATCATGCATATGGCTGGTCCCTGCCAGCTCCTTTTCTGTAAATTTGTCCAAGTGAGATTTTTATTATGATATACTAGCCACGAAAACATAATGATTTTTAGCGGGCAGCTTACCTTCCATAGAGAGTGTGGAAAGATTTTCTGAGAGGTTTCTCTTTGTTGTTCTATCAATGAGAGATATATGTCTCTTACTAATATAAGGGACCTGCCTTTCTTTGCCTGCCATTCAATGCAATCTCTGTCCTCAGTTTTATAAAAACCTGCATTCCTCATATTGCAAATAATTCTATTCCATTGGGCAGCCATTTCACCTTCTAGGCCCAGTTCTCTGTATGTTTTCCATTGTGGAATGGCATTCTTCCATCCTTCTATTACCTGTGCCCAGTAGAAAAAACCTTTTCGGTGGAGGAGCGAAAGAAGCTGTGGGGCGATTATTGGGTCCATTTCTACTCCCTTGATGGCATCAACACCTATAAGGATGTTGTTACCAGTTTGAAATTTCCATATGAAGTTCCTGCAGAAAAAAGGAAGAATCTTTTGAAAACTTCTCCAAATCGCCGAACCTTGAGAGGGCCATTTAAAACTGTTCCTGTACCAATAGTAAATATCATTATTCCCAAGGTATTTCATTTTAATAGCTTGACTCCATAAGCTTTTTCCAAAAACCGCCCGCCACAATGATTTGCACAGTAGAGCCCTGCCAAAGAGGCGCAGATTCATGATGCCCCAACCTCCCTTTTTTTTTGGGAGGGAGATGTTTTCCAATTTAGTAAGATGGAATTTTCTCTTTTCCTTGTTTCCACCCCAGATGAAGGTTGCCATTAAGCTGTTCAATTTATTAACTATAGCCGATGGAATGTAATACAGATGCGCCCAATATACACTGATTTGAGCAAGAACCGACTGTGTTAAAATCATTCTGCCAGCAAGCGATAAGCATTTAAATTCCCACCCTGATATTCTCTTATAAAATCTATCAATGATCCATGACCAGTCCGAAATATTATATCCCGTGGGTTTAAGATGATACCCCAAATATTTTAGCCCCTCTTTTATGGAAACAGCCTGAATGTTAAATAGTTGTGAGATATATTCCATCTCCTCTTCATTAACCTTACCATAATGAAATGTGGATTTACCTTCGTTGACATATAGGCCAGTCGCCTTTTGAAATAAATTTATTATCTCATGCATTATCTGCCAAGTATGTCTGCAAAGCCTAGCAAACAGAAGAATGTCATCCACAAATAAGTTGTGCGTAAGAAAGTTACCTCTGGAGATGGAAAGGGGGCCAATTTTTCCGGCAGCAACCGCTCTTTTGATGTGAAGACTAAGGGTATCCATGACCAAGATGAATAAAATTGGAGATAATGAGCACCCCTGACGGAGACCCCTTTCAGCCAGAAAAAAAGTTGTAGGAAATCCATTAATGAGAATCGCATAATTGACTCCTTCCACACACGCCATGATCCATTTTGTGCACAGGTCATTTAGCCCGATTTTGATAAGTAAACATCTGAGATAGCTCCAGTCTAGGCAGTCGTAGGCTTTTTTTAAATCAATTTTAAGAATAGCAGCCCCAATATTTTTTGTTTGCATAGAATGCAAAGCTTCCTGAGCTATGGCCACAGCTTCTAGAATGTTTCTGCCACTTAGGAACCCATGTTGTTCTTTTGTGATATGGACTGATAAATTGCCTCAGATTCTCTCTGCTATAATTTTAGAAATGATTTTATAGATGACATTGCATAAAGAAATCGGCCTGTAGTCTGCAAAAGAAAAGGAGTCCTTTCTTTTTGGAATCAGTGCTATATAGGTGGATGAAATATTTTGATGTATTCTCCCTTGGATTCTGGTCTCTTCCACCATCCCCAAGATGTCTTTTTTCATAATATCAAAGAAATGGATGAAAATGTCTATGGTCCAGCCATCTGGGCCGGGACATTTGTCCTTCTTAAATGATCTCATTACAGAGAGTAATTCCTCCTCCGTTACAGCAGCAAATATTCTTTCATTATCTTCATCATTGAACATTCTTGGAAAAGGATCTATGCCCCATAAGATATCATTTATCTCCCTGTTAGTCTCTCGTTTATAAGCTTTTTTAAAATGATTGACAACTTCTTTGGATATGTCTTCTTGGGAGAACAGATGATCTCCCTCTTCATTTTTGATTTGCCAAATAGAATTTGAAACTCTTCTTTTGCTTGCAAATCGGTGAAAGAACTTTGTGTTCTTATCACCCTCCTTCAGCCAAGTTGCTCGGCTTTTGAGCCGCCATGAGATCTCTTCAATCTTTAGTATACTCTGTTTCTTATTTCCAAGTTCCCATATCCGTGCCCGAGTGCTCCATGGAATGGAATGGGAAGTCATACCATCTGCTATATCAGCTAGTTCTTTTTCAATCTTCTTCAGTTCAACACAATTTGATCGTTTTTTCTGAATTTGCCATTCCTTCACTTTGGATTTAAGATTGCTCATTTTGCCAATCAAGTACTCCGATGGAGAGGCTTCTGTTGTAAAACTGTTCGCCATCCAAAATTCCCGAACCATGTTGTTAAATGCTTCTTCTTCTAGCCAATACCTGTTGAACTTGAATGGGTAACTTTTCCGTGATTTTGAACTCATCCATTGTAGAGAGACCGGCCTATGGTCCGAAATAAAAACAGGGAGAGTGTGAGAGCTCGGGATACCATGTTTCTCCATCAACTGTTCATGCATGATGAATCTGTCCAGCCTTTTAGCAATATAGGCTTCACCCGAGCGACCGTTGTCCCAAGTGGGGGACAAAGATTTCGGACAGATGTCTACATAGTTGTATTGCAACATTGCTTCCTTAATTTTTTCCCCAATAGAGTCAGTTTTTTTCCCCTTCCCCCAAACTTCATCTGGTCCCATTGTGCAGTTAAGATCTCCCGCGATGAGGAGCGCTTCATTCTCCAAGATACCAGAGGCAATGAAATATTCCCAATAGGAAGCTCGGTCCTTGTAAGGTGCATAGACATTCAATATATGAATCCTGTCAGCACATCCTCTAAATTTAGCAGTGATCAAGATTCCCCCAAGGCATCTGTATGTTCTTGCAGAGATCCATCTCGGATCCCAAATCACCGCTAGTCCTCCAGAGAGCCCCGACGCCTCCGTTGCCGCTATATACCAGGATGGAAACATTCTCCTGAAGAATGAGATAGTGTCCTGACTGTTATGCATTGTTTCCTGAATTAAAATCAACCTGTATGAAGATGAGAAAAATAAATTTTTTAGAGCAATATACTTGGGGTTTGCTCCCAGCCCCCTTATGTTGATGGATAGCATATTCATCATTTGATACTATTCTCGGGCAATTCTGCTCTAAGAGGCCCGGTTCCAGAGAAGTTAGAAATGGGAATATCAATAAGGGAGGAGTCTTGAAAGTCCAGGTTCCGAGATCCTTTGCGGCCCCTAAAATGTCTACTTCCCCTATTGTTTTTCTGGCGAACAGTAATATTATTTGCAGAATTTGGACTGATGATAGGAGAAGAAGATCTTTGGGGTTTATGGATAGTCAGGGGAAGTAAGTGGAGTGAATTCTTCTGGAGCAGCATGTCCAGGTCGCTGCCAATGGAGTTGGTAGGGGATGGAAGAGGAGAGAAAGGGGGGGATATGTAGCTCATGGGGGCTTTACCTTTGGAAACCGAGTGATTCAGAGAGGAGTGTATGGGGGGGGGATTGTCAAGATCAATAGGGGAATGATCAGGTCTCAAAGGTGACGGGGAAGATGAGGGGATGAAGTGGATGTTTCCTTCCTTTAGGGATGGGGAGCAATCTTTGGGCAAAGGAGGGAGAGAGGCAATCGGGACATCGTGAGATGGTTCAGGAGGGGGATACAGGGGAGAAAAGTCACATACCGCTTTAAAATTCCCCACGGAATTCGATCTCAAAATAGGAATGATGGTAGATTTGTGATACCTAGGCGATAGAGAAGGGCGATGGTTTAGGTCCCCCATATGTTTAGGAGAAGATGGGAAAATCTGATAACAGGATTGAGAGGGAAAATCAGCAGAAGGTGATATTTCTTTGAAATTTCGAAATTCATTGTTATCATAATTGGGAGACACAGCAGTGACATTGGCATTGTTTTTCACCTTATAGACCTTTTTCCAAGCCTTACCTTGAAACACCCGAGGACATTTTTCCTTTAAATGTCCCGTTCTATGACACTGAGTGCACCTAAAAGGAACGCCCCAGTAGTCCAGCCTTTGACAGGCAGTTAAATTGCCCCAAATCAGGTCGATGCGATTCAGAAAACTGCCCCTGTAATCCTTTTCAATCAGAAGCCAAGCAACCCTCTTATCTTTTGCTCCTAGGCATCCAGGATCAACGTAGACAAATCTCCCAATTGCATTGCCAATGATGGAAAGTGTTTCCTTCGTCCACAGTTCGATAGGCAGCGCAGGTAATTTGACCCAAATGAAATTATTCTGAGGGGTGTTGCGAAGGGGGTCGAAACCTATGTACCACCTGTGAAGAGCCAAATAACTCTGTCCATGAACCCATGGGAGTTTCCAAATGATGTTGAGGTCTTTGGCCTTCAAAAAATGAAAGCTATACCAGTCACGCATTAAACGGACAATGGTGGGCGTGTACCCAATGAGAGGACCCCATCGAGCACCCAGCCATTTCCGGATCTGGCCATCATCCATATCTGGGAAGTGCCACTTTCCAATCAGGGCCCGGGACTGCAAGCTAGCTATACGGTCCGATAGCTTTACACCATCCAAACAAATGGCCGAGGGGGGGGGGAGTAATTTTAGCAGGGCGGTGATTGTGCTTGCGGCGAGGAGCAGAGGGCGGTTCCAAATTCAGATCAGAAGCAAGATGGGAAGACTGGATATGCTCCGCCAGCCTGGAATTCCATTCAGGTGCCTTCAAAGTACCACAATATTTGGCTTCAGCTTCCAAAGCTGCCCTAACCAAATCCGACGTGTCGGATTCCGCGTGGAGGATATCCATTCAGCAATAAAAGGTCAACTACATCGAGGACTGAGGGAGAGGATGAAACACGGTCAAAGCATGCCGAATTAAAAACCTTATCCGAAAAGAGCCACCTCGGGATCTTGATTGTGCTCCGATAATAGGAAAAATCTAAGCAGAGACCCAGAAGTACATACAGAATCCTAGAAGATTATACTGGGAAGCCTAGAATTCTCCAGGCTTAATTAGAAAGAGGCGAAAAATCTTAGGCAAGGACCAAAAAAAGTTAATAGAAGGTCGGGGGTGGCAGTCGAGGATGTCCTTTCGCCCAGAACGGTAGGCAGGTAGAGTAAAGGAAGCACTACGGCGGATAGAAAATTGAAAAACAGCTAATCGGAGCCACGTCAGGTCGACGGAAAATGATCTGAATTTGAAAGCCCGACGACGGAAAAACCAGCAAAGGTTCGAAACGAAGAAAATTACAGTCAAGAGGAGACCTCCGGGCAGACGATGCAACAACAGACAATCCCGAAAATGCACCACTAGTGGCCAATCTTCAGGCGAACGTCAGTGCAAGGTCTATAAACCATAAAGTGTTTTGTGATGTATTCTAAAGACGACCATAGACGATCAAAAATATCAGACCAGGACATGGGAGGGGAAAGAGTTACAGCTCTATGTTTTAGCTATACCCCGATTAGAAAACTATCAGATAGTCCATCACATGATTGTATCATAGAATAAATCCAGGGTATATAAAGCTTAAAAATAGTCACTATTCACAGTCTTCTGCAAATATATGAAACTTCGTTTTTCTGTGCTATCTCATTTCCATTGAAAAAACATCACTGCAACAGAATTTATAAAAGCACACATCCAAATCTTTATATTTTTTAAATCGGGGAAAATATACTAACCTTCTTACAGAGCGAGAGCCGAGGGAGATAAACGTCGCGATAGTGCCCAGAGGACCCGAGCCCGTGAGAAGTGCTTGGTACATTCACTGAAATTAACGGCCCCGGTACCAGGAAAATAAACCAGGCTCTCAAGAAAAAACTAAGGGAAGTTTAGAGCTGGTAGGAGATACAGACTCCCCGCACCAGAGTGCGCGGGGACGAAGAGCTTGCAAACCGAAAAGCTTGCAAAACAGACAAAGCGAGAGTGTATAGCCTTTTAGCTGCCACCTGTAGGATGTGGTGCAAGCAAAAAACTCGGAATGGAGGCAATTGTCCGGGAAGGTACGTGGCGAGCGAATGTAGAAAGGGCCATGCAGACTGGAGAAAGTGGAGAGGCTCGAAAATGGAAAGCTCTATAATCTGCTAAAAATAGGATTGGCTTACGCACCTGCAAGCGATTGGTTGGTCCTCCATGGGGTGAAAGTGATAACTGGTCGCTATTGTGGCGCGGCTCCGCTCAGGCTTCAAACCCCTCCCTATACCTTCTATCAATAAATGAGATATGCAAGATGTTACCAATTAAGGTTATATTGGTTAAAGATTGAAGCTCAAGATTAAAGATTTAGGGGTTGTTTATGGAGGTTACAAGTTTATTTGGAAATTTATTTTTTTGTTTGAATGGGGTGATTTTTATTTTCCACAAATTTTAATCATAAGAGTGTTTGAATAGTTTTTTATGGTGGAAATAGATTCAGCACTATCAAAATTTTTTTGGGCACTCAAATATTTTTTTGGGTTGGAATCCTGTCAAAAAATTTTCAAAACATCTTGTCGATGTAGTGTTTGAATCATGTTTTCAATTTTGGAAATGGATTTAGCCTTATCAAAAACTTCTAAGGCACTTAAAATTACGAAGTTTGACAACTTTTACTTGAATTTATAAAAATCCCAGTCTGATTTTTTCAAAATATGACCAGATTTTCCATAACTTACGAGACAAAAATAACAAATCTCCTTTGAACACAATCTATGAGTTCATGCTCAAATCAAAATGGAAAGGAAGAGTCTAGACAACTGACAAGTTTCAGGGTAGTTTTGTTGGAATCTGGGATATATGGTTCTTTATTTTTTTAAATATGAAAACGGATTTAATGGGTTGGAAAAACATTAAAATATAAAAAATGATAAATTTAACACTTATAATTATAATTTTATTTTTTTATTTTTTAATAAATGTATAAAAAATTAAAATATACTATCCACTGTACTAAAGCTTGCAATCACACTAAAAAGGAAAGTCATTGTACTAAAGCTTGCCTTTCTAACAAGGGCATTAACTACCAGCTTTCCAAAAAGGTTTCCTTTTTGGATTAAGCACATTAACCATAATTGTTTTATATATATTTTTATTTGTATTGGTTTTAAATTATGTTTTTATAAATTAATTTTTAAATATAATTTTATTTTTATTTGCTTTAAATTATATTTTCATAAATTAAGGTTATTAAAAAATAGTTAACATCTCTAATTTAAAAAAAATGTAATAATATGTTAATGGTTATATTGAATTTTTTTAATAAAAAATGTTTTTGTATTAAATGTAAATATAGATAAGTCTATTTTATTTTTTTAAATCAAAATGGTTATAAAGTGTTAGATTTAATAGGCTTTTGTATTGCTATATTTAAGATAAAAAAATAACTGGTATAATTATAAATATAATTTTTAGTTAAAGGGATGGGATCATTTTATGAAGAATAATGAATTTTTCACTAGAAGGTAAGGTTCATTCTTATGGTGACTTTTCTTGAGCCATGGTATCACATTGAGGTACTGGTAGTAAATGTCTTCATGGCTCATGCCCACCTCCATGTTTTTCAAATTTTTACCCCAAAAGGGTTAGATCTATTTGTGAAGAGGTGAGATTGTTTTTTTTTTTTTAGAACCAAAATTTAGAAATATTAGGAATTTTTTTTTTTAAAGAACAAAAACTTGGAAATATTGGTATTAATATAAAAATTGTAGACAAAACATCAAAAGAGACTTCCAACCCAATAGAGATGTAGTAGTCCATTTTAGTGCAACTGCTTAATGGTGGTGATAAGGGAATTTTCCAATACATCAACATTCTAAAAATTTAGGAAGCAAAGATTCTATGAAAAAATATGAATATACATTCTTTGTAATAAGGTAAAAGTCAAAAGAGGAACAAGTCACTCATTGAGAACATCTTTTTTTAGCTTAGTCAACGATAGAATCTTCCATAAGTTACTATAGTGGAGATGTTTGCTTCTACTATTGTTGGGCATTTGCTTCCTTAAAGGTGTTCTCCAAGTGAGTTGAGAATTCCTTTCAATCATTGAGAACTGAAGAGCATAAGTCCTCCAGTGCTCTATTGATTCCAAAATTGGAGAAGGTGGGGGGAACCAAATTGAAACAAAGAAAATTGTTGTCCCAAAAGGTCATGCAACCCTACATGCTCCCGAAGCATAGAGTTGAAACACAATAGGGCTCTTGAACATCACATGGGCCTTAATCAAAACCAAAATGGAATCAAATGAGTCTAGATGTAATTACATGTTGGTCATGACGAGCAAAGAAACGCAACCCATGATTGAGAGGCCACAAAACTCCCATCACATTTGAAGCTAATCCTTCAGAGAAAATGAAATACTAGAAATCGATAAGGCAACCTTAAGCTAGAGAATACTTGTGCATGGAGAATTTGCAGTTGGCACTAGGGAGGATGTTTTCTAGCACCCGATTTCATTGACCATGTGATATATCCCAACTATGCCCCATCTAAATGAGGTGAGGGAATCATAAGTTGGGGTGGTAGGAATGGAGAGCATGCGAGGGTTATGGAGAGATCTTATCAACCATCTCCTATTGAGGACGTAATGAATGTCCACACATTGATTCTTTTGGTGATTCATGTTCTTGCATTGGATTAATTTCGAGGGTGGATCATGGAATAGGATAGACATACTCCTTGAAGTTGATTAAAATGGCCCCCATTTTCCTTTTTGTTGCAAGATTAGCTAACCCATAATCCTCTTGGTCTTGGTTCCTTAGGATGTGATAATAGACGACTAAGGCCAAAGTGCCTTTTCTTCTTGAATTTGCTCTGAAACATAGTGTTATAGACATTTTTGTGCCTTACAACATTGAACATAAAATGTCCATAATCTAAGGGATCCAAAGTCCCTAAACATGTTGTTCCTACCCCTAGAGGAACAAGGCTAACAAACCACAGCAATTCACAGAAGTTCTCCTCCAGAAACAGCTCAAAAACAAGTCAATTCAGGATCATTTCAGTGGCTCCACTGGCTACCTGCGCTGAATGTCAAAGCCAACACTGGCTACCTGCGCTGAGCGAGAGTTGACATGTGGCAAGTTCATTCCACGAGGTGTCAAAACCCAGGAAGCTTCCAAAATCTTCCTCAATGACACTTGCCTAAGGGAATTCGACTGGTGATGAGTAAGAGGTTCCAAATCTCCAAGTGGAAGCAAGAACCTCCAAGTGGAATCAAGAACTGACAGAGGGAGAGGACACTAGTCAGATCTCAAGCTGACTCATCCTCTCTCCAAACATCTATATATGGATCTCTCCTCCATGAGATCTAGAGGCTGGAATTTTGTTATTGCAAAGAATTGTTGTTGGTTTGAGATTGGAATCATTGGGTGATTAATGCTTTGAAGGGGGTGAAGATAGGAATTCCATTTGCTGGGAAGGAGATGCTGGATTGGAGCCCTCTGGGTTGTATCTCTTCCTGAACCTTGTTATTCATCAATAAAGCTATCTTGGTTTCTCCTATATACTGATGTATCTTTGATGTATGTTTGCATTAGTATGTTTAGTTTATTTCTAATCCTGAACTAGTTATGAATATGAATCCATGTCTTGTGTAGTGTTCTCTTCTTGTGATCTTGCAGAAACCTCTTGAAGCTGGGTGAGCGAGAAGGCAAGTAGCTGGGAACTCACAAAGAGAAGATAAAACTGGATCGAGGGACAAACGGAAGACACCAGTTAGTCCATCTATCTCTCTTCATTCTTAATTCATAAAGGAAGAATACTAGAATAGCTGTCTCTGTTTGTTGCTAAGGCACTGTCACACCTTAGGTGGATAGGATCGTCCTGCATAGGCATTTTTCCCCACAACAAATTGGCGACTCCGCTGGGGAGATCTGTTTAGTCATTTTATTTGTGTTTCTATCATTGTTTGTTTCATAGACTCGATAGCAACAATCGAACTGCATCTGCTATTCTCGGATGAAAAGTAGACAGTTGCTGCTTTGATCCAATCACTGGATTTGTCTATGATCTGAACAATGGACTCACAAATGATTTGATGATCCTTTTTGATAGATCTTAGTACTCCCTCAAAGCATCCCTTTGATTGTACCTTTCTTGTTGCTTTTATTTGGCCTAAAACAGTAGATTAAATAGCAATCTGTGACCCAGAACCAGTGAGAAACGAGAGTTTCTCCTTCAGCGCAGACCCTGTAAAGGGATTCTGCATTTCAACGCAGGTCCCGTGAAGGCTACCTGCGCTGAATGTCAAAACCCCTGTGTTGAGGTTGCGCTGAACCAGTTTGGCCTTGTGCAGCTGGGGTTCTCTACTCTGTTTTGCCCTGTTTTGATCTCTGATTTTTGCAGCCTGTAACCAGCATAGGTACCAGTCTGATAACTCCTTTTCTCTGCTTAAATTCCGCCTCCTTTTGTACAAAAAGACTGTGAGTGTTTTTATGTGTTTGTGGCATCATTTACAGTTTTCCTTTGCATGAGTGAAATAGTCATCCTGTAGCCCTTGATTCAGATCTGTTGATTGTGATCTTAGAAGAGAGTTCATTGGCTGTTTGCAGTTGATTATACATTTACTCTTGCTTATTGGTTTGAGTTTGTCTCTTTTAAGTGTCGAAACAAGTATTCATTTCGGAAATCGTTAAGTGTTGTAATCTCTTCTACCCTCTCTGATTTTGAAAAAGTAAACTTGTTTGTATTTGTCATTTAAAAGCAAATTCAAAGTTGTACAAAAAGCTTTCTTTGTAGGCATCAATACTAAGAAAGAGGAAAACAAACACCTGCATTGTGCATTTGCATCTTGATAGTTTGCATGTCTGATTTATGAAAAGTGCATTAGAGTGTGCTGATTGCTCTTTGAGAAAAGGTGGTGTCTTTCTTTTCCCTTAGTAGCTAGGATTTTCAAAGTTGAAAAGATATATAGCTTGCTTATCATCTTTAGACTGCATTTAGGAATTGTATCATACATCTCGTGGTGAACCTTGAAAGGCAAACTTCTAAAAAGATCAACTTAAAATAAATTGAATGAACTTAACAACGCTTTGCAACATAACGCACAACATAGAGGTCTAGGCTAGAGATGTGTTCCGGCGTCGTAAAGCCTGGTGACTGTCGATCTCGTTGATGGTGGGTGATTCCTCCTGAGGGACGATAACGCTAGTATGGATTCTGCTCCCACGTACCGTCGCGTATATATTGGGAGACCCCTATAGGCATAAAACCTTTATCCTTAGGAAGCTGTGTCGGCCGCCCTACTAATCGCAATGCACTGAACACAGCATTCAGGAAGATCGACCGCCCATACCCTAAAAAGTATTCTGCAATTTTGCGAAAAGTTTGGCACACCCTCTGCCTAGAACTCCAGAGCAGTTCCTTTTGGCCTTTTTCAGACTCTATAACAGAAAAAGTCCATCCGAGCATTTGTCACTTCGGGCTCGTTAAAACATCGAAGGAGACTAGAGTCATCTTTAGCTTTTTCTCGACTCTTTAAAATTGAAAAAGCAAGTTGTGTCTAAAGCGTCGTTAAAATTTATTTTAAACGGAACAATCACCCTTTATTCCTGCGTTGATCTTTAGGTTGAAAAAATGGAGCACACCAACCAAGGAATTCCCCTTGGTGGAAATCCTAGTCCTTTCTCCTCTTGGGGAGATGTTGGTGCGCCCCATATGGCCACATTGTCGCTTCCAGGATTGACAATTGGCCTGCCGGTCTGGCTCTTTTCAACCAATGTCGTTTAGAACACCACTATTCCTGAACAGTCGAGTCAACAGTTAGACCAGACCAGAGTTGCCCATCAACCTTCTACTTCATCTAATTCTTCCTCTCCTCCTTCCTCTTCGCTTGATGGAACTGGTAAAACAAAAAACCAAGTTCCTAAGGAGAAGAAGGAAAAGAAGAAGAAAGAGAAGAAGAAGAAGGAGCCAAAAGCGACTGGGGGAAAACAAGTTTCGTCTGACAAGAATCCACACACAGCACTGACTAGGCCTAAATCGCCATGTGTCATATGCAAGGGAGACCACTTCCATAGAGATTGTCCCTGCATCCCTCGGATACTAAGGGACTGGTCTCCCCGTTTGCACAATTCGGTAGCGTCAACCTTTGATAGCCATGTTGACTGCTCACCGTCAACTAGTGAAAGTGAAGTCACAGGACAGAGAGGGAAAGCTAGATTTCCCTGCAAACTGTGTGAAGGCGACCATGCCATCCACCGTTGTCCCTTCTTAGACGAGGCTAAAAGAGTTCTGGAAGATCGCCCGATTCTACGAGCGCAACTTCCTCCTAGATATCAAAAACTCCTGCCAAGTCCTTCACTAGTTGAGAACCCGGCTGGCCCGCCCAGGTGGTCAGCCGAAGCACCTATCATTGAAGATGAACCGTCTGGATCCATGCCTGACGAAAGTCAAAAGGTTGAGGCGGCATTTGACCCGGTTTTGCCTTCAGAGGCTCTATCTTCGAATGATACCATCACAGAGGAGAATAAAGACGACACTGTCCAAATTCTCTTCATCAACATGGACTCCGACGAATAAGGGGGCAATTTGCCCATTCCTTTGTCGCAGGAAGGAACTTCGTCAGAGTCATACCCGACCGTCTATTCGGTCCCACCACCAAGCAACCTGGTTGTGTCCTTCGACTGGAACCAACTAGGCAGACCCCGGTTGCCAGCAAGCAGACCATTCAGAATTATCGTTCAAATATACAGAATGGTAATGGCTGACACTATCATTGATGAGGGGGCATCTATGAGTATCCTTTCCTCTATTGCTTGGAAAGCGCTTGGTTCACCAGCACTTTTTCCTGAAATGAGAAATCTATCAGGCTTTGATAAAGGAACCAGTCGACCTTTAGGGATCCTCCCCAATGTGCCCATAACATTGAAAGGGAAGACCGTTCAAATGAACGTGATGGTCGTTCAAGGACCCTTGGATTATAACATACTCCTTGGACGAGACTATATATATTGCATGGGAGCCATCGTCTCCTCACTCTTTAGAGTAATGTGTTTTCCGCATGAAGGAAGAGTGGTCAAGCTCGTAGACCAACTTTCATTCCCCGGATCATGCATCGCAAATAGTCATATACCATCCCTAAATGGTCTCTTCACGCAAGAAGTGTCTCAACCCATGGTCCGTCCTCCTGATGAGCGCGAGTAATCCGGGAGGATATGACTGGAACCCAGGGGGCATGCGTCCTGGTCTGCTTCGGCAGGGAAACTTTGGGTATAGAGTAGGTTTCCGCGGGAGAATATGACTAGTTTGTACCCCGTTCGTCTAGGAAGAGGGTTATTCTAGAATAAGATTCTTTTGTCAAAGTTATGTGAGTTGGCGGGCTACGTCGCTCACCTTTGTCTATTTCGGTAGACATTGCCGAGGAAGTGTTTTGTTTGAAAGATTAACGAGACAATCTTTGGGTAACCTGAAAGAGGTAGGCCTCTCTCGGTGAAACGAATGTTTTGACGGAAATGAAGTAGGGGTAACCTTGAAATCATACTTTATACCTGGGGGCATGCAAACCTTTTGGAGTGCAAGCAAAGAGCGGTTATTTATCTGTTTTTTGGGTTAGCCGTTTCCTAACTTGCATAAAGAAAGGATGCGGGGCAAAGCTTTGTGAGATGAAGCTCCATAAAAAATAGAATCTCAATGAGACACTCTTATCATATGACTGGGTAATCAAGCAGTTTTAGCACACAGTTCATGCTCGTTAAAAAATAAACGCAAGATCCGAGCAGTTTTAACGCGGACTTCATGCTCGTTAAAAAATAAACATAAGCAATGAGCAAGTGTTTCCACCAGCGTTTAAGCTCATTTTAAAATAAAAAATGAACCACTACCCGGTAAATAACCACTGTGAATGTAACCTTATCAGCCATTAAAGCCTTGGTCGTGTTTGCACCGTCACCTCCACTTTTCCATTGGCCGATCGTTCACCTCCATATGTTTGTTTACCCATTTTGAGGAACAGCTGCGAAGAGTGATTTCACCTAGCCATCCTTGTGACACTGCCGTGATTGGAAAATTCCAACCTGTACCTGGAATCAGCTGCTAACCCTGTTTATCACTCGTTCCTCAAAAGACGAGTCTTCTTTAAGCTCTTTTCAACTGACTTGTAAAATATGAAAAGATTGCCAAGTCCTTGGCCTTCCAGCTCGTTAAAGGGACAGGAAGTGCTATCCCTCCTCTAGATTTTAATATTTTTGGACCTGAGGGATTATTGCACAAAAAGATCGAGCGCTTGTTTTATTTGGCTCGTTAAAACTATCGAAAACTCATCCCTTCTGTATTGTTTTATACTTTTTCGGACTTAAGGGATTGGATGACGAAAAAGGAATTTCGGAGTTAACTTTATGTACCCTTTCAGACTCTCTAAAAATGAAAAGGACCGAGTTATCTTTGTCGTTAGACTCGTTAAAATCATTAAATAGCGACAAACTTGTCTTTAGACGAGAACGAGTTTCACTATCGCTAGGCTCGTTAAAACATAGCGATGGGCTTGCCCGAAGGGCAGGTTATAGAACAAGCATATGTTATCCTCCTCAAGCTTGACAAAAATAAAGAGGTACTGGTCAACAATGATTGGGGAAAAATTGGGAGAAACTCAAGAAAACTTTGATGGTAGCAAGTCGCTCTTGAACATGACACTTTTCCTCCGTACCACAATCGGGTTGGGTTGTTTCATTCACCGGTCACATCCATGGTCTCGCCATACCATCCATATTTGGGGTAATGCTACCAATCCATCGCATCAGTGTCGCCATATGTTCAAGAGAAGTCGTTCAGAAAAGTCAACCGTGTCCCATCCACTGCCATACATTATCCTTCATCCTTTCATGACCGCCACCCTGAATCATATGTCACAGATCGTTTTCACCTCCATCAAAATCATTAGCTCCGTTCCGTGTCACTGATGTGGGATTCATTAAGGCCCTCCTTTGACGGATCGCTTCTTGTCGACATCAGCTCATTATCCAAGAAGTTGATCTAGGAACAACCCCTTCAGTACTTTGAAGCTTGCATGCCTCAATGGCAAGTTTCTCACTTCCGGCGACAGGTATACATCAATGACCTTCGACCGAAAGATTTTGCGTGGTGTTTGACGCCAAGTCCTTTATTCACACCACATGAATTGTACTGCAGTACTTTGAGGGTCATTATCATTATCGGTGATTCCTCTCGCGCTTGTTAACGATTTACATCATTGACCGGTAATCAAGCGATGTCTTTCCATGTTCGACTTCAGAACATTTCTCACATGGATCGACTTGTACTTAGAGTGAAGATCGAACGAGTTTGAAGACCTCGGATCTAGTTTCATCCATCCAGGCTGCGATATATATTCAGGAAAGATAAAGACATTGACATGTACATCATTGCAGCAGATAATCATCCTACTCAAAGGATGATAATTTCATCAAAATTATCAGTCTACCATCAGACGATTGTCTGTTCTATGTACAGAAAAATGAATTTATAAAGCTGAGCATGGGAATGCCCGCCTCAGCTAGATCATGAAAGCAGTATGAAAAATAATGTATTGTATTGTATCTTATTACAGGTCTCCTCCCAACATTGGATGAACTTCGGATCCCCCTGATAAATCATTTCACCCGATAAACAGCCTCATACTTTAGGGGGCAACTGTTATAGACATTTTTGTGCCTTACAGCATTGAACATAAAATGTCCATAATCTAAGGGATCCAAAGTCCCTAAACATGTTGTTCCTACCCCTAGAGGAACAAGGCTAACAAACCACAGCAATTCACAGAAGTTCTCCACCAGAAACTGCTCAAAAACAAGTCAATTCAGGATCATTTCAGTGGCTCCACTGGCTACCTGCGCTGAATGTCAAAGCCAACACTGGCTACCTGCGCTGAGCGAGAGTTGACATGTGGCAAGTTCATTCCACGAGGTGTCAAAACCCAGGAAGCTTCCAAAATCTTCCTCAATGACACTTGCCTCAGGGAATTCGACTGGTGATGAGTAAGAGGTTCCAAACCTCCAAGTGGAAGCAAGAACCTCCAAGTGGATTCAAGAACTGACAGAGGGAGAGGACACTATTCAGATCTCAAGCTGACTCATCCTCTCTCCAAACATCTATATATGGATCTCTCCTCCATGAGATCTAGAGGCTGGAATTTTGTTATTGCAAAGAATTGCTGTTGGTTTGAGATTGGAATCATTGGGTGCTTAATGCTTTGAAGGGGGTGAAGATAGGAATTCCATTTGCTGGGAAGGAGATGCTGGATTGGAGCCCTCTGGGTTGTATCTCTTCCTGAACCTTGTTATTCATCAATAAAGCTATCTTGGTTTCTCCTATATACTGATGTATCTTTGATGTATGTTTGCATTAGTATGTTTAGTTTATTTCTAATCCTGAACTAGTTATGAATATGAATCCATGTCTTGTGTAGTGTTCTCTTCTTGTGATCTTGCAGAAACCTATTGAAGCTTGGTGAGCGAGAAGGCAAGTAGCTGGGAACTCACAAAGAGAAGAGAAAACTGGATCGAGGGACAAACGGAAGACACCGGTTAGTCCATCTATCTCTCTTCATTCTTAATTCATAAAGGAAGAATACTAGAATAGCTGTCTCTGTTTTTTGCTAAGGCACTGTCACACCTTAGGTGGATAGGATCGTCCTGCATAGGCATTTTTCCCCACAACACATAGTCTAGCAGATAGTCCTTCGATGCAAGGTTGAAGAGGAGAGGTACGATGACTTATATCAAGTCTTCGATCACTATTTTAGCCCTTGTAGTAGAACATATGATTTTGTCACATTCTTGGTTGCTCCCTCGAGAGTCTAGGTGTAGGAATAAACCTTTGTTCCCTTCGAGTTATAAGTAAACCACTCCCCCCACCCCCAAAGAGTCTAAATTTTTTCACTAGTGGGTAAGGTTTACTTTCCATGGGGGTTATTCCTACAGGCATGGGTCATCTTGAGATAGTTTTGGGACATATGATTGCACCTAGAGAGATTATTATGCCAAAAGGAACTTTTTAGAACACAAGTTTAGGGAGATGTGTAATTTATTTTGTACTCAATGTATCTAAAAACATATTATTAACAACAACAAAAAAAATGTTGGCCATAAATGAAATATTTCAATGTACTCTTTGCATATATATATATATATAGATAGATATCTCTCTCTCTCTCTCTCTCTCTCTCTCTCTCTCTCTCTCTCTCTTTATATATATATATATATATATATATATATATATATATATATATATATATATATAAAGAAAGTGATTGAAAGTTTGAAATATTATTTTATAAATAGGTGATTTTACATTTGAGTATGAGGGTGTTGTGTAATTCCATCATTTCTTAACATGGCTTTCACGGATGACATTTAAAAAATATTTAATAAATAAAAAATCACCCTAATTATCAAATTACATCACTCTCATACTCAAATGTAAACACACTACACAAACACACATATATAACACAATTGAAAGTAAAATAATTTCTTATTGGTGAGTGTTACAGGTCATTTTTTCACATTCAAACAAATGGTCGTGAACCTAAATCTATCATCATCCATTTACACTTTGCAATCATCCTCTACAAAGCCAAAAGCATTCACTTTCCAAAAGTTACAAGAATCCTGGGTTACATTGGCTAAAACCCCTAATTTTGTGGATAATTTCACTTGTCCTTAAGACAACCCGCGCTGACGTAGTTTTCACACATGAAATAAGCATTGTAAAATGCAGGTTTATTTCACAAAAAGTGTATTGAACACATGGAAATGAGGAAAAATAAAAGTTAATTTCAAAGTTTTTCTCTCTAGAAGCTTTGGGAGTCATTTTAACTATTTATTGTTGGATCATATCTCGAACTCCTATTATTGAGGTCTTATTTCTTATCTACTAGAACTTACCTTCCTCTAATGTGGATCTAAGACCTAGAATGGCAAATACAAAACCACCTCATCTACCCTATAAATGTAGCCTCTACGATAGAGTTTGGGTTGGATTTTGGAGACTTTGATTATGCCCTTATGTTGTTCATTTTTGTCTAGAGGTCCATAATCCATCAACGCACTTTAGGTGTGATTGAAGGCTTACCACTGTGGCAAAGGAAGGACAAGAGAGCTAGGGAAGGTTCACAAGGTCAAAACATACAAGGGCTGTAATCTTTTCCTATCATTATTAATACAAAAGAGCAGTGTTTCTCCTATACATTATGTCTTGTTTATGCATATGTAGAACATGAGTCCTTGAATCCTTATTTAGAGTTGTTTGTATATGTTATTTTGTATATTTGGTTCTCTTGCTTGCTTTAGATGATTTTCAGGTTCCACTTAGAGAAATTGGAGTTTGAGATGTAGCTAAAAAGTAAGGAGAAGGAGGAAGCTTGCATTTAATTCCAAGTAGGTTTTCTTCCCGTATTTCAAACATATCTAAGGAAAGCATTGTAGGTTTGTCTTGGTTATTTCGAGGCTAAGCCACTAGGTATAGGGAGATTGCTTATGTTTGCAAAAGGAATTTATTCATAGAAGAACCAATGAACCTTTAGGGATCCTTCCTTAGCTGCCTATTACCTTGTAAGACAAAATTGTATGTATTGATGTTATGGTAGTTCAAGGCCCCTTGGATTTCAATTTACTCCTTGGGTGATACTATGTTTATGCCATGAATCTTGTCATGTCCACACTTTTTCGAGTGATGTCTTTCCCGCATGATGGAAAAATTACAACTATTGATCAAATTTCATGTGTTGGTCCTAATTTGATTGCCAACCATCCAACTTCCCTAAACATTCCTCATATGGAAGTGGTATCCCCCTTGCCACAACTTAATTATGTGACAACCTATTCCATGCCTGCATCTATCGACGAAGAAGAGCCTATCATTATTTTCTCAACTTCTAGCCCTTTTGGATCCCTTGATATGCCTTCTTGTCAGAGCATTTTTCTTCCATTTGATCAAACCCTCTTGAAATCCATGGCCTCTTGGGGACCATGATCAAGGTAAATAATACCTATGAGCATAGTTCTTCTACTGTGCCAAGCTCGTTAAAAAATGAAACAGGTCACCACGAGCATAATTTCTTCTATGTTTCAAGCTCACATGAAAATGAAACAAAACTTTGAGCATGGTTCTTTTCCTATGTCAAGCTTGTTAAAAAATGAAATTAATCCCCCTCTGATTGATTCGAGTATTTTGATTAGATATCAATTTTGATTTCAGTTGCTTTTACCTGATCTCGGAAATGAGCCTTCATTTCATCCGCCTATTAGAAACCAACAATCTATCTGGGTCTATAAGAAGAGTTGGTGGATGAAATGAAGTTGGGGGGGCATGTCTCTACCGTTATGCTG